>JAWZYU010000013.1:67376445-68598945 GCA_038380435.1 Ryuthela nishihirai | reverse complement strand
TCTTATTACTAAGTGAACTTTTCGTTTCTTAAATTTTCTTTAGCACTTCTTGAAGAAATCAATAATATAAGACAGCATTAAAGCATCTGTTGCCAACTTAAATTTATATTCTCAATAAGATTCTTACATATTAAATGCGGTCGTTGAAATATTTTCCAATAGTATTTTATTAGTGTAAAGCTTGAGTTCACTGGCGGGTGAACAGTTGTGGATTTCGAAATATTTCTTTCCTTGCCTTTAATATAGTTTTATTATTAGGTAGTATAGGATATTGTTTTCTTTTTTAATTTGATGTTCCTTACTCTTCATATCTCATGTTGTACTGTATAATATATATATACATATCTATGAATGGATACCTATATGTATGATAATAATAATACCCGAAAAAAATTTCGGTCCTCAATGCTGCCATTGTACGTTTACATAATAAGCTTTTAGTCAAATAGTTTACGTTTATTACATTGTTATATAAAATATATCATTTTTTCTAATCTCAAAACATGTTTTATCATTTTTATAAGTGATTTTTAACTGTATGTAAAGATTTACCAAATCATTCAGAATTCCTTTAATCAAGAGATTTTTTCATAATTTTTTTCAAGCATTTTTTTGATTTGAAGAAAAGATTAGAGCACATATCGCCTTTGGAGAATATGAGAATCTTGTTTGAAACAAAAGTTTAAGTTTTCCGTTTACCAATTTTTCTTCTCGAAAAGTTTTAGAACTAATATATGATTAGAAAAATGCAAATAGCAATATTTTACTAATGCGTAATATCTAAAATCTTATTACTTATACAACCTAGAAAGTATTTCCTTTAAAATAAAGTAGTTGCTTTTCTCACCCTCCTCTGAGAAAAAGGGTAGATTGGGTTTGCCAACGGGATTGGATTGGATTGGATTGTTTTACCTCTGAGTGGCACTTTTTTGCACACCATTTTCCAACGGGAGTTCAGTGTTTGAAGAAGAAGGGCAGAGGGTTAAAGAAAAGCGAAAGAAACATTTTTGGGCACACAATATTATTTGTCGAAAAACGACTGAGGTTTCGGAAATATCACACTTGGGAATACGAAGTTTGCTTAGAGATTTATTTGACGATGACTATGAACGCTTGAAAACTAGAAGGCATATCATCTGTGGCAAATATGGGAATCTCATTTTCAAAGAGACTGAAACTTTTTGTTTATCTACTTTGCACTCTTCAAAATTTTAATTCGAACTAATGGGTGATTGAAAAAATGCGAAGAGAAGTGTTTTATTAATTTTACGAATAAAAATTATTTGTCATTCATTCCTTAAAATTAAAAAGTTGCTTTTCTCACACACCTCTGAAAAAAGGGGCAGAGTGTTGCTGTCAGTGGAACAGATCTTGAAACTTTACGGCCGAAATTTCAAATTTCTACCAAAAACAGATCAGTTGGAACATTCGCTAAAGTTTCGCCTTTTTTCATATTCAGTGCCCTCTAACGATGTAAATTAAAACTACCCAAGGATTTGAAATATGAGAATTATAATATTTCATTTCTACCTATCTGTCAGGCTAGAGGCCTTTTTAGATATTTTTTTGTTCATGCTTTGTATATTATTTTGAATTTCACCAAAATAGGCAGATGCTACGTGGGATGCCCTCTGTCCCGGCATCTGGAGAGTTAATTGAAGTAGCAGTGCCCCGAGAGGACGGAGGTCACCCAACTGCGAGCGGACTTCCCAGATGGTCAGGCAGAGAGAGAAAGAGAAAGGGTTGGCAACAACGAGAAGAAGAGAGCCAGTCGTAGGACGAAAGCGAAAAGACGTGGAATTGTAAAGCTGGGAAATGCCGACTGGTAATAACGGCATTGGGCTCTGTGAATACAGCTGAACAGGCATAGTAAGCTGGTGTTGTTATAATCTATGTAATTGAGCATATGTCCTCGTCCATCAAGCATGTTTGGAAGGTTAAATAAATATTTGTTATTTTAAAGTAAAGGCTGAAGTTGAACCAATTTATTGGGGAGGTGCCTCAGTATTGAGTCCCTGCAATTGTGATAAAATCTTTGATTTTTGTTCCGAAAGACTCTTTCACCCGT
This sequence comes from Ryuthela nishihirai, assembly GCA_038380435.1. Taxonomy (NCBI): domain Eukaryota; kingdom Metazoa; phylum Arthropoda; class Arachnida; order Araneae; family Heptathelidae; genus Ryuthela; species Ryuthela nishihirai. The sequence goes on along the minus strand of JAWZYU010000013.1, from coordinate 68,596,877 downwards.
CGCGTATTGCGATCGAACCGAGGGGACGTTCCTAAGTGGTCCCAATAGACAAACAAACGAAGAAGCAACATCCCACTATCCAACTTAAAAAGAATGTACCAATTATCTCTTTAAAGAAACAATTGCATTTCTCAACCCCTGGATGACAAATGCAATTATTAATTGTTGCCAATACAAACCTCACGACTTTAACATTCTACCATCAAAATGTCGGATTTCCAGCATAAACAAACACATCGTTTGAAAAATTCATTTTAAATGTTCAAAATTACCACCATTAGAGGACTCAATTTATAGCTTATGGAAATTCTGAAAGCGAAAATTTTAATATATTATCCACATTTATCCAATCCCAAAAGAATTTGCTATTTATCTCTAAAAGCAAGAATAAAAGTTGAATGTCCACAAACAGATAACAAAGTATTGCAGCTTTTCCCTTTTTTCTGAAAACCGGATACCAATTCTTATGTTTCTAAGAAAATTCGTGAAATTGACAGTAATGACACTTGAGTAAAAACTCTTTTTTCCTGAGTTTTCGCTTCAGTTAGACTTCCATGACAGATACCAGATCCTATTTTAAGGAAAATGTAGAGCTGCATAAACACAAGTATATGTCAGAGAACGTAAACTTATCCTTTTATTAGAAAAAATAAATTTCACATACAAAAAATTTATAATATGTTTCGACCATAGGAAAATTTAACTTTGAATTATATAATATACGGAGACATAAATATAGAATAAAATAATAAATGGAACTAAATAAATCGAAATAAATATTTTCTCACTAAAATACTTTGATTTTCTTCTTTGTCACTTAATCAGTATCATCTGTTTCCTTTTGTAACTTAGTAGATTCTGAAAAGACGCATTTATGATATTGCTGAGATACTTCTCTGCGATTATGGTTTTATTTGTAAAATAATAATAATGAATAAATTAATAACAGCACAACATTAAATTTCTAACATCACATTGAACTTCTAAAAGTGCGCAAACACGTTAGAGCTCCGCTTCAAAATAATCCCTGACAGACATGACTATTTACAAAAATGAAACGGATTTGATGTTACTTAGAGAAGCAGAATCAGACTTCCTGGGATTTCCGAAAAGGGAATGTAACGAGTTTAAGCTGCCCGAAAGGTACTCTTGAAACAGATGTTTTCTTCCTCTTTTCTAAGCCTTGCAAGTTTCTGACAGAGGAAATTAAATATTTCAAAGAAGTGAGTTTTTCCGAATCCTTATCCAACATACAAGCTAAGACGTAGATAGAATTTGACAAGCGCTTCTTCAACTTTCAGCTGCTCAAACACCAACTGTCAGCTTGCACACTTGGCAATCGGATTCCAAACATACAACTTGAGCTGGATATCTCGTAAATCCCTTACTAGCTAGTGAACACGAAGAACAGATTTTTTTTATCTTCTGAAGAAGAATATTTTCAAGAGATTTCAGATTAAATAATAAACCGATGTTCGGAGGTCTGACATATATGAGAATGTATTCTTTACCATGAGGTTTCTGACATCCGGATAGCGATGCTTACTCAATGAAAGTGTTCTTGCCCACTCGCTTTGAATACTGCTACTCAGACATGAGTTAAACTCAGTTGAACATAATAAGTGTCATTCCTGTTGTCGCAATGATTGCTGATAATCATATGTGTCATTTTCCCTAATAATTACATTAGTAGAAGGTTTTCTTAACATGTAGTAACAATTAATTTCCATTCCATCTTTGTATCAAGCTATTAGCATTATTTTATATTAAATAAAAAAAAAAATGTTTTTTGTCATTTGGTGACTTGCCAGAAAGAAAAAGCAAATTTCGTGTTCAATCATCTTGGTATAGTATCATTTTCAACACGAACCACTCAGTATTAAAAAAGGGAAATTGTCAGAGTGCAAGAAAAGTTTTTAATCCTGTTATCATTGATCTTCATTTATATCAACAATCTTATTATATCAACAATCTTCTCTCCATTAAGATGTTTTCAGGGCTACAAAGAAGTTAAAATTTCGTGCCTACCGCATTAGTGTCGTTCATGAATTGAAAGAACCAGACCATGAAAAACGTTATGGTACTGTCGTTGGTTTCGTTCATTTGTTGATGAAAATGGATTTGAGGTGTTGGACTGTGTTTATTTCAGTGACGAGGCTTGGTTTCACTTGGATGGGTATGTGAACAGTCAAAACAGTCAAATATGGAGCAATGAAAATCCTCACACTTTTCACGAACGACCATTACAAGCACGAAAAATTGGTGTTTAGTGTGCAATTTCTTGTCGTCGTGTGACATGTCCTTTATTTTTTGACTCAATTGTACTGGTGAATTTTATCGTGACCTCATCCAACAGCTTATTGCACTATTGGATGTGAATGAATGAGAGTGTTGGTTTCAACAAGAAGGCGTGACCGCCAATACTGCAAATGACACAATGGTTATGTTGCAGGAAATATTTGGTGCTCATTGATTTCAAAAAAATTGTGGCCTCCAAGATCCCCAGATCGTACTCCTCCAGATTTTTTTCTTTTGGGGATAACTCAAATATGTAGTGTTTCAAAATCATCATTGTACACTTGAAGACTTCAGGGCTAACATTGAAAGAGATATTTTAAACATAAGAAAACAAACATTACGAAAGCTGGATGCAAATATCATGAAACGGGTACGAACCTGCATCCAGGTTGCAGGAAATCACTTTCAACATCTGTTGTAAAGGTAGATATATGTCTAATTTACATCTTTTGAAATTTGTGTCTTTTGTCAGGTTTAAATAGAAAAATACAATAGTGGATTGCATCCTTTTGGAAGCACCTTGTATAATGGCTTGTTTTTAGAGATAAATTTAAAATCCCTTTTTATGTTGGATAAGAACGGATGTAATATATATGATTCGCCCTTTTCAACTGGCCCAAAAATATTAATAGAGAAAAATATGAAATTGCAAACGTTTAAACGAAAATCGCAACGAATGGTAAACATATTATGCCAGAAATTTGAATTTTTAGTAGTGAAATGTGAAGGTCATGAGGTTTGCATTCAAAACAATAAGTTGCCTTTTACTTGCTACTATTGAAATTATTATTTATATTTCTAAAATCCTCGGGTGATTTTAATTTTATCAGAAGAGAGTACCAAATATGCAAAAAGGAAATTTTTAACGATTGTTGCAAGTTTATGGCAGAAATTTGAAATTCCGGTCTTAGAGTGACAAGAGATATTCAATGACAGTAAAAATCCGGCCCCTTTTATCAGTTGGGTATTAGAAAAGCAATTTTTTTTAAATTTTAAGAAATAGAAGAGAAATATTTAATATGTATAATGAATAAGCACATACCAATAAAATACAAGTTGCATTTTTCCAACCATCCATTAGTTGAAATTGAAAGTTTCAAAAAGTACAAAAGTCGGTAAATGAAAAACTTCACACTCTCTTTGAAAACTAGCATCCTATATTGGTCAGAGGCGATATCTTGTTCAAGTTATATTAAGAGGAGAGATGTTATATTATGAACTTGGGAGGGAAGTTGTTTTATCTGAACCCCCACCTTGGCTGCGGCTCAGTATTAAATTATGGTTATCAGGATAATTCGAGATAACTTAGGGTTGTGTTATTTGTTTTTCCACCCACTCTAGTTTCAGTCTTCATAGCTCAGACGTCCTAAAATTGTAAGTACTCATTACTGAATGTGTTTATATGAATGGTAGATAAACGTTTTGGTGTTTCTCGATGTTAATAATCTATTAAATAAAGTTGGTCATAATGATAGTAGGAAGAAAATAACGGAAATCTCTTGGAATGTATAAGTGAGAAGTTTTTTTTTTATTAAGTGACTATAAAATGTATCGTAAAAAAAGAACACCAACTTAGCGTCAGCATCCATTAAGATAAAACCTTTTCCAGACCTCCTAAAAAAACCATTGACCAATGAAGATGAAATGGCGTCCTTTGGTAGACACAACGTAGCCTTGCGATTGTTAAATATGATCCATCATAGCGATGGTGATCCATCTGCACAAGCGATTATAATGTAAAAAAGGAAACACTCGAAAAGCAAATTACCAAGAAAGAAAATGAGGTGTTGTAAAGAAAAATATTTCTTCACATTCCGTCGGATGAGAAATCAATGCAATCGTCATTAACCCATCTCTTCAAATTTCAGAGCAGCTTAAGGATAATGTTTGTGAAATAAAAGATAGGAGTATAAAAAGAAAATTTTGATGCTACTCCTTAAACTGTGGAGCAAACGAAAATTAAGCTGTAGTTATCATGTGATTCAAACTATATAGTTACGAATAATTAGGAAAGCGGAAAAACTGATTAAGAAGAAAGATAAAATGTTTTTGTTTAGATAAAATTAAGATTATAAAAGAATTTTATTGTATCGATGGAGTTATTAGAGTTAATTTGAAAAATAAAAGGACCGTCAATACCGACGTCGATGCTATGTACCAAACTGTGACTTAAATTGTGCTGTGATATAAAAATATTACTAACGGTAAATGATAATGCATACATACTGTTGTAGTTAAGCCTGGGCGAATCAGCAAATATTAAAACGAAACACAAATAATACTGAAATGTAAAACGTAAAATACAGTTTGAAGTTAAGTTTAAGAAATAAAATTTAATGTCTTGACTAATCACTATTCCGCATGTTCATGTGCAACAGCTGTCGCATACTTATAGTATGTACTTATAATAGTAATGATCTAATTATGCCATTCTTCCTTAATACCATTGTGCTCTGTATGCACCCAAATCTGCTTCACAGCTGTTGTAAAGCGAAAGAGGAAGTGTAAAGTACCCTCTCTCGCACTCAAATACACGTGGACCTAGAAAACTCCAATTGCACTTGGATATGTGCTTTTGGGATCTATGAAAGTTAATAAATCTTCTCAAAACCTAAAAGGTCGTATTGGAGGTGGCGGTTATGCGCTGTGTGACCCAGAAGTTAGAAATATGTAGCTAATGGATATTTTTCCCGACCCTTCTGTTTAAGTTTCTATGACAATTTCAGTGCTAGATCTGAGTTTTATACCTTGTAAATAAATCTGAGTGGGCTCATATCCTCTGAATGATTTTGAATAAGATATTTGTGATCAGATTATTAATATATTCTACGCTTAAATACCTTCACTGATTACTTAGCAAGAATGAATTTATGCTTCGCTAATGAATTTTTTTCATTATTTGTTCTACTCTTTGTTTTCCTAAATAAGTTAATTTTTGCTCTGAGGTATATGAGTTCATTGCCTCTAATTACGATTTAAACCAAAACAGAGATGGGCAAAGATTAAGCAATAATATTCTTTGAATATTCATGAAAATAAATTCAATCGAACGTGTATTGCAAAAGCATTGCTCTAATTACGATTTAAACAGTTCATTGTCTCTAATTACGATTTAAACCAAAACAGAGATGGGCAAAGATTAAGCAATAATATTCTTTGAATATTCATGAAAATAAATTCAATCGGACGTGTATTGCAAAACTAAAAATTCATTAGTGCATTTGTTACCCCTTGATTTCTAAACCCTCACTACGAAGTCATTTGACCTCGAGGCAACACCGGATCTAGCCTTTCTTAACATTTATCAGTTCTACAGATCGACATAGCCCTATATACCAATCTATAATAGCCTACCTATAAATATACCTATAAATAGCCTAGAAATAGCCCTATATATCAACAATATTTTAAAAAGAACTTTGGTTTTTATTAGACGACAGACTATATTTCATCGCAGTACAGAATTCCTTGCACTATTTATTTTCTATTCAGATCGCCAAAACTAAAGACATTTTAAATATTGTCGGGGAATGATCCTACTTAATAGAAGATGTGGTAGGAGCCAAGTTCTACTAAAATATTAGTTCGGCTTCTTTTCATCCGCAGCCAATAGAGACCCCAATAATCACAGCTTCTAATATCACACTCATATCTTTTGCAGTCTTCCTAGACTCTTTTTGCAAAACACAGGATTACAATGTACTCATTGTAACAGCTAATCAATTTGCGGAAGCTGTTTTTTAAAAACTTTTTCGTGAAGAAGATTTTTGTTGCCATTAAAAAAGGTTTAAGATAACAAGTGTGTTGACTAGACTCATAACACTTGTCAAGTGTTTCCTAACTCCGATGTAAGCATCTAATTTCGTGCTGCTGTCACAAATATAAACATCACGTAAAAGAAATACAAATAGCTCATCTAATGTCGATATGAAAACATCGTTATGCTCAAATTGCTTTTATAACCAGAGAACAACATTTTGTACAAACGAAACGGAAAAACAAAGAAAGAACATTCTTCGAAACTTGTAGATACCTAGACAAACAAATATATATCCAGTATAATCATTCGGAACAAAATAATTTTATAAAACTGAAATATATTCATAGTGCTCAAATTTAATCCTATGAAGTAAAATGTTAAACCGTTATATTTTAACCAGTAATGTTTCCAGTAATAGATAATACATATAAATTTTGAAACCATTTAATAAATTCCGATAAATATATTGTAAACTTTTTTTTTATTTTTAAGAATTAAATTACAAAAAATATTAAGATGCCATCATGGGCAACTTAAAAAAAGCTGCTAATGAAATCACTTACTGAATTCATATTAACGACAGTGGAAGATTGGGCCATAGCAATTTGTATTTCATTGGTATGAGAAATCCTAATATTTTCACTCTCATTTTCTCTGATACAATTTAAAGTTAATACAAATTCAGTTTATTTCATGGATTCGTTTTTCTTTTTCATTATCGGTTGTACTTTTATTTACTTTTGAGGGTGCACGTAGGAAGAGAGGTATTTTTAAAAGTTTTGTAATTCATCTACTTTATATATTATATACATTTTATTTTCTGATTTTTAGCAACTTCAAAAGGAACTTTGTTACAAAAGATGTATCTCTTTCCTCTGATGTTGAGGAAAAAGTTGTGACATTATCTGTGTTATACTTTCATTTGATATATACTCATTATGTTATACCCGCTTTAAAATTCTTCCCCTTTTATGGGAGAAGACACGTCATAATTTGAGGTAGGCTACGACTTTCCCACTTTCCAAGTTTTAATTATATGTATAACTAGTTAATCTTTGTCCTCGTGTTCGCAAAATACAGTGGAATAATCGTTTGCAGCTTTCCCCGTTTTTCGGGGATGAAGAAAGCATTGGAGGGTGATTTATTTTATAGACTGACACTCTCCATGTTTCATAGACTGACACTCTCCATGTCAACAGCTTTAATTTATCATATATTTAATCGATAGATTCGGTTCTCCTGTTCCGAAGGTATAGTGTAACAAACATTTACTCCTTTCTCCCTTTTTGAGCAGGAAAAAAGTGTAGGGATACATGTTTTATATGCAAAAGCTTTCATTTGGTACAAAACTCGTTACTGTAGGTCAATGGGTTGAGAAGATATAATATAATAACCATGTGATTGTCACAATTCGTAGATATATAAAATATATAAGAACACCATTATATCGTATTGTCTTTCTTTTAACATTTGTTACTATAGGTGCAATTGAATGTTCAACTGTTAAATTTTCGTCAGAGTCATCAATCGGAAAACAATAAAAAGCAAACAAATAGCCATAAAATCACTTGTTTCATTCACTCATCCTGCTGCTAATACATTTGGGTTCACTTGATCACATTAGCCGCTTGGGAACCTAGCCATAAAATCATTTGTTTCTTTCACTCATCCTGCTGCTAATACATTTGGGTTCACTTGATCACATTAGCCGCTTGGGAACCTCTTATCACCAATGGAATTTTTTCAACTTTTTTGCGCACTGCAAAATAATTAATTCCATGTACCACTGTGTCGAGACGCGTCTCGCGGCCGTGGCTCTATTTTCAAGACACTACTCTAGGTTAAGTGACTGTAGGTTAAATTATTAGTGGTGAAGAGACCTAGTGTTCAGGCTGCTCTTGTTGGGGTTGGACAATTGTTTTGGTTGGGGACTCCATTATTATTCAGGAGATTGGGTTTTTATGTGCTCTTGCATTTGTAGTGTACTTGTCAGTTCCTTTTTATTTCGATCTGTGGTGAGCTTCCATGGGAGTGGTAGTTGATACATTTCGTCGTTCTATGCTGTCTGTCTAGTTTTGTATATAGTAAATTGCTCGTATACATCCAGCTTTTCTTGGGCAGATGGAGTTGATAAAATGTTTACCTTTTCGAAGTTTTGAACAGCTTACTTTTGGTGTACGATTTCGGTCAGTGAATTATTATTCTTTTGTTGACGAATATTTTTTTAGTGTTCTTTTATTCGGATGGCTGCAGAGCGTTTGGTTTTACCATAATATAGTGTTTCATCAATATTAAATAATCTTGTGAACACTAACCGTTTTCGTTTTTTAGGATATCTATTTTTTCACGATATGAAATATACAGGTAATGGAAGAAAAAACGGAAACAGCAACATAAAATTCCCTGATACGCTGTTCGACTGCCAAGTGAGTTCAGTACAACCTGTATACGTCATGGCATAGAATATACCAGTGTTTGAATGTCAGTAGGAGCGATACACCATTCGTCCACAAGAAACGTGCTTCAGACATGCTTCAAACATCATTCCAGAAGTCCCCATAGATTTTCTAGCGGGTTTATATATGGTGACACACTGCGGTGGCGATCAGTCTCATGCATCTCAAACCACTGGGTGACCACATATGCTCTGGGAATGGGAGCATTGTCATCCCGAATGATAGCTCTCTCTTCGTGAAAGAAATGCTGTACTGTTGTGGATGAAGATGATCACTCAGGACTGTCGAATAGCGATTGGCATAGTGTCAGTCAGTCAATCACTTACAATCATTTATACAGGGTCTTTACAGAAAGAATAGTCAAACATTAGGAACGTGTTCTACTGCGCATAATGATGAATAAAGTTCCTATGAACATTCTGCTAGAAACGCTTCCCTTCCGAGTAATCAAGGCATCTAAACCATGCCACGAGAAAGCAACCTAATCATTTCAGAACCTTCAGAGACCTTAAGAAACAAGCAATCAGAATTGCCAGCTAATTTCAGTTGGCACCAAACGTGCGCTCGTCCATTCGTCAGAAACAAAGTGTAAGATGATTCGTCAGACCATATCACATTCTTCCACTGCCTGTGCTCTTTGCACCTCTGGGCAAAACGACGTGCGTTCACACCAAGCTCGTAATCTGCAGTACCCAGGTTCGAGTCCCAGCTGGGTCAACGTTGATATTTATCTCCGCAAAATACCCTGCCCTGCCCACGGTCAGTAGGGGACACCGATGGGCTTAGACCGTCGGTCGGATGGGATGTTAAGCCGTGACTCCTTGTGTGGGAGAGCCATAACCTGTGCACGTTAAAGAACACACTGGATGGCCTTGATTGGAAGCTACCACCTGTCTCCCAACAGCTGTTCCAGTGGGTCCCCTCCCCCAACCTTCTCTGAGCCTTCGGAGTCCTTGTGACCTACCATTTAGCCCAACCCAATGTGCGTTCACAGGTGTGATGAGTGGCTTGTGAAATGCAACTCAACTGTGATAACCATCTCTATGATATTCTACTGGTACAGATTTCGAATAAATTGTCCTCTGTCTTCCTACATTAAAATCCTTGCACAACTGATCAGATGAAGCTCGCCTGTTTCAATTTGTATATCTCATTAGCACTCGAACATCCCGATTTTGGAGTATCAGATTTCGCACACTATTGACTCACACTTCTTTTTAAATTTCCATGCACACGTGATCTTGGAAACTGTTACTCGTGAAACATTAGAGAGTTAAACTCTCTTTGTGACTGAAGATCCTACCAAACGCGCTCTAACAATCATGTCTGTTTCGAAAACGCTAGTCTTCTCTCGACGGTATGGTACCAATGACGCTAAGCATGCTGGACATTGCTGCCGCTACACGTACTGGAATGTCATTTCAATGTTTCATGCCTTCGTCGGTGGTTCGTAGACGCCGCTATTTAACATAAAATTAAGGCTTTCTGCAAACCTTAATTTTGTTTTCTGACCTTAAATAAATAAATAAATAAATACCCCCTCAAGCAGCTGCTTGTCACAGAGGTCTGACAGGAGCCTGTCAGTTTATATGCCATAGTAGAAGGTCTGAGAGGATGGCAGGACATCAGCAGAAAAACAACACGGATATCCATGCCTTCACCCGGGGCTCGAACCCAAGTCCCGTAGATCATTAGTCAAGCGCACTAACCACTCGACCACTACTTGTATTATTACTTTCTTTTACAGTACGTGTAAAATTTTAGTCTCAAGATATTTTTTAATGCCGCTTCGGTGTTCAGTGTTATCGCTTTGGTTCACGGTGACACTGCTATTACCGGGGCACGGGATCCAGTCTTGGAAATGGCATTGTCGTTTGTTTTCTGTTATGTACGTTGTGATTTTTCCGCTAACTGTGTGATCTGACCTTGCAACAATCGTTTCCTTATTAACACCTGAAAAAAATAATGTTCTCACTTTTGGGTATAAAGCGAATATAGGCTATAAGTTCTAGCTACCAAATTAGAAAACCAATCTTTAATATTTCGGCTAGCCACCCGATTTGGGGTGTACTAGAAGTATGTATCCTATCAGCAGCTTGTCATTGTGTTGGTGTTAGTTGCGAATTTCTGACCGTGGCTTGGGTATTCTTACAGGGGTTTCTCAAAATAATGGAAACAGTGCCACAGGCGCAGGTGAAACAGCTGTTGTGGTGTAATTATCAACAAGATCAGATCTCAGTGACCTCCAAAAAGGCATGGTCATTGGTCCGCGTCTTGCAGGAATTTCAGTAACCAGAACGGCGGATGGGCATTATTTCTTAATGACCGTCCCTGGTTTGAAGCAGATAATGCACCCGTGCATTGTACGAAACCTGTCAAATTGTGGTTTGCAGAGCATGAGGATGAGGCACAGCAGCTACCTTGGCCACCTCAATGTTATTGAACATTTGTGGGAATATCTGGAGCGCAAGGTCAGATCACACTTTCCACCTCCAGCATCACTGGCACAGTTGGGTCATATTTTACAGGAAGGATGGTCCCAAATTTCATTACCGTATGTGCATGACTTGCATTCCTCGTGTAATTTGCGTCTGTTATGAACTCCCGAAGTGGGTCTGCAACTTATTAATAAAATGTTCCCCACAAACAGTACGTGTTTCCATTATTTTGATATAGTCGCCATAGCTATATTTCTTCGTTTTGAATATTTTCTTTTGCTGCTATATTTCTTCGTTTTGAATATTTTCTTTTGCTGCTATATTTCTCCGTTTCAGGGTATAAAAATTCTGTGATTAGCCATGGTGCAGCATTGTATCTTTAGAATTGTAATTCTTCTAACCATTGTGCACTATGCAAGTCTCTTTTTTCGTTATAGAGCTAGACTATCTTATAGACGCGTATTGCATTATAGTGTTTTTATATCGAATAAAGCCATTTTATCTCGTTTCCAAAAAAAAATATAATGTTTTCATTACGCAGTCAGAAGACATCGAATGTTTTTCGTTTATAGAGAGTTTTGGTTTATGTCAGATAGATATTAATGAAATATTACGATTACATTTTCCGAATTTCCAAAAAGCGATAATTCAGGCATCTTAACGGTGGAAAAACAAAACTTGAAAATTTTCAATGAATATTACAAACGATGTGTTTACGTTACAAATGCGATTTTTTGTTGGTGGAATGTGAAGGTCATGTGGTTTGCATTGGCAACAATTAGTTCACCCCCAGGGTGGGTGGGAAAAATTCAACTTAAAAAAAGAAAATCTTTGTTTTTAGAGATAAAATAATTTTTTTGGGGATGAGTAGGTGACGAAATATTACGATTCGCACTTTCCGAATCTCCATTTGCTCCATTTCCGAATCACATTGCGGATGACGTCATACCTGTGATATGCATACGGCGCATTGCGTGTACTAAACGTTTTAAATTGCTCCATCTAACGATGGAAATTTTGAAAATTCCAAACGTTTAACGAATATTTCAAGCGATGTACTATTTATGATGTATATGTAAATTTTTTATTAGAGAATGTGAAAGCCATGAGGTTTGCATTTGCAACAATAAGCTATCCTCTTACACCCAGTAGAGTGTAAAACACAACTGTTTTGCTCTAGAGAAAATGGAAAAATCTTTTTTAAATTTTATAATTGGCAGTTTTCAAATCCTTAACTAGTTTTAATTCTTAGTTAATTATAGGGTACGAAATTTGTAAAAGTGGAAACGTTTAATGAATATTGAAAGTTGAGTTATTTATGATCGAAATTTTAAATTCCGATGCTCGAGTTTGAAGAGATATTCCATTGACAGGAACAATCTGCTCCCTTCGCTCAGAGAGGTGTGAGAAAAGCGGCTTTTAAAATTTAGGGAATAGAAAACAAATATTTTTTATGTCGCACAAGAATTAATAGAATACTACTCTTGCATTTTTCCCAATCAACCATTCATCATCATCCTCCTCCTCCTCAAGCAGCTATGTGCTACGGAGGTCCAACCAGACCGCGCAGTTTAATTCTCCAAGCATATCTGTCCTGAGCTACATCTGCTGCATCCGGCCACTGTACACCAATTTTAACAAGGTCCTGTTTGACATTGTCTGCCCACCGCATCCTAGGTCTCCCCCTCCTTCTGAGGCCTCTAGGCACACTGTTCATAACCCTATTCGCCAATCTATAATTATCCATACGGGCAACATGGCCAAACCAGCGGAGTCTCTCTCTGCACAATATGCTGCTTAAAGGAAGTTGCAGACTCCTTTGCCTAACTTCATCATTAGTTACAAAGTTAAACCACCTAATACCCAAGATACTGCGTAAGCATCTAGAATCAAAAGCATCTAGTTTCCTGTTATCTTGTTTACACAGCGTCCACGTTTCACTACCATAACTAATCCTAGACAGAACCAAACTATTATAGAGTCTAATTTTAGTCTTTAGGTGTATACGTCTATTTCTCCACACTCTCCATAGATTCTTAAATGTCCCGACAGCAATCCCTATCCGTCTGTTAATCTCATGCCGCACATCACCATTATCTGTTACATAGCTCCCAAGACAATTAAACTGTGACACCTGCTCAAGACTGCAACCATTCAGATTAACTGAATCACAGCCTGTCTGACCAATTTTCATCACTTTAGTTTTCTCTCTGTTTATAACCAAACCTACTCTACTACCAGTCTCATCAACAGCTCGAATGAAAGAGTTCATCTCATCAACATCATTTGCCAAAAGGGCTAAATCATCAGCATAATCTAAATCAGAAAGTTTCGTATCTCCAGCCCATTTAAGGCCAAAAGCTTTCCCTTGAAGTGAATTTCGCATAACATAATCAACAACCAAACTAAAGAGAAAAGGAGACAAAATGCACCCTTGTCGAACACCACAAGCAATGCTAAACCAATTGCTACAAGCCTTACCAACTCTCATACACGACTCAGTGTTATTATAGAGAGGTTTTATTATGTTAACTAACTTGTCTGATATATCCTTTGATTTCACAATCAATTATGACGATCAACAGAGTCGATAGCCTTTTTGAAATCAACAAAGCTAGCAACCAAATGTTTCTGAAACTCTAAACATTTCTCAAGAATCTGCCTAAGTGAAAATATCTGATCCACACATCCCCTATCACTTCTGAATCCACATTGCTCATCACACAATTGACTGTCAACCAGATTCTTAATTCTATTAAGCACAATCATGGAAAGAACTTTACCTGGAACAGAGAGTAGTCTGATACCCTTATAGTTATCACAAGAACTGCAATCACCTTTTTTGAAAATAGGGATAACAATAGCTCTGGTAAAATCCTTAGGAACCATGCCTTTTATCATAAAAGATATTCAGAATTTCAGTCATCCAAGTGGTAACCGAAACATTTCCAGCTCTAAGCATTTCTGTAGTAATTTCATCTACCCCTGGGGATTTATGTAGTTTAAGTTTAGAAACAGCCAAAATAACTTCAGATTGTGTTATAGGGCCAACATTAAAGCCACCAATGCATCTATCATCATTGCAAACAATGGGAGTAGAACTAACTACATTGTTTAGAACATCACTGAAATGCTCAGCCCACCTAGCCATGACAGAATCCTCCCCTTCTATAACCTTACCTTGTTTATCCTTCCATCCCTTTATACCTGTTCGTTTTCTACCACACAAAACATTAACTATATGGTACAACTCTCTGCTGTTGTGCTGTCTAACTGCTTCCTCAGCTTTGTCAGCCAGATGATCAAGCCAAATCAACCATTAGTTCGAATTAAATTTACTTGGGGAAAAATTTATTACTTTTTTAATCTACAACGTAGCGAGTTATTTGTAAAATAATTCCGACGTGATGCAAAGTATTTAGTTGCAGTTTCAGCAACAAAGTATTTAGTTGCAGTTTCATCTGTTTATCGAAGTTTTCTATAGACACTTGGTTTCATACCAAATACAGATAAAAATATTGAGTGTGTTATAGAATATATATTATTTTTATTATTGTCGTACCGACAACTATATTTCATCTTCAAACGCGAAACGATTGTTTATGTACGAAATTCTTTTGTTAATCATGATCCAATTTCATTCAAGGAGCTGAGAATTTTTCCGAATCAAGGAACATACAGAATCTGAAAATTCTCCACAAGAATAGCTACAAATGAAAAAAATGTACAACAGAAAGAGAAACCTTTGTTTCCCTTTGGATAATAATATCTGAAGAGAGCAGAAATGAATTATCGATCAAGTTGACTTCAAAATGATAATTATTTTTCTCACATCAGCTCTGGCCCTTTTATAATTTCTCCTAGAATAATAGCGTTGCACTGAGCGCAATTTTAAGGTAATGGGGTAAAGTAGTGCAATAATAAGTAAACAATACTTCATTTTCTTTGAAACGAGATTACCATATTCGCCAGAGGTGATATAGTTCTTCTATTTGTAATTTTATTTGCAATTCTTAATTCGCCAACGATTCTCTCACTTCTATTAGGTTATTGATAATATAATCTGTAAGAGGATAATTAACTTTTGTAAGAATTTAAATTTTTCCCTCTTTCCAAGTTTGATTAACCAGTGTCCTCAAGGGAATGTTAGGTTTATGCAACTTAGTTTTATGAACATGTGCGTTATGACAAGCTATGTAGGTGGGTGGCTTCATTTTTGTGTGCAGTCTGATAAGTATCCATGACTTTTAAGTGCGCCAGTTGCGTTATAATCTTGTTAATAGGATCTTTAGTGATTTTGACATTATTCGATTCCTCTATTATATTCGCTATTTTAGTATTAATCTTCTCGTCAGTCATGACGACCATAATCGGAATTTTATCTGTTGAGATTATCTTAATGATTTCATTATTTTTGATATTTTGGCACGCTTTATAAATATGTGTGTTTTGGAGGAATTTTACGTTCCCCACTTCTTTTTATCATCTCCATAGGTGCGGTAGATTTGGTATGTAGCTCTGTCTTGATGTAGGGTGGCAAAAGCAAACTTCGTACTATTTTGTAATGTATTCATTTCCAGCTTATTGACATATGCGTAATTAACAAACGAGATATTTTCCTTTTTTTCTGCAAATTTGTATTTTCCGCTAAGTGGTTAATTTTCTCATTGTGGCTTTTGTCTACATCGAGGCCATCCTTCTCAATGCATTAAGAGGTTAATCGCAAGAATTCATCAACATCTGAAAATGTGTTCTGAGTATCATATGCATGTACGGTTTAGGTACCTTCCTGTTATAAATGTCGTATTTCCTTTCGTTGTGTCCTAATAGTTTGCCTAAGCATTTTAATTTCTACTATGTTTAGGATGCGATTCTAGGTATTATTGAATTACTTTCTGTTGATTCGTAGGGATTTCGGGATGACGTTCTTTTCCTTAGAGTCAAGTAAAATTTGGCTACTTTTTAACTTTTGGTTAAGTAGTACTATTACTCTAAAGTTACGCTCAGTCTATTGCGCTCAAGAAATGATAGAAAAGCCATAGCTGATGTGTGAAAAAATCTTCATTGTGAAGCAGGGTGAAATTTGTTCAGAAAACTTTGCATTTCAAATCTGCTGTGTAACAGCATAGCAATTCCTTAATTTTGGGTAGAATGTTTCTTATTTTTTTTTAATTTCACTTTTGCATTGTTTCTGGTCGTAATAAAAAACATTATTTGGAAATAATACGAAAAAATAGAACTATTTTTAAGATATCACTATCGTAAGCCCTTGTTGATAAAAAAAAAAAACGTTACAAACGGTACCAACAGATATTAGTCCTTGAGTATATTTTTGTTATCATACCCAAATTTCCATATTGATTTTCATCGATGCTCATTGACTTTGAAGCCTCTCTCTCTAGAATCACTTGAAAAAAATATTCAAAATTTTTGTTGTCACCATTTCAGGGTACTAGAGAGCACCAGAACTGTGGAAGAACTTTTGCTTCCATGAGTAGAGTCAGAAATGAATGAACTTCGACGTAGGCAGTGACTGCGTTTATGTAGAGCAAGAGCCCTAACACTCCCTGCTTATTTCTCTTTGGAACATTATATCCAGAGGCTTGGGTTGAGTTGTTTTACCTCTGAGCGGCACTTTTTTCCACACAATAAGCTAAATGGCCAGGTCACAAGGACTCCGAAGATTCAGAGAAGGTCGGGGGAGGAGATCCTTTGGAACAGCTGATGGGAGACAGATGGTAGCCTCCCGTCAAGGCCATCCAGCGTGTTCCTTAACGTGCACAGGATATGGCTCTCCAGCACACGGGGCCACAGCTTAACGTCCCATCCGACGGACGTCGGCATTTCCAAGCCCATCGGTGTCCCCTACTGACCGTGGGCAGGGCGGGGAATTTTGCGGAGATATATCTCAACGCTGATCAAGCTGGGACTCGAATCTGGGAACTGCAGATTGCGAGCCTGGCGCGCTACCGACTGCGCCACCCCACGCCCCATATCCAGAGGCTATCATCCAGTGGTGCAGGTGGTGCAACTGCACTAGTGCCCTGAGCTTAAGAGGGCCCAAAAATAAAAAAAAGAAAGTTTACATTTTCTTTTTAAATAGACAGGCACTCCTTGCAAATATTTTTGTACATGTCAGTTTTCAGAGTAGAAGAAACATTCGCAAAAGGAAAAGGGATAATTTTACGTTTTCAGTATGTAAAAGACACAGACGGATATTTCCTTCATCTGCTACTCCCCATCTCTGTACCTTCCCACTCTCTCAACGTGGTGATGGTGTTTGCTGTCAATTTTGATGACTGCTAAGCTTAATCTTTAAATCCAACCAACTTCCACCCTCTCCACCCGTCTTTCCCATACCTTTGAGGGTCGTTTGAGGGTTGATCCAGAACCACCAGTTTAGTTTTCATTGTCAGGTGTTTCTAAGTGCATGTGCAATGAGGGAGGTCGGAATTCCTTTCAATAACCAAACCAATTATCTTTCATATCTCTTGCCAGCAATTAGGGTGGGTCTTATAAAGGAAAACTTTCAAGAGGTCAACGTGGGAGAGGGGTAAAATTTTGAAAACTTGGGGCATTTTGAAGGTCAGATATTCACAGAGAAGCTCTGACCGAAACAGTTAAAGGAGACGTGCAGAACTAAGTGGTTCACATGTGGACAGACATCAGTCAGTAGGTATATGCCTGTAGGTTGGAAACAAAGACCTGTCTTTGGGCCTTCCTCTGTCAGATTTCTTTAGTTCCACGTGAGATTCTTGCCTGGTAGTTTGTGGTATTGAGAGTAAAAGTTTTAATTTGAGACAGTTTCATTCCCCCTCTCCTTTTTTTATAATTGCTTAATTTGTGCTCCATCATGTCAAAAGAAAACAGTAAACCAAAGTGTCTTGGTGGATCGGCAAAAAGAAAAATTAAAAAAGATAAGGAATAAAACGTTAAAAAGATGTGTAAAATATACACTTTTTTAAAGTCTTATGAAGAAGCTTCAAGAATAAATGATGGAAAGGGCGATCCAAACACGAATGCTTACGTAAAATTAAATGAAACTGAGCAGATAATATAAAACGATAATTATGAAGATTTCGTAATGCCAACTTTTTCAAATGTTTGTAACCAAGAGAAAGAACTTGATATGGAAGAATTAATGCCAATAGCTTATGATACTGCTATGATTACGAACAGTACTAAGAATATTTGAAACATTACGGAAAACGAAGATAGAATTAATTTCAACGACCCACTCACTAGTGATGTGAAACGAATGATTATTAATAATGATCCATGCCAACCTATTTGCCAATTCCCTAAACATCCAAAGCAGGACAACAGATGATTTTCAGACTGATCTAAGGGACCTGGGTTCGAGCCCCGGGTAATGCATGGATGTATGTGTCGTTTTTCTGCTGAAGGCCTGCCATCCTCTCAGACCTTCTACTATGGCATATAAACTGACAGACTCCTGTCAGACCTCTGTGGCAAGCAGCTGCTTGAGGGGGTATTTATTTATTTATTTATTTATTTATTATTATTGGACAAATAAAGCTGGAGTACAAATAAAACGCATGTATCTCTATTACTCTAGGGATAGATGCAATATATTGTCAAGCCTGCTGGTTATTTGTGGAAAAACGGAATGTAGCATGGGTTAGCGGGATTCGAGAGACAGACCGAGAAACGAATACTGACGTAAAAATAAATGAAATTGTGCAGATAGTAGAACAGATAAAGAATACAGTTGCCCATGTTTCGATTAATATTAAACTACATGACGAGTCTGCACTCCACATTACTTATTGCATGGTATACGATCAGTGGAGGAACGACAAAACACTGTCATAGGAAGCAGAAACTGCATTACAAACCGAAGTCAACCATTAGACTAAAGTTCTGGAAAGGCCGATGAACGTTAAACCCTGGTGCTATGTAACCTGACAATCAGAGGTCATGATGAATGCTCTCAGAATGAAAATCAAGGCCTGTATTTTATCAGTTATATCTTTTCTCTCTATCTATAATTCTATTTCGAAAGAATTGTTGGAAAAAAGAAGGGGAGAGGTCAGTAAAATATTTAAGTCCTTCAAAATGATATTTTTCAAACACTATCGAGTAATGTCAAAGCATGAAATTTGCTATGAGATAAGAAAAGTGCCATTTTTTTTCTATTATTTCTGATAGCACGCAGGACATTACCAAAATAGAGCAACTGACCTTAATAATTATCCATGTTTCAACAGAAAATGGCGAGAACGGAATTCCCAACAAACTGACCACGAAAAAAATCTTTTTTCGGATTTAATGATCATACAGCAGAGTACTTTACAAACTCTAGAGGCTAACTTGAAAGAGTGCAGTCTAGATTTAAATGAAATACATGGACGGAGTTATGATGGAGCAACTATAAGGAGCGGTGCATATAATGAGATTCAGACTAAGATTAAAGCAAATTACAGCAACGCAAAATATGTATATGTGTTCGGTTTGTGGAAAGACTTGTAGTCTTTTTCCTCTAACATCGTTAAAAAGCGGGGAACACTTCAGTCTATCTCTGACTCTGATTAAATAACATTAAAATTTTTTCTGCACCTGCAGGTCTTCAACATATAAATCTTTGCCTGCCTTGAAATATAAATCTATATATGTGATGGATATATTGACTCAAACAATTCTTCTCAATAAAAACAAATGAAGAAATTTTGAATGCAAAAGTTTTAAGGAAGAAATTAGAAAATTTTGAAAACATTTTTCTCTCCAAATTCTATCAAAAATTTTGCAATCAATAGATGCTGTCTCTAAATTTCTGCAATCTCCAGATGTTGTTGACTTTTCAAAATCCTCCCAACTGCTGCACAATGTACTACAAGGCTTGTGCAATAATCCAGGAACAAGTTTGATAAATTCAATGAAAGTGCACAAAAGATGGCATTAATGTGGGGTGTAGAATCAAGATTCCAGACTTCTCGTGTGCCTAAAATCAAACGTGTGGATGGTGAACTGTGTGACAACAAAGAGGTTTATGAATGCAGAAAATCGCTTCAAAATCGAAGTATTCAACGTTACTTTCGACAGAACCATTGTGGAACTCTAAAGTCGTTTTAAGAACTTTAATGAGATCGCTGACAACTTCGTCGCCCTGCGTCCAAAAGCTTTACAAGCTGTAATTGATGAGGAGTTAAACGAAACTGCAGAGCTCCTCACCAGGGAATAAAAATCTGAGTTAACGTCTTCATTTGGTGTTTAGTTTCTATCATTTACGACTTACTTGAAACCGGAAATAGCAAAACTTTCTTCCATAAGGGAAGTAGCAAATTTATTGATTATTAAAAACCACTTTCTTAAGAATCGATCCATAGTAAATACACAGATTACCTGTAGAGATAGACTTCAAATATTAGTTAAATTATTCTGAAAAAAAAATCATCGCCGACATGGCGGGAATCTCATCACATCCGCCGTCTTTTTTTCAGAATTTTTTTTTTCAGAATAATTTAACCACTTTCTTATTTCTGCTTTTCCAGATGTGTATATTACTCTTTTTAACGTTGCCGATGACGGTAGCAACATCGGAATGCTCATTTTCAAAATTAAAATTGATGAAAAATTCTCTCACAAGTGAAATGACAGAAGAAAAATTATCAGGACTTGCCATTGTATCTGTAAAAAATGAACGGGTACGAAAATAATATATTAGAAAGATTGTTAAAACATTTGCAGAAATTAAAGTAAGGAAAGTCAGAATCTAGGCTAAGCTAATAAAATTAAAGTTTGTTTTTTTAAAATTATTCAATTTGTAAGTATATTTAAAATTTTCAAAAGTTTTGCTTAAAAAATTCTCTAAGATTATAAACTCTAAGACTATCCCTCTAAAACCCTCTAATGTTTTGAGGCTTGTAATGTAGCGAATTACGTCGTGCTAAGTTATATGGATAGTGAACTATATGAGGGTTAGAGGTTTATAAGAGTAAAACACGGTTTGGATTGGAAGTGCTTAGTGTTTCCTTCTGCAGAGTTATCAGATAATTCAAGAGATATTTTTTGAAAGCTTGAATGCTATTGCTGACATCTGTTACTGTACTACATGGAGAAATTCGCACTGCATGTTAAAGGTAAACAGCCAATTATAGGACGAACGGTATATGGGTAAGAAATACCCAAAAATTTCTGAATTCAGTAAAGTGCTTTACACTAATCGCTTCTAACTTCATTCTCGTTTGGGTTTGGTTGTTTTACCTCTGAGCGGCACGTTTTTGCACACCATGGGCTAAATGGCCAGGTCACATGGACCCCGAAGGCTCAGAGAAGGTTGGGGGAGGGGACCCACTGGAACAGCTGTTGGGAGAGAGATGGTAGCCTCCCGTCAAGACCATCCAGCGTGTTCTTAAACGTGCACAGGGTATGGCTCTCCCGCACACGGAGCCACGGCTTAACGTCCCATCCGACGGACGGCGGCCTTTCCAAGCCCATCGGTGTCCCCTACTGACCGTGGGCAGAGCGGGGAATTTTGCGGAGATAAATCATAACGCTGACCCAGCTGGGCTCGAACCTGGGAACTACAGATTACGAGCCTGGCGCGCTACCGACTGAGCCACCCCCGCCCCTCATTCTCGTTTGAGTAGTGCGAACCATCTAGAGTACATTCATCAATTTTTCAATAATGCTTCGATGTTTCATGCAAGAAGGAACTTGTTTCGATACGTTTGCATATCTTTTACCCAAAGTAAGTTTATGATATTTGTCATTTTAATTGAATTTTTATGCAATATATGTTATGCAAATTATGTTTTAATAAAAGTAAAGTGTATCATAATTACATTCAGTTGGCCCTTGTGCTGGATAAATTTAGATACAAATATACATATTAATTTTGTATATAACGTTTTTGCACTCTATATTTTTTTATTACTAGCGTAATAGTAGCGTAGTAAATATATTAAGAAATTGTACTTAAATAAGACATATGCAGAATAAATCTAATGTGTAGGAATTGGCATATTTGTCGCATTTATATTATTCTGATTTGCGCATAATGCTCTAGACGTTTTTTTTTTTTTTCCAGCAGAACACTAGCACATGTTCATTCACAATAATCTTAATTTAATAAATAAGTAAACATTTCCAAATAAATTTAATTTTTATTATGTACCTAAAGTATTCTGAATTTTCGATGTGTACAGGATCGGATCTACAAAAAAAATCGAGGGGCAAGAAACATAACCTCGTCGGAAAAATGCAGAAGACTGGATTTTCAATCCATTATAACATTTCCATCTCAGTTTTATAGGTCTTTAAAATTTTTTTGAAAAATGCATGAAATATAAATAAGTTTAATGATTTTTTTCTTCTATTACCCCTACCAGCATTCTGAAAAGGGGAGGGGCATGCCCCCCTTCCTGTTTCAGCCCTGGATATGTATATATATCTTTGAGAGAAAGCAAAAATTATATCAGTACTTACTTAACGTACGGGGGCGAATACGTTTTTAAAACAGACGTCAGTTCTCAATGGTAAAATCAGACTTAACGTCTTCAAAGAAAAGAAGATCAAGCCTTCAAGACTTCGGGTTCAAAGAAAGAAGTACTTTGAAGCTCTAATCATCTAATTATTCGTTGCAGGTTCAAATGAGAACTAACTTTAACAAATTTAGAAATATTTAATAACTTTGGGGGCCCCATAAAGAAATGCTGCAACAGGGCCCAAGCTGATGATGATACGTCCATGGTTATATCGCAGATCTGAAAGACGAGATATATGCTCACGTTTAGTGGTATAAAAAGAAATGGATAAAAAACACTCTGTTTGTGAAAATATTTAATCACTCGTTATGCATAGACCTAAAATTTGCATCGCAAAATTCTGCTGCATAAGTCACAAAAATCTATCACAACTCAATGTAAATTACGTCTGAAAATTCGAACAATACCGGTTAAATAATACTAATTGTGGACCTGATCGATAATCCATTGATGCTCTTTTCAAATAGGGGCGGGAGTGGCTCAGTCGGTAGCGCGCCAGGCTCGTAATCTGTAGTTTCCAGGTTCGAGTCCCAGCTGGGTCAGCGTTGAGATTTATCTCCGCAAAATTCCCCGCCTTACCCACGGTCAGTAGGGGACACCGATGGGCTTGGAAAGGCCGCCGTCCGTCGGATGAGACGTTAAGTCGTGGCCCCGTGTGCGGGAGAGCCATACCCTGTGCACGTTAAAGAACACGATGGATGGCCTTGACGGGAGGCTACCATCTGTCTCCCAACAGTTGTTCCAGTGGGTCCCCTCCCCCAACTTTCTCTGAGCCTTCGGGGTCCATGTGACCTGGTCATTTAGCCCATGGTGTGCAAAAAAGTGCCGCTCAGAGGTAAAACAACCCAACAACAAATCTCTTCAAATATTATTGCCCAAAAACCACAATGGTTCCTGATCGTTGCACAGTTTTCCTTTCTAGCGTTTCTATTAGTGAATTTCCGAATTTTTGTTTTTTTGATCCACAATAATTCTCAGTTACTTGAATAAAATGGATCATGCTTATAACAAACGAATATCGCATATAAACAATATTTTCGCGTTTGAAGATGATATATATATATATTGTTAGGACAATAATATAAATAATGCATAATCTATAACACTGCTCAATATTTTTTTACGTTCTTAACATGAATTTGCGACCAAAAACCATTGCAATTATCTCAACAAAACCTTTACTGTCCTTCAAAGTACTCCCCCTCCAGAATCTATGCAAGTTACAGACGTCTACGCTAATTTTGGAACTTTTGGTGGTACTCTTGTCGGAGAGCATTCCGTAACTCTGAATGAACTCATTTTGTAAGGCCTTGCACCCTTGAAAAAGTCTTCCCAACAAGTTTCTTTTGAATTTTTGGAAACAACAAAAAAGTTGCATGGTGCAAGATCGGGCAAATATGCAGGATGGAGTAGATGTTTGATTTATTTCCTGCTCCATATATTTCACGTCTTGCTGAGTTTGTGGGTTGGGTTGTTTTACCGCCAAGGGGCACTTTTTTGCACACCATGGGCTAAATGGCCAGGTCACATGGACCCCGAAGGCTCAGAGAAGGTTGGGCGAAGCGACCCACTAGAACAGCTGTTGGGAGACAGATGGTAGCCTCCCGTCAAGGCCATTCATCGTGTTCTTTAACGTGCACAGGGTATGGCTCTCCCGCACACGGGGCCACGGCTTAACGTCCCATCCGACGGACGTCGGCATTTCCAAGCCCATCGGTGTCCCCTACTGGGGACAGGCGGGGAATTTTGCAGAGATAAATCTCAACGCTGACCCAACTGGAACTCGAACCTGGGAACTACAGATCATTGGCATTGTCATGAAGAAGAAGAACCCTTGAACCTTTGAGAAGAAGAACCCCTGTTGTTGAACGCTACTCCTTCATCTCCTTAACCATTTTGGGCAAAATAATGTTGGTGTACTACTGGCGATTTATAATCATTTTTTCAGATAAGGTGTCCACGTCTAACATTCCTTGGTAATTGAAAAAAATATGAGCATCCTCCTCCTTAAGCGAAAATCTTGTGGAGAATTTGGCGATTCGGTTCATCTTCCACAACCCAACATAATTGTCGTTCTTTCAGGGTATTCTACAGTAATAAAACCAGGTCTCATCACCTCTGATAATACGAGTCGATACTAACCTTTTTTTTCCTGTTCTGTTAGTTTGTGGACATTTGGCACAGTTCCTTCAGAACTTTAAATCTTGATGAATAATTGTTTCCACACTGCCAATCAATGCACTGGCATCTAAACCTATTGCCTGAACGATGATGTGTGGGTTTTCCTTAACGAGTTCACGAACAGCAGCAATGGTTCTCCCATTTACTGCCTTCTTCGGTTTCCTGCTCGAGGGAGGTCTTCGGAACTCTGTCGTCCTTCTGTGAATTTGCGCATACACCCCTGAATGAAGATGCACGATCCTCACATACGTGTGATAAATTGGCATCAAATAGTTTCCCTTCACCCCCAAAATTCATCCTTGAGAAAATGTAAAATATTTTTTCGTCTTCAGTAGGCTGCATAGCAAAAAAGCATAGATTTCGCAGACAGAACTTTAAAAGCCGCCAGCGGAGATAGAAATAATGATACGGCCTTTGTTTTAACACCTAATGACACGGTTTATACACACACAAAAATCCTCATGCAGCCATGAGCTACGGAGGTCCTACACGACTGTGTAATTACGGTTTATACAAGTTTTGTCAACTAGTCAAACAAGTCGTAGCTCGTTAGCTTCGGAGGAACGAGTGTAAATTTAGAACCCGTGTGAAGACCTTTTTTTAACACCCTCCGTCCCACTCTCAATAGCAGTAATGAAAGAATTCATCTCATCGAAGTCATTAGCCAACAGTGCCAAATCACCCTATAAATATAATAAATAAATGCCCCTCAAGCAGCTGCTTGCCACAGAGGTCTGACAGGAGCCTGTCAGTTTGTATTCCATAGTAGATGGTCTGAGAGGATGGCAGGACCTCAGCAGAAAAATGACACATACATCCATGCCTTACCCGGGGCTCGAACCCAGGTTCCTTAGATCAGTAGCCAAGCGCGCTAACCACTCGGCCATGGAACGACTATCACCTTAAAATCTATACTTTTAGACCATTTGAGGGCAAAATCTGCCGCTTTAAAATAATTCCTCTAAACATAATGAATAACCAAACTAAATAGAAAGGAAATAAAATGCACCCTTGTCTACCTCTACTACATTGCTAAACCAATCGCTACAAACATTACCAAATCTCAGAAACGACTCAGTATTGTTAAAGAGAATTTTCATTATGCTAACCAACTTTCAAGTATTCTATATGATCTAACGATCAACAGAGTCAAAAACCATTTTGAAATTTATAAAGCTAGTAACCATAGGTTTCTGAAACATTAAGCATTTCCCAAGAATCTGCCTAAGGGAAAATACTTGATCAATACATCCCCTACCAGTTCTGAATCCGCATTGTCCATCGTGCAGTTATTCATCGACCAAATTCTTATTTATATTTAGCATAATCATGCAAAGAATTTTACACGCAGAAGAAAATAGACTAATTTCTTTACAGTTATCATAAGAACTACGATCACCTATTTTAAAAATAGGGATAAAAATAGCTCTAGTACAATCCTTAGATACAACACATTTATCATAAAAAAAATTCAAAATTTGAGTCAGCCATATGACAACGCAAATGTTCCCAGCTCTAAAGTTTCAGCAGTAATTGCATCTACTCCAAAGGATTCATGGAGTTTAAATTAGAGAATGCCAAAGTGACTTCAGGTATTCCATATGATTTAAGGATCAACCACAAATTATGATGATCAACAGAGAATCGATACATCCCCGACCATTTCTGAATTGTTAAGCCTGAATTGAGCAGCTGAATAGTTCTCCAACGTTAAAGCCGTTAATGCATCTATCCTCATTGCAAACAATGATAGTAGAAATAGCCACATTGTTTAAAACAGTCTCAAATATTCAGACCATCTAGCCATGATAGAATCCTCATCTTCAAGCACCTTAGCGTGTTTATCCCTCAATCCCTTCATGCCAGCCTGCTTCTTCCCATTCGAAAGATTAACAATTTGGTACAATCCCCTGTTGTTGTGGTGTCTAGCTGCTTCCTCTGTTTTCTCAGCCAAGCTATCAAGCCAAAGATACTTATCAGCTGTTAACAGATCCTTTATACGTAAAAGTGTAGCAGTCCATAAGAATAAGACATCAAACCTTCTCCCTTATCTCCGTCTATAATGATGGAGAAGAAATTACCTTGTAAATTTTAGGGGACATCCAAATATGCTTGCCTCCCTCCTGACTAGTTTGTAGGGATTTCAACGTCCATAACCCATTATGGGAAGATGATGAACTTGATCCACGAGATAGATTTTTAGAGCAAACCATCGAAAAATACGAACTGGTTTTACTCAACGATGGGAAGCATACGCATTTTCGCCCCCATGTACGGACCACTGCTATAAACCTACACTTGCTTCTCCTAAAATAGCACATCTCCTCAATTGGAATCCATTAAGCGATGAATTTTTAAGTGATCACCTGCCTATTAACATTTGTGGCTTTTCATCGATTAATCCGCCTATAAAAAACTAGTAGCTTCATTAATTGGACAGCTTTCACAAAAAAAACACTCAAACTACAGCTTCCCTGAAGAGTAAAATTACCGAAAATTCCCTCTTATCCCTTCCTTAATGAAATAGCATACTGCTTAGAAGAACATACTTCCACCATTACCAAACATAACTTCATAAATTATCATGCTCTAGAACTAAAGAACAAGAAGGCAGGAAGATCTGATAGCTTATAGAGGAATCACTGCAGTAACAAAGAAAAAAATACGGCAGACGAATGGAGTGGAATAGCATCTGCGATCCCATAGACATTTTCACCCCCACTTCCACCCCCTATGGCAACTTATCAAGCAAATTGGCACACCTGCTGCTCAAGCCACACCTTGGAAATATTTACTTCTTATTGAAAACGTAGATTCCACTGCCCTAGCAGAAACATTTGCGGAGTATTTCTTAAAAACCATTGAAATCACTGATAAAAAAATCTTCCAAACTTTTCAAAATAAAATAAAATATTGGAAATATAAATTCAAGAAAGAGGAAAAAGACAAAATTTAAAGTTATAAATCTCACCTTAACAAGAACTTTACCCTTGCAGAATTAAACGCATCTATCATTTCACTAAAAAAAAAAAACCCCAAGCAGGACCAGACGGAATAACCAATAAAATACTCAAAAACTTTCCCATGGCTGCAAGAACTAAATTATCGAACATTATTAATCACCATTGGCTAAACGACTCAATACCCGATTCCTGGAAAGAGGCCTATATCACACCGTTAACTAAGCCCCAGAAAAATCACTCAACACTGGAAGGTTACAGGACTATAACCTAAGCTTAAACCGCCCTAAAATTAATTAACAGAGAAAATGATAAAAAAAGATTCGAAATCTCTTTGGGGAAATAAAAACACTACACAACCCGCAAACTGGCTTTCGAAAATACAGAGGTGCTGCAGATAATATCTTGAACGTCAAATTTTCTGCAGAATCCAGCATAGATTTAGGCCATCCTCTGACAGTCCTCTTCCTAGACCTCAAAGGAGCATTCAATTCTATTTGGCCCGATTGGCTGCTCCAAAATTTAAAATACATTGGCCTACAAGAGCACATTCAGAAATTTAGAGAACTTCATAAGACAAATTAAAAAAAAAGCTAGGCAAGCATTTCTCCAAATCATATACTACATCATCTCAAGGCTTGTCTCAGGGCACAGTTCTTGCGACACTTCTATTTAATTTTTACCTTTACGACTTCCATAAACTAATTAAGACACCATGTCATATGTCGCAATACGCAGGCGACCTCTGCATTTGGCTCTCTGGAACTGAATTCTACAGAATTGTAGAAAAACTACAAAATTGAACTAACCAAATTGTTCAACATTGAAACAAATGGGGCCTCCTAATGGAACTTAAGAAATATGCAGTTTTGCCAATCCCTAAAAAAGAAGACACACAAATTACTATAAAAAAAGAGAACTTCACCGTTTCCAAAGTTGAACATTTTAAATATCTCGGCGTCATGATAGACAAAAAAAACCAATTGACAGAAAACCTTCAAATTGCAGCATTAATAAGCAGCGGCAACAAAATCTCAACCTATTGAGAGGCATTTGTGGAAGTAAATAGGGCCCCCAACAGCAACAAAATTCTGCGGCAACATCATAAGCAGAAATATTTGCAATAATAAAAAAATCAAAACATATGCATCTTTCCTGATGCCTCTAAAACTTCTAACACTAATGCAACAGCAGCAGCATTCTGCTATCCCTCTACACAAGAAAAAATAAATGTTCTCCCTAATACCGGAAACCTGCATTACGAATGAAGAGCTTAGCGCCTCTCTTAGCTGCCAGCAACACAAGAATATTTCTGTTACAGTCTTCACAGATAGCAAAGCCTCACTATTTCAGTATTAGCGATACAAAGAAGCAGAATCTAAATTATACAAGAGATCTGCCATCCCTGATTTTAGAGGAAATCAATCATCAAGCCATTATTCGAAACAACAATTCCATCCTGAGCTGCATCCCGGCACACTGCGGTATCCCTGGTAATGAGGAAGCAGATAGTCTTGCCGAACAAGCAAAATGGAACGAATACCCACAGCTTACCCTGCAATAACGAAATCCTGCCAACCAGAAAATCTGAATAACAAACTAACCAAATTCCAAAAATATTTTGACACAGCCACTACCAATAAAGAAAACCTCAGAAGAAACTTTTACGGAATAATACCAACAACAGAGGATTTGATTAAATTATTACCAAAAGAACAAGTCAAATTAACCAAAATAGCTACAGGCCATGCCAGAACGAAACAATTCCTATGTACAATGAAGAAAATTAACTCCCCTCTATGCGACGATTGTCAGCAAATTGAAGACAGAATATATACTCATCTCTTGCAAAAAACATAATGCTACCAGAAAGGAATTAAAAAAAGGAATCCAAAGCATTGGAATTACAGATTTCATCATTTGCAATATAATCACTCCAATAAAAATGAAAAAAAAAACTTCATTTAGGTTCTACTATTTAAATTTCTCAGAGAAATCCATATGTATAAAACTGTCTAATAAATCCATTCTAAATTGACAAGAAATCACCGTCCATGTGTGAAAATGAGTATTATATTCATGATTCTTCCTACTTCATAAAAAAATTAATAATAATATAGAATAAAATAAATAAATAACCACTGCTTCAAATATCGAAGCGCAGTGCCAACTAGATGAAGCTGAAGAAAATACAGTATATATACATAATACTTACAATGAGAAATGATAACTATATACAAGCAGAAATGTAAAAAAAACAGTCCTTAATAAAAAGTCACATTAATTCATAGACTATGATACACAGCCATTAAAGCTACACAGGAAGCCTCATTTCCTGTGTACCTTTTATGCATTCTTCAGCTTCAAATTTTTGATGCATTTCCTACATTTCTCAGTCCATAGAGCTAGAGGAGACAATAGACTGGAAGTCCCATGTCTCTAGCTACATACATTAGGAAGGTCAAACTACATATTAGGTCTAAGGAGAATTTCTGACCTTGACCTTCCGCAATGACCTTCCTAATAAGAAAACTCTATAAGAGACCTGGACCTTCCTAATAAGAAAACCCATGCTTCTTGCCACCTGCAAAGCAAAGGTCGATTCATACTTCCAGCACCATCCAGAATATTGACCGTGTCAGAATCTAAAAAATATCAGCTGCAAAGAAAAAGAAGAAATGCCATTAATCTTACCAGAAACTGTAATTGCAGAACCTAACCAAAATAGCATTGAATAAATCGCATGATCCTACTAAAGTTCGTCACAACCGCAAGTAATAAACAATCAAGAATTCTATTGCAAAAATAAACGTATAATGATTCAAGAACTACTTGTATGTAGCATGTAGCATAATTATGATTTTTCGAAGTACCAGGATAAAAGATCCCATAACCTTCTCCATCTGAGGATATTCAATAAATAGCATGAGTCGCAAAGGACAACACAAAAATCACCAAAAGGTGAGCCCCAAGGGGCAGGAAAACGATGATAAATATGGTAGATCAGGGTACTAGAACAAAAAGTGTTCCTGATCGAAAACCAATGGTCTAGCCCTCTTGAATCTGATCATATGATCAAGATCATACTTTAAATAGTAATGAAATCGTGAGGATTCGTGTCCACAGCTTCTAAGAATTT
Source organism: Ryuthela nishihirai (assembly GCA_038380435.1). Classification (NCBI taxonomy): domain Eukaryota; kingdom Metazoa; phylum Arthropoda; class Arachnida; order Araneae; family Heptathelidae; genus Ryuthela; species Ryuthela nishihirai. The sequence goes on along the minus strand of JAWZYU010000013.1, from coordinate 68,566,138 downwards.
CTTAAAGGTCTGCTTTATATGGGTGTAAATATGTTGGATGCCTAAATCCCCATGTATTTGTCTGTTGGTCACAAACCATGGGACATTTACTGCCTGTCTCAAGATTTTATTTTGATAGTTCTGGAGTTTCTTAATATTTCCCTTTGTCGTGTTAGCCCATATGGGGGCTGCACATGTTATAACAAGTCTAAGAACAACTTCCACATACAAAAAACTTTTTATATATATATATTTATATGTATTGTGGTAGTATAAATTTAAATATATACTACCACAATATACAGAGAAGACACTCAAATACACAAAAAAGAGAAAAATCGAACAAACAAAAAAAGAAGTACAAGAGAGAAAAAAAACCTAATAAAGAGAGGAGCCTTCAACCACACAGAACGGCAACAGACCGAAACTAACCAATCTACCTGCTTTCCTCTTCCTGTAGTTTTCCTCTGTGACCCAGAAAATTTATTAATCTACTTTGATCCTCTCCTACAGAGATCTTTCCTCTCAACTTTGAACGGGAATAGAAGGCTCAGCAGGCCTAAACTTTCCTCTGTCTTGCTTTTTTATCTATCTTCTTTCTGAAATAAGATCCATAGCTTTATCACTCAAATGCCTTTGTCTTGCTCTGTTCCCTTTTACCCAACAGAGTACTGTTGGTTTCAAGAAAAGCCTGCTTAAACTGATCCCATTCCTTTTCGACTTCAGCAGTAAACAAACCACGATTATCATAAAAACTAAGTAACCTATCATGGTATGCTTCTGCTATAGTTGGATCTTTCAAAGCTTCAGTGTAAGGCAAATCTTTTAAACATAGCACAGCAAATTTTTAGCTACAGTTGTAAAAAACTTTTGACCAGGTAATGATAAGACCCAATTTCGGCTCTCCTATATGATCTGGTATTCCTAACCAAACTAGCCAATTTGCTGTTAATTAATATATAATTAATCATATTCTCATGCAGTCGATCTGGTGAAACTCATGTGTTCTTTTACAAGTCCTGGTATTTTTAGTAAGTGTTATTTATTCTCAAACCATTAGGTTTACTTACCTGTATGAGACGATGCCCATTGCAGCTACCGATACCAAAGGTAACTATAAAATGTCTCCAAAGGTCAGAGTCAGTACTACTTTAGCATTGAAGTCGCCTAGAACAAAGGTAATATCTCCTTTGTTGACATAATTCAAAATATCCTGATGTTCTCTTTAAAACCTATCTTTCTTGTCCTCTTAATCTCTATGCAACGTCTTCACATTCCACGTACGTGCAGAGAGAAAATGATTAATAGGATTGTTAAGAAAACTAGGGTATATTGAGAGTGAGAGAGATAGGACAGACATTCAAGGTTCAAGGTGTTGTACGTTCATGGCTAAATTAGCCTTCAATGAGGGTTGGGTTGTTTTACCTCTGAGCGGCACTTTTTTGCACACCATGGGCTAAATGGCCAGGTCACATGGACCCCGAAGGCTCAGAGAAGGTTGGGGGAGAGGACCCACTGGAACAGCTGTTGGGAGACAGATGGTAGCCTCCCGTCAAGGCCATCCAGCATGTTCTTTAACGTGCACAGGGTATGGCTCTCCCTCACACGGAGCCACGGCTTAACGTCCCATCCGATGGACGGCGGCCTTTCCAAGCCCTTTGGTGTCCCCTACTGACCGTGGGCAGGGCGGGGAATTTTGCGGAGATAAATCTCAATGCTGACCCAGCTGGGACTCGAACCTGGGAACTACAAATTACGAGCCTGGCGCGCTACCGACTGAGCCCCCCCCCCGCCCCCCTTCAATGAGGGTCTCCCTACACTGGTCATAACAGGAGGGCGAGAGAGCAAAAGCAGTAGATACTAGCTTAGCAATCTCTTGAAATTATTAACTATACTAATCTCGTTAAAGTAAAAAAAAATACATTAGACCTGGCAGATGAAGCCAATGTTTTGAAAGCAATCAGTGACCAGTCGCATGCGAGTTCGCTGCAGCTTCATATTCTGGTGGTTACCAAAAAGGGAGATGATGGAATAGTCGGTGGTTCTGATAGCATGAATCTCCCAGAAAAAAGTTTCTCTTTCAGCATTGTATTCCGCATTGTAGCGGGAGCAGTTGAGCAGTACGTGAGATACAGTCTCAGGGGTGCTGCATGTGGTACAGTTAGGACTTTACGCTCTACCTCGAGTGTGAAGCGTAGAGTTGCTGTAGATGAAACCAATCGCGCAATGCGATGCAGGACGGTCTCCTCAGATCTGTGAATGTCTCCAAGGATAGGAGCAGTAGAAGAAGGGTCTACCAGATACCTGAAAGAGGAACAACTGGAGTCCCTCTGCCACTGGGCAAGACGATACTGGCTCATCAGCTGTGAGACAAAACTCTTGCATTTGCTAGAGGGAAGAGTAATTAGTTACACATATCTGAATCTCAAAGGCCTCTTTCACAGTCCGATCAGCAATCTCATTGCCAGGTAGCCCTACATGGGAGGGGATACACTGTAAGTGGATCGTGATATCGGCAGAAGTGAGCTTGGAGCATGTCTCCATGAATAAGGAAGGGGTTGCAACTTGATATCTCTCTTATGGAGAGCCTGCAAGGCTGACTTGAAATCACAAAGGATGACAAAGTTGCCACTCCCGAGGTTGTGGATGATAAGTACAGCTTCAAGGATAGCATGGAGCTCAGCACAGGTCGAAGAAGTGAGATGTGGAAACTTTTGGTTATGCAAGTATCGGGAATGCAAAAGCAGACAACACTTAGCCTCTTCCAGTCAGTAGATCCGTCAGTGGAACAGAGTCGCTCTTTCGACCTAGAAAAGGGACTGTGACATTGATGATAAGATCACTGTTCCTCGGGTGGAAGGTAAGGAAATACTGTATTGCCAGCAGTGGAGTTAGCTGGGAGGACTCTGTCTTATATGTCAGAGAAAGACACGGCAATGACAGAATCTGGCCTGTCTTGCAGCTTCCTGAGAAGCTCATGGTGAAAGTGGAGGGAGTGAAGCCTCGAGAGATGGCACAAAATATCTCTCTTTCAGTACAGGCGGAATGTCATGTCGTCAGTTTCTCTGATGAGAGACGCATTAGGTGTGTTAAGACAGAATCCGAGATAGAGGCAGAGAGGCCAACTTACTCAGCAGTGAAGCAGAAGAATTGCTCAGAAGGTCACCACTGTAGTTGATGTGGGAGAGGATTAAATGCCAGTAGAAGACCAGGAGGGTCTTCAGGAATTTCCCCAGTGGGGACCAGCAAGGAAGACAGTATATTTCTCTGCAGTGGTGACTGTCTTAAGAGGCTGGATGTGAGGTCCCCAGATCGGCCTGTTGTCCAGGATGACACCAAGGAACTTATGCTGTTTGATGACGTCGATGAGGTCTGGTCCAAGCATGACGCCAGGGAAGGTGGAGGAAGTCATCTCTTCGTGATAACCATGGCCACAGTCTTATCTCTGGAAAGAGTTAGGCTGAGGTTGTCGAAGAACTGGACGACCGTGGCCACAGCTCGTTTCATCTTGAGATGAGCATAGGAGGGGTCCTGACTAGGGAACCTGATGCAGATGTCATCCATGTAGATGGAAATACCCACTCTATTCTCGAGTCGAGAGGGTAGTCCTTACAGCAAGATATTCAGAAGCATCGGACTGAGGACACCTCCTTGAGGCACTCCATGATTGATAGTGTTGGAAGCACTGAGCGTATTGCTCAGCTTAACCTGTACTGTCCTGTTGGAGTGGTACGGCGTGATCCAATAAATGATATTGCCTCTGAGATCAAGATCTTGAAATCTGCAGAAAATATCTGATTGGGACAGGGAGTCCAATGCGTTCTGAATGTCAAAGAAGACACTGACGATAATCTGCTCTTCAGACAGAGCCTGGTTGGTGGCAGAGGTGAAGTCCATCATCATCCTGGTTGGTGGCAGAGGTGAAGTTAGGACCTGGGCCTTGAACTTGATTAAGAAGGAGCGCTTCAAAGCTTCAATTGCAGAAATGAGTTCTTGCAAGGTGAAAGGATTATTATAGCAAGGCTCACTCCCAGAGCAGTGCTGCTGGGATGTATGCTGATCATTCACCGGTGGGGCAGGGAGGGTAGAGGTGAAAAGCCACAGAAAGGCATTAGCAGTGGTGGCCAAGTCCTCACCATGGAACAAGGCAAGGTTTTGGAAATAGAGGGAAGGCTGCGGCCTCACTGTCAGGTTCCTGATGTATTTCCAGACCTTCCCAGAAGGGTGAAGACATTAATGCTGGAGCAGAAGGATTGCCACCTGAACGTTTCAAGGTGGTTCAGATGGTTCTGATCACTGCATGTAGCCTTCTAGCATGGAGAATGTCTGCAAATCTACCAGAGCAGCAGGCGAGCCTTTCAGCTCGAAGGCGAATGTTGCGAAGCTGCTTGTAGTGAATATCAAGAGGTAGAATGAGCCTGGGTGTCGCATTGCTGCATTGCTATATATCAAGAGGCATTATCTATATTATCAAGAGGCATTATCTATATTATCAAGAGGCATTATCTATATATCAAGAGGCATATATCAAGATGCAGCATTGCTGCATTGCTATGATATCTCATCATGCATCATATATCATGCTGCATTGCTATGATATCAGAGATTGATATATAGCAAATCTCTGATATCATAGCAATGCAGGAATCAGAGGCAGCAGTGAGGGCTTCTGAGACTGCACTGAGATTTGTATCATCGATGGCAGCGAGTCCTTCAGAACGAGATCTGCTGAATGAGCAGGCAGTCGGTAAGCTTTGTTGTTCTTCTCAGAGCTGCATGTCTGCTGGGAAGCAAGGAGATGTGTAGCAGAAAGTGGTCACTACCCCTGGTCAGGGTCAACTGACCAGCTGAAGCTTTGACGAATGCTAGAAAAACAGAGAGTGAGGTCAATGGAGCTGTAGGTACTCAGAGGTCTGTAGAACGTGAGCGTATCATTCTGCAAGATGACGTTCTCGATGTTATCCCCACTCTTATCATTGATGTCTCCACCCCAGGATGGACTGTGGACATTGAAGTTCCCACAGAGAATACAGGGCTGTGGGCACGTGATACAATATCATGTAAGGCGGATACATGAAAGGCAGTGAAGGCCGGATGTAACAGGATATCAGGGTGATATCATGGCTGTTCAGCCAGATGCAGCATGCTATAAAGTGATTGCTTGCATCAGTGAAGATGAGATCAATACCATAATGCACAAGAATCGCTGTGTTAGAGGAAAGCGGATGATTCTTGCTCGTGTGCACAATATTTGGCTTGAAGGTTAGAAGCCTTGCTTCTGCAGCCTCTGCAGTTCCACTGTAGGATCGTAGGGATGCTAGACCGGTGGCCATGTTCATAGTCGGAGTGGTAAGAAGAAACCTAGGAAACGCTAGTCAATACAGAGTGATTAGTAGTCCAAAAAGTGCGAGATCAAAGAAGCCAGCTGGTTGAGGATGTTCAAAGTGCTAGGTCGAGATTCCTCAGGTAGAGCGGAAGTAACGACCTTGCTGACGTCTGTCAGTAGAGAGAGAATGTTAGGTAAGAGGACCAGTGTCCCTGTGGTCCTTCCTGAAGTCCCGATGAGTCAAGGAGGAGAAGGACTTCTTCGGATCAGACCGACGAGCAGTCCTGTTCTTCCTTGCCCCCTTTACCTTCTTTGCCAACTGCTTGATCTGAATGGGGCAGGAGTCTGCCACGGAGGTTGCAGAAGAATCCTGCACCATGGAGGTACCTGTAGTAGAGGGAGCCTCAGGAACAGGAGCAGAGGGCATCACCTCAGAAAGGGTAACGAGGGACCACAGTGAACAGGGACAGCAGTAGGTGCCTGTGCTTTAAGTACAGGTATCTCCACTGTCGCTACTTCTATGGCATCAGCAGGGGTTACATGTCCCCTCGTGGCAGTGGCAAAGCTGATCGAGGGGTGAAAGAGGCTTAGGCATAGGGGTGGAGGGGGTGTCACTACACAGTTTTGAAGAGGGATTTTCCCAAGCTTCGTGATGGCCATAGAGTGGACAGGGCCAAGAACTTCTTTCTTCCTGTCACAGGCGAGCTTTCTGGCGTCCCATCACAGTTGACACACCCAGTGTGCTTGCACTGCTTGTGGAAGTGAGGCCCACTACAGCGCTTACACTGGACGTATCCTCTGCAGTTTTTTTGCAATGTGACTGAAGCATTGGCACTTCAGACACTGAGGAGGGCTCTTGTGTACGATTCAACAGGGATCCTGTAGAAGGTGAGAATAATGCTCCTTGGTAAGGGAAATTCATCAAAGGTAAGGACTATCTTCTTAAGGGGAATCTTGTTGACCCCAGAGTCAGAGGAAAGATAGCTGTACATATGGTGGACCTCTGTCACTCTCTGATCCGAGAGGGCATCAAGGATCGCCCCTTTAGTGAGAGAGGTGTCATTACCCTCAACGAGACCCTGCAGCTGACAGTAAGAGAGTGGGAAATCCACAGTTACGGGAATACCCAGAATGGAGTTATGGCTAGGAGCTTATCAGCAAGATCTAGGCCACTGACCTTAATCAGTAGGCTTCCTGTCTCCATATAAGACTACTCTACATTTCGTTGGGTAATAATATTTACTATCTTGGCGGAGATGAGGTTTGAATTGTAGGAGCGGAGGGGCCGTGAGTTGGGGCAATGTCGCAATGTCTCCAAGGGCAATGCAGGTGACAGTGGAGGAGGTTTCACCACTCTTGGCAGAACTGAGGACTAGTGGAGAGACTCGGTACCTTAGTGGAAGTGCTTAGGAGACAGAAGAGGAGGTTTCGCCACTTTTAGCAGCAGCAATGGTGGAATCTGACACCTCAGAGGTAGTGCCTGAGGTGCCTGGACCCAGCCCACAAGGGGACTTTAACAAAGTCTTGCCTCTTGGCATTGACTTCCAGCACGAATGGCATGACTTCTTATCTGAAGAAGAGGTAGAATGAATCCTTTCTCTGGAATAGGTCCTGCGGGTTCTTGGTGGCAAGTTACCAGCAGTAGCAGGTTTCTCAGTAGGGTGAGAAGCAGGCACTGTGATAACAATGAACTTAGTCGCGTTTCGCTTAGGAGGGGGGTCCGAATCATCGAGACGCCAGGAGAGGTGACTGGACCACCTTTCTTCCTCTTGTATCCAGGAGGAGATCGCATCATTATATCAGGGAATAAATGGATCTCTGTATTGTAATGATTAAGCTAAGCACGTACACAAAGAAAACTCTAATAGCCAGCTAACAAACTAACAAAGTACTTACCTAAAGGCCCAGGAAATGACTCTTAAATAAACACATGAAAAAACTACAGTAGAAAAAGAACAGAGAAGACTTATCAAAGGTAGCAGAAGAATCTCATGTGCTGGAACACAAAGCAACAGACACTTGAAGACTGAGCCAAAGAGTCAGCAAAAATCGTATTCTAAGATAAAGTCGGGAGCTCAGAAACGCATGTCTCTAGTTTGCAGTGGTCGCAGGACAAACAACTCCCTAACCGAAGGCATGGGGAAAGGGTCCTTCCCACTTACCGCTCACCGCGTCGCAAAAGCAGTACTGGTACAGTTTTCGAAGCCTGCTCATTTTCTGCAGTCAGTAATCAAGTGTCATTTCCTGTCTGGTAGCCACCGTACGACCGCAGCTGAAATAGTTTTTATTTCTATTCTCCTTGCGTGGTACGCAAGCGACCGCAAGCAAAAGCCAATCAAAAGGCCGCTGACGAATGACGTTGCTAGAACAGCCGAGAACGCACATGATAATGCACACGATAGTGCGTTGCGAATAGAAAGATCTGCGTATATAAATCTTTAACGTTAAATGAGTTTTAATTTTGTAACCACACATAAAGTTTTGGACTATTGATGAATACTTGTTTGCACATCACCAATCGATACACTTAGATCTAAAACCTGAACTTTAGATCTTAAAACCTGAACGGTGATGTGTGTGTGTCCTTAATGAGTTCACGAAACAACACTGATGGTTTTCTCGTTCGCGGCCCCCTTCGGTCTCTTCGAAAATCTGCCATCCTTCTCTGAATTCACCAATCCATCGCCTAATAGTGCCATATAAACAGACATGATCCCCATATACCTATGATAAATCGGGATTAATTTTTATCGGCTCTTCCCCAAGCTGCATCCTTGTGAAAATGCAAACTTTTCTCTCCGTCTTTAGTAGGCTCCATAGCAACAATGCACAGATTTCGCAAAACGAACTTTACGCGCTGCCAGCGATGAGAGAAATGATGATACTGCTTTGTCTTTAACAGTCAATGTCAAGTTTAGATAGGCTTTCAAAACCTCGTAGCTCGTTAATGCCGGAGGAACGAGTGCAGAGCTACAGATATAAGGACTTTCTGACGTGTGTCTATAGTCCTCCATAGATATCCGCTTTCATTGATTACGCAGATAGTTTTTGACAGTCAAAAAAACTGTGTACAATGAGTTCTTTTATTTCAACATCGGGCTGAATCCGTACTGATCCTACTACAAAATAAAACTCGTGAGTTCTAACACTGATCGAATCATTCAGTAAGAACAAGGCAGGGCTAGATAACTAAAAACTTTCTTATTAAGAAAAGCTCTTTTTCTCTGCAGCAACGATTTTTGGGCAAAGCATTTTTTTAGTTGAATGCCTCTTTTATTTTTTAAATCCACAAGCCTATGACAATCTAGGAGTATTTGATATTCTATTTAATCTATTTCCAAAGAAATATTTGGGAAAACGACAACAAAAATTTTCTAAAAATGGAGCATTTTAGGCAATATTCATAGATTGAAATATCAATTATTCATAGATTGAAATATCAATTCATAGACAGTTCATAGATTGAAATATCAATATAGCGAGGTTGCCAGCACAACCTCGCTATATTGATATTTCAATCTATGAATAGAAGGAAACGAAGTAATTGAAAAACAATACTCAAGAAGTAAACCAGTGTCGCAAAAATAAGCGAGAAGTAAAGAGAATGAAAGAGATCTTAAGGGAAATACTTTATGAACACAGACAATTGAGAATTCTCTGTGATTGCAAAACTGCAGCGCATGCCTTGCTCCAGACTTTGTCTCAAAAGAAAACTTTTGTTGAGACCAGGAATACAAAATCAAATTAAAACCATTCAGATGCAATATTTTTCTCTGGTTCTTAATATATTGTGAACAGCATTTTATTTTAAGCAGCAATAAAAAACTTTTCTTATATTATGTGTTTCTTTTTAATTTAATGTTTATATACTCTTTATACCAATGCATTTTTTAACACCCGAGCATTTCAGTGTTTGCAAAATTTTTACTTCTTTTTACCCCATCCACGTTCAAAAACTTGGAAAAGGAAATAAATTTGAGAAAATGCAAATAATGATAATGCAATTAAGTTTTCTTCGTTGACTTCGTTTTAAATCATCAAATGTATAAACGTATTGCAACGTTTCATGAGACGGAAAGAGAGAAATAGCGAAGTTTAAGAGTGCAGTGAAATATAAATATAACGGCACTGTGAGGAAGATAAAAATATGTTCGCTACAATGAATATTTAACTGAATAAAAACTAGAGGAATAACATATCGCTTCTGGGGAATATAGAATTTTCGTTTTCAGCGAAAATGGGAAGATTTTCATTTTATGAATTTTGTATCTTTTAACCGCAGTAATTCGTACTAATAGATGATTGGAAATGTACATTAAATGATAATATATTATTAGTCCAATAAGACGCAAAAAGTTTAATATAATAAAGTCCAATAAGACGCAAAAGTCTGTTTTTTCTCATATCCTAGGGTTAAGGGGTGAATCAATTGGTGTATATTTTTTTTTCATTACTATATTGAAATATTTTTAAAAATCTTAAAATTAAGTGATATCTTTATGAAAATAAGAGCATACGGTAGAATTTTAATAAATGGAAATTTAATTAAAACACACACACACTTATATATATATATCTGTTCGATATTTAATTATTTACTTCGAAATCTTATATATCCTGATGTCTGGAAAAATACTATCGTCACGCTTTTACATAAATCAGGCAAGGACTCCGCTATTCCATCCAGCTACCGTCCTATCAGCTTGCTGTCTACAACTAGTAAACCTTTTGAAAAGATTTTGTTCAATCGCATTGACGACTTTTTTGGCTGCCACCCTATTCTGCCTGAGATCCAGTTTGGTTTCAGACGGAATCGATCTACCGAACACCAGGTCCTTAGGGTGGTGGAGAAAATCCCTTAACAAAAAGGAGTCCGTTGCAGCTCTCTTCCTGGACGTGGCCTAAGCCTTTGACCGTGTCTGGTTGGATGGCCTTCTACAGAAGCTAATGCAAGCCGAAGGGCCATCTGGACTCATCTGCTTGATTCAATCATATCTCTCAAACAGGACATTTCAAGTCCAAATTAAATCTGCCATGTCTACAAGAAGAGTCATCTCTGCAGGTGTGCCTCGGGGATCCCTTTTGGGTTCTACACTCTTCTCTTTATACTTATACGATTTACCTCGCTTTGATCGTATTCATCTTGCACTTTACGCAGACGACCTTGCCTTACTATCTCCCTCCCGCGGTCCTGCTATCTCTGTGAAGAGGCTGCAGCATAGCTTGACTGAGCTGGGAACATGGTACGAAAAATGGAAGATAAAGATTAACTCAGACAAGAGTTCTGCCATCTTTTTTTACCAGAAAGCGTATTATGAATATCACTTGCCTCCATTTACAAGATATTCCCATTGATCGGAGTGATTCAGTCAAATATATTGGGTTTGTTATACATAAGAGGTTAAAGTGGGACTATCACATAAATAATATAATCTCCAAAGTCAATTCATTGAGAGGCCAGCTAGGCCCACTCCTTAGGAGAAATTCCATTTTAATGATTGATCATAAGCTTTTACTCTATGATATGATCATCAGACCGGTGATTCTCTATGCTTCACCCATATGGGCGAATACTACACCCACCAATATTCGTAAGATTCAGGGCTTACAGAACAAGATTTTGAGAACTGCTGTCGATGTCCCCTGGTTTGTCACTAGCAGACAACTCCATAAAGACCTGGGCATCGACCATATATATATACACATATAAAACGCACCTCAAAATGTTTTTTTGAGGCTGTAAGCAATAATCCCAATGAGATTATTTCTTCTCTGATTCTTTACGATCATACTGTTTTGAACAAGTACAAGAGGCCTAAAACGGTGGCGTTCCCTGAGGAGACCTACCCGTTTTAGGTTTCTTATACAATTTTACTGCTATTTTTAGCTTTTCTTATGTTTGCCCTTAGGGGCTCACCTAAGTGTGGTTTACTTATATATTTTGTTCTTACTCATGCCAAATAGGCATATCTTTATGATGGAGATGGTTAGGGGTAAATTTATTATCCGGTACATCAAATATGATTATACGATTTGCAATTTAATAGAATCACAAATGATAATATAAATAAAAATATTAGGGGGATTTCAGTATACTATAAAGAAAATCTAGATATTGAAATTATTTCACAACAAACACTTCCAGCGGAAACTATATATATAAAAATAAAAAAAAAATAATATAATATATCATGTTTTAGCACTATACAGATCACCTAGTACAGATGTGAACTCTTTTCTGTTGAATTTCCGAAACTGGATGGAAAATACAGAAAAAGATCAAAATCAGATTTTAATAGGTGATTTTAATATCGATACAATGAATACTAAAAACATGGCACAGAAAAATATATCACACTATTGGCTGAAATGAATTTTGAAAGATTAATAAGGGAAGCTACAAGAGATGAAATAGTAAAAATAAAATTACCAAAACCTGTAGAGACCATATTAATATTAAACTGATTAAAAATATGTCAGCAAATTCAATAATTCAAACAAGCAAAATAGCAGATCACTATATGATTTTAACACTGATTAGCAACACCAATAACAATTTGAATAATGCTAATTATAGTGAAACCGACCAGGAAAATAAGAATTGGTCATATGACCATAACAATATAAACAAAGCTATTTCTGAAATGAATTGGAATTTAGAAAATTATGGAGACAACTCAATGGATGAATTAAACCTATATAAAGTATTTAAAGACATTTATGATGGAATTTTAGGAAAAAATAGAATATATATGAGGAGAGTTGGAAAGGTAAAAAGAAATCATTGCAAAAATTGGATAACACCGAACTTGATAGAATTAATTGAAGAAAGAGATAAAGCTTGGATTAAATTTAAAAACAATGATGAAAGTGATGCTTATACAAATAACTATAAAAATTAAGGAATATGGTTAATATTCAGATTAGAAATCAGAAACAACTTTATTATAGAAATAAACTTATAATGAAAAAAAATGATATGAAGGCTACCTGGCAATTAATATATGAAATATTAGAAGGAAAACAGAAAAAATCAGCGGACGATGTAACAATTGACAATATGTCCAAAAAGAAATTATCTGTGGAAGAAATAGCAAATAATTACAATGACATTTATAATACACTAATTTTACAGATAAGAAATACAAATCACCAAGACGATATAAATTATGTTCCAACCATGATGCAAAGTGTTTTGAAATCTATCTATATACATGAAATCACTTAAAAACAAACTGATGAAATAATTACTTCATTAGACACCAATATATCACCTGGTTACGATAATGTTTGCATTAAACATATAAAATTTAATAAAGAGACACTACTTAATATTATATCAAAAATTATAAATCAGATTATATTTACTGGGAACATACCTACTGAACTCAAAACAGGTATTTTAAGACCTATTTTTAAAGGTGGTATTAAGGAGGATTTTTCTAACTATCGACCAATAACAATTCTGCCTATTTTTTCGAAAATAATGGAAAAATATATTTATAATACTGTTTTTAACTTTTTACTTAAACACAACATAATTAATGAAAATCAATTTGGCTTTCAAAAAGGAAAAAACACAATTCAACTAATTTTCAAAATTGCAAATAATATTAATAAATCATTGAATAATAGGGAAAAAAATTGTAACTATGTTCTTAGATTTAAAGAAAGCCTTCGATACAATAGATCATAGCATTTTACTAAATAAATTGGAAAATTACGGTATTCGCGGTATATTGTTAGATTGGTTTAGAAATTATTTAACAGACAGATACACAATTACTAAACTAAAAACCTGCTACAGCAGAAAAGTAATTACACGATATGGAATTCCCCAAGGCTCAATTTTAGGTCCTTTATTGTTCTTAGTATACATAAATGATTTGTTCAATACAAAATTAAATAGTGCAATTTATCTATATGCTGACGATATTGTTTTAATAAACAGTCAGAAATATTTAAATGATAGCATTTCAGAGGTTCAAACAGATTACAATAATATTATTAGATGGTTAAATCATAATAAAATCTATTTAAATGAGAAAAAAACAAAACTGATGATTATTCATTCACCAGGATTTCATATTCATCAAAACATCTTTATCAAAACTCATAAAATAAATTGCAGAAAAAAGGATGCTTCAAATTATGAATCTTTATGTAGTTGCCCACTTGTTGAGCAAGTAAATAAAATAAATTACTTAGGAATCATTTTTGATGAGTATTTTAGGTGGAATGCCCATATATCCCACATATGTGAAAGCTTGAGAATATCGGCGATAAAAATTCAAAAATTGAAATACGTATTAAATATGGAAACCTGTGTAATATTTTATAAAGCACTATGCGAATATATTTTAAATTATGGAATAATTGTGTATGGAACAACTAACTTAACTAACATAAATAAAATAGAAAAACTGCAGTCTATAATAGCTAAAAATATTATTCCGTTTCATTTGCAAAAAATGTATAAAACTTCCACCGATAGATTAAAACTTTTAAATCTTTTATCCTACAGCAATTTATATAAATATAATGTAATAATTAAAATTTTTTTGACGAAACTTACAAACTAAAAATTCAACATAACAAAAATACAAGACTTCAAAGCCAAGGTTATTATAAATTGCCAAATTTTCGAAATAATTATGGGAAACATACCTCCGAATATCAAGTACCACTTATATTTAACGCTATTCCAAAAGAATTACTAAATATAGATTCTTTTAGAAGACTTAAAATGGAATTAAAAAATTATTTGGTATTTTCTAGTTAGCTGATTTTTATGTTTTGTGTTTTGTGGATTTATTTGATGTACACCATTTTTGTGGCTGAATGACCTATGTTTAATATAATTTATTCATTTTCCTGCAGATAAGCTATTTAGCTTTGCGGGTCAAATTGTAAATGTATTTGTATTCTTTACTTTTATGAATAAAAATTATATTCTTTAAAAAAAATCTACGACACACGTATTTAAATTACTGTTAGTAAGTTCTTTGAGTAACTGTTCTGAATAAACAAATTTTATCAGTAATAATTTCAGAACTAATTCTACCACTAATGTCTACAGAAACAAATTCTACCAATTCTAATTTTTTTTCTAGCATAAATATATTGTTTATAATATTGCTTCAAGTTTCACAATTTCTACATTAGCGCCCTCTAAAAATAAAAAATAAAGCCTTTTGAAATTTTTGAAAACTATCATCATGTTTCGTTTGTACGTACGTATGCAAAGCGTAATAAAATTCATTAATATCTTAAAACAAAAAATTGCGTTTTTCCACTCCCATGGGGTTAAAGGGACAAATTGTTGCTATCAATGTAAATCCCTTGATCGTCACACTTTACCGCTAAAAGATCAAATTTTAGCCTAAATTTAAAATTAGCATTTTAAAACAGTATTTTTAATTAGCATTTTTAATATTCTTTTAAAATTTCACGCCGTCAGAAGGGACAATTAAAACTTTTGGGAGTGTTTGGTGAATCGTAATAGTTTATCGGTACCTATCCAACCCAAAAGGAATTTTAACTTATCTCTAAATGTAAATTATTTCGTCAGTAAAAAAAAATCCCCTAACCGCAGCGGGGTTAAGTTGAAAATCACTGTCTAAATACAAACTTCGTGTCGTAGCCTTCATATTCCATCATAAAAAGTAAAAATTTCCACCGTAATTGCATCGTTTGCAATATTCGTTTACTATTTTGCCACTTTCAACTTTTACTTCCTCTAGAAGGCGCAGCTATTAGGATATTTCGAAAATGCGAATCGTAATATTTCACCAATACCTATCCAACCCAAAAAAATCTTTTTTTACTTACTTCTAAAAACAAAGAAGTTGAATGTCTACAGAAAGGAGACAGGGTGAAAACTTAAATTCGAGGTGTTTTTTTTTTCTGAAAACGAGATAAAATATCAGAATGATAGTTACATATTACAAAACAATTCTAACGAAGGAAACGTACTATGAATTAACTATCAGATGCTAAAAACCAAACCAGTCAAGCTCAAAACGTGTGCACGGTATTTTTTAAAAGAGAAGAAGGTACTTTCCTACACAAAGAACGCAGATAACCTATAAAATTTAGTAGTTTGCTTTAGTATTCAGGTACGTTAACCACTAGATTAGGTAGGGAGAGTTAATCATTTTAATTTAACAAAATTTGTTTCCGCTTTCGTATAAAGAAGCATAATAAATTGGTAGAAAACCAAAAATTACTTCGTTATTTCTTGCGTTCGTTGCATCGCTATTTCGCGGTATCAAACTCTTTCCTCTTCTATAGTTAACACCACTAAAGATATTTTTTGTTAAAATGCGCTGTTTTGTTTTCCAGGAAAAGTTACAGAACATAAAAAAAATATTCCTTCGAATTTCAAAAAAAAAATAAATAAATTTAACGCTGATTTTTTTTTCCTTTTATTCTTGCTCCGTCTCTTTTCAGTTTAACAGTTATCTTTGTGCTTCTGCTAATCCTACAAAAGCATCATCATGAAGCTGTTTGAGCGTGTTGTTGTTGCTACACTTCCAAACCTAAAGCGTGAATTATTTCTACTCTCAATAGTCTCTATTCCCATCATCCATAGGATTACGATAAACTCCGCCTTTTCGTGAAACAACTGCCTCAGTTGGAAGCAAGTAGGTCAATATCGATGCAACAGTGTCCGTGTTTCTCACAGGGAGAGAGTGCCATCAGTTAACTTAATCCGTGACCAACTGCGTGTTTTTCTTTTTCCTTCCTTCAGGTAAACAAGGCATAATACATTGCAGATTGCAATTCGCATCTTGTAGGGAATGAACAATTAAGTCTGTTGAACGCCGATCAAGATTATCTTTTCTGAGGCATGGTATAGATTGCTTTACTTACAATTCGGGTTGTTTCTAAAGCGTAAAAAGAACCCTTTTATCAAAATTCTTAGTTATTCAAAAAGAAATATTTCATCAAGCAGTGTCGCACCTCGAGGGGGAGTCAAGGGACCCTGGCACCCCCCCCCCAAAGAAAAAGGAACAAAAAACACTAAAAACGTTTCCAAAAATCTTTTCCTAATTAAAATTCCTTTTTTTTATTTATGTTGTGTCGTGTCTTCTATTTTTATACTACTTATGGATTAGCGGTCACATAAGGTGGGAATACCCTATAGAACTCGGGAATCACGGCCGCTGTGAACACAAGGCGAACGAAGTAGTGCTCGGGCGGACCGAGCGCTAGTTCGTTTGCCCGAGCCGGGCCAGCGGGCCCCTCGGCTCCCCCCAAGATTAAATCCTGAGTGCGCCACTGTCATTAAGCGTCTATATATATACTCTATTTCGCACAAAGAATGGAGCTGCAAAATTTGAGATCAAAGAAGGCAATGAAATTGAAAAGATGCCATATCCAAATGAGTTCTAGTAAGAAAAACTTGCAACTCTGCCACAGCAAATAGTTCCACGTCTTATGTTCTACATTCGCAACGCCATAGAAGTCGCGATACCATAGAACACTTGCCATAGAAGCTCGCTAACGAGTAGAATGATATATTTTCGAGCTTTGTATCTTCCTTTTCATTGGCTTTTGTGGTAAAGTATACTAAGAAACGACTGGACCAGAAATGTTTTGAGAGTTATATGTCCACAGCATGTTTTATGCGAAACGAAGATATAATATTCTTTGGTTAGTAATCCTTCGGCACCTCTTGACATCTAGCTTTTCACTCCGAACCCTATTTGACCTTGAAAGCAACACCAGATCTGAAAATTCCTTTTATTTCACAGTTGTACTGCCTGAAATAGACATATTCATTATTTTTTTATCTCTCCAGCACTTGTATATGGACATTTCACTTTTGACCTCGAAGGACACATCGAATCGGAAATGTGACATAATTGCTGAGATGTACAACTCAAAATACCACGTGACACAAATTTTTTACCCCTTCTACCACCGGTTGATCTATATATGACCTTTAACCTTAAAGGACTCATCACAATGAAAATTCCACAACATGTCTAAGATCTACGACCTAAAATACTCTCAGGAACCACCTTTTAGCTCTCTGCATCGATATATCTGAATTTGACCTTTGCCTTGGAAGGATTCTCCCAATCCAAAATTTCTTAACGTTTCGTTCATCTACAGCCCAAAGCACCCCCAGACACCAATGTTTACGTTTCTAGCTCCAGTAGTACTTTACGACCTCTACGTGACCTCCATTTGAACTTGAAGGACACCTCGGAAGTCAAATTTCGGGTTTTTTCAGAGATTTACGACCCGGATTACTTGTAGGTGGAAATTTCCACACCTCTACCATTTCTGCTTCGTAGTTAGATTTAGAGTGATCCCTGTCAGTCAACCGTCAGTCAGCCATCAGTTAATCACTTATAATCATACATATATATGTATCCAGGCATGGATCTAGAAAAAAATCGAGAGTGGGGGGAGCAGGCCAAGAAACACAATCGAGCCGAAAAAGTGTAAAAAAAGGGGGGGGGGAGACAAGAGATTTGATTTCCATGGCAGTTTAACATTTCCCTCTCTGTTTTAAGGGATTTTTAAAAATTTCTTGAAAAATGTATGAAATATAAATAACTTTAATAATTTTTGCCTCCTTTATCCTTACTCGTAGTCTGAGAGGGGGGTATAGAACCCTTCCGTCCTAGATTCTGCCCTGTATATACATAGATGATTGTAAGTTAGTGATTGACTGACTGATAGGGAATCACGCTAATTCTGGCCATGATACAGAATTAGTAGAGCTCTAAAAATTTGCATCTAGAGATAATCCGGGTCGTAGATTTCGGGAAAAACCAGAAATGTGAGCTCAGGATCTCGTTTAAAGTCAAATAGAAGTCACATAGAAGTCAAACTTTGATCTACTACTGCTAGAAATGGGAAAATTGACGTCTGGTGGAGTGTCGGTTTTAGATTAAACGTTACGAAATATTTGAATCTGGTGGGTCTTCTGAAGTCAAAGGTCAAATGACGATCTATCAGTGCTAGAGAGCTAAACATTGGTGTATGGGGTAATTTCTGGCCACATAACTCGGAAATGTTAAAATGTTTCCAATTCGATGTCGCATTTAAGGTCAAACAGGGTCAGAATGACAATCTAGAAATCGAGGGCGTCGATTGATTTATAGTATATCACATAAGTGTGAACGTATTATACAGGGTGTCTCTAAAATATAGGTACAAACTTTTAGGGGAGGTAGATAACATCTAAAGGAATGAGAATTGCATAGGAACCCATGACTGGAAACGTCATCGTAAGTCAATAGGCGGCGCTGTTCATCAGTGTGCTAGAGGGGAAATTTAAGATTTCGTCATTCGAGCGGTAGTCTGCTGATGAAGAGCATGCAAAGGTATTCGAACAGGGAGCTGGCAGACATGCACTTAGTGTATGAAATAGCTGAGGGCAACGGACGAGCCGCTCAACGAATGTATCAAGAACCGCTTCCCACACAGACATGTACCGGGCCACCGTTTGTTTGCGCTTGCGTATCAAAATTTGTGCGATTATGGGTCATTAAGAGCTGTAACATTATGAAATGTATCATCTAGTACGCCATTTGTATAAATTATGTCCAATAAATGTTTTCCCATTAATCACTGTCTTGTGTCCTTTCAGATCTTATACCTCTGCTACCACTTTCCCATGACGCTTCCGGTTATGGGTTCCTATGCAATTCTCATTCCTTTAGATGTTATCTGCCTCCCCTAAAAGTTTGCACCTATATTTTTGAGACACCCTGTATAGTTAAAGCAAAGGTTAAAGTAAAGGTACACTTTCAAGAATTCAACTATTTAGATTCACTTGGCATTTAATACACAAAAATCATCATATGGTGTAGTACATGAACATACATGAACTTGTCAAACGTTGGCTTACTCCACTTAACATAATGAAGTGGTACAACTATATTTCTATAATAAACCGTCGGTTCACCACCTCTAGGTATCCGACAAAAATCGGGATTCATTTATCACAATAACTCTACTTTAAAGATTCAATAGAGCACCATTAAATATTGTTTATACACAAATAGTTTTAAATCGACGGTGAGTGTTGCACTTGAGATCTTGAGATTGGATTTAGTTTTATTTCTTCTTTCTTGTAGTACTCACCATTGAAGTACCTCGTTGTTGAAATGAATAAACAGTTTAAATAATTATGTTAATGCCGTCTACAGTGCCTAATCCTATATAAACACATTCTAATGATTTAAACATATATAATTCATATTGTTTCTATATGTTACCTCTACGAAATCATTTCCATGTGGGTTCATTTTCCTGGTCATATTTAAACATAGGTGGTTAGTATTTTGCTCCATTTCTATTGGTTAGTCAGTTTATATCGGGAACAACAGGCGTGGCTATCGAGTGCGAATTAGTGAAAGATGTCAGTAGTTTAATGGTGGGAGTTTGGGTTTTAGGCAGGAACTAAAAAATGAAAACTATTTCGTTCGTTTATGTTCCGAATGAAACTAGTTCAAAATAGGATAAAACATAATTTCGTCCCACAGAGGTCTGAGACGAGCGTGCTAGTTTATATGCCATAGTAGGTCTGTGAGAATGGCAGAACCTCAGCAGAAACGTTCATGCCTTACCCGGGGCTTGAACCCAGATCCCTTTGATCATTTGGAAGCGAGCTAACCACTAGGCCACACGACGGATGATGAAGTACACTCTTCTTGAAGGTGTAATCGAGTATCGATCATTTCTGATATTTTGAAGAACTGAGTTAGTTATTTACATGGCACTTGAAAAACATAAGGCTCCATTATGCGATTTAAAGATTTATAAATTAGGGTTATATCATGGGACAGTGGTATTTTGAACCGAAGGTTGTAAGTTTTTTTATCCTCTTATGAACTGCAAGTCAATAATTCTAATTTAATTCACGTATTTGCATTTTCTACGTTACTTCAAATACTCAGAGTCTACATTTTTCCTATCATTTAATCAATTTTACTCTTTAGAGCTGATTAAATATTTTGCATAATTGTGAAACATTTTAAGGGAGCTCCCTATTTTCAACATATTCGTGTTGTCAGAAGCAGTGGTTGCTAGATGCATGATGACCCCAAATGCTAGTGGGATTGAAACCAGTTTCTCCTTCTTAACTAGCTAGCCACAAGCGCTATCATTTACTCTAAAGAGAGCTGAAGTGCAGTGACATTGAGGATTGTACCCAATGCAATTGACTTAAAGCTACACTGGTTCCCATTAATTAAGGAAAATCCCTATGTTAAGTCAATGGGAAGCTAAAGTCTAAGCTCTGTAACTTCTAAAATAATAATAATATGTTGAATATGTAGCGATAACAATGTCAGCCACAAAAATTGAACTCCACAAGTTAATTAAAACCTAGTAATAAGTATTGTATCAAAGTGTTTAATAAAAAATTTGCTGTTGTTAAATATTCAAACTTCCATAACTCATTAAATAGCGAAAGAATATTGATGAAAATCGAGATCTTGATTTATTTGATTGAGATCTTTATCTACAATCACATTTTTCAAAACAAAAAGAAAATATTATTTTGGAAGTTATAGGGCTTTGATGTTAGCTTCCCATTGATTTAATGTAGGGATTTTTCTTAATTTATGGAAACCAGTGTATCATAAGGGCATGTTCTTCTCTCTGGGGTGGAGGCATTTACGATGGATCAAGAAGTGATCGATACATTCTGGAGGTGTTCAAGCACAGTCAACAAATTCAAGGGGAGTCCCGGAGTAATCCTCCGCTGAGACAAGTCGTAGAAAAAGCATTTCACAAGTCGAAATCATTATCTTTTGAATAAGTTAGATTGATTTACTTGCGAGAATCGCACTTTTTACCAAAATACGATAAATGACAAGGTTGAAAGGATTCCGAAAACTAGGAAAGGGGATTCAGAGGACAACTGTTTGGAGACAGATGAAAGTTTTCCATCAAGGTCATTCAGCCAATAGTTTAATATTCGCATGATATGGCTTTCTTGCACGTGCAGCCAAGGCTTAACCTCGCATCGAATGGACGGAGGAATTTTTGAAGACGATCGGTGCTCCCTCTCTCACCGATTACTGAGCGGAGATAAGAGGAGAAGATCTTAACACAAACTTGGTGGTGATTTGAACCGAGGAATAGTATATTATGAGATTGGACCACTTGTGATTGAGTCAACATCAGTCCCTTACACCAAAGAGTCAAAATATTATGACCAACCCGTCTTTATGCACATCGAAGCAATTGCAGGTAAACGACAGCGCATGTAAATGGGTTATGAAACGGTATAAATAACACCTGATACTGAGCTCTGTTAATCAGTGTTATTCTTGTTCTTCAGATGGGAAAGGCAGCGGACTTAAGTGAGTTTGACAAAGGCCAAATTGTAATGGCCAGACGACTGAGACAGAGCATTTCCGAGATGGCAAGGCTTTTGGGGGTGCTCACGGTCAGCAGTAGTTAGTACCTTCAAAAAGTGGTCCGAGAAGGGAAAAAAACCACGAATGGCCAGCAAAGTATGGACCGACCACGGATCATCGATGCTAGAGGTCAGAGAAGGCTATCCCGTATGGTACGAACCAACAGAAGGGATACTATGGCGCAACTCGCCCGTAATTTGAATGCTGGAGGCGGGAATAATGTGTCACAACACACAGTACATCGAACTCTGCTGAAAATGGGGCTGTATAGCTGCATGCAGCTCCGAGTGCACATGATAACCTCGGTTCACCGTGGAAAACGCGTACAATGGGCACATGAGCATCAAAACTGGACCTTGAATGATTGGAAGAAGGTAGTCTGGTCCAATGTATTTCATTTCCTGTTGCACCATGTGGATGGCCGGGTACGTGTGCGTCGTTTACTTGGGGAAGTGTTGGCACCAGGATGCACCATGGGATGAAAACAAGCCAGTGGAGGAAGTGTAATGCTTTGGGCAATGTTCTGCTGGGATACACTGGGTACAGTCATTCAGGTGCAGGAAACTATGACGTCTACCACCAGCTAAACATTATGTCAAACATGCTCTACCAAATGGCAAACATCATTGCAGACCAGGTACATCGTTTCATGGGAATGGTATTCTCCTCTAGTAGTGCCTTCTTTCAGCAGGATATTGTGCCATGCCACACTGTCCGTATTGTTCGACAATGGTTCGCGTAGCAAGAAGACTTCCAAGTATTGCCCTGGCCTCCAAGTTCCCCAGACATCAATCGAATCGAGCATTTGTGGTTTGTGTGGGAACAGCATATCCCACCTGCGGCGGCTCAACCAAGTAACTTAAAAGCGTTAAAGGATCTGCGGGTAAGAGCTGATTTGGTAGCACGGGGAGGTGGCGCATATTCGGAAGGTGATCATAATGTTTTGGTTCTTCGGTGTAAATGATATAATCGTTAACATCATTTTACCTTTAGAGAATCACATACAGTCGCTCAAAAAAGTATCCGAACACTACGGTTGATTACAAAATTCAGAAAAAATATCTGGCAACGATTTTTTTAGAAATTAGTGATCTGGCAACCTTCGGGTCACGTGACACGAAGGTTGCCAGATCACTAATTTCTAAAAAAATCGTTGCCAGATATTTTTTCTGAATTTTGTAATCACGCGTAGTGTTCGGATACTTTTTTGAGCTACTGTACAAAGAAATTCATTTCGATTTTTTTTATTTATTTTTCATTTCGAGAGCATTTAACACTAACGTGTAACAGAATATGATTTGTCTAACCTTGAATATCGAAGCTTTTCTTTCTTCATGCACATTAGAATTCTCATCTCGTGAACACTTTATACTTGCAATTTACAAAAAACGCAAACCTGACAATTTTCTTTCTCAGCATTATTATTCTGCAAACGCCAAATCAAATCGCTCTACAAAATGTATTAAAAGCATCTCGTTGATCTTCGTATCCTGGAGACTATATTTGGTTTCAATTTCGTATCATATTAAATCTGTTCTAGATAACAGTATTTTCGAAAGTGTTCCACAGATTGAATTTTCATTTAATCTTCCTTGTCTTCTCTATGGATGAGAGATTATTATTCATCAGGTGGAAAATAATTAAAACCTCAGGAGCTGAATTACTTCGACTTTTATAAGGCAAAATGGGTAGAGGAAATTAATAGCACATTTGTATAATCCGATTAATACGGAATTATTATTCATTAATGGTTGAAATTGTAATTAGAGTGAAAAGGAGACGTGAAGCTATTTACTATTCATGAGCTGAGACAAAACGATTAATATATGATGAGAAAGCAATTAAAATCATCTAGAAAAGTTTCTGACAATTAATATAAGTGCTTAGCAGTTGCCACGGAATAAACAAGCCTGGAAACAGAGATCTCTATCCGCTAGCAATGGTTAATATATTTACTTTAGTATACGATCCCTCACACTTAATTATTAAAGCAACAAAATCCCTGAACAGGAGTTAAAGTCAACACATTTACTTTGTCACCTGTTGTCGCTGAGGTGATTAACTCCTGTGCAAGATATTATCAAATACCCTGACACTTCGCTTGGTGTTTAGTTATTCCACGCGACAGGTAACCCGATCTGAGCAGCAAAATCGTCATCCTGTTCTCGGCAGATTTGTCATCATACGATGACTAAAACTTGTAACGCGCTGTTGCATCTAGTCACTATTAACTTAGCTATGTAAGATAATTGCGCGTTTTCCAATTAAGAGAACTTACAGATGCACAAGCTCAGCGATTATGCAAAATGTTTTGTTCTTTCTGTTTGAGGCCATTAAATTGTTTTAATAAGGTGACTTAAATGCGGGAAACAATATAAACGACTTAACTTTAAAATTCAGTAGCATTTGTGTAATAATAAAAAATCCCTTCCCAGTTGACCAAAGTAGTAGCTTAGAAGGTTATTAGTAGGTTATTAATAAAAGATTAGTAGCACTGTAGAGGATTATTTTTTATTCATGACACATATAAAAGCTTAAACGATAACACAGATTAAAATCTCACGAAGAAGTAAAAGTCACTTGTTACACCATATTCATCAGATTAAATATTCACCTGTTAAAAAGAAATGCACAAGTTGAATCAAATATTTTGGTTTAAAAGCAAATTTTAAATAATAAGAAACCTACTTCTTCGAAAAGAATAGAACTTCCCACATATGATAATCAGCTAGAAATGTTATGGCTGCAATGAGTGGTAATGATGGGAGATGATCAGGAGTCAAGAAGGGAAAATAAAACTCTTTATTTATTTTTGATTTAAAAATATAACAGGATTTCTTCATCCAGATCTGATTTTTTTTATTTTTAATTTACTAAAACTTTTATACAGAGTTAATTCTATTTGATAATTAATAAATTCATAATAAAATATTGTATTTTAGAAATCACAGTTTTAACCCAACTCGCACACTTATCAAAGTAAGCCAGTTACCGTCAGTTCCTTGTACAGAAGAGAAGACTTGGCTTACAGTCGCTGTTGGTTCTCACTGATGAAAGTCAAGGTTTCTTTATAATAAAACTCAATCTTTCATGGTATTGGTTCTCAAACTATGGATCGCGATAATCTTGGAAGGGGTCGCAAAGCTATGTCATTCTTATATTTGCTAGTATTTTTAGTATTTTCTTTTGTGATATTATGTGAGATTGTGATATAAATAAGTGTTTAAATGCAAAAAGATAATTTTGTTTCATTTTATGCTATGTAATTTTTTTAATTTTTTTGGTCAGAACCGCAGAACTGCTAGCTTGATTGCAAATTATGATGAAAAAAAAATCATTTTCATCCGGGGACTCGAACCAGGACGCCAACAGTATCATTAACACGATACCATTGCGTCACCAAGGGCCGACGATTAGATTTAATTATGTAGATCCTACATTGTGGAGGAATAAGGGAGGGGTGGCAAAATTTCATCTACGATTCAAGGGGTCGCACAAATGTATTGCAATTATAGGGGGTCGCAGTGTCGAAAAGGTTGATAACTTCTGCTTTATGGCATACAGCAGCAACGCCTGCTAATAACTCCTGTCCCCATGCAGACATCGATATATTTTTGTGTGGACTAAAAATATATTCTAGAATTAATTTTGTTTGCTTTTTTCGTTGATCTTTCATAGTTATCGTAAATACTAACGGTATTCTGGCGGGAGGTACCAACGAATGGGAGGACACCGTCAGAGCATGTATCCATTTCTTCTACAGCATGCATTCATTGTTGAGTATGGCTTAAATATTCGCAAACTTTTCAAAACGTTTTATCTCTCCTTCAACAGATTTTATTCCGCTGTAATTCCTTAGCTGCTTCACCGATGATCACACCTTTTTTTTCCAGGATCATTGAACCCGAAATGGGTCACATCTTTTTTTTTTGGATTCTGAAACTTCTTTTTTGTCCCATCCTATTGGTCACTTCATCTCAATTGCAGAATGTTTACTGCCAGCTTGCTGAGGATATCTCCAGATATGTATCATAATCATGTAGCATCGCGATCACATCATGTTCAGGCAACGAGCTATTTGAGCCTGAAGACTGTGATGAGAATTGTCACAATGCAAAGGCCACTGACGATGTGTACGGATAAATACTGAAACAAATTATCTGGCGTGAGAGAAAAGTTATAAAAGAGATAGAAACATTCAAAAGCAGTTTTTGAATGTCGTACCTTTTATGAGGAAGATTTTGACTGATATTTTACGACGTACAGGAGGATGCTATTTCAGTGGAAATAGCAATGACAAGCTTGGACGCTATTCGTACGCTACAAGAACATAGCAGACAGCTTGACATAAAATAACCAAGGACCAAAACAACTCTATTCCTAAACAAGACAACTAGCACATGGCAAGAAGCAGTTTTCAGTCTTCGCGATGGATTGTGGAAGCAAACAAACGAATCAGCGTTTCAACCATCGCAGAGGTAATGAAATGACCTTGCAGGGATGTTTTCTTGCAAATGTATTAGACGCAGGCACAATGCACTTTGTAGGGGATATACGAGCTGCTCTGAAAACCTTGTCATTCTTCAGAACATCAGTGTCTCATTGCAATTAGTGTAAGGCGAACACTTCCGGATGTAAGGAGAGATAGAAACATGATGAAGAATCAGTTTCCCTTCCTTCTCTTTTATTAAAGACAACAGGCTTATGCAAGCACTTTACTTAACGAATATCATTAAATTATCCATGATATTCATTACTGAAAGTTATTGAGGATTGCACTATTTAAACAGAAATTTTTAGTATATTAAAATGTATCAGTAAAAGTATTGGCGATATGTTTCACTACAAAACCTTTAAAAACTCTCGCTAAACTAATATTAATATGAGAGTATCTAAAATTCTATAAAAGTATCGGGAAAAATACATTCTGAAAAATGCATACTGTTATAGATTTTTAGTTGCTTTTTATTTGGCAACCATGCATTATTTCGTAATAAATAAACACACTGTGAACGAATTGATTTAATGACTGGGGTAATAAATTTACACGAATAATACACAAATTTTGGTATCTGTCATTTGATACGCCAGTATGCTAATCAATTGTACTAAATAATCTTGACGTTAATAAAAACGCTAATTGATAAACCAGTTTAACATTCGAAAAGCGAATCACAAATCAAAGCATAGGTATAACTTTTACCAATCACCTATCCAATGGTTATACATCACATATGGGAGATGTGACGCTCGCCACACAGATTAAAGAAGCACTGTTGATATACCTCTAAATAAAACTACTTTTACCACCGTATACAGATAATTTTTAATCGTCTCCGCACACACACCAAAGGAAACCTTTCTTTTTATATACTATTACAACTATCTATCGTATTCTCATCCTCTTGAAATCAACCATGTTCCAATATAATCGTGGCATAATTCAGACTATATGGTGTATCTCGTGTCTCGTAGTAGGCGTTCACTCTTTCATTGCTGCACGTTCGTAGTCCGCTTCAATATATTGAAAATTAGGTTTTATAACGTGAGTGTTGGAGTGTATACGAGTCGCGTATATCGTGGAAACAGAGTCAGCCGGATGCAGCTGCAAAGCCAGGTATCGGCAGCAGTTTAAAATTTAAAGCAGCAGTTTAAAAACAAAGCTGTTTTTACTTCAATCAAACATAATTGAAACACCAGAGGATGGTATGAATGTGAATAGAATGGAAACTTTGAGATAAAATGAGAGTATGTATCGATAGTCATAAAAGCATAAAACTGAGTGCACCCAGAGAAGGACACAGTGGAGGTTTAGAAAGCTCACGACAATCAGAGCGTCCCCTTGTCATATGATAGTAGAAGAGGAACTTTTTGTGGCAAAGATCGAGATCAAAGATTAAAAAACAGCAGAGAACAGTGCTGTTCTTCAGTGTCTTCAGACTCCTTCAAGAGGGGGCAAGGGACCACACCAACACGTGAAAATGCCTGGACAAACAAAAGACATTACCCACGAGAGATATACCCTCACAACCCGTCAACATCACTTCTGCAGAAGCACACAGTCAGCCTTCGCCACAGGAATCAGTTCATAGCTGATAATCGTCAAGCAGTTCTTGAGGATGGTGGGATAGTGCCGAAGCTGTTGGGGAGTCGGACCTATCAGCTAACTTCCGAAGCAGCATTCCCTGTCTTCGTAAGAGAAGGCCCGTTCATCTTTCATGAACTATTTGGTCACAGTCTGTACGGACCCGCTATCCTCAGCCTTTGGAAATTTAACTCATTGCACTGCCATAGTTACCGTCATTGCTTGGAGAATCTTGAGAATTGAGGAATTTTCAATTCATTATAGAGCCTGCTTTGGATTTGACTTTGCGCTCTCCAGATGTGAGAGAAATAACCTTGATTACTTCCCCCCCTCGTTTTAACAGAAAAAAGCATCTGAAGGCCAGATCAGTGCCACCATTTCAAAGAGATAACATTTTAGCCCCAACCCAGTTGGTAAAGTGCATGTGCCTCTGGCAAAGAGACATTAAAGAAAGGATCAATTTTGGGTTTTCCTCCTTTATTAGTATAAGCCTTTGGACCATCACGAGATAGACAAGTAGTAGGGATCCTCGAAGAAAGATGACGTACCAGAAGAATAAGGTAGTCGCGAAGAGTAGTAGGGATCCTCGAAGAAAGATGCCGTACCAGAAGAATAAGGTAGTCGTGGAGAGTAAACCTGTCGACTTAGATGAATGATTACCGAGATATTGGACAAGGAATATAGTTGCACCATTTGCAGTGACTCGAACCCTGTGAAAGCGGATAGTCAGTAAGGGGCTATAATCTCTAATGCCTTGCTGTCCACAGTATGCTTAATATCCAGTACTTAGGTGAAATAGAAGTTAGCATTGGTTAAGAGTCTTGTTTTTCTTTCATGTGATTATTGAATTGCCTTAAGCAGAATCTTATCAGTTGGAAGTTTTTTTTCATGAATTTCTTTTCTCCTTATACAGGGGAACATCAATCGACTAAAGCAGTAGTTCTCAACCTTTTATGCTTCACGTAACCCCTGGAAATGTGTATGTAACTGGCGTACCCCTTGTATAGATAGATAAAACTATAGCTATAGTATAACAATGGGAATAATGCAAATTTTATATATATATATACATTAAATTTTGTATTCATAAATTACATATATCGATAAACACAAAAAATTACATTTTTGCACAGCAGTGTTGCCAACGTAGCGACTTTGTTATTAGATCTAGCGACTTTTGAGCTCTCACGGCGTACCCCAAAAATTTTACAGCGTACCCCACTTTGAGAATCCCTGGTCTAAGGATGATAATTAGGAACTACTTATACATTTACATTTTAGTTATTATTTATTGTTAAGCTTTAACCCTTTGTGTTGTTTTGAAGCTTTATAAATCTCTTTTGAAACGTATATATTTTTTTCTTTTTTACGGGAAGGGAGAGGTTAACCCCCTTAAATACGCCACTAGCAGTCAACAGTAATGGTCAGTATTAATTTTTAAACATACTTGCCAGACTTACATGGTTATTTTAGAGGCCAATTTTTATTTGGTCAGTGAGAGGAGTTTTGCCCATCTAACCGACCATATATCCAAACGACGGATGGGAGAGAGCATTAGATTGCCGCAGCATTGTTTCTTAGCCTTGTGAGCCCCGGAAGCTTGAGGGTTTCGTTGATAGGAGATGATTCCCAGATGGAAAAGAAGGATTTGGCAGATGTCTCTATCTTATGCGAGAGACAGTCAAATTGTCCGCTTTTGCTACTCTCAGCTAGCCGATGCCCTAGAGCTTAATTAACCGTCCTTCGAGTGAAAAACATTAATCATACACTGCACCGACATTTTTGCAATGCTAGCATATTTTTTGGACTTATTATTTGCTTCTTTAAAAGTAAACTTTATTTTATCATTGGTGCCCAGGTTAACTTGTGGGATTTAATTGTATGTGGAAAAGAGGGGATCTTTAGCCACAATCTCCACAATTTACTTCATTTTCACAGTAACCCTATACAGCAACCATAAATTCTTGGAGAGCCGTATAGTGCTATACAATGCAGTGCACTTCCGATTACACTTTGGCTAATGTCCCATATGACCCAACCTCTGGGAGGGTGCCACAGATGTAATGCATGCTGCGGCAGAGATATCTAACCTTTTGACTCGGAAGTGATCTTTGGTTCGCCTCTTTATGTCATAAAATTGGTGTCTGAAATACTTTAACAACTACATCACATTTAATAAAATAATCAATTCCCTTCAAGCAAATGCTTGCCACAGAGGTCGGTGAGTACCCTGCTGGTTTAATGAGCGAAATAGATGTGGAAATAAAGCGGAACCTCAACAGAAAGACAATATCCGTAACTGAACCGGGGCTCGAACTCAAGTAAGTCCCTTTGATCCATATCAAAGAGCTAACCACTCGGCCATCAGGACGGTGTCTCGCTTTGGGGTTCGTTGAAATATTTACCGTCGATTAAAATCAAACTGGCTGCAGGAAAACCGAACTGAGCAAGCGAGAGAAAAAGCTACATGCTGAAATTTTGCTTTTTTTTAAATTCTTTTGTCATTCCATGATTCAACAGTTTAGGAGAAATTGATTAAGAGTTTCAAGATCCAAATGACAAAGCAATTTTTTAAAGTTTTCATTCAGCAAATAATAATTTACTAGAAAATAAAGATCCCCAGTTATCAATAATACTTTCTGCTAAACATTAAATTGATTTTATCTACTCATATTACTCCTTTGGCTTTAAATCCTGCGAATTTTCTGCCACTTGCACAAATACAGAAATGCTACTGGTGTTCGACTCCAGTTTTGTTCTTTCCTTTTAGACACCCGAGAGCCTCAAATACTTTCAAGTCATGAATTTGTTCTTATTTCCACTCATTCAAAAATATTGGGACAGAGAAAGATGTGCAAGAAAAATAAGAAAACCATGTTTCATGAACTGCATTCACTGAAACACAATATCTTCGAAATGAAACCGACATTTGTTAATTTGGAAGACAGGAATATTAACCATGAGATTATTATTCTATTTATGGACTTGATAAGGATTTAGTGATGCTCTAAAACATTGTTAAATCATCAAAGTCTTGCTCACCGTGCCTTGAAAATAATGAAAATTTGTCTTTTATATCTGCTGCATAAAACATTATTTCTATTATTGTCTGACGTGTAATGGTTCCACTTCAAACAGCGGATTATAGCAGAGTCAAGATGAAATCTCCACATGGTTAACGGATGCAGTCAAAATGCGCTAAGGCTATTTTTAGCGCTGCAAGCGTTCTTGAAATCATATTCTTGTGAATAATGCATTAGAGGAATCTGACAACCACGAGTGTAGACTCGAATGACAGAAATGGTCTTTAAGACGCAAAATCCAAAGACTGTTTTTGCGTCACTTGTTGCCATATAGAGTGAACAAAAAGATGATTTTGATGTGCAGTAAAATAGATGAAAAACCTCAACGGCTGCAAGAGCGAAAACGTTATCCCGCGGAAATAAAATCATTTTGTGATCGAACGTCAAAACATAGACTAAATCATTTAAGGTTCGGTGAAGGAAAAAAAAATGCTTTCATTCAAAGAAAGGGGAACAAAGCACCTTAAGAATCAAAGGACAAAGCATTTGTCTCTCTCTTTGACAGTGGAAATTGACTCGTTTTTTCAAGAGAAATGAATTCGAAGAAAGAAGGTTGCACAGACACCACTTTATCTCAAAGATGTTGAATGCAGACGAAAGGATAAAAGAAAGCATTCATTTGATCTCACATGAGTGACTCATACCCTTCAGAAATATGTAATTAAATAGGAATAACTGAATCATAACAAAGGGACTGTAACAGCTTGCCCTTTAAGAGAGGTGTTTTATTGTAGTAGACACTTACCAGAGAAACTCTTCAATTAAGCTCTTGATTCTCGTTGAGACGCTGTTCTCTGAAACAGGATCTATATTAAAAATCCCCTATGACCCATTTTTAAAGGTTTGTATAAAAGATATATTACTAGTCATAAGCCATCAAATAGTTTTTGCTTTTCGACATGATGGGAGGAGGTAGAGCTCGGTTTGCGGACCGCCAGACTACTATTATGACGATACAAGACTGCAATCCGAAATCTGTGAGCATGGAGATTTATTTCCGTTAATCCACACGCTGCTCTCGGTGGGAAAGGGGACACCGATGGCCTTGGAAATATCACCGTCCCTCTGATGAGACCTTAAATCCTGACTTCGTGTTCATGAGCACCCTACGCTTATACTATATGCTGATGGACATGCTGGAACATCTTAAAAGGGAGACTTCCATGTCTCCTAACCGTTGTCCGGTGTATCCTCTCCCCTACTTAATTATGAGCCTTGGGAGTCTTTGTGATATATACCTTTTGTCCATTATGGCCACAAAAGTTCCACTCAGGAGTAAAACGATCTAAATATCGCATAGAAATGATGGGCAGAATTTTGTTTCGAAGTGCCAATGTCGAATAGGGAAAAATTCGCATCTTCCACACGTTTTTCATAGAATTCAGTATTGGAAGGAAAAATTGTACTATATTTTTTATAAAAATAATGCCTTTATTCAAGCCTCACACAATGATAACGAGATGGAAAAAAATACAAGAATAAAATTTGGGAATTGTACATAATTCTTTCATATACAGTCATAGGTAGCCAAAATTTGCCAAAACATTTAAAATTATGCGGGTTTTCCAAAATTTTGTTAATATTTTTATTAATTCTAGTCAATGAACAATAAGAGAAATGAATTCTCTCTGAAGCTTATCGTTGCCACAGAAATATGACGGGAGCCTGTTAGAAATACGCCATAGAAAACTGTGAGGAAGGCGAGACCTGGGCAGAAAGATAACACGAAAAAGTAAACTTCATGCATTTCATCCGGGAATTGAACATAGGTTGCTAAGATCAGCAACAAAGCCACAGACAAAGGTAGTTATCCTAATCAGTGTAGTCAAGCAGACTAACCACTCGGCCACCGGGACGCCGATGAATAAATGGTTTCTTAGAAATAAATTTCCTCAATAAGGGTGAGATTGCTCCTTCCTTCGTCATTAGACTATATATCAATATACTGTAATACTGAGGTTCAATAATATTTGATTTAAAAAGTATAGAACTACTTTAACTCAAAAATCGGAAATATCAAGCACAGGAATTGCGTTCCGGTTCAATGATTCAGAAACATCGACCACCAGAATGGTTCTGATATAGTTGCATCATTACTTTTGGTAATTGCTTTTCCTACTCAAGAAAGCACACTTCGCCATTACATAAAGGAAAAAGCTATATATGTGCTGCCTTGCTGTTTATTCAGTCTATCATACTAGATGCTGTGTTTAGAAAAATCAGTTTATTAAGTTTCTTATACTTCACTTCAGAGTAATAAAGAGAGCCAAGTCTCGGTTTCGTTTTCTACAATAAAAGCAGAGTGCCGATTTAAAGATTTTATTGCCAAGCTCTTCTAGCTGGCCTCCACTTCTAGAGGTCTTGAATACGAGCCCTAGAAAACGGAACCATGATCGATTGAAAGAAACTGTGTATGTTCGCCTCATCTTTAAGATGACTTCGTGGAATGCAGCCTTGGGCATTGGGAAACTATCTATAGAACAAGCCTCGTCAACCCAGGGGCCCTGAATGGAATACTCGTGATTCCCAAAACGTTTCAAAGCAGTGATTTATTATTTCACAGGGGAAAAGAGTTAGTCTCGCCAGAGAACTGGTTTCCATGGATATTTATAGTTCGATGGATTCTTCAGATTCGAGTCTTCTCCTATTCACCAACCAACGGAAGCATCCATCTGCCCTAGCAGTGAAATGGAAAGTTATGGGCTGCGCTGCTCAGACACCGGGCGGCCGTAGACGATTATTATGTTGATTCAGACAACCTGGCTGTGAACAGCAATGATACAAACTTCTGTACATATTTGAAAAGGTAGGTATATATTTACTAGTTGCCAGATAATTTTTGTTAAAATGCTAATGACATGTAATGGGAATATTTTGAGCACCCCAGGCACATCCAGGAACCACACCAGGATCAATACAAGCTAAATCAGACTATGACCCTGGCTCGCTAAAAATATCTTCACTCTTTAAAAGTGCTACGCAGCTTTAAATGTTTATGAATGTTCATATTTACACAAATACTCTATGGGATTGGTCAAAATTACTTGAAAAGTGATGTAAGGTACGAGGTTTAGTTGCAAAAGCCAAAAGTTTAGAGAATCCAAATAAAAAATGGAACATCTGTATGGTTAATTTTTGAAAACTAATTTCTGTCGCCCCTTGAAATAAATGAAAATGAGCTATTGCACATGTTGGAATAAAATGTGTTTATGAAATGATGTGGTCATAGGTAAAATATGTGAAACGTCAGCGGTTCGCAATAGTTTTTTTTTTTTTGTCTGAGAGTAGCATTAGTAATCATTGAACTTTTAGCTAAGGATGCTTGTGGTTGTGTAACCCACACAACCACAATATCTAGAATATATCCATAAGATATCTAAGGTGACCAGTTGATATCCCTTGGTATTATTAGATATCTTATGAACATATTCTGGATATTGTGGTTGTGTGAGGAGTGGCTCAGTAGGCAAAAAGTCAGGTTAAATTCTGAACATGTCAGCACTGTGATTTGCGTTGTCTCTTCAATTTCTTTTTGCATTCAGTGAGGAAGAAATATATTGAGGGGACTTGAAAAGTTGCCATTTTTCCTATAAGACATATTTATAAATGGGTCAATTATTCAGGAGAGCCTTAGCCTGATCTAGTGCTCGAATGAATTTTTGTACAGTCAACTTAATGTCATCTAGCTCATTTTCGAAATGTTTTTAATATTGTAACATTCTTCCAATAACTGATTTTTTGAAACTGCTACATTGTACGATTATTAAGTCGTAAAGTAATATAAAAACTGGGATGTTAAGCTATTGTAAACAATTCAAAACATTTTTGGTCTTCAGAGGTTAGCATCCTAAGCTCAGGACGGTTAGGTTTGCTTTAAAGCAATTAGAAAAATATTACCAGGGCCTTTATTTTACCAATTTCAGAAAATTCTATGAACTGACACATGACAATAAAAGGAATTTGATAAAATTGAATAATTGGAAAAGTTTACTCTCTCCTTTCGACTTGTTCAGAGAGAAATTACTCAAGTCTTTGATAATTTTTGATCTCACAAAAACTTTTACAACTAAACCTCGTACCTTACCTAACTTTTCAAGTAATTTTGACCAATCCCATAGAGTATTTGTGTAAATATGAATATTCATGAACATTTAAAGCTGCGTAACACTTTTATACGAAGCTGTTCACGAATGGTAACCGTAAAGAGTGTAGATATTGTTAGCGAGCCAGGGTCATAGCCTGATTTAGCTTGTATTGATTCTGGTGTGGTTCCTGGATGTGCCTGGGGTGCTCCTCAAAATATTCCCATTAAATATCATTAGCATTTTAACAAATAATTATTTGGCAACTAGTAAATATATACCTACCATTTTCAAATATGTACAGAAGTTTGTAATGGCATTTGCTGTTCAACATGTCAGGAAATTCGAACGCTATTTAATCTTGTTACGCATTTTGTCCAAACATTCGCATTTTGACAAAACCGCGATCCATTGGAGGAGACCTTAGGTAATAGCCCAGTGTGCAAGGGAGCTTTACACAGGTTAAAGAATACGCTGATGGTTTGATATCCTTTTCTTTCCTAGCTATGAGTCTTTGTGGACCCTCTGACTTGATCATTTTTAAATTTTTAATTTTTTTTTAAAGGAATATGATGCTTCCATACGCAAAGGACGGAGATAACCTGGAAGTTCAATTGGGCTTGTCCTGGTTTCTCATAAAAGATACAGTCATTTTATTCATTCATTCATATATTGCGGTCATTATATGATAAAAGAGCTGCTCAGAAATAATAGATGCTAACCCGAGAATGGATCTTTAAGAATAAATGGGTAAAAGTGGCATAAAATTAATAAATTGTAAAACTGTCCTCAACGTATTTAGTAATTTTTTAGTTTAGTGATTTAATGACATGCATAAACTTTTAATGAAACCGTCTTCAATCTGACAAGATGAAGAAGTTACTTATCATTCATAGCAAGTAGCTGAATGAAGCGTTTTTCTTCTGAAGTAAGCCTACTGCGAAGACGCTTCAGATTGGAAGATATTTATCAAGCAATAAATGTCAATCCTGTGTGACACAATGTCCAAGGGCTTTGCTTTCAGCTTCTCTGCGAGAGTTATTTCCACGACATTCTTCTGTTGAAGTTCTGTTAATTTGCTGCCGGAGAACGTCAGCTTTATTCATAAACTACATTTAAAGGAATGTCCTGGAGTGAAATGCCTAAAACATTTAAAAATAGTAGAAACGTCGAGATATTTTCAACTAATGATAAACTGTAAGCACATTCAATCACCAGGATGCCACCTTAAAATTATGTCTCCCGAAGCGGCCGCTTGGAATGCGTACGCTGTCGGGCAGGCCATGACCCCATGGTATAACGCTTAAATTATCAATAGAATACTACAACTGATGGTAGCAGTTTTGGCAACATGGAATTTATTTGTAAGGTGTGTAGTAAGGACGGAGATTTAAAGAAGGAATATTTACAGTGTTATGGTTCATGTAAAGCTACTTTTCATATTGGATGTGTGGGGATAAGACTCGAGGTTTATAGAAATATGTCAGTAGACAGAAGAAGCAAATAGGTATGTAATAATTGTAAGAAGAAAAGAGTTACCTCAACGATGGGTGGTTCCCTTTCTACAAGTGAAGTGGAACATGTGCAGCCATCTATGGGAGATGAAAATAACCATTCTGTTAACAATGGTAAGCCAAGTTGCTTTATGGATTCTTCTGATCATA
This sequence comes from Ryuthela nishihirai, assembly GCA_038380435.1. Taxonomy (NCBI): domain Eukaryota; kingdom Metazoa; phylum Arthropoda; class Arachnida; order Araneae; family Heptathelidae; genus Ryuthela; species Ryuthela nishihirai. The sequence continues at coordinate 68,529,525 of JAWZYU010000013.1, read as the reverse complement.
ATTTAAAAGAGGAGCTTATTAATATTTTCAAGTTGGAAATTAGGAAATAATTCGCGGAGTTTGAAAAAAAGAATCAATCAACAAAATGTTGATATTCTTAGATCTGTTGAATTCTGTAGTAAAAAAATAGAGGACTTCGTAAAGGAAAATGAATTAATTATACATGTCCTTAAATGTCATAGGTTTGATCATGACGAAACTAAGGAAAACTTATTTTTATTGAAAAAACAAATTAACATATTAAAGTCTAAGATTAATGATTTAAGACAAGATGCATTAAAAAATAATCTAGAGATTGTTGGTATACCTCAACAACCGCAGGAGAATTTACAATTAATTGTAAATAAGGTGTCTACTATATTACAAATTCCCCAGAAACAAGAGGATATAAAATTATTTAAAAGGGTTGAGTCTCATAATGCTGATAAACCTGGTAATATTGTAATAGAGTTTAAGAACGAAGACATCAGAAATAAGTGGTTAGAAGGGAAAAGTAAAGGGAAGAAGTTATTTCTAAATTCGCTAAATGAAGAAATGGAAGAGAAACCATTTTACATAAATGAGCAATTAACAATAGAAAGGAAGAGATTATAAAGTCAAAGCTCTTCAAAAGGAATTTAAATATAAATATGTATGGATTAAATTGGGAAAAATATTCCTAAGGAAAAATGACGACTCAAATGCCATCAGAATTGACAATGAGTCAAACGTAATTAATATCTGATGCGCTATTAAGTTCCTTAAAATGCATTTTTGATTTTTTGCTTTGGTAAATTTTTTCTAGCCATAAAATGGAAGCAACATCGGGTATTTATATTGACCTCGAAGAATTTAAATTGATCCATTCTGATTTCAAAAAAAGAATTAGTTTTATTCATTTGAATATCAGACGTTTACGAGCGTTTTTTGATGTGTTTTTGGCATTGATAGAAAGTAGTAATTGTAAACCAGATGTAATAATCCTTTCTGAGATTTGGATACCTGATAGTGAAACATCTTTATATCATATTGAGGGATACAAAAAATTTTTAACTGTAGACATTTAACAGATCTGGTGGAATTGTGGTTTACATCAAGCATCATTGGTGTGCTTCCCAGTTAGATTTCGAAATGAACTCAGCTGAAGTTATTGCATTAAAAATTCAATTGAATTCGACAATGTCGGTAGTCTTATTGGCGATTTATCGTTATGTTGGAGGTGGAGAAATGAATTTCATTGGTTTCAAAATGTCGATAAACTTCCATATCGTAATATTATTCTTACCGGAGATATAAACTTGGATATCTCAAAATCTGCAGAACATATAAATAGTTATTTAGATCTTAGGACTCTATACAACTTATCAAATTATATTACGGGGATATTAGGTACGGGGATATTAGGGTATTACGGGGATATTAGGTACTATTAGGTATTTAGTTTAGTACCTTCAGCTAAGAATGAGTGAAAACGGAGATGTTCAACACGAGTTTCTTGGACTTACGACTCTTCATACAAAAACTTAGTTTTTCAATAAACAAATCTGTTTATAAATATTACTAATGGTCTAAAATAATTTGTTTTTAAACATTTAAACTTGTATTCAATGAAGAACAAATATAAAGAACATGTTAGTATTTTTTTTTCCTTGAACTATGATCTACCTTTATTTGTAAATTTTTTTCAAAATTTCATTAACTTTGAAGGCAATGCGCGACCGGAAGATGTTGATGGATTTAAATAATATTTAAACATTATTTTCTGTGGTTCTAATAAATAAGAATTTGAGCTATTACATTCGGGAAGAGCTAATTTAAAATGTTAAAAATTATCGTAAAAATGTGAATTTTTTCCAAATTTCGGCAAAATTTAGAGCACATGCGGGACCGGAAGATATAAACCGATTGTATTTCGTTTTTAACCCCTTTTTAATCTCCCCAATTCGCAACTTTCCCGCGGTATTACGACTTGAAAATAAAATTTTGAAGTTTTTCGGCCCACCCTATTGAGTATGCTTTTGGGTTGAAATGGATTATTTGATTGTTAAAAGACTTAATCACAGGGGATACAAAACCTAAGAGAGCATAGACCTTCAAGCAGGACCCTGAAAAGGAAAGAATAATGTTTCAATTTGATTCTGGCACGAGGAATAAGAATACATAGTGGAAGCCTCTTTGTTCTTCTAAAGTCAAAGAACCGATTAATGTTTCTTTCAAATTAGAACAAAGACTGTTGATTATTTTGCAACAGGTCTTTTACTCTCAACCTAGCTTATTACATTAACTGGAGATGAGGTAGGTTTAAAACTTTCAGCGTTTCCCTAAAGCCTGCATTAAAAAGACCAGACAATCTCTTACCCACCTTTGAGATGACTTCAACTAGACTGATATTATATTAGAGACCATGTGAAGGGACCAGACAGGATCTAGGATCTAGTATAATCTAGGATCTAGTATAATCTAGGATCTAGTATAACCAGTAAGATCTAGTATAAAATATTCTAAAAAAAAGTAGTGAATGCTTTGGAATGTGCAGACCAGGTTTGCGCTTTCCGGTACGTTGTCGGTACAAAATGGAATGTCAATCATGTTCATGATCTTCAGATTTAAATTAAATTCGAACCAATCTCCTTTGGCGAATAAGGATGCTCGTTTTCCAGCAAGAATGAATTGTTCTATTTTTATACTTTTGTACCCTCTAAAGTGGAAATTTGAACTAATGGATGACTGAGAAATTATAAATAGTAATGTTTATAGCATCTCTACAACAGAAAAGGAATGTTTTATTTATCTCTTCAAAAAGCTGCATTTTCCCACCGCTCCTTGGGCAAAAGGCGACTCATTTCTGTTAGACTTCACTCTGCGTCGCCAAATTTTCGAGTAGCCAGCGTAACTGGACGGTTTAGGATACATGTTTAAACTATCGACATTTTTAAAAATTTTACACTGGTAGAGTTCATGATTAAGTAATTGAGAATACGGAAAATGTGAATCTTCTTTTCGTGAATACTATCCAATCCAAGAAGAATTTTTAATTTAAAAAATTAATGTCTAAAAAGAAGACAAAAATGAAAATATTAGCTGTTTAAAAAAATTGTGAAACATCTCAAGTGACATTTTAATAAGCATTCTGCGTGAAATATATTTAGAACTTCGAAAACTGAATAATGCACTCTTCATTAAGTTGCATTGAATATATTAGTGTTGAAAATCAAGATTTATATTCTGGTCTGATATTACTGGGCAGACCTGGATAAAATAAAAACTCTTATGTGTTAATATGTACTTCACTCTCTATTTCTACATATGACGTTTTTATGCTTAACTTGTACGAAAAAGAAATTTTTGCGTATATTAAATATTTATATATAATTTACACTAATAGTTAATCTTAAGTACACAAATGTGACAGCAAAAAAAGAAAGCTAAAATAAGAAAACTAATGGCGGTGATGTCGTGTTTTCTGTAACAAAGTTCGTTAGATTATTTTTGTTGCTAAGGCCTATAGGAGAGAAACCTTCCATGCGAACATAATAAGAGAGAGTATGGCTCTCTGACTTAGATTTAGGCTAGCTGTGCACCTAGTAAGTACCGGCAGCAGTCATCGGATCTACTGAAGCCTGTGTATCCCCCCGTGTGTTCTTTATGAATCAACGCACATCTGAGGACAACGGATAAATCGGATCGCAATAATGCCGGCCAAGTTTCCTGGGACAGAATCTCAGTTGGAATTTCTCCTGCTTGCTAATGGTGTCAAATGAATTTGTTGCAGTGATCAACGCTTTCCTTACTTTGTTTCGTTCTATAAAAGGGCGCTCTTGCAACTTCTGAAAACAGCAATGCCAACAACAAATCCGAACATGTATGGGATACGGCAAAAGTAAAGTCAATTTATGCGGGAGGTGCCGTGCTTTCAATGCCGACAAATCTATGTGCTGTACCTTTAAAGGTGGATTCTTCCCCCCAACCACGTTACTTAAGCACCCCAGGCAGACAGTTTGGATTTTCTATAGCAACGTAGAATCATGAAGGCGATGCAGACGGTTTACTTGGCGATGTTATGACAATAGAGGGAGACGAAAAAACTGAGAAAAATAATAAATTCCCAAGAAAGAAGAATCCCCTGGAAGAAGGGGTGTCTACACTTGTGGACAAAAGTTTTAACAATTTTAAAAAGTTTATTTCATGACATTTCCGTCAACGTTTCTGCCGAATGTTACACAGTTTCTAATATAGCTTAAGAATAATATTTATAAATGCTAAATCCTAGGAGAGAAATATATTTTCCAATTCAACAGTAAATGAAAAAATCAGAGGAAATGAGTTTCCTTTTTTTTAAACATTATACTCGTTTTGGACATGTTGAGTTTCGTAGACTTCGGATCAATAAGTTAATTTGTAATCAGTTAACGTTTTTGGATTCCTTAAAAATTTTCTTTCAAAAGCACTTACACTGATGATAATATAATGAATGTTATTTTATAATCCTCACAAATATTTCAATAGTTTTTAAAACTTCGGACATTTTTAGTACTTTTCATATTTTGGAGCATTTACGATATAATACTGTTCGTTATTACACTGAATAGACAATTTATTATATACACCTACCTAATAACCTGTTGCTCCACCTTTTGCTCTCACAAGAGCAGCCAGACGTCTTGATAAGGACTCAATGAGGTGTTGAAAACACGAAGGGGGTATTGCCGCCCACAAGGATTGTCTGTCTTAGATAATTCCCAGTTGCCGATGGGGATTGGCGGGTTCGAACTGATCTTTCCAATTCGTTTCACAAATTCTCAATGGGGATGAGGTTGAAATTCACTTGAATGCTTCTGGAGCCAATTGGTCGCCACTCGGGAAGTATGCAGAGTGGTATTGTCCTGTTGAAAGATGCCGTCTGGAGACCATCTTTCCGTGATGCCGAAAAAGAATTGTTACGAACGGGTGTAGATGATCGGCTAGGATGTTCATATATCTTGTGCCGGTGACGGAGGTCTTGACGGGTACGAGGGGCCCCAAGGAGCCTTTGCAAACGCACTCTAATCTGTTACACTGCCTCCATCTGCCTGTATGATCCCAACTTGCAAACTAGGTCCATCCCATCGTGTGGTCTCCACTCTACCAGATCGACATATTTCCGTTCCTCTGCACTTGAGAAGGAATAAAAGCAACTCACTTTTCGAAAATTGTTGTTGGGCCACACACGCACCCTTCCATCAGTGTGATAGAGTTGAAACCGTGATTCATCAGACCAGATGACATGCTTTCGGTCCTCTGCACTCCAATTGTGATGGGCCTTTGCAAACTGCAGCCTAAAAACCTAAAATCTCAGTGCCCTGCAGTCAACAAGGGAACACGATGTGGGCGTCGACCGCCATATCCTATTTTTTCTATGGTACGATGGATAGTCCTTGTGCATAGGCTTGTGAATGCAATCTCATTCATTCCGACGTTATTTGTTCCATGATAGCCATGCGATTCCTTGTAAAAATGCATGACAGTCTGTGCTCACATCGAGAGTGAATTCCACTCGAGAGTCGTGTACTTCCACATTTCTCCCGCTTGTTGAAAGTTTTGCCATATATTCACCATTATGTCTCGTTATACACATACGACGGTCTGACGTGGAAATCCCAACAGTTTAGAAGTTGCAGTGATTGTACAACCGGCCTTCCACTCCCCTACTGTTTGGCCATGGTCAAACTCACTTATGTCGCTGTCTTTACCCATGATTACTTTTCCGTGATTGGTTTCTAATGCGTAAAGACCTGCCCTATTCATAGGCATTGCCAGTTTCAACGTCCCACGTGATTGGACGCGATACTTCTGCTTTGCATATTGTTATCGGGGTGTATATAATAATTTGGCTATTCAGTGTAGGTGTTAAATTAAAATCGTTTGGTACAGAATTTTATGCTGTGTCAAATTAGGCATAACATTGTCCATAATAATTAAGGCTATTATTTCATAAACTGAATTAGAGAGATAATTTTTTTTTTCGAAACTGACAAAAGTGTTAGCTCTCATCATATGTTTTCGAGAATTACATTAACAAACCTACATTATATTACTGTAAAACAAACTACGGTTTGAAAGGACATTGGAACTTATTAATGAATCAAGAGATAGAAAACTTAATAACATTTATCTGAGTATCTGTATCTAAATTATCTTTAATTTCATCCTCACCTAATTTTATCATTACTTCCTGAAATTTCTCAATGGTACTGACAATGGTTACAAGAAGATTCAGAAATTCCATTCGTAGAAACCTGATTGGCTACATTCGCTACAATAGCTTATTTCCTCAGTTTTACTTTTATCGTCATTAACCTGAATTTATTATGTGTGAGCACTCATATTTTGACGTCGGGGACAATCTCTTTTGAAATGGCCAAACATACCACACTCAAAACATTTCTTATTATCTGTTTCAAACTTTGCTTCAAAATTTTGAAATCTTTTTTAGTTCGGGTATTCTGTGTCCGAAAATTATTATGGCTTCTGCCTCAATGGCTGAGAAGAATAATTTCTAAATTCTCTGTTCCTCCTAAATTTTAGGTTTTTGTCAAAACGATTTAATTTGCTACTGGTAGCCAAACTACGTAATGTCTGCTATGCAAGCAATTTTATGAGGTTTTTCCCATGCTTCACCTTCTTGACAAATTATATAACCACCTGTTTCTGTTGGAAATAAAGATTTTAATTTGTCAGCTACAATTAGGAGCGACATCTGTTCTCTAGGTTTGATTTCTTTACTCTCTGTATAGTAAGTCCACATATTGGATAAACCAGCAAAAAATTGGGTCCACGTTTCATTTTGGTTACATGTAACTTCATCGAACCTCAATCAATAACTTGCAGGTGTTAATCTGCACTCTGTTAGAATTGTCTCTTTAACTTTATTATAATCGTACAATTCTTTTACACTTAGTGTTGCAACTACATTTTCAGAAAACTTGCAAGCTAAATTAATAATTATTTTACTTTGATTCACACTGTTAATTTCATACAAAGCAAATAATTTCTCAGCAGTCTGTGAAAACTGATTCTTCCACAATACTATTAGATGCATTTGGCATCATCGCCTTCATTAATTTATACTCCACTTTCAAAGATTTATTATTATTACTCTCTGTAACATTCTTATTAGCTTTAATTCGATTTCTCTTAATTTTATATCATAATCGCATTCCATTTTCTCTGTCTGTAATTCGCTCTCTCTCTCTATTTTCTCCTTCTGTAATTCAATATCTTTTTCTATTCTGAATCTCTCATTTTCCAATTGCTTAATTTTAATTTTATCATCTAAATGATCTTCATGAGTATTATCTTTGCTAACGTTATTTGACTTATTGCCTCCCTCATGATAAGAACTACTCGTATTATCACTACCTATCTCAAGCATTTCCTTATTACTCTATCCTGTATCTAATTCGTCTCCACCCTCCAAATTACTTAAATTAGAATTACTATCCGCCATAATGTGTAATTTAGATCTAGCACTTGTATGTGGAATCTGGCATTCGTATGTGGCCTCACAATCAGTCATGCTTCCTTCCCCCTGTTCCCCTTCTCCACTCCCGCCCTCTTTGGAAACTACGTGGCGAGTTCTCCCGTTCTGAGAAAATAGAAACGAAAATATAAACGAATTCCATTCGAAGCAAACATCCGCTTAATTTTTCCTGGGCCACTTCTTATTAGATAATCACTACAGAGGCTGCCGCGTAGGCAAGGGGACGGAGGAATGGAAGTACAAAGGGTGCCGAAATAAGCGCTCCCGACTGTATTTTCCATGTCACCATATACAAGCTTATTACCCAAATGCTACTAGCCATTGTGGATTGAAGGTGAATACGGCTCTCCAATTTATAGTCATTGTCGATTTAACAACCGGCTCGCAAAATTCTTGAAAATTTAACAATCTCCTCTCGCGAGCCGGCTCCAAGACATCAATGCTTATTGGCCTCTGGCGCATATGGTGATCTCGTTTTCAAAGATAATGAGGTTTTTCGTTTCCCTACTTTTTCACTCCTGAAAAGTTTTAATTCCGACTAATGGATGATGTAGAAAAAGCAAACACCAATATATTATTAGTACTTATACAACAGAGAAAGCAGTTGTCTTTTATCCTTCAATTTAAAAAGTTGCTTTTCTCACACCCTTTTAAGAAATGGTGAATGTCTCTTGACATTCTATCAGAGAAAATTCAATTCCTACCATAAACTGATCATTTGCAACATTATTCAATATTGTAAATTAAAACTGTCCAAGGATTTGAAATGCGAATTGTAATATTTCATTAGTACCACTCCAACTAAAAAAGAGTTTTCCAGTTGTATCTTAAAATAAAACAGTTGCGTTTTTCACCCATCCTTGGTGAAAGGGATCAACTCAATGTTACCAGTGAAATCTGAACGACGTCACATTGCATTACCAAATTTTCAAAATTTCAGCATAATTATATCATTTGTAACATTCATTTAAAATTTTGCAACTTTCAAATCTTTCCACCGTTAGATAGCGCAATTATAGCTTTTGGGAGACTCGAAAAATAAGAATAGTAATACACTGCTTGATATAGAAAATCCACCCAGGAGGTATTTGTCAGAGCCCATGCAAATAGGTAGGTATGTGTCGACAGTTGGGTTATGTAAATGAGTTCAGTTGCGAACCAATCACACGACAGGTGAGGGAAATAGCAGGGAAAAACTGCTTGGTGTAGCTAAGTTTGGTCGTCCTCACCTGGGCTTGTGGACCACTGCAACAAAGCGATATCGGCGGCGACCTTTATCAGACACCTTTATCAGAGGATTCATCATATGTCTTCGTATAGCTGGTTGGTCCCTGCGTCGCATCACAGCAGAAACGTATTGATCAATTGTCAGCCAAATTTTGGTGACAGTGGTTGGAGAAAGGTAACGTGTATCGCCGTAGTGGGACTGGTGCCCGTAGGCACCAGTCCCACTACGGCGAAACACAATCGAACACCTCAATCGCTACATTTGATGGCAAGACAGATTAGACCCACAATCCACAGTATTCTTATTCTCTATTCAACATAGTGTACAGGCAGCTACGGACATCCCAGTGTCGACATTAATTGTGAATCGTAGATTGGCTCGCCAGTCATTGTAACAATTGCCACTCACTGCAACACATTGTTCGGCAAGGTTGCAGTGGTGATGTACCAAACATGTGTGGCAGGATGAATGAAACCATGTCGTATTCAGCGACGAGTCTCGCTTCTGTCTCAGTGCCGACGATCATCGATTGAGAGTCTGGAGACGATGTGATCACCGGAATGATCGTGCTGCCATCTGTGAGCATCACACAGCTCCCCTGCCTGGTGTCATAGTTTGGGGCGCTATCAGTTTCAACAGCCATTCATTGCTTGTAGGCATCATAGGTACAATGACAGCATGATGATACGTCGATGCGGTGCTGCAGTCCGTTTTGTTGCTACCTTCGTGGTATCCCTAATGCACAGTTTCAACATGATAACGCCCGCCCATGCACTACCAAAATCAGCAGACATTGCCTATAAGGTTTTCAACTGCTGTCTTGGTCAACGCGATCCCCAGACTTCTCTCCAATACAGAACATGTGTGACGTCATATTGGAGACGACTTCAAACCTCTGCACAGCCCCCTCACAATGTCCATGAATCATGGACACAGGTCAGTGACGCATGGTCCGTGATATCGCAGGACAACATCCGATGACTTTTCCACTCGATGCCACGCATGTTGCATCTTTAACGTGCACAAGGTATGGTTCTCACGCACACGGGCCCACGGTTTAACGTCCCATCCGATGGACGGCGGCCTTTCCAAGTCCATTCGGTGTCCCCTACTGACCGTAGGTAAGGCGGGGAATTTTGCGGAGATAAATCTCAACGCTGACCCAGCTGGGACTCGAACATGGGAACTACATATTACGAGCCTGGCGCGCTACCGACTGGGCCACCCCCGCTCCTTGTTAGAGGGTGCAATTATGTTTTTGGGAGATTCTCGGATATGGATACATTCGGCAGATGTTAGAAACTCAAGAGAGGCGAATTTCATGTCAAGGATTAGCAGTGACTTAGCGTCAGCAGTTCTTTAATGTAGATGCCTGAAATGCACATAATCGAATAAAGTAATTCATGACGCCTCAACGCTGACCCAGCAATAAATCTCAACGCTGACCCAGCTGGGACTCGAACATGAACTCTTTTTTTGAACGCGAGATTACAAAAAGAGTTTTAAATGTTTTCCGTCGAGTTTCAGAGCCTTTGTGAAAAACTATGTTGGCTGAAGTATTGTTTGAAAAACTTAAAAAATAGAAAAACGCATATCGCTTCCGGCGCATATGCTAATCTTGTTCTCAAGCATAATGAAGTTCATCGTTTACCTGCTTTTTCACTCCTTAAAAGTTTTAATTTCAGCTAATGGATGATGAGGAAACAGGAAATAGTATTTGACAACATAACAAGTATTTGTCTTTAATTTCATAAATAATTTTTTTTCTCACATCCCTCAGCGAAAAGGGAGCAGATTGTTGCTGTCAGTGGAATATATCTTGATGTTCTACCAGCGCAATTTCAGATTTCTACCATAAACAGTCACTTGCAACATTCGTTAAAAGTTTCACCTTTCCCATGTTTAGTAATATCTAACGATGTAAATTAAAACTTGCAAAACTTATTTTATTCTTGAATTAAAACTTCTGGAACTTCTTTTATTCCTAAATTAAAAATTTCTAATTATTTGAAAAATGCGATTAATTATACTTAATTAGCACCAAACCAACTAAAAAAGAGTTTTCGAATGATCTCTTTAAAGCAAGAAAGTTGCATTTCCCACCCACTCTGGGTAAAAGGGGTCAACTCATTGCTGCCTATGGAAACTTCATGACCTATCATCTGCAATATCCGTTAAACTTTTGGAATTTTCGATTTTTTTTCCCGATCTTAGAAGGGTACAGTTAGAGCTTTTGGCAGATTCGAAAAGTGCGAATCTTAATATTTCATCAATACCTATCCAAAACAAAAATTATTTTTATCTCTATAATCAAAACAATTAGATGTCTACAGACAGAAAGACAGACTACAAAGTGAAACTATGAGCTTTTTTTCGGAAACTATATAAATCTGCGTTTAATCGATAAATATTTAAATATAAGCTAAATATAGGACGTACTTTAACATTTGCAATCTCTGATGGTAAAGCAGAAATTATTTATTATATATCCATCCCACTATTGCAGCTGCCTCATTATGGTGATTTCGTTTTGAGTGAAAGATTAAGGTGTTTAAAAGGTTTTTAATTTATAACAGTAGTATCAGAAAGTTTACGTTTAGTGATATTTAACGACATAATTAGTAATGAGAGGTGTGGAATATAAGTTTCGAAACCTAATGGTGGTGTTTTCAGAAACAATATGTAAGAAAATAATATGCATTATTCAAGATAGCAATATTTTAATTTAAAGTGTACCTCAAATAGTTTTGAACATAATTAGTGAATTTGCACATGTTTCTTGTCCCTGCATATGTTCAATCGGTATTCCATTTGTTCTCAAATACATTTTCTAACAGATGGATTGGCAGGGATGGTCCAATCCTATGGCTTTCTAGGAGCCCGGATTTAACACCTCTTGTGTCTTTTCTTGCGGGAGCTTTGTAAAAATTATATCTACATGGACAAAATTCAAGACCTGAATCATTATTAATCCAGAATAAGAGAAAGCAACTGAGCAAGTAACAAGACAGTGGAATACAAATTGCACATAGTCAGGGTCACGAACGGTGCATATTATGTTTAAAACTATTTGAGGTACGCTTTCATTTAAAATATTACTTTCTAGAATATGTATATTGTTTTCTTACAAAATGATTTCGAAACCCCCGCCATTATTGAGAGAATGAAAAAATAAGAATAAAATAAGATAAATGAAGCTTCTAAGTCTCTTTAAAGAGCATTCACCAAGAGAAAAGCCATTTCTTGCGGTATAACTCCTGGAACTCTGACTCCAACCTCATCATTTGGTCCTAAAACCATACATGCAGTGGATATAAAAAAATAGCTGTTATTTCGAGCAGATGAAACTTTTAGTCTGAATTGCAAACTACATCATGAGGGGTACTTAACTTACTTGCTTTTCATTCGAGAACACGAATTTTCAGGTTTCTTTACGACCCTCCTGAGATTCTGTGGCGTTTTCATGTCTTTTTCCCCTAAATTAAATTAAGGCCATTGGCGCCTAGAGAGGATTGCGTGTGCAGTTCATTTTTATGGCGCGGTTTCCTATCAACTAGGGAAAGATATCTGCTTTAACAACGAATCCACGTATCAACGTAGAACCACACTAAGTGTATTGGGACTCGCAAACCACAACACAAGGATGTTGAGAGATGCACATAAGGAAAAGGAATGAACACGCAACGACAACAAAACACCCCTAGTTGAAAAATACCTAGACTTCTTCTACCGAAACTATTAGGTTACTTCCTCGTTACCGAAATCGAAGATACATTCAACACTCTGTACTTCAAGTATTACTTCTTTGTATAAACTTGTGATGGGAAAGACATTAAAATTTTATATTTTCGAACAATATTTGTTCAATATTTGAAGAATTATGGATGTTGGAATATTTAGCACTATGGTCACTCCTAGCAAAATAATCATCGAGATAAAAAAAAAAAACTAAAATAAATATTTCAAAACGTGACATATACGTGTTTGTTTTTCTGGGATTTATTGCGTTATTTATCCGCTATTGTCATATGGTGCAACAAATCAGGTTTTCTTATATACTTCGTAGGGTGCATTTTTTTAGTGTCGTACATGTAGTATGTTTTTTTCTGTATATATGTGTTGCGGTAAGGGGGAGCTCTAGGGGCTTTGTAGTTCCCTGTAAATGAATCATCCGCATTTTTAACACTGAGTTCATCGCATTTGCCAAAAGGCGATAATAGAGTACAAATAGTTTTTTAAACCTGTTTTAACAATCGATAAATATTCTACATCAATTTAAGCACTAAATTTCTTCTGCACACTGTAATGCACTTGCAACATGTTTAATATCAAATATCGTCTTGTTATAAGGAAGTGCAAGGTGATCTACATAAAGATTTTCATCAGAACATACACCGACCTCATAACCTCTTGCTCCACCTTTTGCCCTCACAACAACAGCCAGAAGTCTTGGTAAGGACTCAATGAGGTGTTGAAAATGCAGAGGTGGTATTGGCCCTCATGAAACCTGTTGTAGAACATCCACAGTTTCCGGTGGGGGTTGGCAGGCTCGAAAAGATTTTTCCAATTCGTCCCACAAATTTTCAATGGGTTTGAGGTCCGGAGATCAAGAGGGCCATTCGAATGTGGTAAATTCCCTTGAATGCTCCTGGAGTCAAATGGTCGCCACTCGGGATATATGCGGTGTGGCGTTGTCCTGCTGAAAGACGGCGTCATGGTGCAGTAAGTGAATCGTATGATAAAGTGTAGATGGTCGGCGAGGATGCTCACATACTTGTGGCGGTGACGGAGGTCTCTAGGGGTACGAGTGGCCCCAAGAAAGCCAATGTAAACGAACTCCAAACTTTAACACCACCTCCACCTGCCTGTATGACCCCAAATTGACAAGTTGGTTACATCGCTTCATGTGGTTTATGCCACACACACCCCTTTCCATTGGCGTGATAGAGTTGAAACCATGATTCGTCAGACCAGACGACGTGTTTCCAGTCCTCTGAATTCCAGTTACGATAAATAAAAAAAAAATAAAATAAATACCCCCTCAAGCAGCTGCTTGCCACAGAGGTCTGACAGGAGCCTGTCAGTTTATATGCCACAGTAAGAGATCGGAGAGGATGGCAGGACCTCAGCAGAAAAACGACACACACATCCATGCCTAATTCCGGGGCTCGAACCCAGGTCGCTTAGATCAGTAGCCAAGCGTGCTAACCACTCGGCCACGGGACGGCCCAGTTACGATAGGCCTTTGCAAACTGTAAGTGCCTTGCAGTCAACAAGGGGACACGATGTTGACGTCGACTGCCAAAGCCTCTTTTTACATGATATGATAGATAGTCTTTGTGCATAACCCTGTGGACGTGTCCTCATTAAATTCCGACGTTATCTGCTCCACGGTAGCTGTGCAATTCCTTGTAATGATGCGGGACAGTCTGCGCTCACCTCGAGAGTCAGTTGCACGTTCACGTCCACATGTCTCCCATTGGTTGAAAGTTTGTCATCTTTTACATAGCCTTGGTTTCACGTAGCTGTGCAATTCCTTGTAATGATGCGGGACAGTCTGCGCTCACCTCGAGAGTCAATTGCACGTTCACGTCCACATGTCTCCCATTGGTTGAAAGTTTGTCATCTTTTACATAGCCTAGGTTTCACGTAGCTGTGCAATTCCTTGTAATGATGCGGGACAGTCTGCGCTCACCTCGAGAGTCAATTGCACGTTCACGTCCACATGTCTCCCATTGGTTGAAAGTTTGTCATCTTTTACATAGCCTAGGTTTCACGTAGCTGTGCAATTCCTTGTAATCATGCGGGACAGTCTGCGCTCACCTCGAGAGTCAATTGCACGTTCACGTCCACATGTCTCCCATTGGTTGAAAGTTTGTCATCTTTTACATAGCCTTGGTTTCACGTAGCTGTGCAATTCCTTGTAATGATGCGGGACAGTCTGCGCTCACCTCGAGAGTCAATTGCACGTTCACGTCCACATGTCTCCCATTGGTTGAAAGTTTGTCATCTTTTACATAGCCTAGGTTTCACGTAGCTGTGCAATTCCTTGTAATCATGCGGGACAGTCTGCGCTCACCTCGAGAGTCAATTGCACGTTCACGTCCACATGTCTCCCATTGGTTGAAAGTTTGTCATCTTTTACATAGCCTAGGTTTCACGTAGCTGTGCAATTCCTTGTAATGATGCGGGACAGTCTGCGCTCACCTCGAGAGTCAATTGCACGTTCACGTCCACATGTCTCCCATTGGTTGAAAGTTTGTCATCTTTTACATAGCCTTGGTTTCACGTAGCTGTGCAATTCCTTGTAATGATGCGGGACAGTCTGCGCTCACCTCGAGAGTCAATTGCACGTTCACGTCCACATGTCTCCCATTGGTTGAAAGTTTGTCATCTTTTACATAGCCTAGGTTTCACGTAGCTGTGCAATTCCTTGTAATCATGCGGGACAGTCTGCGCTCACCTCGAGAGTCAATTGCACGTTTACGTCCACATGTCTCCCATTGGTTGAAAGTTTGTCATCTTTTACATAGCCTAGGTTTCACGTAGCTGTGCAATTCCTTGTAATGATGCGGGACAGTCTGCGCTCACCTCGAGAGTCAATTGCACGTTCACGTCCACATATCTCCCATTGGTTGAAAGTTTGTCATCTTTCACATAGCCTTGATTTCACGTGTGACGCTCTGAAGTGGAAATCCCAACAGTACAGCAGTTGCAGCGATTGAACAACCGGCCGTTCTGTCACATATTATCTGACTATGGTTAAACTCACTTACCTCGCTGCCTTTACACATGATTATTTCTCCGCAGTGGTTAAGCGCGACATTTTGAATAGGGAAAGCAATTAACAAAATCACTGCTGGAACTAAATCTGACACAATTGAACTCTCTGCTTCCGAATCTTGAACCGGAACACCGTTCCACTACTCGATGTTTATGAATCACTGAAACGGAACAATGTTCCCCTACTAAATATTTTCGAGTCATTGAACCGGGGCAGCTTTCTGGTATTCGATGTTTCTGAATCGTTGAGTGAAAGTAGTTCTGTAATTTTTAAATCAAATATTAGTAGTCTGAAAAACCTACATCCAGAAGGAAATCGTTTATGGAGGTCATCTATGTAATAAAAGGCGTCTGTCTGTCTGTGTCAGCCATAACTCAACGGGAAATCAACGTACACGCTCCAAAGTTTCAGCGAACGTTTCTGGTTGTAGTCTAGATTGCAGTGCAAATTTCAGGTCGAAAGTCCAAAAGGGGAGCTTGCTAGAACAAAAAAATATTTACCATATTATTACTACGGGAAACGAGAATCGCTGTGAAATATACTGTTGCCATTTTCTGCTACCTAACTGTGAAAGTGAAGTGTTAAAAATAGCATTTAAATCTTCTGCTGCAAATCTGATGCCGTTGCCAGATTCTCCACATTTCTAAAAGCATTATTTAGGTGTGGCATTGCAGCTAGGAACCTGATTTTCTAACCTAAAATGGGGTCGGGCACGGGGAACCCACCTGCGAAATTTGGGACCTTTCGGTGAAGTATGTCGGGAATTACAGAATGCCAAAATCTGACGAAATAAATATCTCGATCGTTTGCCACAGGCTCTGTGAGCGCGCGCGCCAAGTCAGCAATGACCTTTGCAACACCGGGAAATTATTCGTGTTCAAATTGTCCTAAAATATCGGGGGGAATAATCACAAAACTAACTATTAGTGCACAGTACAACAAAATATGCAGATTAAAAGTGATACACGAGCTGTCACAATTTGTGTAGAAACGAAACCATGGGCCAAGTAAGAACCTGATTTTTTAAACCAATCACCGAGGCATACGGGGCTGCTGTGCTGGAAATTTGGACCGTGCGGACGAATATCACGAGAGCCATAGGTCGGCAAAATCTGTAATAACGAAAATAAAAATCTCGATAGCTTACACATTAATTAAGTCACGGGCTATAAGAGAGCTCGCTGACGCCGACAACGATCCAAGTCAACACCGGGCAAATTTCTTCCTGTTGAAAATCTGTACTAAAATGGGGGGGATTACAAAATTTTCCTTTGGTTCAGTGAAAAGAAGAATATACAGGTTAAAAGTGACACCCGGGCAGCGCCGGGTAAATTCAGCTAGTAATGTAATATGTTAAGGGCTGCAGAAACCTTGATCCAAGATTGAGAGTCTTTGGATGAAATAATGACGTCACCGAGGACGACAACATTCAAATGTATGCAGTGCATATTTAAGGATTAGGGCGTGAAGAAATAAGTTATTCGTCTTGTGTCGTGTTGTTCAGTGCCCTTTGAAAAAGCTACCATGCCTGAACGATGCACGCACGCAACATTTATTCAGTTAGCAGAGTTTGAGCAAGGTCGTACAGTGGGTTTTCGGGAAGCAGGTTGGTCTTTTCGTCAAATTGCACATCGCATTGGACGAGAGGTCACATAAAAAATTCGTTTGACTATATTTGCTATTACCATAGTTTGTGCTGTCGACGAAAATAAGAAAATCGAAAAATGAAACTTACGGCAAGCCTAGTTATACGTTACATATCAAACATCAAACGTACCTTATAAATTAATACGAGAAACTTACGAGAAATTAAAGTTTTATACATTAAAATCTCTCGGATATTTGCAGCGCTCAGGTAAACAGTTAATCAATGAAATGTTTATTACGATACAAGAGAATAAACTTCATTTTAAAATAACTTCCTGCGAAACTTACAAATGATAGATTAATTTCTCAACATGCACTCTGACCTGCATTACTTGAAATGTATTACTAGCCTGCATTACTAGCCTGTTCTTTACTTTGTAATGACATCTACATAACTATGAAGAACACTAATTGCTTCAGCGGTAAAGAATGCTTTCAAAGAGAATGAAGTTTACAATTTTTTGCGACTTGAATACTCACTAATAACAATATTTCAATCAACGGATGAATCGGATAATGTAAATCGCAATATATTACTTTTATCTATAAACCAAAAAAAGTTTTATTTCTTAAAACAAAGTGAAGTTAAAGTGCCTGAAGTTAAGTGCCTGCATACGAAGACGAAAAACGGGATATAATAATTTTTTTGTAAAACTAGTTATAGCAGATGCCATATTTTATAAGACATTGAGTGTTTCCCTCGTTGTCAGCAGCAAATAGTGAACGCAGTCGTTTGCCCTCAGTGCCTGTGATATCACAGTTTAATTAATGAGGTAGTAAAGAATCACAGGAACTTTTATACAAATTTTGGAGACTCTAGAACATAGATTCCCAACGGGGGCGATACCGCCCCCCAGTGGGCGCTGGAGCCTTCCATGGGGGCGGTAGCGGGTCCAGAGGCAAATGGGGGGCGTTGAGGCAGCCAAGAGGGACGGTAGCGGATCCAGAGGCAAATGGGGGGCGTTGAGGCAGCCAAGAGGGGCGGTCAAATAAATAAATAAATTTAATAGAATTTTCTGTGACAACCTTTTTATCTCTTCTATTCTGTGGTGTCTTCCTGGTGATTCTGGTCATCCACTACCTCATCCGTCATGTACAGCTTTTCAACTGCAACTTGAACAATAAGTTCCCTGCTACCGCCTACTAGCATAACGTCTGAAGTCGACTGAGATGCTCTCAAAAGTTCTCTTCAAGATCACAGATTGGATATAAGCTTCAATATGTTTTCCCACTCCAAGTCGCTTTGAGTATGCTTTATGGTACGTAGTTACAATACCATCCCACGTCAGAACATAAGGTATAATATTAACATTACACTTGTGAATTAGGCTCAACTCATTAGCCAGCGGATCATACTTCCTCTTCTTTTCAACCTCTACTGTCTGCAGGTTATCCTGAGATGTTATTCCTACTTCAATAATTGTAATCTCATTCAATACCTTAACATGCACTACTATATCAGGCTTATTATGTTGGACATGTGTGTCCGTCATGATAGGCAAATCAATCTTGATGCAATAATAACATAATTATAATAAAAATATTATATTTAATATTTTTAATATAATAAAATACTTTGAAAATACCTGTTTTCATGAATAAATATTTTATCTAGCTATGTAAATTATCTTATTGTTATCGCGTTAATAAGCATTTTTAAATTAGCATTAGGTATACCTATACCTAATTTGTTTTAGTTTAGAATAGATTGACGGTGACAAGTCCTTGCAAGTTGGTAGGCAAACACGCGGTTCCTGCAATTTAACATGTTTCGACAAGAATATGGGAGCTTGAAATGACTTGTTTACGGAGCAAGTGCGCCGGCATCGCAAACGTACCAGTTAATGCGTGCACAAAATCAAATCTATAAAAGCGATAACTCTAGGAAAGTTTTATTATTTTTATGTGCTTCGCCGTGATAAATAGTCGTGAGTGATAAGTGTTAGAAGTCATTGAAAACATTATTTTTATAACTATCTATAAATCTGTTGAGAAGTTAATTTGTATTTAAAAATGTCTGAATCTACATCTAAAAAGAAATGCCAGCAGTACAGTATTGAGTATTTGAAATATGGATTTACGTACTCTCGTACAAACCAATCATTACATATGTGTTTAATTTGCCGAAAAGTTTTTTTAAATGAAGTTATGAACCTTCTAGGCTACAAGAACATTTAAATAAAATGCATGCTGATAAGAAGAACAAAGATTTTTCCTAATTTCAAGAACTGGAAAAGCAATATTTAAATCAGCCAACTATGTCAAACCTTTTTGCGTCGTCTTCTAAACAAGATGATGATGGACTACAAGCCTCATATAACGTTTCATGGTTAATCGCAAAAGCTGCAAAACCACACACAATTGGCGAGGAATTAATTTTGCCGGCAGTCAAAGAGATATTAAAACTGTTCTTCATCATAAGACACCGTCAGATACATATCAAAAATTCTTCTCAGTAATAATTCAGTGCAAAGAAGAATAGATGAAATGGCAAAAGACGTTGAAATATCATTATGTGATTACTTAGAGACTTGCAAATTTTCCATTCAACTCGATGAATCAACTCTACCAAATAACGAAGCTCTACTCTTATCATACGTACGATTTATAAAAGAAGAAAAAATTCACGAAGAGTTATTATTTGCTAAAAATTTGGAATCTGATACAAAGGGAGAATCTATATTTAATACCATGCAAAAGTTTTTTCAAGAGAAAGAAATTCCTATTTGCAATATTTTGTCTGCTGCTACTGATGGGTGCTCCAGCAATGACATGTTCGAGTCCCAGCTGGGTCAGCGTTGAGATTTATCTCCGCAAATATTCCCCGCCCTGCCCAGGTCAGTAGGGGACACCGACTGGCTTGGAAAGGCCGCCGTCCATCGGATACGACGTTAAGCCGTGGCACCGTGTACGGGAGAGCCATACCCTGTGCACGTTAAAGAACACGCTGGATGGCCTTGACGGGAGGCTACCATCTGTCTCCCAACAGCTGTTCCAGTGGGTCCCCTCCCCCAACCTTCTCTGAGCCTTCGGGGTTCTTGTGGCTTGGCCATTTAGCCCATGGTTTGCAAAAAAGTGCCGCTCAGAGGTAAATAAACCCAACCCAGCAATGACAGGGCGTCATAAGGGTTTCATAGCGCATTGGAAACAAGCAGTACCAAATGTACTCGCTGCACATTGTATTATTCATCGTCAGCATTTGGTTGCAAAAAAATTGAATGAACGTCTGCATACGTCGCTCCATTACGTTATTAAAGCAATCAATAAGATTAGAAGCAATTCATTGAATGACCGATTATTTGGTAAGCTTTGTAATGAAAATGATGACGATTACAATCACTTGCTGCTGCACACAGAAGTACGTTGGCCCTCTAAAGGTGTTTGTCTGAATCGTTTTTTCAATCTATTTGACTCAGTACTGGACTTTCTTGAATACAGAGACGAAAAATTGCGCGAAAACCCGATTACGTCAAAAAATGACATCGCTTATTTGACAGACCTGTTTAAAATATTTAATCAAGTTAATTTACAATTGCAAGGTGATGAGTTGAATTTAATTAAAACAAAAAACGTCATAGCTGCTTTTGCGGGAAAACTTCTTCTATTCAAACGAAATCTAGGTAGAGGTGAATACAACCACTTTCCCACATTATCAGCAGTCTCTGCAAAACCGGAAGTTTACTTACTTACTGCCAACACTTGGAAGTTCTTCATGTTGATTTTACGGAGCGTTTCCAAGATATTTTAAACATGAATATACCAAGTTGGGTTTTAGATCCTTTCGCAAACACAGATACTGAAGAATCATCAAATTTGGAAGAGGAACTCTTAGAACTCACGACTAACGAAGTACTCAAAGTAAAATTCAAACATGGATACCAAGAGTTCTGGCTTCAAAAACCAATACCAGTTCTCTACCCTGGATTGTGGGCAATAGTACAGAAGTTTTTAATCACATTTCCTTCGTCCTATATGGCTGTGCGTCTATTCAGTGCAGTAGCTAATTTACTGTCAAAGAAGAGGAACAGACTACACATCACTGAACGTGGCGATCTGCGATTGATGTTAACGAAATTGGAACCCGACATTAACAAATTGTTAATACTCCACCAGCCTCAACCATCTCATTAATTTTTTTTATTTATTGTTAATTTTGTGTTTATCTCATTATATTTTATTTCTTATTGATTCTGTGTTTATTTTTAAAATTTTAATAAACAATTTTATTGTACATTTGGTTGTCGTTTTATTAATTTCTGCTTTATGATTTTTAATAGATAAATAAACAGATAAATTAGGTACAGATAATATGCAACAATATTTTAATATTTCATATAAAATTAACTATTATGGACTAGGGGGGCGTTGACATTTTTGTTCTCTTCTAAAGGGGGCGATGGTCCAGAAAAGGTTGGGAATCACTGCTCTAGAACATTTTAGAAAATTGTCTGATCGGTCCCAAATTTCCTGTACTGGGTTTTCTTTGGGTAATACTGTATTGCGTTCGAAAATCAAGTCTCTATCTTTAATAGAACTAGAGATAGAAATTTAGAGTTCATTTTTTTACCATTCCTGTCTAAAGCTGTAATAGAAAACTCGAGTTCTATTTTAAGACTGCCGAATGACATGTGCATTTCCATTCCCTCTAAACGTTGACGGGCTATCTGCTGGTTAGATAAATAAAAAAAACTCTTTAAATGAATAAATAACCATCAACTTATTAGCTTCTGCCATTACTTTGCTTTCACTGTCATGCGTATTAGATGACGAACATTCTGATCGACGAGAAACATCAAATTATTTCACAGTCGTATCAGAATAATATGAACATCTACCATACATATATAATATGGTAGATGGTCATATTATTCTGATATGACTGTGTATATTAGAATAATTTAGGCATGTAAACGTCATCTGTACCAGTATTCAAACACCCTAGATTTCATAACTTTCTTCTGCTCCTTTCGGAAAGATTATTTTTAAAAAAAAAAGTAAATGATAATTGAACCAGATCACTACCTTATTATATTTTCAAATATTTTAATGCGTATTTACATAACTTTCCAAATTCAAATTTTATGAATTTTAGTATATTTCTCTTATCTTTTTAAACTTTTTAAATACATCAAATTATACGTATATGAATGTAGTGCAATATAGTAGGTATCCGCTTAACGTCTTTAATTTGTTTTTTAAAACACGAAGTTAAGCGAAAAACATAAACATATCGATGTGAGTGAAATGTATCACAGTATATTTTTTTCACAGTATACTGACTGAATGTAGCCTCGACGAATTGTAGTTCAGTGCTCGTAGGTTATATTAATCACAAAATATTTTAATTATTTTGTATATTTTCTATTACACCTATAGTAGTAATAACATTATTTTTGGTTATTACGGTAATGAGAACAGTAACATGCAGTTTAGAAGTTCTAAACCACTTCAGCAAATGTGAATCGTAGGCAGGGGCGTAGCCATGGGGGGATGGGGGGGGTGAGGCTCCCCCCGCAAAGTAACTCGGAGTTGACAAAATTCTGAGAGACTTCGTAAAATCTAGATGAGTTGTAAAAATTTGTAATTTTTGTTTTGACAAAATTAAGGGGAGTTGTCAAAATAGAGGCAACTTGGCAAATCTAGGGCAGTTTGGAAAATGTAGAGACGGCAAAATTTAGAGCAGTTGGCAAAATTCGAAGCCACTTAGTAAAATACAAGTGAGTTGGCAAAATTGGGACAACTTGGCAAAATCTTGGGGAGTTGGTAAAATTCGGAGTGACTTGGCAAAATCGTGGGGAGTTGGCAAAATTCAGATGAGATGTAAAAATTTGGATTTTTTTCTGTAAAATTATGGCGAGTTGGCAAAACGTAGGGAGGTGGCAAAATCTAGGGGAAGTTGGCAAAATTTGGAATGACTTGGGAAAATCGTGGGGAGTTGACAAAATTCAGGTGAGATGTAAAAATTTGGTTTTTTTTCTGTAAAATTATGGTGAGTTGGCAAAATCTAGGGGCAGTTGGCAAAATTCGGAGTGACTTGGCAAAATCGTGGAGAGTTGACAAAATTTAGGTGAGATGTAAAAATTGCAATCTTTTTTCAATAAAATTTTGGCGTGTTGGGAAAATCGAGGCAACTTTGCAATATTTAGAAGAGTTGGGAAATCTTGGGGGAGTTGACAAAATTCAGAGTGACTTTGCAAAAATCAGGTAAGATGTAAAAATTTGGATTTTTTTACTGTAAAATTGTGGCGAGATGGCGGAAATTAGGGCAGTTAACAAAATTCGAATCCACTTGGTAAAATACGGGCGAGTTGTGAAAATTGGGATTGTTTTTGTGAAATTAAGGAGAATTGACAAAACGAGAAAACTTGGCAAAATTTTTGGGAGTTTGAAAAATTTGAAGTGACTTGGCAAATTCAAGAGAGATGTAAATATTGGGATTGTTTTGTGAAATTAAGGATAGGTGGTAAAATCGAAGCAACTTGGCAAAATCTAAGGAAATTGGGAAAACTGGAAACCACTTGGTTAAAATGCAGGTGAGTTTCAAAAATTGGGATTGGTTTTGTGAAATTAAGGAGAGTTGGAAAAACCGAGAACGCTTGGCAAAATTCGAATCCATTTGGTAAAATATAGGCGATTTGTGAAAATTGGGATTTATTTTGTGAAATTTAGGAGTATTGGGGAAATCGAGGAAACTTAACAAAATGTAGGGCACTTGGCAAAATTCGAAGCCATTTGGTAAAATATAGGGAAGTTGTGAAAATTATGCCTTTCTTGTGCAATTAACCATTTCGCTTCATATTTAAACGCCCTGCCTGAACCGCAGGAATCTTATTTAAATCCCCTTTCCCTATTGAGCATTTTAACAATGCTTCTATTATTTCAAAAAGTCATAAAAATTAAACCATTGAGTATTGCGGGGTTCAAATTTTGAAATTACTTGAATTACATACTCACCACCCTGTTTCAGTATGATGTCTGAGAGTGGTAAACCTTGAAGGATAATGGGCCTAATTTTTTTTAGCTTGTCCTGCTCTTCAGCATCTCTGTCATTAGCAAAATACAGGAATCGAGAGATTAGTTGAAACCTTTCTCTGCTCATAGTTTCCCCATAAATTGGCATTTCAATGCACCTGTTTTTGGACCAGTACAATTGTAAACGTGATTTACGAACTTGGGACAATCAGTATTACCAGGGAAAAGTAGCCTTTCATTTCACCTTCTGTTACTTCGAACCATTTGTCATCGTCTTTTGTTTTCTTTCTATCAGGATTAGCTAACTGCTCCTGTGCATAATCATTGGTTTCTTTTGTTATGACGGAGAATAAAGGGTTCATATAGTCCCGAAATATTTGCAGTTCAGATGGGGATTAAGATTCATATTTGTCTTTCATTTCGATTGCAACGTCACTGTAACAACTAAATGGATATATAATAGGGTTATTTTCTGATTTTACCCACTTCCAATCACTTTGCATGACGCGTTTTTGTCGTTTTGCGGGCGGCGGGATGGAACTTTCATAATCACTTATATCACTATTCTCTTCCACTGAGGTACACTCAGATTCACTTACAGGTTTACTATCACTTCTATCATCGTCAGATAAATCAGAAACTTCAGATTCACTGCCTAATACAGATTCTAAGAGCTTATTTATTCCCTCACTATCACTACCACGAATTTTCCTTGACGTCATTTTTACTCATAGCTCTAAATTTTTTTCTACTATGAAATTCATTTCAACAACTGTAGAAGGACAAATGAAAGTTAATCCCAGTATTGCCACGTGTTTCAACTATAAGAACAAATGCATTTGAGAGACATCTCTGATATAACACACTGACTACGAACGTATTTTTCACACCTCTACGCTCCGCGAGCAGAGCTCGTCATTCGATTTAAATGGGTTAAGGATAGTTGATAAAAATCGAAGTGACTTGGAAAATTCACGGCAGATGTAAAAATTGTGTTTTTTTTCTGTAAAGTCATGGCGAGTTGGCAAAATGTAGGGAAATTGGCAAAATTGGAATCCACTGGGTGAAATGTAGGCTAGTTGGCAAAATGTAGGGTAGTTGGTCAAATTCTAATCCACTTGGTGAAATATAGGCTAGGTGTGACAATAGGGATTGGGTTTGTAAAATTAAGGATAGTTGACAAAATCGAGACAACTTGGCAAAATATTGGGAAGTTTTAAAATTTTGAAGTGACTTAACAATTAAGGAAATTAAGGAGAGTTGTAAAGATTGGACTGGGATTGGGTTTGTGAAATTAAGGAAAGTTGGCCAAATCAAGGGAAAACTCACACTGACTTTCTGCAATTCAGACAAGATGTAAATATTGGGATAACTTTGCGAAATTATGGTTATTTGGCAAAATTGGAAGTCAAATGGCAAAATGTAAGAGAGAGAGAATGGTTGTGGGGGGAAGGGACTCCCCCCACAACCATAGTCCTTTAGGTTCACTACGGCTCTGATCGTAGTAATTAAGCTGACAGACATCGGAATGCGGTAACACAAAGTTAACGTTTACTTTACATGCGTTCAACGGTAGAGAAATACTAACAATAATTTTACGACAGATAAACGTGCTACAATGAATCGAGATGTGATGTTTGTCTTGATGCTCGCGCGAACTGCAGCATGAGAATTACGTCACCCAAGACTTCGAACAAAGAACCTAATTGAAAAATAAGAAAGAAAGAATTGTATGAAGAGGAGTTGGAGTGTGAGAGGAAACGTAGTTAGTTTCAGTTTGTGCACGATAAGATAGTCTAAAGAAGTATTTTATGTTGTGTGTGCGCGGGAGATTAAATACGTTATTAGTGTTGATTCTACTAGTGGACTGACAAGAAAAATAAGGGCGTTTAGGAAGCTTAAAAATGTGAATGAGGAGGGTTTATGTTAGTCGAAAATACAGAGCTGATTTCAAGTGTTCTGTAGGAAGAGTTCATCAATTGGTATAGAGTTACATTTAGTTTTGTTTACAAGAATTGTTAGGTTACTCTCGATAGGTTGCAGATTTGTTTACAAACACGATTGTACCGTTCATTGACTGATATAAGTCTTAATTTTATGATCTGAGTGTAAATAGTAATAAGACACTAAGTTCTTTTGAAGATTTATTTTTATACTGATATAGAAATGCTGTTGGTTGACTTTAGTTTATATAAATGATTTTATCCATACTTTTCTAATAAATTGCATTGTTTTAGAATTAGAATTGTTATATACTATTTATTTGAACTCACGTTCAGTTTTCATCCATTTCATTCGTAACAGTACATACGAAATTCATGTAATTTGGAATTAGAAAGCGGGACATAGGACAATAAAGGAGAATTCCACCTCGTTTATTCAAATAATAATTTAAATAATTACAGTTACCTTCAACGACTCCTCGTGAGTCGTCCACATTGCTGACAGTGGCAACGACTCCAGCGGCCTCTAGTGATTAATGTGAAATATTATATGTGCTTCAAAGCAATGGAAAAAGTGCTTCCAACGAAAGAAATTTCCGCCCATTGAATTCTGTGGATTGAATATGGAAGATGTTACTGCCGCTGCGCATTTAAATGGAAACAGGTTTTCTTCTATAAACAAAATCTGAAGATGTTAATTTCGGTAAACTACACCAATCGTCTAACGTTTGTACTTTTAGCACCTGCAGTTTTTATTAATTTGTGAACCAATGAAAGTACCCTATTAGCTAGTTGCAAAAGCAGTTTGGTCCTTTGTTACATGATCCATAATTGCAAATTTTTATATCGCTTTGTTTGATGAATCACTTGTCAGGAAGGAGCAAGTGAAATGAGCCAAGGGGCCCCCATGTCGGATATTACTTATTGTTTTGTTGTTGTTCTTTGAATGTTACTTTTAACAATATAGTTAAAAACCTAGATTTTAGAGTTCGGATCCCACTCATCGGCGAATCATTTTTTGGGCGGGGGGTGGCTTAGTCGGTAGCGTGCCAGGCTCGTAATCTGCATTCCCAGATTGGAGTCTCACCTGGGCCGGGGTTACGATTTATCATTGCAAAACTTCCTGCCCTCGGTCAGTAGGGGTTACCGATGGATACCTTGAAGAGGCCATCGGTATCCCCTACTAACCGAGGATCCGATCCGTCGGGTGGAATGTTAAGCGTGGCGCCATGCGCGGGACAGCCTACCATGTACACGATAAAGAATACGCTGTATGGCCTTGACGGGAGGTTACCATGTGTCTCCTAACAGCTGCCCAGTGGGTCCCCTCTCCCCACTCTTCTCTGAGCCCTTGGGGTTCTTGTAACCTGACCATTTATAGCCCAATATGCGCGCAATATGCCAAAAAAAATTGCCGCTCAGAAGTAAAACAACCCAACATAGATTTTATTTATATTGTCTTCATCTTCGGCAGAACGCGATCTTATTCTCCTTACTCTCATTATCGTACCGCAGTCAAGCCAACTAATAAGCCAAAATTCGATATCTTAGGATTAGGAATTAGGCTTAGGGAAACTGGCCCCAAGAGAGAGGGGGCTTAGTTACCAAGACCAAGTGGGATTTTAAATAAAATTAATATGATTTTCAACTTATGCTTATGCTTATGCTTATATTTTACTCAAATCAGCATTATTTAACATTATTTACTAATTTATTTACTATTTTTTTATAATTTATTTCTAATAGCAGTAGGACTCCAAAATTCTGAGGTGTCCCGGACCCTACAAGTTCTTGATCTGGTCCTGTTTGCTACTATAATTATGATACTTATATATATATATATATCCCTACAATGATATTGCTTCTTAAAGTTGTAAAAATGCCTTTTAAAAAAAAGTAGTTTGCAAATAGTAGAATGTATTTCATTATCAATTAAAAACAGTTTATTATGAAACGATCTGAATCGTGAAACAATTAACAAAAATTCAATGGCATCCACAAAGAATCAGAAATCCAACTTTTAATAACTCGTGTAACGAAGAGAAAGAGCAAAATGAAAGACAAACGATTATAAGGAATTTATTCAGTAACCTTACTCACAGATTATCATCTTTAACATTTTAAAAGCTGCGAAAGAGCACGATTAACTGCTGAACGAATCAAAATGATTTATTTGCTTCTCATGTTGTTTAGGATCTTCATGGCTTCAATCTGCATGCGGTGGCTCTTCAGGTTCACGCCTTGTTCCAACTCTTCTCTCTTGATCTCGACCCTCTTCTTTTTGGGTCCGTTCCCCTTAGCAGCTATGGCCAATCCCCGCATCGAAGTGAGATCAGTCATTGGTTGACTCGATGCCGCGCAGGCAGGCGCTTCAGAAGCCGTAGAGACTCGTGAGACTGTAGCTGCAACTCCATCCGATATCTTACTACAGATTGGAGCCTGTGCAGCGGCTCTTCTGGCGGGAATAACCGTCGGCAGATGGTCGTTCGCAATGACGGCGATGGTGGAGCTGTAGGTGTAACACTGCGTCTGAGCCACGGTTATGACTGAGCTTGCTCTCTGAGAATTCCAGAGGGAGGGAGGCTGGGCTGCCCCTTTACCGATGCAGTGGTTCAGCTGTTGGCTCGCAAAAGCCACCTGCTCTTTGTCAGATGATGTTTCTAACTCCATCCTGGAATATTCAGAAAAATGGAATTTCTACGGTACAAAAATTGAAAAGAAAATATTTTAAGGAAACAATGATTCTCTTGGTTCTTTTCTATGTGAATTTCGAATGATTTTAGGTTAATTATTTTTTGTTGATAAATTATATATAGTGTGTAGAACAAGGATTTTAGACTCATGGATTTTAATGCATTTATGGACTACATAAACTATAGAGCGATTTTATCAAAGCACTGGCGAACCCAAAGATTGGTACTTATTCCTTCTCTCCTTGCCACTACTTTATTCCTTGAGTGCTTCAATATCAAATAGTTTCTAATAAAGTATCCGATTGAAGGAAATATCTGAAATCAATTCTCTCACAGCATTTCATTCATTTGTTTCTCAAATTCAATGCGTTTGAAAAAGTCATGCTTTTCTGTCGTAACTCTTCAAGTAGGCGCGGACTGGTAATGGGTGCTGAGCAACGTAATATCAGTGGTCCTTAATATCGCTGGCCGTGGAACTTCATAGGAGCAAGAGTTTTCAATCGTAATAACTGTTATTTTACAGAAATTCCACAGAATTCGGGAAAACCTATTTTACGCGTCACATACGAATTCTCAAACCAATAAATATCGAAATCTTAAAAAAATATATATTTTTTTTACCGCAGCCTGAGTACGCTACAGCTTGCGTCCGTGAAAGAGACTGTCATTCCCCAACTGACTTTAACATGTAACATTATTGAGCAGAATGAACAAAGTCTTGATATTAAGTCATACCACAGTGTAGCCACCGCCACTAGAAAGTGTTCAGTGGTAGAGTCTTTTGATTCCTGGACGGACAGGTAGTCTGACCCTTGATTTCATGATTTAAAACCTATTATTGTTTCCCTTCTTTGGTATTCTTATTTTTGCTTATGTGTTTTTATGCATTATGTATTATTATTTTTGTATTGTTGTATTATTGTGAATGTCTGAAATAAATGTGTATATATATATATATACAGGGTGAATCTGAAAAAGTGGGCAAAACTTTACGGGGTGGTAGAACGCAGCTATACGAGCAATATTCGTCATAGAATGTATGGTCGGAACGCAAGCGGTGAGAAGTTAAAAGGTAGTTTTCCACTGTCACATTTAAAGATTGAACATAAGAAGGAGAGGAGATACTTCAGAAAACATTTTATTAACAGGAATGTAATTGAGGTACATGCTCAAAGAAATTGCTCAAAAGAGCTGCCGCCTGCTGTAATGGTTAGTATAACCAGCCATCCTCTCGGCAATCACGGTAGAAATGCCGTTGGGTGCGAGGACCGACCCTTTTATACCATTTCCAACGCCACCTAGCGGCTCGCCGTTTGCGTTCCGCCCATACTTTCTATGACGAATATTGCTCCCCCGTAAAGTTTTGCCCACTTTTTCAAATTCACCCTGTATATACGAATTTCAATATAGTAATTCTGATAAAACCTTAAGCGCATTCCAAAAATTCTAATAAATTTTTAAAATATTTCAATAATTCAAATAAAATAATTTCAATAATTCTAATAAAGTTTAGAAATAGCTTTGGGAAGTTTCTAAAGAACTTTTTTGGCTGTTACGACTTACAGAGAGAGACACTGGATGGAATTTAAGTTTGTGTAGAAAAATCAAAAATCAAATACTAAACGTAACAAAAATTTTGAGGAACGACATCACATCAATTGGGATGAGCAGAAATATTCATTTCAGATTTTTAATTACTGGAACTAACACGACTGAATGCAGTTTAACTGATTTGAATGAACATAATTGGTTAAAGCATTTTTAATAATTATAATTTTTAATAATTATTTCGTGTAATGCCAATAAATGTGTTCAGAATTTGCATTTCCTTTTATGAGAAACGTATATACTTTTTCAGCCACTATAGAAAACTGGCGAATTGGGGAATTTATTCAGTAGAAAGAGCGAGGTAAAATGCGATAATTAGTTCTCTTGAGGATAATTCCTCTGTTGTTAACAAAATGTGAGAAAGCAAAACAAACATTAATGATGACCATAGCATTTTAACGATCGTTCCTCTAAAGTAAAATATGTAAATGAGGAGTACAGGCTTACAGTTTTATACTGTAATCCTGTATTCCTCATTTACCAGATGACCATAGTTGTATTTTCTAAGAAAGTCTCCGAAAGTATCCCTACAGCATTTGTGGCTTAGTTATTCAATAACTAATGCAATGAATTACCTAAATCATTACTACGCTATCTGTTAAGCCAAGCGCTTTTGGAAGCTTATTCACAAATCAATGTAGAAGCATAAATCCACCAATCACATTTCAATGTTTAAATAGCGCTTTTCTTAAACAAATATTACAGCTTTAAAAATGAGAAATGCAGATAAACACAGATATATGATATTGCATTGCATCATAAAATTCGTGTAAAACTCGGAAAAATCGAACGACTTTCAGCCTGGTTATATTCATAAAAGAAGAGTGCACATTATTTTTTAGTAAGTAGTAGTGTAGCATTTACTTTCGATTCTACGGCAGTGTTTCACTTATTTCGATTTAATTCACAAAATGCGAGGACATATAGTCATGGTAACATTATACTGATACTTTGATAACATATTAATTGCTATACAAGATATTATTTTCTTTACCTTTCACAGGAGTTATTAGTTTCAGTGACATCCAAGTCCATTTGCTCATCAGTATCTGGCCTGGGGGCACATAACGCCTGCACAGGCTGAGAGGGTTGCAAAAATGCAAAATTGGTGATATCCATATTCACAAAATGCTGCCTATAGCCACAGGGTGGGACTTACTTATGCTCGCTAAGGACACATCAGATTGATTCATCTACGCAGTTTTATTAAACGAGGCAAAAGTAGCACACTTAACTGCAAATTTAAATACCCTCTCTCCTTTTAAAGCGGAAGCATGAAGAATAGGGATTAACAATACCGTAAAAACTATTATTATTGCGCATACATGAGACGTGACAATGGCTTTTATTTTAATACTGAAGCCTTGACTGACTAACACTGAAGCTTTGCACACGGTAATGTTGGATAAGCAAATAAAAGCTGAATGATATTGTTTCAGTTTTTTACTTACTTATTTTACAGTTTTTTTACTTATTTTACTTCAGTTTTTTACTTCGAATATTTTGCAACCGAGCATGAATTCGAAATAAATAAACAAACTGTAAAAGAACTGATTTAATAACTAAGGTAATAATATTACCTAAATTATTACAAGACTATTTACGTTAAACCAAACGCATTTGGAAGTTGATTTATAAATCAATATAGAAGCATAAATCTAACAATCACATTTCAATGTTTAAATAGTCCTTTTTAAACAAATATGAGTTGCGATACAGAAAAGGGGCGGGGGTGGCTCAGTCGGTAGCGCGCCAAGCTCGAAATCTGTAGTTCTCAGTTATTTGATGTCAGTTATTTGATTCAGGTTCGAGTCCCAGCTGGGTCAGCGTTGAGATTTATCTCCGCAAAATTCCCCGCCCTGCCCACGGTCAGTAGGGGACACCGATGGGCTTGGAAGGGCCGCCGTCCGTCGGATGGGACGTTAAGCCGTGGCCCCGTGTGTGGGAGAGCCATACCCTATGCACGTTAAAGAACACGCTGGATGGCCTTGACGGGAGACTACCATCTGTCTCCCAACAGCTGTTCCAGTGGGTCCCCTCCCCCAACCTTCTCTGAGACTTCGGAGTCCATGTGACCTGGCCATTTAGCCCATGGTGTGCAAAAAAGTGCCGCTCAGAGGTAAAACAACCCAACCCAACCCAACGATACAGATACATTGCTGTTTTACTTCGAAATAAGGGTTATCTTACTATTTCAATATCGAGAATTATCGCAGCGAAAAAAAATAAACTAAATTGTGTCTGTAAATGGTAACTAGGAGTCATTGGAAGGAGAGCTATGCACCAATCCCCTGTGATGATGCACATAACCTGCCAGGTCTAGCAATTAATGTCCGACCTGCCTTCTCGTGGTGCAGGCCGTTAGTACCTTTCAAAACAGATATTCTCTTTTGGAAGGGAAGGGAAGAGGAGGACCCGCCAGATCAGTGTGGCCTACTGATCTGGTCATCTATGGCCACTTTTACCTTCTTTTGAATGACCAGATCAGTGTGCCCTACTGATCTGGTCATCTATGGCCACTTTTATCTTCTTTTGAATGACCTGATGAGGAGTGGTCAACTTCACAGTGTCCTGATGCTGACTATTTATACCTAAAGACACAGTTAGAGTAAATTACAGACTAATAACTTTATACTCATATTACAATTTTATTTGTCACACGAAGGGAAAATAAATGACATCACAATGAAGAAATTACGTTACGTTTTCCATCATTTCAGGCTGTTGTGTCCTTTTCTCAGTATCGTGGTGAGGTAACTACCAAAGGATGGTTAGTAGCTTTTCATTTATTTAAAAAAACAATTATAGCAGAGATTTATAGCTGATTAACACTTTAAGATGTAATGCCACTTTTAAATTACCGTCATATAAACATTTTAAATCCTTTGAAATTTATTTAGGTAATATCTAAACATAAATTTTATTTGGAGTTAATTTTGAGCATCACTCTCTCTTTTATTTTCTACAGTAATATATTTATTCTTTTAGAAATTACCCTCATATCTATGAATTTTTAGAGTCAATTTCCTATATTTATTAAAGTTTTACATCTATGCAGGAGATCCGGAATGATGGCTTCACTATTAGGCTCTGATGACCTTCCCTGTGCCAGAGAAATGCATTATAGCAGGGATCACTAAGTGGGTGCTTTCACGAAACCTCAGCACAATTCCTCAGTATCATGGTGAGGTAACTTCCAAAGGCTGGGTTGTAGCTCTTCATTTATTCAAAGAACCAATTACAGTACAGAGTAAAAGCCGCACAAAGAAATAAAACACAACTCAGAACGAATTACCCCTGCGATGTAAGAGTATGAAATATTTTTCCTAACGCTTCTTAGCCTTTTCAGATACAGGATGGCCACAAAATTAAAGGAAAGTTGATTATATACCATTATTTTTACCTGTTACACTACAGCCCTACAAATGCACACAATCCGTGAACATTCATGGGCTAATGGGGATGAAAGTTGGCAACGCGCTATACTCTAATTCTAACGTTCCCAGGTTCGAGTTCCAAATTTTTCTGAACTTAGTTATTTTACTAAACATCCACTTTGTCTCATGTTAGAAATGTGACCCAAGAGTCTTTGAAAGGTTGCCGTTCATAGATGTTAAGTCGTAGCCTTGTAGGCAGGAGAGCACTACTCTCTGTAAGTTGAAAAAATGTGCTGAATGTCATTAATGGACTATTTCCATCTATTTTCTAACAGTTGTCCAGTGAATATCCTTTTCTCCTATTCTTTGTGTAATTCTGGTACTTGTGACCTGGCCATTTAGGCATTCTGTATAAAAAAAGTGCCGCTCAGAAGTAAAACAATTCAACAACACGAACCGCATTGGACTATAGAAGATTTCGTTGGACCACAGAAGTCCGAAAAGGCTGTGATTTGGTTCTCCACACATACCCTATTCCGAACAACAGTTACTATATTAGTCCACTAACCTCAGGTTTAAAGATGCTATTTTACAACATCCACCTACCGGCGACCTATCCAGTGTGTCTGTGCTCGCGGAAGGGGAATGGACAACCCATAGCAGCTGGCGATAACTTCCTTGACATCAAATAACTTATAATGCTTATACATACTAAGCCAAGTTTTTATCCCTTCCATTATATGACACCAACACAGATCATTATCTGACAATAAACCTCAATCACTTCATCAACTTCGATAGAACATGCTTAGGATGCCTTAAGAAGGATGTTCAAATAGACGCACGTGGATTACTGGTAATCCTTGTTCCGACTGTAAGGTAGAGAAGAAAAATAATATGAGCAAATTGCCATAAATCAGTAGTAAATAATCACAGGATACGTCCTGTAGACATGGAACTCATGAAATGAGCTGAAAAAAATTTGGTTTTGCCATGAGTGGGATTCGAACCCACGTCTCCAGGAAACATGCCTGTTATGCTACCACTACACCACCAATGGCTGACCTTTTCTCAGCTTATGTGACCTTATGAACCTTCCGGATTTTATTTATTTGATTCGCAATAAATAAAATCCGGAAGGTTTATAAGGTCACACAAGCTGAGAAAGGGTTAGCCATTGGTAATGTAGTGGTAGCACAACAGGCATGTTTCCTGCAGACGTGGGTTCGAATCCCGCTCATGGCAAAACCAAATTTGTTTTTCCACTCATCATTTCACAAATTACCATAATTTGCTTATGGAATATGTTTTCGAATTCAAAATGATTTCCATCGATATTGACCAGCATTAAGAATGCTTTGTGCTCTTTGATTTCATAACGCAGTAAAATTTGATTTTTATTAACTCAATTTGCTTTGTAAGCTTGTTTCAGAATAAAATTGTTTCAGAAAAAAATCCAGAGCAACAACGGCAGATGCTACACAAAAAGCTATCACTACATTAAAGATAAATTTAATCTCCTTCCAAAACCTGTGGGGTAACTCAATTATAATCTCAGTGGCTCGTAATCTCAGTTCCCAGGTTCGACCCCCTACCGAGCCGAATTGAGATTTGCCTCCGCAAAACTGCTATACGCCCTTGGTCAGCCCTACCACACGCCTTTAATCAGGAGGAGATACCGATGGGCTTGGAAAGGCCATTGTCCATTGGATGGGACGCAAAGCGTTGACTCCTTGTGTAAGAAACCCATACCTTGGGAACATTAAGAACACGCAAAATGGCCTTGAGGTAGGCTACCAGATATCTCTTAGCAATTGTCCAGTGAGTCTCCATCCTTCTTTTAGCCTTTGGAGTCCTTGTGACCAGGCCATTTAGCCCGTTGTGTGCAAAAAAAGGGGTCTCTCAAAGGTAAAGAAACCTAATCCTCTAAAACAGTGGTTCTCAATGGGTGCGCCGCGAGATTTGCCAGGTGTGCTGCGAAACTTCGGATGATACTGCAGATAAAAGGAAATTTATAAACCATTTTGTTGCTACTTTCTGCCAATGATTCTTCATTTGATTTTTTCCGTTTAAACAAAAATTTATAATTTATATTAAATCTTAGTATTAAAACGAAAGTAAACACACTGAAAAAAAGTCTATAACAGGTAATGCGTACGCACTAACTTCAATATACCTCAAAACATGAACAGAAACTTCACAGAAATGACATTTATGTGAAAGCAAACTGCGCATGCACGACTCTTCCGTAGTGTTGCCAACTTAAATTGTTAGCGTGCAGCGAGTATTCAAGGCGAAAAGTAGTGTGCAATGAACAAAAAAAGTTTGAGAATTACTGCTCTAAAGCAGCTCGAATAATTTCCATCAATTTCGAGAAGCGATTTTACTTCAGTTAACCCTTTCCTCTGCTGATAGTTTGGTTAGCTACTTTCATCAACAATTCTGATAGAGAAAATCATATTCCATAGTGATGATAATTTTTCATTTTAATATTGGTGTCATTTGTTGTAGGGATCATGAAAGTCAATAAAAGAATATATTTTGCTTTGATATTCAATTTCCTTTTCTCTCTATTTTTTTTTGATAATCAAGTCGGTTATTTCGCATTTATCTGCTAATTGTATGAAATGAATTTATGATCTTTGGATTAACCCTTTCACGACTAAGGGAAACATTTTTCCCATTTTAAAATTGGTGATTCTCGTATTTAATTTATAACCTTATCTGCATTTTTTATACAGAATGTCAAAATAGAACGTATGCCGAATGCAATTACGTACACTGGAACGTTTAGAAAACAAAAACAGAACTGTCAGGACGCATAATATATGTACTATGTGCAATGTCCATCTTTGCCTCACTACCAAAAGAAATTGCTTCGCAGAATATCATAATTAGCACATCATTTTGTATAGTGATTTTATTTCATAATTTTGTATTATTTTAGATAACATTTTGTTCTAATAAATAAAAGACATTGCATAATAAGCCGAACTATAATTTGTGTTACCTTTGTAGTCCATTGGGAAAAATATTTCCCATAAAATTTCCAAAAAACTACACATTGTTATGTATTTTTCGTATGATTTTTATTTATTTTACATCTAAACAAACTAAAATAAACAGTTACATACTAATATTTACTCTTAGAAACCTTATGGTCCTGAAAGGGTTAAGTCATATATGCAATAGGGAATAAACACAGCATTTTCCTCAAGTTAGGAATTGTTTTTGGAAAATAAAGCGATAGAAAACGAAATAAATTTTACAGAAAATAATTCTTCGGAATAATCCGTTGTAAAAACAATAATCCATCGTCCGTAAGGAAGCAAATTCCTTCCTAGATTCTTTCCTGCTATAAGCGAACGCATTGTTGCTATCGTAACCAAGGAGGCACGTGTCTATATTAGTTGCAGTGAGCACCCAATAAGAAAAAAATCGCATTCTTACACGTCTCGCAAATCGTTGACAATGAAGGCAAAATGACATCTGCTATTAGAAGCGGAAGCTCCAGCCGGTTTTAGTGGTTCTTGGTCCTACCATATCTCATTTTCCTCTAGATACTCGTGGGTTTTGTCGGGAAATATCTAGAAATCAGACCTAACATATCCCTTGGAATGAAAAATTGCTCCTAATATATATTACTAATTAACTGTAACGATAGTAATCATTTGATTTGACGAATAAATATTAATACAAAGGGGTAATAAAACGTAATAAAAGATTAAAATTTCTTCAGCAATTCCATAATAAAATCAGTTGTTTACTACTAAAAAAGGAATTACTTCCTGAAACTAAGCTTAATAAACGCAGCATAAGTTCATTCAGAATGTAGCATTAGCTTGCTAACTTCCTTGGAAACATTCCTTGGAAAATAATGTTACATATAATATTTATCTACATTTATATATTACAAATAAAAAAGTAGGAAAGCAGCGTATACCAAAAAAGTCTGTAGACCTCGTCGGGATAGAACTAATGTCCTTCGATATACACGGCAATCAGCAAACAACTGATTATACGTAAAAGTAATAAAGGTTATATTATTTGCAGAAAACGTTTTATCAAGAGAAACTGCGAAGAAATATTTCACCCTATACTTACACTGCCTGGACAAATTCCTATGACACTGCGTCATGCGCGAAGTACCATGGAAGTTGGCAATGTATGCAAAATTTATTACTGATGTAATTTCATTTGACTTCGTAATGATGGACGGGGCTGGCTCAGTTGGTAGTTCGTCAGGCTCGTAATCTGCAGTTCCCAGGTTCGTGTCCCAGTTGAGGTTGTACTATTTGTTGCTGCACAACACAGCAAACACGGCAATCCCCGGTTCCGTCTCACGACACCACCAAGTTGAATGGAAAGCCGCGACTATCTACTGTCGGGGGCAAGGCTACACGATATAGATGAATCTCATCCCCGACATCCTAAGGCGAGCAACCATATAGAAGGAAAGCTCATCCATCGGTCAAAACCTGGAATTTACTCTGTTCCCCGGTTAGCCATGAACAAGGATATGTAGATCCAAGTTAGCTCGGCACTTGGGGTGGAGACTCTTAGTGGGCCTAATAGGGGACCAATTCGTTCGGCAAGGCCCTTGAACTGCTCCACAGAGCGCCTGATTTTGAGGTCTTCGCAACGTCCAACCGGGCCACTAAACTGGTCAGCTATGCCTTCGACCTCGGTTGGTCTTGGCTCTGTCCAACCAGGGCCCATTCCGATCAGCAGAGTCTTCGACCGGGTGCTGGGCCACAAGCCCCCCTCCCCCCCACACACACACACCACGACAAGGTGGTCCCCTATCGGAGGGGTCCCACTTGGACAATGAATCTCTTTTGTTGCGATCTTATGCAACCACGGCAATTCCCGGTTCCGCTTGTACAGCACTACCTGGTTATGAAAAGCCGTGCTTATCTAGAGCCGGGGGCAAGGAATACGCCCTATAGGCGCACCTCAACCCCAGCCCACATGGCAGCAGTCCTATAAAAGGAAAGCTGACCACCGGAAGAAACCTTACTTTATTCTATTCCCCGGTTAGCCATGAACAAGGATATATTGATCCAAGTTCGATCGGCGTCCGGGGTGGAGACTCTTAGTAAGACCCAGACTTTTTGTGAGGGCTCTGGCCTACTAGGAGCCAATCCCGTTCTGCCGAGCCCTCGAACAGCTCACCCAGAGCTCCTGATAGGTGAGGTCTCAGACGCTGTCACCGACCAACCGGCAAGGGAACCGGTTGGCAGCATCGTCGACCTCAGTTGGCTTTGGCAATGCTCCAGCCGGGGACCCAATCCGGCCGGCAAAGCCTTCAGCCGGTTTGCTGGGCCCTAGGCCCCCACACCACGACAAGGTGATCCCCTATCGGGGGGGGGGGGGGGTCCCACTTATGGTTGGAGTCCCACATCGAAGTTTATCTCCGCAAAACTCCCAGATCTGCCCTCGGTCAGTATGGAACACCGATGGGTTTGGAAAAGCCGCCGTCCATCGGATGCCATGGCGTCGTGTGTGGCAGAGAGCCGTACATTGTGCACGTTAAAAACACGTTGGATGTCCTTCACGAGAATCTTTCATCTGTTTCCTAAAAGTTGTCCAGTGTATCCCCTTCTCCCAACCTTCTCTGAGCCCTCAGTATCCATGTGACCTGGACATTTAGCTCATTCTGTGCACAAAAGTGGCACCTAGAGGTAAATAAACCAATATAGGACTCGGAAATGTATTCTACATCTCTACAAAGTCCTATAATAGCCGTTAAGGCGTGGTGGAAAGCAAAGTCAATTTCTACTTGTGTAAGAAAGGCTGATCTGTCTGACATAGATAGGGGTTCATCTTTGTAGCGTGGGAAGGAGCATCCGTAATTGAGGTGATGGAACTAAGTGCAAAATCACGGGGCACAATATCCCATGTATATGGGCTCAAAAAGTTCATATACAATCAACGGGCTCAAAAAACGTCCCCTAATCGCAGCAAATGCGGGGGGAAAAGACTCCGACAGGCAGGACTGGCGTTTGTTGGCACGAACTGTATGGCAAAATAGAGCTACTACAATTCATCATCTGAGGGAACTGACCCTAGCAGTACTTCAAAACCCATTTCGATTAGAACTATAAGTTCTTAACTACATGTATACTTTCAGATTTGGAAACTACCATGATATACATATATATGTCGAAGTATTAAATTACTGCTCATAATAATGGGGTCAGGCAGTGTATATACGTGTGAACGTAAATAGAA
Source organism: Ryuthela nishihirai (assembly GCA_038380435.1). NCBI lineage: Eukaryota > Metazoa > Arthropoda > Arachnida > Araneae > Heptathelidae > Ryuthela > Ryuthela nishihirai. The sequence goes on along the minus strand of JAWZYU010000013.1, from coordinate 68,489,541 downwards.
AAATTAATATGCATTTCGTCATCTGCATAGTGCAGTGGTCTTCCTTACATCGAAAGCATATCACCACTAACAGATAGAAGCACGTGTGTAACAATCCATGAATCTGTGACTTCAACAAGAATCGCAGGTGGAGAGGAAACAACAGAAATTATAATTAACGAAAAAGGAAAGTTCGTGGCCTACAAATCCCGGGATCACTGCACTTCCGACGACCGTTCTAAAGATAAAAACAACATTACATTTAACCTTTCTAGCTTCAGTAACTGAAGTCATAGATTTTATCTTCTCTCTCTATGGCTCGTACCAAACGTTAAGAGAAAGAGTCAAGATAGAACCATTGCGCAGTCCATAGACTTCCATTTTTGAGAGCTGCTCAGTGTTCCTAATCTCCACAATACGTGGTTTCTGGACCACCTCTTGGCTATCATAGGTAGCATAGCATCAGGGGAGGGGAGTCTACGAGACTACGTAGGGATGATTGAATACTTTAGAATTTCGTAATTCTACCACGATAAATACGACGATAAGTGTTTGTCATAATTTGGGCAGTCAGTATATGCATAAACGACTCCCTTCATCAAAATATTTAAAGTTAAGTCTTTATAGGCAAATAGTTTATGTTCCACTTGATGAGGCATTCACCAATTGACAGACGTTTTATTGGAAACAGAGATGTGGACAGTGCGAGATCATAAAGCAGAGATGCATATATCTTCAGGGCATTGTCATGGAAGTTGTTGCAATGGTGAGACGGATACGATGTGCAATTTCTCCCTATTGACCAGACAGAACTACCGAAACTGCATATTAGTCGGAAGGTCTTGGTAAAATTGTCATATCTGCTGATATATGTTGACAGCTTTGTAACAGAACTCCTACGCATGCGGTCAGAAGCTTTTTAACTCCAATACTTAGAACCAACAGGAAGAGGAGATTCAGAGTTCGAAACACTTTGCGATGTAAAAAAGAGTGCAAAATTCTTCAATGGCCAATTACAAGAAGATTAAATAAGGTGCAATCACATTTCTCATTCAGACAGTTATCTTAATACGATTTGATGCTAGCTGACGACACTTTTAAAATTTTGGAATTTTCACCTTTTCCACCGTTAGAGGCCGCATTTATAGCTTTTGGAAGATGCAGAAAATTCATATCGTAATATTTGGTGAACACTTATACAACGTAAAGATAAATATTCATTTATCTACAAAAGCAAACAGTTATATCTCGAAACAAAAAGTTTCATTCATCCCCTCCCTAGGGGCGGAGGAGGCTCAGTCAGTAGCGCGCCAGGCTCTAATCTTCTAATTGTAGTTCCCAGCTGGGTCAGCTTTGAGACTTGTCTCCGCAAAACTTATCGCTTTGCCCACGGTCAGTAGGGAACACCGATGGGTTTGGAAAGGCCGCCGTCCGTCGGATGGGACGTTAAGGCGGGGCCCCGTGTGCGGGAGAAAGCCATACCTGTGCACGTTAAAAAACACACTGGATGACCTTAATGCGAGGCTACCATCTGTCTCTCAACAGGTGCTCCAGTGGGTCCCCTCCCCCAACCTTCTAAGCCTTCGGGGTCCTTGTGACCTGGCCATTCAGCCCATGGTGTGCAAAAAAGTGCCGCTCAGAGGTAAAACAACCCAACCCAACTCCCCCCCCCCCCTCCGGTCTAAGGGTCAACTTATCCTTGCCAATGGAAAATTCATGACCTTAACATTCCACAACTAAAATTTCAAATTTATACCATAAATATATTGTTTGCAATATATATATATATTTGAATATTTTGAAATTTTCCAATTTTTCTACCATTAGGGGGCGCAATTAGAGCTATTGTGATATTCGGAAAGGGCAAATCGTAATATTTCATCAGTACCTTTTTAACACTAACACATAAATAATTTTAAATTTATCTGTATAACAAAAGTTATATGTCTTCAGGGTAGACAGACAGACGACAAATTGAAACTATTATCTAGTTTTTGAAAACGAGATAAATAAGGGTAAATTTGGATAAGGGTTCATTGTCATTGATTGGCGAAAGTTAAGATGTTCTTTATTGTTTTCAAATCATAATTGGCTAAATAATTTGTATAAAAAATTGTCAAACATCTTTTTTGTAAGTATTGAAATTTGGAATAAAGTTAGGTGAGACAAGGAAGCATTAGAAGTGTCTTCCTAAATGTAATAGAGAAGTAGTTGCGAAATCGTGTTAACAGAACACCAGTCGTGTTAGTTGAATACCAGCCGTATTTTAAAAATTCTGTTAGTCGAATTCGTATTAGTAGGGGAAGTAGTGTAACGCGGGTTTTCATTTGAAGAACGAAAATAGCGCGCTGACAAAAAAACGATAATTGAAAGACGAAATTGTTTTATCATTTTTGTTTTGAAGCAGAAAATTACTGATGAACGTTTAATTGCATAGACGTTGTCGTGGAGACCGTTGCTAAGGAAGAAGTAACTTTTCAACTGAATGAGATCATCCCAATCTTAATCAACACTCGAGTTATGAAGATTGCCATATGTGCCATAAAACAATGCATCGTGTCTCCTGTGACAGGTTTATTGGAGAAGGGAATACCATGGGTTGTTACTATACTGCGTTTCGTATTGCCTTTAACATTTTGGCCCAATAACTATTTATTATGGGAGTAGCCATAATTCATGTATATAAAAAAATGTGAAGTTTTATTCCCAAATCCAACAGAAATCATTGTTTTTGTTCATTTAAATTTATAAAATAAAAATAAATAGCCCCTCAAGCAGCTGCTTGCCACAGAAGTCTGACAGGAGCCTGTCAGTTTATACACCACAGAAGAATGTCTGTGAGGATGGCGGGACCTCAGCAGAAAAACGGCACAAACATACATACCTTAACCGGGTCTCGAACCCAAGTCCCTATGATCAGTTGCCAGGCACGCTAACCACTCGGCCACGGGACGGAAAGAGTCTGAAAATACAGTTTCAATTTATTGTAATGAAGCCGAAAAATTTCTGCAACCTTATTCTGAAGCCACTATAAAAATAAATACTCTCCCAAGCAGCTGCAGCCAAAGCAATCTGACAGGAGCCTATCAATTTAATACGCCATAGTTCTCTATGCTCGGTGAGACATCAGAAAGACAGCATTAACATCCATGATTACCCGGGGGTTCGAATCCAGGTCCCTTTTATCAGTAGCCAAGAGCACTAACCACTCCGCCACAACATGGAAACGACCTTACATGCCAATTGGGTTTCAATAAGTCCCTTGCTTAAATGGTTTAAATGTTGTAGAAAAGGAAGCGATAAATCGAGAAGCGATTCCAACGGCGTCATCGTTGTTTAAATATTTTTAGCAATTATGTTTCACAAGTAACTTGTGTGTTTTTAAAATTTTATTTCACATAGTATTTATTTATGCGTAATAATTACTTTTCCTCGTTATTCTGCTCTCAATCTTCGGTGAATTTTGCTTCATGATTAGGAAAGGTATTTTGGAGATTGAATTACTTCGTTTCGTGGTTATTGTAACTGGTTCGTAGCCTAGTGATTCCAACTTCGAGTTCCCATTCTTTGATCGTCTTTCTCGTTAAAATTCCTCTTATCTTACCTTGCTCTGCTATCAATGAGAAACGGAACACTTATGTGCTTGAAAATGCCACTTAAGTCGGATGGAAAGCCGTCCCACCCTCAGTAAGATAGCCATATTCTGCATACGTTAAATAACACATTAGATGGCCTTTATGGGAGAGAGGCGAGATTGGTTTAGTGGCAGGATCATAATCTGAAGTTTCCAGGTTCGAGTCCCACCTGTGTCAGTTTTATATTATCTCCTCTAACCCATACTGACCTGGGTTCTGGCCCCGGATAAGGCATGGACGTTAGTGTCGTTTATCTGCTGAGATCCTGCCTCCTCACAGACCTTCTACTATGGCGTATAAACTGATAGGTTCTTGTCAAACCTCTGTGAGAAGCAACTGCTTGAGGGGTATTTATTTATTTATTATTATTATTTATAACCCACACCCTGCCCTCGGTGAGAAAGAGAACACACATGAGACTGAAAAATAACCGTCCATCGGATGGGAGATTAAGCCTTGGAGCTGTGTAAGAGAGCCACGTGTCTAATGCCAAAGCCAACCAGTGTGCTTTAAATCACACTGCTTGGCTTTGGCATGAGATTTTCATTTGTCTCCTAAGAGCTGTACAGTGGATCCCCTTCTCCAAACTTCTCTGAGCCCTTGGGGTTATGGCCATTTAGCCTATTATGCGCAGAAAGGGGCTGCCCAGAGGTAAAACAGTCTATATTTTTATTGAAGATTTACATCTGTCTTCAAACACTTCTCTAGTGGATCACGATCTTTTGCGCCACTATGTGCTCTTGGAGATGGACCTGGTCATTAAGCTATGTGTGATAAAAAGAAATTGAAAGCTAAAAGAATTGCTAAGAAATTAAAAAGTATACTGTATTCGATATTCAGGGTACTTTGTGTGAATTTTATGTAAGGGCATGAAAGAAAGAATACATCGTATAGGACATCAGCCTCGTGTTAGATGACTTTTCCACCCGGTTGCATTCCTCTTTAGTTTTGACAGTTGGGATGTACAAACGATTCAAGGGAAGAAAGCGTAAAAATGGATCTGCCAGAAACTGGGATCATCCTCTGGAATACTGGCTGGCACCACTTAAGTAATGGTTGGATGGATTGATAGAGAGCAATGAGAAAGAAGGGCGTGTACCAATTGTGAATCTGATGCTGTAAGAAATGACGTATAATACTTTATACATTGTTGGCAAAAATATTAATCCAAGTTTTGAATATAGTAAAATTAGTCGGATTGGTTTGATTACTTTAAATTTTGTATATGCGTCAATAGATCAATTATAGTCATGTTTTGGTACAAGATTAATGATTGTGTTTTGAACAGTAACACTAGTTTTAAATATGTAATATAAGCATTCCAGTTTGTAATAGTAACTTTTTATAATTTACAAGCATTTTTAAATGGCTTTGCTCGAGTTGGTTTGTTTTATCTGTGACAGCACATTTTTGCACACTATGAGCCAATTGCCAGCTTACAAGAACCTAATGAGCGCAGGGAAAGTTGGGGGGAGGGGACCCACCGGACAGATGTTAGTTAAGAGAGGGTGGCCTACCGTCAAGGGCATTCAGCGTGTTATTTAATGTGCACAGTGTATGGCTCTCTCCTGTACACGAAACCTCAGCTTAACGTCCCATCCGACGGACGGTACCTTTCCAAACCCATCGGTGTCCACTTTCTAGGGATGGCAGGGTGAAGTTTTTAGCCAAGATAGATCTCAACGCTAATAGCACGGGTGGAACTGAAACTTGGGAATTGCAGATTTCTATCTCGCCGTGCTACCTACTGAGCCAACCCTCGCCTCGTTGCTCTGGTCTTGCACTCTCTAAAATATATAGTAAATGAGACTCCCCACATTTCTAGCTTTCATTTGACATAAAACGCATTATGATTGAATCACGTGAAATCCCCCACATCTGGTTGGGAAGTCGTAGGGAGGAGGAAACATAATTTCAAGCAGCCCATGTCAGAAGTTTTCGTTTGAGATGTAACTCGTTACACTTAGTAATCGCGTAAGTACAGTCGCTCAAAAAAATCCGAACACTATGGTTGATTACATAATTCAGAAAAAATATCTGGCAGCGATTTTTTCAGAAATTAGTAATCTGGCAACCTTCGTGTCACGTGACACGGAAATTAGGGGTAAAACTTTCCTTGCTCTAAGTCATGATGAGGTCCTTGCTCTTACCTTCTAAGAGAAATTCATCCCCTGTTTTCATTTGGGGTACAAAAATTTTTCATTTGAAAATAAAACAAATATGTATAATTTTAAGTGTAGAGGAAACATTTTCTTGAATCAATTGACATACGAATCAAATACTTCCTTATAACATGCCAGATGATCTAAACTGTGAGCAACCTAGTGTTCAACGCGTAAAATCGCCGAACATTGCCCCCTGTTTGCCTCAATAAGCTACTACAGTAGAGTCTCTCTTATCCGTTCTCGGCTCAACCGGTCTCCGCTTTAACCGGTCGTTCCAAGAAGCGGAAGCAAGTCGCCGCGTGTTTTGTTTACAGTACAGTGCATATTTGCTTCAGTTCCTCTTTGTGAATATTACAGTGTACTGTACGTATACAGGAGTGTGTGTTGTGATCTATTAATTATTGTGTGGTACAAAATGAGTGGGTGCAAACGTAAGCGAAATGTTACGATGGACATGAAATTAAAAGTGTTAAAACCTATTGACAAAGGTGATCTAGTAAAGCACATTTGTGATGAACTAGGTGTTGGTAAAATCACGGTAAATGATTGGAGAAAGAATAGGAAATCTTTACAAGATTTTTGCACTCAAGTCGAGTCTGAAAAAACGCTTTATTCTTGGTGCACTCTTAAAAAGCCGCAAAACGAAATTGTCGACGATGCACTTTGATTATGGTTCATGCAAGAGCTTCGAAAAGGAACGCCAATCAGTGGGTCAATCTTGAAAGAAAAAGCATTAATCCTTCATTCTAGAATCGATAATGGGGGATATTTTTCACCAAGCGACGGATGGTTTTCTCGCTGGAAAAAACAGCATGGTGTTCATTACCTTGGTGTTTGTGGTGAGTAATTGTCAGCTAATCCTTTAGCAGCAAAGGAAATTTTCAGAAAAACTTTTAGTGCTTATTGGAGAAGAAGGCCTATGCACAGAACAAATCTACAATGTAGACGAGACTGGATTAAATTTTAAACTTCTTCCAACGAAAACGTTTGTGACAGCGGAAGAAACCTCAGCATCAGGATTTAAAACAAACAAAGAAAGAATCACTGTGGCTGTGTGTACAAATGCTGCAGGTACGCACAAACTTCCTCTTTTTGTAATTGGGAAATCAGCAAAACCCGAGCATTCAATCATTTAAATTTAGCTGCTCCGCCAGTTTACTACAAAGCTCAAAAGTCTGCTTGAATAGACTCTTATTAGTTTAAAGAGTGGTTCTTTACAGAATTTGTTCCAAAAGTAAAAAAAAAAACTTGACAAGTCTTAAGATGCCTGTAAAGGCCCTACTCATTCTCGACAATGCCCCAACACACCCAAGCGAACTCATTTCTGACAACATAAAAGCCACGTTTTTGCTACCTAATGTAACATCTTTAGTGCAACCAATGGATCAAGACGTGCTTGTAAGTTTAAAAAGGCGAAACCAGAAAGCTTCTTTCTGCTTTCGCTTTTGTAGCCCTTTGTAGAATTTCTGAAAGAAGAAAGCTTCTTTCAGAAATTCTACAGCGAACCGAAAGTAACGGAATAGGACTTTTAAATGCTTTGAAAGCAATAAATATCAAGGATGTGATCTACATGTTGGCAAGAGCTTTTGAAGAAATGCCTCTTACAACATTTGTAAAGTCATGGAGAAAACTTTGGCCCGAAGTCGAAAACTGTGTAGAAAGTACCAAAGATGACAACACGAACGCATTGAATGAGCCTGCGCCTGCCGAAGATATGACGGATAATGGCAATATTTCGCTACTTAATGACTTTAAAGTGCTGCCTGGATGTGACACACTTGGACACTGAAAAATGGCTAAAAGGTGATGAACAGTTGAAAAATGAAACACTGAATGATGACGAAATTATCAATGCAGTCTGCCAAGAATGGAACGGAGAAAAAGCGGAGAATGAAGAGGAGGAAGGGAAAGTTAACCATATTGAAGGAAAAGAAGCTTTTGATGTTGCAGTAAGATACATTGAACAACAACAGGCCTCATCTGCGATTGATGTGATGTTTATTAAAAAATGGCAAGACTTTGCAGGTAAAAAAGTGTTAAGTTCAAAGAAACAAAAAAAATACGCACTTTTTGAAGTTAGTGTGAGTAAATTGTTAATATTGTAGAACAAATTATTTATTAAAATACAGTATGTTTAGTATTTTTGTCATTTCATTCATATTTTGACAAAATTTTCGGATTAACATGCCTTTCGTTTATCCGGCCAGGGGTCCGGTCCCGTAAGGGCCGGATAAGAGGGAGTCTACCGTAATAATAATAATCTTTCTTCATGTTCATGTTAGTGATACAAAAGTTTAAACAAATGACACATTTCGCGATTGTTCGGCGACCGGTAGCTCAGTGATCAGAGCATCTGACATGTTGTCATGAGGTCTTGCGTTCGGATCCCACCTACTAATTGCAATTTTCTTCTTTATTTATTCAACATACTTCCAACAGGTGCATATCTGTGATTTCCTATTATATCAAAATTATGAGCTGTTTCGAAAACTATTTCATTCCTTCTAAAGAGTTTTTTTTTTCATTTATGTCATGATTAAAAAAAAAGGTTTCTTCATCTATCTCTCTTGTTTTTAATCATTGCCTCCACTGAAGCTATTTATTTATTTTTTTTGCATTCTTATTTTATGTTCATGTTTATGTGCCTAACGTTTTCTGCCAACACTTCGCATTCACTTTTTTGCTCATTCGTAGTGTCACTTTTTCAAGGTCGACCATCTTACAATTCTTTCACACAAATCATGAATTCAGTTTCCTCAAATTTCATTAATCAATGTCAATTGTCCAACGTTGTTGTAATTTACAAATTATTTCTTTTCTTCCATCGTCATCGTCGTCATTATCATCATTTAAATTCCATTTATTCATATTTAACCTTAAGTTCTTTTTAAATAAGCAATACATGCCGAAGTTTTTGCAGTAAACGAAATAAAAACAACACTGTTATGCTGTGTTTTCGCACTTTTCAAATGAAATAATTAAGATTTTTATATTTACATTTTTCTCAAATCTGAAGCTATATATATCCTGCTTTTAAAGAAATCACCAGTTTCACTTTGCTTTCTAATTTTCATTCGTTTTTTTGACAGATTATTTCTTTTTTACATTCAAATATTAGTCCTATAAGAATCTTTTCATGTTATTCGTCATTTCAGTTCCGTTTCTGATGAATTTTCCCTATTATTTATTGCTGTTTCAATTGGGCCACATACCAATAATATGAACAGGCCATTTGTAAAATTTACATTCTTCACTCATAATTTCTTCTTATTAAGGTTCTTGTGTGATCAGTTCTGAGATTATTTGAAATTCTTTCTTTTTACCCAAACGACCTTATATATACATCAGGGGGCCGAAGCGGGATAAGGAGAGAAGGGTTGCACACCTCATTAAGAAAAGGTTATTTTAATAATAACTGGAGAAATATACTTGACTAAAAAAAATAAAAATAAATACCCCCTCAAGCAGCTGCTTGCCACAGAGGTCTGACAGGAGTCTGTCAGCTTATATGCCATAGTAGATGGTCTGTGATGAAGGCAGAATATCATTCAGCAGAAATATTGATCAATAATTTATAATAATTGGAAAAATATAACGAACAAGCAAAATAGACTGAAATAAGATATTAAAACATTATAAATTTTCATAAACAAGACATTTTTGTTATGAAACAAACATCATGAATAATATAGTAAATAGCACTATTAACAGAATTTCTGTAAAATTATTACGGAACCTATTGGGGAATAATGAGTAACGTATTGAAAAATAAACAGAAACGTAAAACAAATTTAGAGATGGAAGATCCTGTTTAGATACCATTTTCTATTTACCTCAGAAAAAAAGTCAAAAGGAAGCATAAATGGGTCGAGAACTCTATTTTCATTTCGCCTTACAGTGGCATACGATAGTGTATTTGAATGTACACTATTGGCAGTGGAATGTTTTGGAAAGATCAGATATCATCATTACATTGGAAGAAGCAGCGGGATAATCTCGCATAAGCATTATAGCATAGATACACTTAGGGAAAACATCTCGAAATAGTTTATAGTTACAAACAGAGCTAGAACGAGATGCTGTGCATTACCAGATATTATTCAGATTTCATTTCGATAGAGTATTTAGTTGTTAAAAGGAAATACGAGAAGATGGAGATTCCACTGGAGGATGGTTCACTTTATACACTTTATTTTGTAAGCAATCAGGTAGATATTGTAGAGGACAACACATGGAATACGAGAAATCGATCCCTGTTTACGAAACCTCTTGATATCCCGACAGCCACTCTGACCACTATTTGATTTTGAACACAATGTATAATACGAAATTTCTTATTTTTATGAGTTATGTTACCGTATTTACCATCAGCACCTATTTTCACATCTCTGGCATACTTAAATCGCGGTTAGATCGCTGTTTGATTTCTTTTTGACCTTCACGGTTACGTCGAATCTCAATTTCCAAATATTTCCCGAGATCTACGATGCGATTTATTCATACACTCAAATTTTTAATTGACTTTTAACTTTTACTTACTTTTCTTTTATTTCACTTACAATATTTATTTTTTACTTTTCTAATGCTTTTTCTTTGTCAATAATAACACTTACCTTGAGAATGGTGTGGGGGTATTTCGGAGTTCCATACAGTGGTTCTCACATGAACCAAATTGGCACCAAACTTGTAACTATGGACCCTCGAGTACGGAAGAGTACAAAAATGACTTTCACATTTCTCCTTTTCAAAGGGAAAAAATCAGGGGGATACATTTTTCAGGGGGGATATATATGAGCAGTTTTCGAAGCAGTTCATACATTTTTATTGCCCATAACACTATTCACGTCATAAACTGTAATTCGACATACAACTTGTTAGTTTGGACCTTGCGTTGAATAGATATAGGTAGAACAATAGTTCACAATTTTTTATCCATTTTGGGAAGGAAAAAAGGAAAGGGGGAGGGTCGAGAATTTATTTTTGGGTAATGTTGGAGAATTTAGTTTCGTGGGTTGGGGGTGGGGTCCGAGAATAAGACTTGACTAGAGTTTCTCAATTACTAAAATATTCCACCGGACAGGAAAGGTTAAAATAATATTCTATATGGAAAACAAATATAGTGTTGAACTTATGTATACTATGGGGATAAAACAAAATTATGCAAAGACAACCGTTTCGGATTTCGAGGCAAGTAGACATGTTTGCGATTTCGTATAAGACGACCAGATTTTCCGGGTGGGTGGATGACGTGATCACCTGTTACTCCCCATCCCCTCGGTAATCCCTGACACTCCACGTATTCCAAGCTTTCACTTCACGCATAGTCCCGTTACTTTCGATCCTAGCGTTCCGAAGATATAGCGGAAGAATTGTTTTCGTATTTCCTCCCCTTTAAGGGGGAAAATATGGGAGTATTTTTATAGCCTGTGATACTTTCCGCTTCACAAGCTTTCACTTGACACATAAATAATTATGTTTCTCCGTCGCTTTCGAAAGATATGGTAGAACAACTGGTTTGATAAATCCACAAACTGACAAACGAACTAACCTCCAGGTGACTAGGAAAAGCAAATGGAAGATAAATAAAATAGTAGCTTTCCCAATCGCAAACTAGCAGCTTATCTGAAGCATAAGCGACAATGCTTGAAGGTGCACTCCGGTAATTACAAAGGTCACCACAATCCAAAACGATACCAATGCATCACTGCATCATCTGAGGTCAGAAAGAATCGTTTCAAGTCACCATGAAATTGTCCTCTAATTTGGACCATGACTCAGCAAAAATAGAGATGTGCTCTTTTTTCTCGATTGAAAGTCCTTTTAATATGGTTACACAGTCTTCTTAAAGTTGGCGTTATTTATAATACCTTCTGTTTGCTTAAAAACGAAAAACAATTTGCTTAAGTAGATTTAATCTTTTGGAAAAAAAAATAAGAGCAAACAGTAATTACGATACTTCATGTTTCCGTTCTTAACTGAAGACTAAAGAGGTTTCTTACTATTTTCAAATTTTTTCTCTATGCTGACTCTAAGGAGTACGTGACACGAAGGTTGCCAGATCATTAATTTCTGAAAAAATCTTTGCCAGATATTTTTTCTGAATTCTGTAATCAACCATAGTGTTCGGATACTTTTTGAGCGACTGTACCTTTAGAGTAAACTTGAATATTTGAACTTTATTTTTCGTTCATTAACTTAGATTTATTTTCATATCATGTCATTATTTTTCTCTCAACCTTTAATGGCATTGCAACAGTGCTGTCCTGCATGAAAGACGGTAATTATATGATTCTACAAAAAACCTTAAAGGTGAATTTATTTGTTTCTGTACCATCACTTGAAGTATATTAAGCTTTTTGCATTTTTCTTATAAAATTAGTAATTGGGAACTTTTGTGAAATCAGTTTAAGATTTCTCTAAACAGAACCTTTGAAAACTGATTCACTTTGCTTGCTCCAAATTAAACCAAAAATTTAAAGTTGTGAAAGAAATTTATAGTCTGGAAGCTTTAACTCAAAATTTGCGAAACGGTAAAAATTAGAATCTGTAAAAAATAGAAACCTTTTAGAAGTCACTGAAAAAAAAAATTAAAGCTACAATCTAATACATAAAGAAAAACGTTTGTGTGTCTGTACAAACTTAGCATGGATTTTCCCTTCACCAGGGGGAAAAATATAGACTATGTGCAAACTCGTTGGGGCCAACCAAAATTGAGTTCGGCGGGTTTGAATTCCTCAAATTCATCATAGACTTAACATTAACGGTTAAAAGTTATTCAAAATAACTGTTGTCACTAATAAATTTGAAAAAAGGAATACATCAACCTAAACTAATATCTGATTTCGCGCGATACACTCATTGTTCATTTTGCTGGATCAAGAGCACGAGCGTCCGTGGATATTGAAGTCGTTCTAATTAATTAAGACGAGCAAAACACGAGATTTAAAAACTAGATTCGTATCGGAAGTTAAAATCATTAAATTAATTTAAAAAATATGCAAAACTAATAGAAGTATATACAAATAATTAATAAATGTTATAAATATTATGTTAAATAATAAATAATTTTGTTAAATAATATTTTTTTGTACCTTTACATTTTTTATGCACCTCAGACCATAGTTAATTTTTCTTTTGCTATAAAGTTACGGATGCCTGGCAAATTGTATCCGAGGAACTCTGGTGGGTCCGAAACGATTTCAAAAGTTCGATTATCTGAGCGAGGGAATTCCGGCTTTTGGTGTAGAAACTTCTGACGTGGGGAGGATAATGGGTACCTCGAACTATGTCCACTTCTTTTCTACACTAGAGTAAGAGAGGGAGAAATTTTAAACCGAAGGAGGAGGCTGGATTGTTTTACCTAAGAGCGGCCGTTTTTTGCACACAATGGGCTAAATGGCCAGGTCACGAGGACCACGAAGGCTCAGAGAAGGTTGAAGGTGGCGACACATTGGAACAGCTGTTGGGAGACGGATATTGAAGTGAGTCTCCCGTCAAGGCCATCCAATGTGTTCTTTAATGTGCACAGGGTATGGTTCTCTCGCACACAGGGCCACAGCTTAGCGTTCCATCCGACGGACGGCGACATACCCAAGTCTATCGGTGTCCTTTACTGCCCGTGAGTAGGGCGAGGAGTTTTGCGGATATGAATTTCAACGCTGACCCAACTGGGACTCGAACCTGGGAACTACCGATTACGCTTCTGGCGTGCTACCGACTGAGCTACACCCGCCCCCAAAATGAGTAGGAGATCTATTGTTATGACATTTATGCCAAATGAAAGCTTGTGACGTGGGGAGTGCCATCTACTCTGCATTTTAGAAAGTGTCAGACCCGAGCAACGCCGGTTAAATCTGTTAGTAAATAAAAAAAAGCTTTAAAATACCCATTTTTCTCTATGTGCCCTAAAAAGTAGAAAATAAAACTAAAGTATACCGATGGTGCAATTAGTCACTGAATTCGCATTAACTTCGAAGGAATATAGGGCGCCGATTTACGTACTCAACTAGATTGCACGTGCCATATTTTCCTTTGAAGTGGCTATGAAGTCGGTGACTGATTTCACCATAGATATTCTTTAGTTTTATTTTCTTCCTTTTGCGGCGTGTATCTAAAGATAGTTTTTATTTATTTTTTTATTTTCCTTTGTCATTTAAACGCCTATCTTCAGAAACGTTTAATGCATGACTCATACGCATTAACCATATTTCTTTTCTCCCCTTTTTTTTCGAGGGGGGGGGGTGAGGGGAAAGAATCTTGTTTGAGGTAGCCCATGATATTGGAGACGTCACAAGCTTTAATTTCCGGCCCCGTTTTGGGGAAGAGAGAATGGTGGTGATATATAGGGTGATTCAAAACTTTTGGGCCAAACTTTAGGGGGTGATAGAACAAGCACTTTTCGTCATACAATGCATGGTCGGAACTCAAGCGGTGAAGCGCTAGAGGGCGCTTTCCAGTGAACACTTATAAGCGTTGGTTTTCGCACTCGTCGTTATTTCTACCGTGGATTGCAGAACGGATGGATTGTTTCACGAATCAGGAGAAGGCGGACATGCATTTCACGTATGGAGCTGCGGACCCAGAATGCGAGAGAAGCCCAAAGACTGCACCGGGAGCGCTTTCCGACCAGACGCGTCCCTGATCGTAAAGCCTTTCAGCGATTGTACTGGTATCTGTGCGAAATGGGCTCCTTTGTTAGCGGCTTGCAGGATACAGGGCGTTCAAGGAGTGTGAGGACGCTACGTGTTGCAGACGAAATTCTACATAATGTTGGAGATCGTCCCGAATGTAGCATGAGAGCAATTTCCCATGCCGTGTGCACCAATCGACGGTGTGGCGAGTTCTACGAGACGAACGATTACAACCTTACCATGCACAGGGGTGCACGCCTTAACACCTGCAGATTATAGGCCTCATGTGGATTTTGCACAATGTTTCCTGCAGCAGACTACAGCACAACTGGACTTTCATGCATGTCTTATTTACTGACGAATGCACCTTTACACGTGAGGGCATTTTTAATACCCACAATTCACATGTGTGGGCCACCAGTAATCCGCACGCCATACGTCCACATTCGTACCAGCGGCGTTTCTCCATAAATGTTTGGGCTGGAATCCTCCATGACCATTTCGTTGGCCCATACCTTCTGACAGCCCGACTGAAAGAGAGAACGTACCTCGTATTTTTACAAGAAGTCTTGCCAGAATTACTGAAACCAGTTCCAGCAAACATTTAAACACGTATGTGGTTCCAACACGACTTAGTGCCACCCCATTTCAACATGGATGTGCGGAACGCCTTGGATGCAACTTTTCCAAGACGATGGATTGGTCGGGGTGGTCCCATCGCTTGGTCACTACTATAGTACCTATAAGTATAGTGTGGCATTCGCGTATTAAAATCTAGCACAAAAAGTGTCCCATAGCAGTAGAGGGCGCTGGGAACGATATTCTTGCCTTGTTAACATTACCCTCTATGGACGTTTCGCTTTTCAATGACTTTTAAACATAGAAGCATTTATGCAATGATTTTACCATTCAAATGCACATTATTGCTAAGTATTTTAAATGAACTAGTAAAACTTAGAGAACGCTTGAGCAAGTATTTTTTTTAAAACGAAGAAAATTGATGGCCGTTCTATCAAAACAAACCGCATTCCTCTTTATGTATCAGAGTGCTGAAGTGATCGTTTTGATTGGCTCTTTGGTAAACTCTTCGAATGACACGTAATGGAACATATGTTCTAACATGTGACGTTTGGACTCACCAATTGTAACAGAAGTCTTATGACGTAGCTATCCTTGTAAATTGCAAAAGCAATTTAAAACGTTTTAATTGGCTAAACAAGAATGCAAGTTATTAGTATCATGATTATCCTTTCTTGTTTAGCCAATTATAACGTTTTAAATTGCTTTTGCAATTTACAAGGATATCTACGCCAGGACTTCTATTACAATTGGCGAGTCCAAACGTCACAAACGTACGTATGTTATTTGTCACATCTTCAAATTATAAAGTATACTTCAAGTAATAAATCTTTGAATTAATCGATAGGTTCGATCATTTTAATACTGCAAATTATTAGTATAATGATTATTCTGTGTTAATATGCTCTAACCTATCGATTAATTAAAATTTTCATATCCCCTGTCAACCCACAACCCGCAGTTCACCACTCTGAATACACCAATTGGTCATAAACAGACCCCCATAACCCCCTTACCCCTCACTATAAGGGAAAAAATTATGGTATCAAATATCCTTTAATTCACAAGGAATACAGTTTGCACTGGACCCTTTCGAGTCTATTTCACTGCATTCCACTTCATTATTATTGCTAATCTTACTGGCTAACAATAATCTCCTTACCCCCCATATACCTCAACTCACATCCCCATTAAATTAATGGCACATTTTAAAATTTTTAAGGGCATTTAATTAAAGGCCCCTCTCCCCCTCACCCCTAAAAATTTCATTTCTACAATTAACTACCTCCAATGCAAGAGGATTTAAAGAATATAAAAGTTCTCTATTAACCCCCCAGGGCACAAATTTCCACTCCTATTCAAGACCCCAGACCCCTCTTCTCCCACACCATTAAAAATTTATAACTATCTCAATCCCACACCTTTAACTACAGTCCATCCCATTTCCTACATATTTACGCTACGTTGTGTAAAGCAACGTAAGCGCTAAAATCTACCTTATTGAGACCAACTCACAACATGTCCCACAAAATGCATTATACATTTCACCCTCCATCATCGAAGATATTTTAACTACTCCCCACCACTCTCTAACACTTTTCAGGACGTAGCAGCTTCCCTTTACTTCTTTTTTTTTTTCATTTTTCAACGAATCTAGGCGGCCTGTGAGGCATTAAGCCTAATCGCTGAGATAACCAGCACTTTACGGTCCTGGTCTCGCCAGTCATTGCTTACAGTGCCCAAAATTGAATTTTACGATTGGACCAGATGATAAAGGGGATGAGGCCCCTTTTACAAAGTGGTCCAGGAAAGGATGAAGGATTGTTAAACGCTGTTACCATCTCGTGCTGAATGCCAAAACATTTTATTACCGTTAAGTACTGGAACATAGCTCATGGAGTTGACATGAACCAATAGCAGCTTTACTGTACCCACAATGCATATTAGACTTGAATGTTCTTAAACGTAAAAACAAAACCTTAGTAATTTATTTATATTTGAGTAGAATCTAAAATTCTAAATATTACTCTTAAAAATTTTTGTCTTAACTGCACTGTGCAAAAGAAAGTTGTTATACTGAGAAAAATACTTTTAAAACTGTTCGTTGAAATCGTGAGGTTAGCGGTTCCTATCGCTTCAAGATGCCGCATGCAAAGCACACCTTACTACGTTAAAAGTACAACTGACGCGATCATACCTTGACGCTTTATATTTTAGCCACGGCGAGCTGAATTTCTTAGGGCGACACAGTATTCAGCAAGTTGTAGTTGAAATTGCATTAAATGTCACGTGAGGTTAAATACAAGCAAATATAAAATATATAATTATCTCCTTTTCATAACGTTAAACATAGCAACACTGAAATTTACAACTGCCCTGAAACTTCTATAAACTATCAATTATGCTAAATAAATCAAACAAATTAAAGGTTTATTCACTTTATATTTACCAAATGAAAATGGTTGTAGACATTTACAAATGGGATTTGTGAGGGTACCACCCCAATTAAACAATTTTTTATTATGTAAGCTAATTCTTAATATTTAAATTTCTGGAGGAAACTAACCAAACATTTTAACTGCTTATAGAATATCATGTTTTTTCATGCCCATAATGTTTCGCAATATCACCTTTTATGTAGAACTACTTTTTTCCTCTCTAGAACTACTTGTGGCGGAGTAATTTGGTGTAAAACGGCACTATACCAATATCTTTTCACTGCGCATGTACGAAGTTATGATGCGACTCTAGTCCCCCTGTCGGTAAGGGACCATTATTTGGACCACCTTTTAATGGCTAGGCTATTGACGATTGACACACTATTACTTATAGGCACTGTAGTTGCCACGATCGCCCGATCTCTCATGTCTGGTCTTTTTCCTATGGGGTCATATGAAAAGCCTCATCTAAGATAGCCCCATCGATTCCAATGAGGACCTTGTTGCCAGGATTTCTATTGCCGTTTCCGCTGTACCAGAAATGCCTGGTATTTTCTCCCATGTATGCCGATCACTACGTCGAAGGTGTGAAGCCTGCATTAATGTTGGCGGTCGCTCTTTTGAACAGTTTATGTAATTTGTTCAATAAAATTCTGCACTTTCTGTGATATAATTTCTGCAATTGTTTCAAACCTCTTCTGTCATTTTTGTGGTTCTTCATTTCCTGACACAGTAACTGCTAACCCCCTAGCGCTTCACCGCTTGAGTTCCGACCATACATTGTATGACGAAAAGTGTTTGTTTAGGTGTGTTCTATCACCCCTTAAAGTTTGGCCCAAGAGTTTCGAATCACCCTGTATAATTTGAAGTAGTCTACGACGGTCTTCATATGAGTTTTCGTTTAACACCTAACTCGTAACAGTAGGTCCTCGCATTCAAAAGATATAGTAGAAGAATTACTTTCGGATTTTTGCTTTTTCAGGGTATACGGTACTCCAAAGGAAGGAGAGGAAAGTTTTATAGGCCATATAACACTCCTCACGTCACAAGCTTTCATTTGACGAACAACTTGTTACGTTCGAAAGATATAATAAAACAACCCTTCACATATTTTCCCCTTGTTTTGGAAGAAGAAAACATGGGGGTTAAGTAAGTTTATAATCTGTGACATCCCCCATACCACAAGCTTTCATATGACGCATAGCCTGATAGTTTCCGAAGATATAGCGGAACATTCATTTTATATTTCCCCTTTTTTAAGGGGAAAAACACATGGGGGTATTTTTCTAGACCCCACGTGATACGTCACAAGCTTTCATTCAAAGCATAATTTTTTTTAATTTGTTCGTCGCGTTCCAATGATATGGTGGGACACTGTTTTGACAAACACACAAACTAATTAACTCAATAATATATTTCTAAATGTAACGTAAAACTGACAAACAAACAAAATATGATCGAAAAGCAATAGAAAGATAGTCAAAAAGAGATATAACGTCAAATCTTTATAATCCGGCAACTCTTTTAATCCATAATAGCACAAGAGTTGTCCCTATTGCTTCTGCATAAGCGCCCATAAATTGTCTCGTCACCTCTAAGTCACCATCGTCCCCGGTTAGAAACACGTAAGGTTGGAAACATGCGACAAAACCGAGAAATAACAAATTAGGCATCTGAGAGGCTTTGAGCCAGAGAAATCACAATTTAGACCATACTGCCTTAATAAGTGCTCAAGAATAGTATCAAGATTAGACTATATGCATTTGTGCATGCGCGGAGCATTCATTTTCATCGGGTTTTCGTATACAACGATTTTGCATACCTTGCAGCATATGCACATAACTATTCCATGATATTTCTTTTGTATTTTATAGACGACATTTTAAAATATTTAGAAATATTACGATTTTCCCTTTATATTGAAAGGCAGTGTATGTAGCTAAGGATAATGCTCTTTCAAAAACAAACTATTTTTCTAAGACAATACAAAAAATACCCTCTCAAGCAGCTGCTTGCCATAGAGGTCTGACAGGAGCCTGTCAGTTTATACGTCATAGTAGAAGATCTGTGAGGATGGCAGGACCTCAGCAGAAGAACGCACAAACATATGTGTTTTATCCGGGGCTCGAACCCTGGTCCCTTAGATCAGTAGCCAAACATGCTAACCATAATCTGGGAAAAATAATTTCACATGAAATCTTATATATTAAAAATTATTAAAATTCAGTACATATATATGTAAAGAATGTACGCAATATATGTACTTTAATACAATAAAAATAATTCCAATTGTATAATTTGATTTAGGAATTTGTTTTAAAACTGTTTAATTATATTCAGCTCTAATCAGAGCTTGTAGATGAAGTTTGAAAATACGAAACTTGTGGAGATGTTTTTACCCAACTATACCTGATGATGTGTTATTTCTGCTCAATCGTTTACCTTGCATGTTGCAAACGTTTTGTCTCTTGCCTTGTAATAAATACTGGAATCAGTCATCTGAATCTAAGGAGACATTTCAAACCCTAGGGGCAATTATATTTACTGTTATTTCCAAATCAACCAATGATTTTTGTGTTATCTACTTTAACACTTATTTAAGCCCTTCCTGGGCTAGTAGCTAGCGTACCTGACTACTATTTCAGTGGGCATATCCTTGTTTGTATGTCGTATTCATCGTGTAAGTGTTTGTGTAGTGTGCGAAAAACCAACAAAAGATTACAGGTTATCTCAGTCCCTCCCCTTTTTTTTTGTTAGAATAATGAATTAAGCTGTTGATAGAGTTTAAAATTCTGAATTTATGTACATCTATTTTGGTGAAAATCTGTATAAGGAAACCTAACAATATTGTTAATACTTAATTGACTTTTTCATATTGACCAAAAGAGTATTGCACAGTAGTCGGGTCTTTAGACAATTTTAAGAAATCTTTTTCTAATGTGCATAAAGTGATTATTTATATATTAGGGAGTCTACCCTAAATATAAGGTATCTGATAATACACTACCAGGCCTAAATCTAGAAAAAAATTCAAAGGAAAATGCAAGGAAACTTTGATGGGTGGGATTAAAGAGAATGAATGTCAAATAAGTAAGTTTAATATTATTTTCGCTATTTATCCATACTAGAATTCTGAAAGTAAGGGTGGGGACATATCCTCCATGTTCCCCAGCTAAATCCGGCCCTGTACACCACCAAATATGATCGACGGGAAAATGCTAAGATCGAACTTCGCATAATGTTTAGTAACGGGTTCTTAACAAAAATACATTTCCGACGCTGAATATAGAGATTAAACTTTTTATTTGTTGAGTACTTAAAACATCCAAGAGTTATCGCTGCCATTACTCTCCAATCTTACCTGTGAGATTTCTACTATTTTTCATCAGCTTAGCCTTCATCGAGCAGAAGCCTCTGTCCATCATTATACAAGAAATGATTCACAATCAGTTGAAATTCAGTCAGTTGTAACTGACATCTCTTTCGTTGGCTCGTACCTCTTACGGTGGAAACTTGTTTTAGATGACAGATCATTCGCCTTTGAAGTAACACCAAACAATTTCTCACATTTTTGCCACCTGTGTTTCGGATATAATTAAAAATGTCAAGACTAGACGTAATGATATGTAGTTATCATTTCTTTTTCCCACAGTAACGTAAAAAATTTAGTGTCCTGAATAAAACTTTCTTGATTTCTTCTATTTTATACAACCTGAATTCCAACAGAACGCAACATTTATTTACAGTTGTTGAGATAAAAAAAAATGCTGTTTCTTTTTCCTAATTTTTCTTCTACATAAAATTTATCTTTTTTTCCATGATACTTTACTCTTTGACAACTCAGTGAATCAGAAAGAATATTTGACAGATAAAGGAAAAAATCTGAGTTGAAACGTTCGGATCATCGCCTTTGTTATCTTCCAGCCTGAGCTTAGTAGTGGGTCTTACTTAAAAGCAATTTCAGAAGTCTGATATAATCGCTTTCATTCTATTGATTTCTTCGCAAACTTCAGCTATTATTTCCCCTTTTTTACATCTAGGACAGGCCAAGTCAACTCGCTGCTCATGATCCACATCCAGTTCATTGCAAAAGAACGCGGCTCATAAAACAAATGATCACTATTCTGAATCTGGCTCGTGTTTTCCATTGTTTTTGAACAAACCTTTCCAGATGCATAACCAAACGATTTTGCCAATTCACATCACTCTTTAAAAACGTATATTTCTGTTATTTAATCATGATATTTTCTTGATTCCATAAACGTGTTCTTACCAGATTTGTCTTACAGGGGTCCCCAAGCTACTGTGGGAATAAAGGAAGCGAATGGACTGACCATTACGCAAAGGAAGCACTTCTCATCGATACCCTCATCCCAACGTATCATACTTCTCATTGATACTCTCATCCCAACGCATCATACTTCTCATTGATACTCTCATCCCAACGCATTTATTTCTCCAACTTTAAAAATGAAATTAAATCGTGTACGAACTTTCTGCATCAAAATGTTACTTTTCAATTAATGGTCCTTTTTACAGTTCGTATAGATTTTATCTTGACCCTGAAGTCACAACACTTTCAAACCTTAAAATTTCAAGAAATTATCTCTCAATCTGCTATAGACTTAGAATTAGATTTGTTGGACCTGAATTTTTATATCTACAAGATTAACAAAGCTACCTCTAAAATTTGCACCTCTTGTAAAGTTCCCGAAGCGATTTCTCATGTTCTTTTAAATTGTATTAAATACTCGAAAGAAAGAAACAGTTTCTTTCATAACCTTGAAAATCTCTCTTTGTCAGATTTCACTTTGCCCAATATTTTAAAAACTACACTACAAAAAAGTCAATGGATTGTTCAATTTTCTGACTACTACAAACCTAATTAATACTATTTAATTATTAATTGTAAAATGAATAAAAAAATTATTGTGTTCAATTTAATTCAAACTGTCCAAACTTACCTTCTGCAATTAAATTTTTCTTTGTTATTCATTTTAAATAAGTTATGTAACTGTTCGGTTTCTAAGAAAATATTTAAATTTTTGTGTGGGTAGGAGGTGCTTGTTCACCGAATTTCCAGTTGAATGCAACGTTGTAAATAAATAAATCTAATAAGAAATTTGCAATTTTCAAATTTCAGGATCTAATATAAATAAAAAGTAAACTTGCACTTGTAAATCCTTTACAATACAGTTTAAATTTCACATTGAAACATGTAAAATAATTCCACAAGTCAAGAGAATAAAGTTATAAATAGCAAAAGCTTCAAATCTGACAGTTAAAGATTGACCGTTAGATTCGAACGCGCTATCCTATCGGTAACAATTTTTTGTAAAGCAAAAAACTTCAAAGGAAAATTAACGGAAGTTAAAACTGACAAATTAAATATTTGTCAGTTAAAATCAAATACGTATAACAATTTTTCCCACACAGAGATAAAAAACGAACACAAAATTAGCAGTCAGAAGACTTCAATTCAGAAAATAAGCAGAGTTTCAGTTTGAAATCTTTACAATCCTGCACATATAAACCAAAGTTTAGATAAAAAAATTAGGCTAAGCTAATCCTAAACTGCCGATCAAGAGCTGCACGGGGGTTGGATACCCGATCTCGCCAAGGTTATTAGGCAATTTAAGTAAAGGTTTAGCTAACTAAAGTTCACTTCTTGGAGCTATGCAAAAGCATGTCCGCTTCCTTCCACTTCTGAGCTCCAACTCCTTCCAGGTCTACCTGTTCAACTTTCAGGAGTTTTCGTAGATCGTAGATCGTATAATCATATTCGATGTGCCGGGTAATAATTTTACCCCTAACCAACTCCATCATAAAGATATCCTTATTTGGCATGAGTAAGAACAAAATATATAAGTATACTACCCTTAGGTGCGACCCTAAGGGCAAATATAAGAGAAGCTAAAAGTAGCAGGAAAATTACATAAGAAACCTAAAACGGGTATTTACAGTCCTCAGAGAACGCTACCGTTTTAGAACCTCTCCTCAGAGAGCGCTACCGTTTTAGGCCTCTTGTACTTGTTCAAAACAGTATGATCGTAAAGAATCAGAGAATAAATAATTTCATTGGGATTATTGCTTACAACCTCAAAAAATCTTTTTGAGGTGTGTTTTATATGTGTATATATATGGTCGATGCCCAGATCTTTATGGAGTTGTCTGTTAGTGAGAAACCAGGGAGCATCGAACGCAGTTCTCCAAATCTTGTTCTGTAAGACCTTAATCTTACGAATATTGATGGGTGTAGTATTCGCCCATATGGGTGAAGCATAGAGAATCACCAGTCTGATGATCATAAGGTGTTTTCAATTTTGACAAATAATACATATATAATGACAAAAGTTTGAAAAATTAGTGGTAATTTTTAACAGATATTCCACTGACAGCAATAACACTAGACAACAAATTGAAACTTTTTTTCATAACATTGGTCAAATAGAATGTTTTCAACTAATTTTGGGGTGCTGAATTCAAATATGACTGTGAAACATCTGCAGCACATACAGTTTTTTTACTTACGATTGATGTATTTCAAATTTCAATGAATACTCATATCTGGGAAATGAAAATAAATACGCCTCTTTAATTAAATTGCATCTTAAAATTCGCTAATTAATTACATCGTATTTATAGACTACTGAATATAAAGTAACTAGTGAAATAATGTTGAAATGCAAAATAAGAAAACATGAGTAAGGATCTTTTATACATACAAGAAGTTCATTTTTTGTCTTTATGTGCTGAGGTATATTCCTTCTGCAAGAACAAGCAGTAGTCACTCATCATTACTGGGTCCCCTCTGCCTTGGTATCTCTCGTCCATGGTTCAGATATCCTGGTGAAATCTTTCCCCTTGCTCATCAGTGACAGCTCCTAATTTCTTCGGAATGGAGTCGAGATGCGAGTGCAAGAAATGGATCTCCAAAGACCATTCGGCAGACAAGATTTTCATAGGTTTTGAGAAGATCTTGAATGAGCTAATGGTAGTTTTCCTCTTTGTGATTCCCCAGAAAACTCTGGACCAGAGACGTGAAGGATTTACATGCAGCGCGCTCCTTCATATTCAGTTTTTCTTCGAAAACAGTATCATTCAATAACTTCCTGATCTGAGGACCAACAAAGATCCCTTCTTTGAATTTGGGATCACTTAGGTTTGGAAATGTTTCCTTCAAGTGAAAAAACCCTTTACCAGTTTTGTCCATAGCCTTTACAAAGTTTTTAAAAAGCCCCAGTCTGATGTGCAGTGGTGGGAGCAGAACATCATAAGGGTCAACTAGAGGTCAACTATCTCACATTATTATTTCCAGGAATAAAAACATCTCTCTTGGCTAGAAGACTCCAGTCTTTTGTTTTGTAATATTTCTTTCTGGCCCTAGTGTCCCAAAAGCATAGAAAACAGCAAAATGTTATGAAGCCTCCTTGAAACTCGAGCAAGAGAGATATGACTTTCAGGTCACCTCATATTGTCTACTTAAACTGGTCATATTTTATAGCAGTGAGCATTTTTTTCATGTTTTCGTACGTTTCCTTCATTCCCACAGCGTGTGTCACTGAAATGGAAGAAATTTGGTTTCCTTTCTGCAAAAGATCAGTTTTTAAGCTGAATTTTGAGGAATCTATAAATAGACGCCATTACTTAGGGTCGTGAGTTGTTCCAATTTTTTCGATCAGCTCTGAAATATCTGTGCAGAAACACAAATCATCTTGCATATCGTAATAAGTAGATAAAGCCAAATTTCTCTTTCTGAACAGAGAAACTCTGGTACCTTTGGCTAGAAGATTCCTCTCTTGAAGTCTTGAACCTAAAACCTCAGCTTGTTGTTTGGAAAGTCCTAGGTCTCGAACAACATCATTTAGTTCATTTTGCTGAATCAGATGAGGTTCGTCTAACTTTTTAGGGGCGTATGTAGGATCAGGATATGTATGTGCCTCAAAGTCTTCCTCTGATAAATGTGAATACATCTCCTCCCAGTTGGTTGGAGGTGTTGGTATAGGAAAATCTTCTCTATGAGGAACTGGCCTTATGGTTGAAGGCCCATTTGGATATTGTAATTTGCTTCGTTCTTTTTGAGACTCGACACTTGAAAACCTGACACTTCAGTTGAACAAAAATAGCAATCATGCAAGTAACTAGTTGACTCTCGCTAAATCATTGGAACTGCAAAGGGCATGGATTTTATCTTATTTTTCAACCATTCACTCAGGCCAACAAAGCACGAAATGCAGCATACATGTGGAGCCCATGTTTTGTCATGATCTCCAACATGACATCCAAAATACAAATGTTTTGGCTTTCTTCACAACATTTTTCAAAGAACGACCCTTGGATTTTAAAATATAAGTTCCGTATACATAACAAAACTTATCTGGCACATTAACACATCCGCGATGCTGCCTTTCTGCCATTTAAACGCCAGATTTCACTCTTCAACGTACAGCACGTGTTCCTCCTACAATGAAAACAACAAGAATGGCGGTTTGAGGTTAGGTTACTGTTACATATTTTCTCGCACTTGGCAATCAGTGTTACCAGCCACAAAAAGTAAAATATCTAGTATTCTCCCACTATCAACACCTCCAGGCTCAGTTGCCTGGAGGTGTTGGTATAGGAAGATCTTAATAGGAGTCAAAATGACCAATAGCATAAAAACGTGACATGCTAGCCATTTTCTAACGCCAGATCTGAAATTAACACTTAAAAATAGTTAAAGGCAACTATAATGTTCATGTTATGAAAACCTTGTAAACCAGTGTAATCTACTCACTTCCTAAGAAAAATGTGCGAAATGCAACTTTTTAGATTTAAGAATTAAAGAGGAATACTTTTATGTTTATAATTACTAATGAAATATTATTTGCATTTTCCCGATTTTTCATTAGCTCAAATTAAAACTTTTAAGGAATGAAACAGTAGGGAAAAGAAAAACTCCTTTCTCTTTGTAAACGAGATTATCCTATGCGCCATAGGCGATAGGCGTCCTTCTAGTTTAAGTTAGTATAACCATATTAAAACTTTAGTCTATCAATAATATTCACAAAATTTTCGCAAATTTATTTTTAAGTTTTCATTAGTTTTTTTGCCAATCAGAAATCTTTCCATGATGTTTTCAGCTGACATTTTTGCATAACGTAGAATTTCAATAAGAAAAATTACAAGCCCTCTAAAAGCTGCAGTAAGTTTATTCTGAATGAGAAATTCTTTTAGGAAATATGAAGTAAGAATCATTGCTAATCTATCATTCATAAACACCAAGAGCAATAAAGGAACTTTCTTGGTTGCATGATTTTACATCTAAGCAACACTTTTGCAAACACAATGGGGCAAAAGGCCAAAACACAAAGGGCCTAAGAGATTTAGAGTAGGATAGTGGAAGGTGATACCATGCCATAACCCCCCCATTCAGTGTGTTCTTTAACGAGCATAGGCTATGGGTTTCCTGCACAAGAGTAACAACGTCCCATATGATGGATGGTGTCCTTTCCAACCACACCTCGGTCACTACTCAACGAGAGCAAGGTGGAATCTATGGACTTTACGAGAGGATGATCTCTCTCGTCAGATGGAATTTTCTCTCCCAACAGCTGTACTGTAGGTCTTCTTCACCCAACTTTATCTGATCCCTTAGTGTCCTTGTGATCTGGCCATGTAGCCCATTGTGTGCAAATAGTGCTGCTCAGTGGCAAATCAATCCAACTCTCTTCATACATTTGTAACAGTCTAACGGTAATTTATCAAAACAGTAATATTACGTTTGTAACAACCACCCTTCAACCCCATTCCACTTTAGCTAACTTTGAGATTTTCTAAACTTCAGTCGACAAAAATTTGAAATCCTCCCTCTGTATAGATTTTTTTCTCATTCAACAATTTCTTATTTAGGACAGTCAAGTGATCATTTATATCGACTCCGCTTTCTCGGAAGGTCTTATTTAATTCATATGACTAAGCCCTTTATATATTTCCTCGTACTTTTAAAATACGTTTTTCTTAAGTAGGCGTTCTTGAGTTTTGAATTAATTGGTTATTAGTTGCTCTAAAGCTAGCCGATTTGTTTCTGTAAACGATAGTTTTTTCTGTAATAATTATTTGGAGTTTATATATTTCTGTTTTATCATGAATTTTACGGTATGCTAGGTGGAGAAAATAAACATCCTTGATCGAAGATTTGCTACCTGCTAATGGAATCTCTGGATGAAAACTATATTTTCTTCCAGCGGGATTATTATAGAAAAAAATGTTTTTCAAAGATGAAAAGGCACTACCCTACACAAAGGACGGAGATAACCTAGAAGCGTTACTAGCTTGTCCTGGTTTCTCATACAACACACAAACACTTAGATAAGAACCTGTCCTTTTATTATCGTACTTTCACAGGAACTATTTCCTGGAACTTTCACAGGATCTAGAAACTAAGTAGAAGACATAAGCTGCTTAACACATAGTATTTTTGCTAACAAGGGTTAATGGAGATTTAGGGAAGAAGTGCACATGCCATTAACGTCAAGTTGGAAGCCGTCTAGTTCAGCGAATAGGAACTAGGAGGCGTGTGGTTCTGAGCAACAGTTTCTGGTACAACATAGTGATTGCATAAGCTAGAAGATAGCACTGCTGAAAATAAATAAAAAAATTACATGTTAGGGAATTAAGGTCTGAAATAATAGAACCTAGATTTTTAATGAGCAATACAACAATCTATTATAAGTAATACAAAGTATGCAATACGGAATTTCTGTGAAGAGTCATGCAACAATGTCGATGGAAAAATCATTAAAGACTGGGTATATTATCGAGATAAATATATAAAATTTATTGTTGTATTCTATGCATCATCAGGAAAATAGGAATACGTTAAATACACTAATGGATAACATTCTAAAGAGTCTAGAAAATAAGTCAATATGTACAATTTTAAACTGAGGAGTAAACTAAAGTAAAATCTCTCTCGTAATTGCTCATTTCAGTTTAGATAGGAGATAAACATTTAGATGTCAAATAAGAGAAACATAATTATGACTTCGGAATTATGCAAAATACAGTAACACTCCGATATACTTTAAAATGAAACCCAGCAAACTACTGTATATTTGGAAGTTTGTCTGTTTGTCTGCTTCTACATGTGATCAAGGTCTCATAAACAGAAAGAGTTAGGGACACTGAAATCAATATACAGCTTCCTCTTATCGTAACTTGAAAAAAATCCAAGAGTTTAAGCTATCAGAAAATCTCTTTCTCTCTTCCTTCTTCGAAAAATTGGTGGAGAGTAATGCTCCTAAATAATAAGAGGTGGGACCACCAAATTCTGCATACAACGTTCCTCTTGCCATAACGTATAGCTATGTTAATATTTAGCATCAATCGTCCTTCCCTCTAAAAAGCGGGAAAGGAGTTATCTTAGAAGATAAATGCTATTATCATCATGATATGCAATTTCCTCTTACTGTTAGAGAAATATAAAGGTTTGATCTCCACCATTCTTATCTATTTCCTCTGAGGAAAAAAACAACCAGGTAAAAAATTCTCCTAAACTGCACGAGCTACGATCAACAAATCCATTTTACCGCCCACCCACACACTTTTTATTCCCCCTCAAAAAGCTACTGGAAATGAAGGAAAGAGATTTCTCTGAAATGGCCAGAGATACAATCACTGAATTTGTTATATAATTTCCTCTATCGTGGAATTAATCAACGTAAGGGTTTGAGCTCTCAAACTTCCCTTACCTCCAAAAAAAAATACGTAAATGATTATCGAACATAAGGAATTATATCTCAAACAAGAAATTAACGCTGTCTTCGGAGCATCTTTTTCTACACCGTCGTATAGACCGCTAATTGATCTTAAACTGGAACCCGATCTGAAACTTCTTTACGTTTCTGCAATCTGCGAACTCGAAATATCTTGTGAAACAATCTCACTTTTCTAGCACAGGTATATAGAAATTCAACCTCAGATCTCGAGGGACCCGTGTTATCTGAAATTTCGTAGCATTGCTAAGTTATAGAAGCGTAAATTAGATATCGATTTTCAATTTCGTAGCAAACAAATGGAAATTTGTCCTCTGCTTCCTATGGACCTGTCAGTAGACATTTCGTAATGTTGCTAAGATATAGAAACGGAAATTTCACAAGTCATCAATTTTTAGTTTCGTAGCAAATAGTTAGAATCTTGACCTCTGACTTCGTTGGACCAGCCAGATCTAGAATTTGCTAACGTTTCTGATATATAGTACCCGAAATACCCCTAGGCATAAATATTTAGCTTTCTAGTACAAGAAGATCAAAATTTGACCCTTGACCTCAATAAACCTGCCAGATCACAATTTTCATACCTTTTCTGAGATATACAATCCGAAAATCCCCTAGGCATAAATATTTAGCTTTCTAGTACAAGAAGATCAAAATTTGACCCTTGACCTCAATAAACCTGCCAGATCACAATTTTCATAACTTTTCTGAGATATACAATCCGAAACTCCCCTAGGCACCAATTTGCATATTTATAATACTCAGTCAAGATTTGAACTCTACATGACTTCAGTTTCACCTTGAAGGACACGCAGTTGGGTTACCACTAGGTGCAAAATTTTCATAATGCTACCACTTTTGCACTATAGTTATAATTAGTGTTAACCTCTGTCACTCAGCTATATACATATATATCAGATGAAAATTTGTGACATGAAGAGTGTCATGGTCTATATCAGATTATGTCCCCTCCATTCTGTCCTCCAAAGAGGGGAGGAATATTTCATGGATGTCGATAGTAGGGAATTGTTTATTAAATGAAGGCTTGATATCACCGTAGTAAATACACCTGTTATCTGTAGAACTAGACAATTATTCATCTGAAAAACGTAATCGCTGACGCGACGGGAATCGTACCCGCAACTTTCTAAATACATGCCAGAGCACTCTACCGTTAAATCATGCTTCAGACGCTAATAATATTCCAGATTTATAGGTCTTATCCTGTAATGTTATTACCGTCTGATGCGTGGTTTAACGGTAGAGCGTTCTGGCATGTATCTAGAGAGTTGCGAGTTCTATTCACGCCGCGTTAGCGATAATTGTTCCGGATGTTTTTCAGAAACCTTGATATGTTGGAGTTCATGTACTACATATGTTTTACAGAGGGGTATCCTACCTTTTTGCAACGACACCTATGTTGGAAATGTATCCGTCTACCCATACAGTATCTTAACTAGATTTTTGGCGTGCTTTTCAATATTTGGCTCAACGCCCTTATTACTGTGATAATTGGCATTCGTTTTTTTTTGTTTCGTATACGCTGTTCGGCGCCCTTTTGACATTGGGTGCTTCTTGGCAACTTGGCCTTGCTAGGCCACTGCAAACAGAGAAAGATCCAGAAGACACTCAGGGCGAATCGAATTTGAAATTAAAAATAAGCAAGTGCGTCAGAGGTTGGTCACAGTTAAAAACTCAAGAAACGCAGGGTAAATCTGCTAGGAATGAATCACAATCAAGATCTTTTCTGGAAGGCAAAAACAGCGGCTCAAAAAACGAAATAGTATGACTCCATATTATGCTAAAACCGGAAAATGTTTGTAAGGGAGAATGGGGAAGATGGTAGTTTAAAACTTTATACATTTAGTAATTTTAATAGAGTGTCAATAGTTAATATCCGAAATATTATAATTTAAATTAATTTTGTCCATCATGTTGCAGGTAACGCGGTGAATACATTCCTGGAAAGCCCGCCTTAAATGAAACTTGATTTCGCAGGGGGTATTTTAAGAAACGATTATGCCCAAAAAAATTATAATAAATAAAATGTAAATATACTGACAAATACAGTAAAAAATGTTTAAGAAAATTAAGTTTAATAAAATTTCACTTATAAATAAAATGAAAACCAAACATAAAAAAACAATATGAAATCTCTTGGAGCTCGCTGCTTGACTAAATTAACAACATGGGCATGGCTCTTACCTGAAAAAGGAGACCAGCGACTTTTTTTTTTCATTTGATATGTAAGTAATATACTCCACGTTTCACGCCACTCTCTCGTATGAAGTCATATTTGTGTCCCTCCGATAAAGTCATGAGCTAATTATGTAGCCAAACAAGCTAAGCTTTCGACTTTCGCTGAGGCCATAAATTTAAAGCATAAATATAGAAATTTTTAAAACACTTAGTAATTATTGGGTACTACAATGCTTGAACTGTTCACAAATGTCGTTTACACTCCTCTATGCTTTTTTCCGCAAATCAAGGAGGCAAATACGTAATGGAAAAGTAACTGGCATAGTGGTTAGGCAGCTAGGTACTGTTCCAACAAGGAGCATCAGACCTTTTGAGGCAACAGTTTGTTTTAGTTCTGACTTAGTCAATCGTCAGTACGATCTCAGTAGGTATGTCCTTACATGAGAAGGAATCTATGAAGTGAGTGTAGTTTCAGGACCCTTGTATTCGTATATGTTGCAAACAATACTAAAGCTATAGATTCCAGAGTCTACAAGAACTAGATAAAACATAAGTAATTGTTAATTCTACAAAACTGAGGTATCATTAGAATTAGGCGCGCCTGCATGTCGTCTTCACCGTACGTCGATTTTCAGTCCCGAGTAAACAGGTTATAGGCGTAATGAGTCTGGGCAGCAGGTAAAACACTGCGAAATATAGCAAGGCAGGAAAAGCAACACTAAGAGAAATGCAACGATTCAACCGACCCCCGCTTTATGCTCCCGTTCAATCAAACCTTAATCCAGCCTTTATTCATCAATGTTAAATGCATTAACCACATAATCTAAAAGAGAGAGGCATTTTAAAAAATGGCTCACACCAAATTTCAAAAACTAAAAATAATAATAATTAATATTGTGAAACCCAGATTAGAGTATCTTTCACACCAAACACGGTAACGTGGGGAATGTTAGGAATAATGGTAGACTGCATTATTCGTTTCTTGAAAAAACAAGTAGTTGGCATCAGTTTAATTTTCATCATCATTTGATAACGAATATCAGCTTTCCACTTCCACTATGTTAGGAATTAAAAACTGTATTGCTTCTGAACCTTCCCAACTGAACGATTCTGGAAGCAGTCTTTGTCCTTAAGATACAGAGTTGTCCCTTTATATATGTCCTCTGTGCTTGATACACTTTCTTAGAAAGCTATAAATAATATCGGAAACCTTAGGAAAAGCACTTGCTTGCTCCGCTATCCGATAAGCTCCATATAGCATGAATACGTCCAATCCACTGGAGCGAAGTCAGAATGGCACCAGGCTCTCTGACTACTTCTCTCAACAACAGCCAGCCCATTCAAATCATAAAGAGGAAATCGAAACCTGAATAAATATTTTTACATATAAATGCATGAATTCAAGTTTGTGTAAGAAGTGAACCACCACAAGAAAATTTTCTGGATACACTTATGGCAGAACTTCTTATGCTCCCCTCGGATATTAATTTAAATCGTGACAGAGAAGTTCATTTTTTTAGGACACAACTATTGCTGGGAGAGTGTTATATTACATTTTCAATAATGGATGAAGCTTAGAAGATTCGCTGTGATTAATTTGTTAATGTCAATCATTTCCAAATCAATAATTTCTATTGATAGTAAGTTTCCTTAATGACCAATTGTTACACGGATTATATTAAATAAAAATAAATACTTCCTCAAGCAGCAGCTTGAAACACGGGTCTGACAACATCCTATAACGTCATAGCATAAGGTCTGTGAGGATGGCGTGATCTCAGCACAAACATCCATGCCTTATCCGGGGCTCAAATCCAGGTCCTTTTGACCAGTAGGCAAGCGCGATAACCACTCTGCCCAGGGACGGCTGATGTTAAATGCACTTTTGAAATAAACTACACTTGTTTCGAGAGCTCGAACTAGAAAATCATGTGGATGTAAGCTTAAAACTGTTTCCAGTCGTATAGTAACGGCCGTTAGTAAACGGTTACGTTAGTAGTTTCCAGTCGTATAGTAACGGCCGTTAGTAAACGGTTACGTTAGTAGTTTCCAGCCGTTAGTAAACGGTTTAAAGTAAAACAAATTATTTCCGTTCTTATTATTAACTTTTGTGATAAATGTTTATGCCTGCAACGCTACTATTAGATATTTATAGCTTAGCGACTTTTAAAATAATAAATTTAGTCTCTTGCAAATTAACTTTAGTAAATTATTTAAATAATTACATTATTTACTTTCCTCGATAAATGACTAATTTTAGTTGCTAAATAATTCAGAATTTGGCTTTCAACTGATACGACACAGAGGTATCTGAAAAATATTTTTAGGATAGCGTATGCTTATTTACAAAAGATAACTTGGTCCGTTCAGAGCGGAGACGAAAAACCTTTTGAAGTAGCAAGAACACTTAGAGCTGAGAATGTAACACATTTCGTAACTTTATTGCAGAGAAGAATATAGACACTATTTGGGAAAACAATAACTGCAAGACGCAAAAGAGAATTCTTCTCTTCTTTGCGGTAAGTAGGGGACACCGATGAGCTTGGAAAGACTGCCATCCATCGGATGGGAAGTTAGGCCGTAGTCCTGTTGTGGGAGAGATATCCCATGTGTACGTTAAAGAAACGCTGGATGGCCTTGAGGGGAAGGTACAGTGGCTCAAAAAGTATCCGAACACTATGGTTGATTAGAGAATTCAGAAAAAATATCTGGCAACGATTTTTTTGAAATTAGTGATCTGGCAACCTTCGTGTCACGTGACAACGAAGGTTGTCAGATCACTAATTTCTAAAAAAATCATTGCCAGATATTTTTTCTGAATTCTCTAATCAACCATAGTGTTCTATAATTTTTTGAGCAATTGTACCATCTGTCTCCCAACAGCTGCCAAGTTGCCCCCCCCCAACATTCTCTGAGCCTTTGGGGTCCTTGTGACCTGGCCATTTATTACATTATAAGCAACAGAGTGCCACTCAGAAGAAAAACAAAACAACCCACCAAACCTTATCAAACCGTCAGTCAGTCGGCTAATCATTATCTCACAATCATGTACATATATTTTATGTGATGATTAATACTATATTAATGTTATCTAAAGTTAGCTGAAAACCAATGTATCAATTTTAAGAAAACAATATCTTGATTTAGGTGATCTGAGAAATCTCAGATATTTGGTATCAAAATATTAACTTAAATTGTTCATTATAGAACGCCGTGGAAATTGACTCTTTTGCTGTGCGTCAGGCTCTTAATCCAGTTACAATTTCGAGTCTAAAAAGTGATTTCATTGAAATAATCTCCGTTAATTCTCACTCTGCCCTCAAAGGCAAGGATCTAAGAGCTTGGAAAGATCTCCACCCTCGAACGGAATTGAAAGCAATGATCCAGTGTGCAGGATAGTCACACCATTTGTATGCTAAAAATAACTTTATGGAGTGCCTTAACGGGAGACTTCCATATGCCTCCTAACAGCTACTCAGTGAATTTCATTCTCTGAGCGTTTTGGGATCTTTATGACCTGACCATTTAGCTCACTGTGTGCAAAAAAGTGCGTTTTAATGTAAAATAACTAAGGTTAACAATCAAAAGCATTAACTGAAAGCATTCGAAAACTTTCACACTTCATTAAAACATTAAAGTTTGTATTACCTTGTTCAATATTCTTTTGCCTGAGAAGCAAGAAACTATATTAACTAAGGAAGATTTATTTCAGCCCAGAAGAAACATATCCCTGCCAAAGATAAGCTCTAAAACTTCCGGCTATGCCATTAATTCTAACATAAAACCAAATCGATCGTAAAACTCAATGGCTATTCTTCGCTGAAGTTATTTTCGATAAATCTTTAATATGACTCAATTCCGCCTTTTTGATAAAATACACCGATGTATTTCCGTTATATTGCAATGATGGCTTTTCCATTCTGTTACTGTTACCAATAAATATTTGTATGAGGCTTGAAGGTGTTATTTCCTGAGCATCATTTTACACCTTCTGATTCAGTGGTTTGTATTTTGGGAAGAAAATGCCAATTCATAGAACGGGGAAAAGTCAAAATATATTTGTGAGTTTCCGTAGATATTCGAAGTGTCGATAGTAAAACATTTGCCAAAATGGGCTGCAGGTATTGTTGCCAGATGAAGTGAACCACAAAATCGGATTCTATGAAGACGGAACTATTTGAGCACATTCTCGATATTTTTACGTGCTAACAGGTTTAGTGACTGCTTTTATTCCATCACAACTTATAATAAAATTAATATCACACAATTTGCACCTTGCCGTAGAATTGGCTTCACTTAGACACTTGACAATCTAAGAAAATTCTGTTTCACATTTCGAATTTACACATTCTTTTCATTTTTTTGGATGTGTTTCTTTTGATGTAAATTTTATCATTTAAAAAACAACTGTCAGGAGAATTTAAGATATTTAGGTTAATGTTTATAAAATCCTTCACCAAACTTTCGTGCAGCGATTAATATAATATATTAATATTTTCATAAAACAATACTTCACGCCTGCACCTTGTGGTAAACACTCAGACGGCTGCTGGCAGCAGATCATAATTAGCGGAAGATGTGCAGACGATGATCCCACCGAACATTTTGTAAATTATGTTGTCATAGCCATATCAATTTTTGCAACTATTCATTTATTAATTAATATTGAAATAATTATAATTCCGCTATATATAGCTGAACAAGATGCTGCTTTAGAGTGAAAAGCTTATATATATATATATTTACATTAGTCCGGAAAATCGGACATTTCTTCGTCTGGTCACATCCAATAATTTCTGCCGGCCAAACGTGACAAAATCAGATCACCTGGCAACTCTAGTTGCAAATCACATAGAAATTTCTCCAAAATTTGAATTTGTTACAGGAGCCGTTTAATCTCAAATCAGTCATAACCACTCATTAGAGGCATCAACACGCTAACCAAATTACAGTTAAGTCTTTAAAGAATTTTATTTACTATTTGAATAAACAGTTATATTTAATTTTTGCGTTAGTTCCACTAGTTGATATTTAACGTGATGACACTTTTTGATCGTAATTGCTCGAAAATTTCAAAGTTACAATTTGAATTTAATTTTTGCTTCGTCATTATCATCTTTCTATAAGAAATCTGATAGTCATTGCATTTATTAAGATGTCAGAAATGAATCGATGACAATGCATCTCCATGTGTCCAAGAGCTGAAATTAAATATTCCCGGAGCAACATTCTAAAAGAAGAAGATTACTGGCTTGATTCTTACTGAGGATTTTTATTTTGACTTCTATCTAGAAGCTGCCAATAACAGCCACTGGTTGTAGGGCGTGATTCCAGCAATGTCATTCTTTCCACGGAAAGAAGAGAAGAGGCCGGATGTTGGGTGAGAATGTTGTTAGATGTTCACGATTGGCTGCCCTTTCATTGAGCAAGTCCAAAGACGTTCAGAAAGATAATTGGAATCTCTTGTTATCATTAAGCAAAAAAAAAAGGTTTGCTGTCTTATACAGAAAAAAGGTTAGCATTGCATCAAGGATCGTTGCCAGTTGGAAGAAGGTATGATGATTTGTTTAGCTGAACGACTTCATTTCTCTAGTGATCCTACGTAACAAGTAGAGTTAGTTTGAAATAGCTTTTTGCACTTCAACTCCGGTGACAAGAATGGATCCCATTCCTCCTGATGTTTGTCGTAACTGCACATGGTAACCGAATGATTTCTGAAGGGAGATATTATGAAATATCTGAGAGTTCTATTTAATAGAAAGCAGCACCAACGAAAGGGTTATAGTGGACTTACATATTTTCGAGATTTATTTATTTTGCTAAATGCAGTGTAAAGTCCAGTTTTAGAGGAAGAGTGTATAAAGAACAATAAACTAAAAATAATAACTGTAGTACAGAAGTGTGTGAAAAAAACAGAAAATGAGTACTTAGAGGTTATAGAAAAACTGATTATAAAAATAAAAGAATGTTCTGTATCTTTCAAGTTAAAAGTAATTTCTGCAATACGTCAACTAATAACGCGATTATAATTATTTGAATGGAAAACCGCAACTTTTCTTAAGATCTTTTGATTATCGTAATATAGCAGAGAAAGGTATCATTTTTACCCAGTAGTTAAGTGTTCATTTTTTCTTAAAACAAGTTTTGAAGGGTATGAAACAAAGATGAGTGTGGCTGTTAGAGTCAAGTTCATTCAATGTTTAACATGCGCATATTTATACAGAAATATATTAATACTAATAATGTACAATATAATACTTTCAATCAGACATCTCCCACTCAATACAATACCCGTTTATGGGATGTAAATATTTGCTTGAATTCTTTAGAAATGATAAAGGATATAAGCAACCGTAAGCTATAACAACGCATGCTAAATTTTATTTTAAAACATATCTTTCACTCTGTTGAAAATGAAATATAATGAACCAAATAAAAATGACAAAAACTTGAAAGAGTATGTAATAAATTAAATACTGAAGGATTCCTCCCTTGTAACTTAGCTGAAAATGAAATCTTCTTCAAGAAATCACCCTCAACTTGTAAATAGTCCAGCATGCCAACAGCAAATGTCGGCCGGCGAGGCTTGTTATTGTGCTGCACTGCATCAAAAAGTTGAATATTCTATGGCTGAAGACGCTTGTGGAACTCGACGAATTTTCATGCGTGGCAGCTATAACTCCACTGATGCTGTTCTGAGTGATTTCGTGGGTGACCGTTGAAACGTCTCCCATATATATTGAACGATTCTCTCGCTCCTCCTAGGACGACTGAAATGATGCGGGAAGTTCACCTTACTAGTCTCTATGAAAATTGTGGACATGAAGGTAGTTCTCTGCCATACCAGGTCCTTGTACTATGCCTTTTCCTGTAGAGTAGCCATCTCTATTTCTAAGTTTGAGTTTTCAAATCTTAGCCCAAACCATTAAATTAGGGTCCCCATCTCTGGGAAAGTGTAATATTCCATAAAAAGGCGTAAGCGACACGTTTTGAAAAGTAACGCAATCTTTAGTCAGAAATTTCCCCCAATTTTTAAAATGTAGTCTTCTCCGTTGGTTTGGCCATGTTGCCCGTATGAATAATTATAGATTGGCGAATAGGGTTATGAACAGTGTGCCTAAAGGCCTCAGAAAGAAGGGGAGGCCTAGGATGCGGTGGGCAGACAATGTCAAACAGGACCTTGTTAGAATTGGTGTGCAGTGGCCAGATGCAGTAGATGTAGCTCAGGATAGACTTGCTTGGAGAACTAAATTTCACGGTCTGGTTGGACCTCCGTAGCCCATGGCTGCTTGATGATGATGATGATGATGATGATGATGATGATGATGATGATGATGATGATGATGATGAGTCTTCTACTCTATATTGGTAGTGCTTAAATGGCATTTACTGAGAATGTGCTTTAACAAATGTTGCCAATAAGAGCTAAAATAATCAAAACTGAAATTAACGCTAATAAAAATGTAATTAATTATTAATTATAACTAAATCAGCGATTTTATTTTGTGAGATTATTAATGTTTTATTACTTAGGTTTTATGGTTTCTTGGAATTCATGAGTAAGTAATAGAATATATTTTAACAGTTTTTCCTAACCATAGGAGAATACAAAATATACAGTGCTTTAGACAATATCTGTTTTCATTCCATAATTTTATAATAATTATAAATGGTAAAAAATTTCCAAAAACAAGATTTTGGCGAACATGGCTATTTTAAAAGATCCGGGAATGAATCTTGATTACTTAAGGACAAAGCATCATTCCTAATATAACTGGAAAAGTTCAGTTCAATACTTCGTCATATTCATCATTCTTCAGTATTCTCTAACGCAGCGGTCCTCAAACTTTTATGCTTCACGTACCCCCTGGAAATGTGTATGTAACTAGCATAGATAGATAAAACTATAGTTATTTTGTAACAATTGGAATAAAATAAAACATATATATATATATAAACGCATTGAATTTTGTATTCATAAATTACATATATCGATAAACACAAAAAATGACATAAACAATGTAACAAATTTTATAAAATTATAAACATTTTACTGGGTAATCAGATCTAGCGACTTTTGAGCTCTCACGACGTACTCCAAAAATTTTACCGCGTACCCAACGTTGAGAACCCCTACTCTAGCATTTCAGAGGAAAGAAATATAAAATCAAAAATCTATAAATTAAAGGAGAATGCTAGTTTTACATCCAAAATATATTTACTAGAAGAAAATCTTGTTATCGTAGATCGTGTAATCATATTCGATGTATCGGGTAATAATTTTACCCCTAACCATCTCCATCCTAAAGAAATGCCTCTTTGGCATGAGTAAGAACAAAATATATAAGTAAACCGCCCTTAGGTGGGCCCCTAAGGACAAACATAATAAAAATTAAAATAGCAGTAAAATTGTATAAGAAACCTAAAACAGGTAGGTTTCCTCAGAGAACGCTACCGTTTTAGTCCTCTTGTACTTGTTCAAAACAGTATGATCGTAAAGAATCAGAGAAGAAATAATCTCATTGGGATTATTGCTTATAGCCTCAAAAAAACTTTTTGAGGTGCGTTTTATATGTGTATATATATATATGTGGTCGATGCCCAAGTTTTCATGGAGTTGTCTGTTAGTGACAAACAGGGGGCATCAACCGCAGTTCTCAAAATCTTGTTCTGTAAGACCAGAATCTTAAGAATATTGGTGGGTATAGTATTCGACCATATGGGTGAAGCATAGAGAATCACCGGTCTGATGATCATATCATAGAGTAAAAGCTTATGATCAATCATTAAAGTGGAATTTCCCCTAAGGAGTGGGCCTAGCTGGCCCCTAAATAAATTGACTTTGGAGATTATATTATTTATGTGATAGTCCCACTTTAACCTCTTATGTATAACAACCCAAAGATATTTGACTTTCGAGTAAAAAAGATAGCAGAACTCTTGTCAGAGTTAATCTTTATGTTCCATTTTTCGTACCATGTACCCAGTTCGGTCAAGCTATGCTACAGCTTCTTCACAGTGACAGCAGGACCGAGGGAGGGAGATAGTAAGGCACGGTCATCTGCATAAAGTGCAAGATGAATGCGATCAAATGAAGGTAAATCGTATAAGTATAAAGAGAAGAGTGTAGGACCGAAAAGGAAGCCCTGTAGCATATGTACAAGAAGAGATGACTCTTCTTGTAGACATAACAGATTTAATTTGGACTTGAAATGTCATATTGGAGAGATATGATTCGATCAAATAGATAAGTCCAGATGGAACTTCGGCTTGTATGAACTTGTGTAAAACGCCGTCCAACCAGATGCGGTCAAAGGCTTTGGCCACGTTCAGGAAGACAGCTGCAACAGACTCCTTTGTGTTAAGGGATTCGGCGACTTTCTCCACCACCCTAAGGATATGGTGTTCGGTAGATCGATTCCGCCTGAAACCAAACTGGATCTCAGGCAGAATATGGTGGCAGCCAAGAAAGTCGTCAATACGATTGAGCAAAATCTTTTCAAAAAGCTTACTAATTGTAGACAGCAAGTTGATAGGACGGTAGCTGAATG
Source organism: Ryuthela nishihirai (assembly GCA_038380435.1). NCBI lineage: Eukaryota > Metazoa > Arthropoda > Arachnida > Araneae > Heptathelidae > Ryuthela > Ryuthela nishihirai. Next base: position 68,448,609 of record JAWZYU010000013.1, on the reverse strand, counting down.
GAATAGTGGAGTCATTTCCTGGTTTATATAAAAGCTTGACGATAGCATTTTTCCAGACATCAGGATATATAAGATTTCGAAGTAAATAATTAAATATCGAACAGAGATGCACAATGGCTTTCTTTGGAAAGTGCTTGAGCAACACGTTCGATATTTTGTCTTGATCCGAGGCTTTATTCAATTTTAGGCGTTTGCGTGTCAGCTGAATTTCCAGCGGTGAAATTCAGCTGATTCTCAAACCCTGAACAGATCCACCTGATCGAAATGGTCGCCTGAACACCCTGAACAGAAATTCACCTGATCAGATCCTGAACAGATCCACCTGATCAAAATTCACCCTGAACAGATCCACCTGATCGAAATGGGGAAGAGATTCCCTCACCAATCCACAGGTATGGTGGTCAGAGTGATCAAAGTTCTCACGGAATTGCAATTCGAGGTCATCCGCAAAAGCCTCGGATTTATCTTCATCACTGAAATTTAAACCAGTTTTTCCATGTATAGGTGGGAACTGATAAATGATTTCTTTAAAGCTTTGGTCATCTTTTAAATGGGATTATCGGTTATAGACAATGATTGAACTTTCTTTTTCCATTGTTCACTTCTAAAAGCTTTGAGGCTGAATTTGACCTTGAGTTTTAAAGAGTTGTAAAGCCTCTTATCAGATGTAAATCCATGTCTCTGCCATGCATTTCTTATCTTGTTTTTCTCCTTAATGGGGCAAGAGATATGCGATGGCAGGTCATAAAAATCTCGCTTTGGTGTAAAATCCACGCCAGCTTCGGTTTTGGAAGTTAGCAATAGGGTTGTAAAGTCATTTATGGCATCATTAATGGATCTATCATTAGAAAGTTGGCAGGTTCCAAGAATCTTGCTGTTTACAAGAACCTTATATAATTGCCAGTCAGTCCGATTAAACGAGCCATCCACAAAAGACGTGGAAAGGGGTAAAGTCAGACAGACCGGCAAATGATCAGAGTTGAGTTGGTTGACGACACTAAGATCATAGTTTGGCAAGAAGTTGCAAAAATGGCCAGATCAAGGACGCCAGGTCTATGCACAGTATTGAAGGGGTAAAACGTCGGCTCACAGGGAGCGTCGACAATGAATCCCTTGTCAGTAGTATATTGGAGTAAAATACCTCCATTTTTCTTGCAGACCCTTGAATGCCAAGCAATATTTTTGGCATTAAGGTCACCTGCAAGCACTGAGGAAGAGTCAAAAATGGAGTTCAGATCATTATTCATAAGCGTACATTTGGTGGCTTATATGCAGCAACTAGGTGTACAGTTCCTATGTTGGTATCCAAAATAGTCACGGCTGTGGCTTCAAGAGTTATGAGGTCTAAAGTAGGTAAAAGATAATGGTGAATTGACCGCTTGATCATAACAGCCGTGCCGCCTCCACTGTTATGCAAACGGTCTGTACGATAGACTTCATAGTTAGGCATTTTAAAGACATCTGAGATATGCAGATGCGTCTCACCAAGTAAGACAATGTCTGCCTGGGTATCTGTCAAAAATGAACAGAACTCAGGCAGATCACTAAGAATTCCGTGGCAATTCCAGAAATAAATCTGAAGATAATCCCTTGTACATTTATCTGCCATCAGAGACAAAAGTTGAGAGTATAGTATCAAAAGCTTTCATGCCAGTTGTAAGTTTGGCCATCTTGACAGTAAATAGTATCTTCGGAATATTAAAATTGGTCGCCTTAGAGGTAGGTTTATTTGGCTTAGAAGTAGGCTTAGTGGTAGATGTTGGCTTTTCTACGTTCACTTTTTTGGATGCAGCAGCTGCGTAGGATAGATTTTGAGTTACCGTAGAGCTGATAACTTTCTTCTGAGGGACATTAGTTGGTTTGACATTATTATTTGTCACCACTTCCTTCTTTGGGAAATGGACACACCCTTTATTGTTAGCGGTGTGTCCAAGCACGCAGTTAGCACGTTTAGGGGGACTGTTCTCTTTCTTTCTAAGACAGTCCTTAGTTAAATGATTACCTGCACATTTCACGCAGCGAGGTAAATTGTAATAGTCACTCTGGGCGTACCCATATCGTTGGCACTGGTGGCATTGAATAGGGCTCTTTTTGGTTCTGTAGCTTTCGACGTGGATCTTTAGATGAAAGAGATCAGTGATGTCATAAATCTTCTTGTTAGCAGCGTCTTTTGGCAATTCAGCCAAAAAGACAGGAATAGGAGTTCTGTCTTTCCCTCTCTTCATTTCGGATATTTTAATTATGGTAAATCCTTGGTCCACGAGAGCAGTGCGAACGTCTTCGGAATTGATGTCAGACTGGAGGTTTTTGAGAACAACCCGTAAATTCTTTTCATCCTTTAGCTTATAGGTATGAAACTGTAACTTGGATGTTTCAAAATACTTAATGAAGGACCTGTAGTCATCTGAGCACTTCGTCTGCAGAAGGACTGTGTCTCCAGAAGTCTTAGCTGTGAATGACTTTGCAGCAATCTTAATAAGGTCTCGTGTATAAAAATCCAATTTTGGGGTGACCTCAAAATGATAGGTGGAATTTTCCCAGCATTGGCTTTTGAAGGAGCACCACCAATTTTCATTTCCGAGACCTATGGGTCAAGGAATTTTTCCTCCAAAACGGAAAAACGCGTTTTGGAGGCATATATAGATTCGACAGTAGGAGAAAGGGAACCCTTGTGCCCTTTCTTCATCTTGTTTTTGCTAATGCCCTTTGCCTTGGCTTTTTGAAACTTCGGGGGCAACGGATTTTTAATAAATTTCCATTCCGTGCACATGATCTGAAGATCTGTCTTGGACACCCTCCAAATCTATGGTGTTATTAGCACATTGTTCCGAGCAGACATGCTCGTTTATATCGTTTCTCGAGATAAAACTTCTGAAGACTAGCATCATTAAAGCTCATGCGAACTTCTGGCAACAAGTCAGAAGTGTCCTTCATAGAAGTAAATGCTAACCTTCAATCAGGTTAAAATTTACTTTAAAAAGAACTTTGTTTTGTCGGATAAGAACGCGCAAATTTGCGCGTTATAGCTGGTTTCAACATTGACTTGAAAATCAGAGGTCTCTGTGTGGTCCGGAAGAAAATTTCCAGAACATCTCTCTGAGTGGACCGCGACAGAGAAATCAATAATATCAGAACTAGACATATTGCATCAATCAATGTGAAGTTTTAAATACAAAAACATAATAAAAGTGAAAAACCGATGATAATAAGATACTAAACAAGTAAACAGACTAGAATCATATACATATTAAGTGAATTATTCAAAATTTCAAAATTTCAAAATTTTAAAAATCGAAGTGCGCAGTTAGTAACGGAAAAAAAAGGTTCAATCCGGATTTGAAAAAAAAAATTATTTCTGTAACCAGAAATCAATCAAAAAGAAACCAAGCAGAAATCAATCAAAAACAAGTAGAAATAGAAAACTGAGAATAAAATTAACGAATGAGAATAAAATTAACGAATTAAATATGTAAAGGAATATAATTATTATATTATTATTATTATTATATAATAATTTAATAAGAATAAAACTAAAAACCGTAAGAATAGAGATAAACTAGTAATAAAAATTCCAGTAACGACTGGAAGTAAATACTAAACTTATAAATTAGAATACCTCAACGGAGGATTTTGAGCTTACATGAAGAGTAGAAATTATATGTATATTTCCAAACCAATAACGGCCAACTCTAGGTCGGCTATTGGCTTGTACTTATACTAGTTGAAGGATGTATTGAATATCCAAAGGTGTCTAAGCTTTATTAGAACTGAATTGTGAAATTTAATCTGAAAACCCCTAGTTGAAAACCTATCAGTTTAAGGTATAGAATTAGCTAGACCTAACTAACCTTCGCGCCAAAGGCTACACCGGGGTTTTCACTCGATCTCGTCTGAGGCTAGTGGGAAATTTTAGTAAAATACTGTCTAATCAAGTTTACTAAAATAATCCAGCAGCGAAACAAAAGTACGTCTTCATTCTTCAAGGTCAGAGCTCCAAGTCCTGGCGTCACGACCAGCTCCAATCAAAATCTTGTTATCATGCTAAAATGATATCTTGAATAACTTATTTACTATTAGTAAAGTGGCATTTTATATTTTTTCAATAAAAGCAGACATTTCTTATGGAAGTCAACCAGACTGTGGAATTTGGCCATTCTATGTAATTATAACAATATATCCTATAAAGGATAAAAAATAATTTAGAAACACTAGAACAGTTTTAAACTGCAAAATATGCTAAAATGAGCATTTTCAATCTATAAATATAAAGCTTGAAATTTAATTTATTAAAAAGCATATCACTCTGAATTTAACGTTGATAAATTTTAGAGGAAAAATTGATCGATGTTAAATTCAGAATGATGTTTCCCTTAATATATAAATAAATACGTCGAAAAAAAATATCTTAAATTGAAATTTAATATTTTTAAAGATTTAAATTTCTTCGATTCGTACCAGTTGTCACATTTAGCGTTTTAGGTCATGTGTGCATGCCTGTTGAATCCCATTTTCGCGTTTTGCAGCGTAAGTTTTAAAAGTTTGAAAATTCAGTGTAAATTAACAGTCTTGTCTTTGATCTGAGTATCCTGATGATGAAATGTTTTCAAAATCTTAAACCATATTAATCCAATTTCGGTTAGATTCGATTTGATTCCACAAGTCTCCATTTACCGCATTTTCTTTATTTCTTGAGCCACAAAAACCCATTCATGGTGTACATAGCTGCCATCTAGCGGTCTTCCTTTTCTACGGTTAAAAATGGACGGGAAACAATTTTTTGTTCGGTATTCCCACACGGAAGAGAAACGGTTTCAGAGACCATAAGTTTGCTTTACACTTCAAAAAATACTGTTATAAATATAATTCTGCATCAGTGCCTTAAACCCCGAGTCCGCCAGATCCCAAAGATCTTTCATCAAGATCTTCTTAAAGCCTTCAACATTTTCTTCAGAGTGGATCTTATTCCCTTGCAGAAAATGAAGTGTTTGTAAACAAGACAATACCGACAATGTGTTAAATGTCTACTTGAGAAGAAAACCCGAATGTTGTTCAAATAATCCCTTATTTTTATCACCAGAAGAAATTGCTGTTGAACAAAGTCAGGGAGAAAAAGAAAAAATGGTTTATGAGGAGGCGCTCAAAGAGAAACCGAAAAAGAACAGGATCTGAAAGAAGTTATTTATGATAGAATGGCGAAGGAAGTCGGAGCCGAAAATTTTTTCGAGTGATGCAGAAGATAAACTTCGACTCGGGGACTCAGACGGTTCTGAGTTCGATGACCTCCTGAGGAAACAGAAGCTTAGTCATCGTATGCTGCAGATCATTTTCCGACGGTGAAATACCAAATGTATTTACAGTAGAAAAATACAATTTGAATGGATTTAAAAAAAAATTATAAATACATGATTTAATTTATTTAATTTTTAGTGAATTGCACAGGGTGAAATTAGATCTTTTTTTATAGCATTTCTTGTTTCAATTCAAAGTTACGGTTTTTAATTTTGATTGATTTTAAGTATTCTGAATTCAAAACTTGCATTATTAAATTTCAAATTGTTGCTTTTTGTTTCACTTAACATTATCTGTGACTTTAATATGGAAATGTTTTATTTTAGTTAACTACAGTGATTTTAATAAGATTTTAGTCTAATGCCGTGGAACATCAGCCTTTTTAGCTACAAAACTCTAGGAAATTTTATTTCTTTTACAAACGCCGTATGATATCTAACTCCTCAGCAGCCTGATACATTCCAACTAAATACATATGTACAGACCCTCGCAACCGGCAAGTCACTATAAGTCCCAAGAATTTATTTTATCTCTGGTTCTTCATTTATTGACAATTTTGTAATTTCAATATAAATATTTGAATGAACAAATATGATGCTCTAGAAATTTTATGTCATCAGCAGCCGATTTCATCTTGTGATCAGCATGAGATAGTCAGTGTTGCCATACCGACATTACCGAATTCCAGGCAAAAAAATTAAACTTAACGCCGTTTTTCAATAGCTTTAAATTTCTCTTTCCGTTAATACCATATAAAATACATAAAATAGTTAGTGGTCCTCTAGGTCTCCGGGAACCACTGGTCTATTCGTAGAAATTATATTCTTCTCTAATCTTAAAGAATTAATCACGTTATTTTGTTTCATTAAACTAAGATTAATAAATATTTAATAAATGGAAAACTAGAATTTAACTCCGCCATTGCCGGTCCCAAGCCCGGATGAGAAAGGAGGAGGGTTGGCGTCTGGTTGACACACGAATGTAGGCAAAGAAATCAAGAAAGCTGCTAAAAAAGGGCTGCCTAAAAATAAATAATTTTCAAGATGTCTAAAGTAGTAACCAGAGATGAGTTTGGGATCAAATTTTCGATGTCGAAATTATTGAGCCCTGGCACGAGCTTTTTCGATAATTACTGACCCTGAGCGCCCAATGCCGAAAAAAAGAAAACATTTCTTGGACGTATTGTTAAATATACAGGATATTTCAAAATTCTCTGTACAATTTCAATCGGAGACAGGGAACTTCAAGACAAACCTTTTTCGTCTATGAATGTATGTCCGCTGACGTAACCCTTTGGTGTTAGAGGGCGCTGACAGAAATATCGGTTTGCTGGTACATAACTGAATGGAAACAAACGTGAACAATGTTTATTTAAAAAAGGTGCTCAAAGTTTCGACCAGTAACAGCATTGTATGCATGAAAGCATCGAAGCATTGATTGCCGTACATGTTGAAAGATTCCCAGAATTTCGCGAACTGTTGCAGTGACGACAGCAATTCTTGCGACGAGGTCTTCATCTGAGTCAATGGGAGTCTCGTACACGAGGTTCTTCATGTGTCCCCAGAGGAAGAAATCGATACATGTTAAATCGGGCGATCTTGGTGACTAGGCGACGGATCCACCCCAGCATATTCATCATCCCCTAAAAGTGGCGTTCAGATAATCCCGCACATCATTACTGAAGTGTGCTCCCCCCCCCGATAGGGGATTACCTTGTCGTGGGGGGGGGGCTTGTGGCCCAGCAACCGGTCAAAGACTCTGCTGACCAGATTGGGTCCCGGTTGGACAGAGCTAAGACCAACCGAAGTCAAAGGTATCGCTGACCAGTTTAGTGGCCTGGTTGGACGGTGCCAAGACCTCAAAATCAGGCGCTCTGTGGAGCAGTTCAAGGGCCCTGCAGAACGGAGTTGTGCCCTAGTAGACAAGGGCCCTTTCGAAGTCTGTATCCCATTAAGACCGGGGAACAGAGTAAATCTTAGGTTTCTCCCATAGTCGAGCTTTCCTTCTATAGGACTGCTTGCCATAGTAGGTCGGGGATGAGATGCATCTGTATGGTGTATACCTTGCCCCCGACTATAGATAGTCACGGCTTTCCGTTAACTTGGTAGTGTCGAAAGGCGGAACCAGGGATTGCCGTGGTTGCCATAAATCTGGCAACATAAGAGTCCATTGAAGTGTGCTGGCAACCGGTCGTGTTGAAACCACATTCGTCTGCGAATAGCCACGGGAATATCTTCCAGTAGTCCCGCAACGTTTCTTCAAGAAATACCCGATAAATCTGCCCCTTGAGTCGGGGAGGAAGCAGGCATGGCCCTATCAAAATGTCATTGACGATCCCGCCCAAACATTGACGGCGAACCATTGTTGATGATCATGCGCCATTGTGGCATGTGGATTTTCGTGCGCCCAAACGTGAGAATTGTACACATTAAACACACCCTAACGTGTTCAAAAGGCCTCATCTGAGAAGAGCACATGAGCCGGAAAATCAGGCTGCACTGTGGTCTGCTGCAGAAACCAGCGCACGAATTCCACACGAAGAGGGTAATCCTGAGGTTGCAATGTCTGTACTCTCTGACGATGAAACGGATTTAACTACTTCTCGTGCAACACTCTCCACACGAGGGAGTGGTTCACACCGAGGCGACGTACAATAACTCTCGTGCTTGTGTCTAGATTGTCCTCAATCCGCTGTAGTATCTCTTCTTCCATGTCAGGATTACACATGGTTCTCTCCCGACCAGTGTCATGCATGTTTGAATGGAATGTTCCAGTTTCTCGCAGTTGCCGGTGCAAACGCGAAAATGTTTGGTGGTTTGACACACGCCTGTTTGGGAAGCGCTGTCGGTACAACCTCACAGCAGCTCTTCCATTTCCATTGGCGGTCCCATACGCCAGATGCATGCCAGCCATCTCAGCAGTCATGAAACACTCCGTGTTCCACGTTATGTGTCTGATTTACGAATACCGACGGCAAATACAAGTCCGTTCTCCATTCTCATTTCGCCCTCTAGCCAATTGCAGTGCTCCCAAACAACGCCCTCTAGCACCGATGGGTTACGTCAGCAGACATACATTCATAGACGAAAAAGGGTTGTCTTGGTGTTCCCTATCTCTCATTGAAATTTGGGCAGACAGTTTTGAAACACCCTGTATATATACAAAAATACATGTAATTGAACAATTTTTATTCTTTGTATTATGGACTGTTATAAACTTTAAAAAATTATAATCGTTTCAAGATAAAAGTAAAATCTAAGTGTTATTCGGAACGAAAAATATAGAAATAATTCATAGAAATTTAAAATATTTGAGAAGGATTACTTGATAACTAAAATGATTCAGCAATAAAAGGAGAAATATATCTAAACAAAATAATGAAAGATTGAAAAACTAATTTTTAATTACTAAAGACTGATTAAAGGGCTGAAATTATAACTAACAGAAATTATTTATTTTCTTTTATAATTTTTTTCGAATAATTAGAATTTTAAATTATGACTGAAACTTACAAAACCCGAGTATAAACTCATATCTAGCAGTAACGATCAACGGTATATAACAGAAAGTAAATTGAGATGTTTTGGTCCTGTTAAACAGGAGAACAATAAACTATGTTGGATTTTTAGCAACGAGTAAAATGGTCAAGTTACAAGGTTCCCAAGAACTCAGAGAAAATTGTGGGCAGGGGACCCACTGAAGAGTTGTTGGGAGACAGATGGTAGTCTCCCGACAAGGCCATCCAGTGTGTTCTTAAAATGCACAGGTTATGACTCTGCTGTGCATGAGACCACTGCTTAGCGTCCCATCCGAAGTGACCCATATGTGATCCCATTCTGACCGAGGGCAGAGTGAGGGTTTAGGGGATATTAATCTCAACTCGGGCACAGGTGCCACATAGCTGCACATTACGAGCGTGGCGCACTACCGACTGAGCCCAAAGATTCTAAGGAAACGTGAAGATGCAAACAAGGATTTTAATTCTGGCTGTTAGTACAATTTAAATTTCGGTTTTTAAGTAAACAAGGATTTGTATTTGTGTTGAGAATTTGAATGCAGTAGCGAAAAAAAAAAGTGAATTGTAGCTGAAGCGTCAAATATATTAAAAGAGGGTGAAATAAATTTGCATAGATTTCACAAATTTAGGATTGGATAATGCTAAAATAAATTCACCACTAGATAAATGCGATAGATATTTTTATGAGTTCAAGATATGACTGAAAAGAAATTCAAGTTCCCCAAATGAGGTTAAATTCATTTTCCTTTCTGATTTTTTTTCGTAAAAGATCAGCACTATATTAAAGATATTTATTTTAATTTCTATAAAGGTAATTATTATTATTATGCAAGATAAAATAATTATTAGGATACTTATTAGTATATGTAAAACGAATAAATCCCAAACTAGGTAATTAAACAGACTGCCTGCTCCTTAATTCATCCCTTGAGTGACGGAAAGTATTGTTTTAAATATATCTGTTTTACCTTTATTGGTTTATATTTTATGACAACTTTAGGCTTATCCAATTTGACCAAGAACTACTAAATTTCTTTTTCTCGATAACTGCTTCATTTACTTTTTGCATCAGAGCTTTTCAACTTGAAAGGTATATATGTTATACACTCAGTGACCACTGACATGCTATCACCGTAACCTACACTGAAAATTGACTCTACGAGCAGAATATATGATAGTTACTCGATTTCGTGTAGAGTAGCGAACTTTTTTCATTTTGGGTTGGGCTGGTTTTTTTTTTACCTCTGAGCGGCACGTTTTTGCACACAATGGGCTAAATAGCCAGGTCACAAAGACCCGAAGGCTCAAAGAAGGTTGGGGGAGGGGACCCACTGGAACAGCTGTTGGGAGACAGGTAGTAGCCTCCTGTCAAGTCTTTCCAGAGTGCTCTTTAACGTGCACAGGGTATGACTCTCCCGCATACGGAGACATGGCTTAACGTCTCATTCGACGGACGGCGGCCTTTCCAAGCCCATCGGTGTCCCCTACTGACCGTGGGCAGGGCGGGGAGTTTTGTGGAGATAAATCTCAACGCCGACCCTGCTGGGACTCTAACCTGGTAACTGCAGATTACGAGCCTGCCGAGCTACCGATTGAGTCCCTCACCTTTTCTTTTATTTTGAAAGCAATTTAAAAGTAAGCATTTGACCCTATGTTTATATCGTTTAGAGCTCAGACGACCACTTATTAACTCATCTAATTATGAATAACCTAACTATCATCTATCATAAGTCGAAAATCGATTTATCCTCATCCCCCACTAGCAATGCTGGTCATGTCATTGAATATACCATCCCCACAACTTGACATACTTTATTCTTAAGTAGATGGCTCTATTGTTGTTGTTGATACCAGTTATGAGAGATTTATAGCGATAAGATTTTATGAACCGTTGGATGTATATGGAAGTGATTACAAAGCCGTTCCAGAAAGGTTCTGTATATAAGATAATCTCAAATACCTATACCACTGAATTTTAAAATCGAGATCTATGTTATAATTATTATGCGAAATTTATTTATACGCGAAATAAATGTAAGCGCTTGCTCTTTGGATGATAGATGGTTAGTTTGCTACTGGAGCGTCGCATTTCCACAATGCCAAACTCTATGGGAGTTTAACCTGAAATGTTGACATTAACTTACTCTATCTGCGCGCAGCGGCTATATTGTTGCTCTATACATGCTATTATGCTGCCGAAAATGTCTCAGATCCTGAAGGATACTTTTTCAAAATAATTTAATCTTGTCTTTTCTGTATAAAAATGAAACGTTTAATTTTGTATATAATTAATAATGTGATTCATATAAGTAACAATGCCAATAAATATAATTACAATCATAATAATAGATATAGGTAAAAATAAGAAATTAAAATAAATATAATAATAAGTGATGTAAATAAAAATAATACCGTAAATGCACGTAGTAGTAGTGAATGTAAGTAATAAGTTCTTGGTGAAGTTTGTGAGACGTGCATTAAAGGGTGATACAAATAAAGGGCAAAGGGCAGAATACATATCAGAGTTTGAAACAGGCATGATCGTTGACGCCAAGTGTGCTGTTTCAGAAAGAGAACGTTTCTTTCGTTGATTCAGAGTAGCTGTTGCAAAGGTTGATGGGGCAGGAAAGGTGAAACAAGCAGTAAGAATATTTACCTAAAAAATCATAATATCCTAAGAAATTACGGTAGGCAACACAAGGTGAATAGAAGGTGAGAGACTGGTCCAAAACCGTCCAGAGACCAACAAATAGGCAGCTGTTGATACACTTGTTTTCCATTCTACAAAGCTGGGCAGTTTAACAAATATCGAGTAAGTCAATATGTCAAACTCCCCATTGCTTAGAATATAAGACTACCTCATGGCACTGCAACCTTCAAATTGCCTAATGATGGAACATCGAACATATACCGTGGACAATTGGAAAAGAAAAGGATTTACTGGTTTGATAAACCGCCCTTGAGTTTTTGATACGGGAAAGACCAGGTTTGAAGGAGGGAACTCTGAACACTGTAGCGCATCTTCAATTTTAATGTTATTACCTCAACAGTGATGAAATATTTTGACAAGATAATGTTATCGGACTCCTATTGGGAAACAATGGTTTACAGTACATATGAAAGAATTCACCCTCTTAACGAAACTGAACAAAATTACAGATCACAGCCAGATCATCCCCTATAGTAGGGGTTCTCAACGTGGGATACGCGGTAAAATTTTTCGGGGTACGCCGTGAGAACTCAAAAGTCGTTAAATCTAGTAACAAAGTTTTATTCCCATTGCTATACTATAATTATAGTTTTATCTGTCTATACAAGGGGTACGCCAGTTCGATACAAATTTACAGGGGATACGTGAAGCATAAAAGGTGGAGAACCAATGCCCTATAGGATGCTGAAGGACAATGAGTGATAAATCAGTAGCCATGTTTCTCATATGGTGGGTGCTTTACAATCACGTTGGTTGAAGATACCTTCAGGGTCTTTTTAGTAGCCTCCATGCTATGTCGTGCTCACACAGCTATTCTAACGCAAAGAGACTTTACTCCGTGATATGTGGACGGCCATAATTCAATGGATAGTGATTGTAAATATAGAAATTCAAGACCAGAAGAAGACAAAAACACTAGCTCGGGCAAACATCTATCAGCTGCACATCGTCAGTTCGGTAATAACAAAAGCAGCAATGCTTCTTCGTGCTGGGTTCGTATTACCCTTTTCATCCTTTCACCCAGATTCTAATATGGCAAAAAGAAAGAAAATAATTTTTCACGAAAACAAGACAAGATCTCATTGTCAAGTTACATATAAACTATGTTCCCATTTGTTTAGGCACGCAATTCTTTTCCTTGCAAATTAACGTGGACAACATATTTATGATGGTCACAAGTTATTAATATTTTGGATTACAAACTGTCTTTAAGTATCTTGTTATCATGTATTAATAAAAACTCTTGGCAGTTCTCAGCGAGACTCAGAAATCTCGTCAATTGATGCATGTCCCAATTTTCGCTTCTTAAATTTTTCGGAAATAAAAAACGAAAACTGACTGGATGCAGATAAACAAGATCCGTCTCCTACCTCTTTTATTCACCAAGTGTAAAATTAAAAAATGAAAAATTTAGCATACTTAATGGCAGTACAACGTTTATAGGAAGCATAATGAAAAACGAACGAAAATAAAGATATTTAAATTCCTTCCTGGAAATATAATAAAATTTGCGAAATAATAAGCTGGGGAAAATTGGTTTTGCCGTGATTGGGATTCGAACCCACGTCCCAATTTTTCCAGCTTATTATTTCGTGAGTTCCATGTCTACAGGACACATCCTGTGATTCTTTATTGATATAACGCCATAAGCATGAGTGACAAATATTAAATTCCATCTGTATTAGGCAACACAGTTGTTCACTTCCCGATTAGATGGCGCCACTGTGGGCATCAAATAAAAAATCTCGAAAGATTATAGGTCATATCAGCTAAACAGTAAACGTTAATCTCTGATGGTGTAGTGGTTAACATAACTGTCATGCTTCCAGGAGACTGTGAGTTCGAATCCCACTCACAACAAAGTTTTTTTTTTTTTTTCAATTTATTATTTCATGAGTTCTATGTGTACAGGACACATCCTGTGATTATTTACTAATGAATTAATAAAATTTCTTTTAGCATTTAACGTTTTGATGTGAGCATGCTGAAACAACATTTTTTTTTGTGTTTTCGAGTGTTCTTGCAAGATGACGTTGTAACTACAATTATTCTGCAGACTTTAACTTATTTTATCATTGGCCAACTGCGAAATATTTACATTTCAAACAAGCAAAAGATTAGTCTTCATACATGGGTTTAATAATGAGCTATATAAACAAATGGAGTATAATAAAATACTAGATCAATCCATCTCGCGGTAATTATGTTTTGAACAAAAGAAACATCTGAAGATTGGAACTGGTGAACAGTCCGTGGTTGGGAGTCTTCTTGCTTTCGCATGCTGAGAAATCTCCCCTTTCTCCTAGAGAGGGTTCAAGTATCACCAGCTTAAGCAGAATACTAGATTATTTCAATCAATACACTCAAATATTAGCATTAACAAGTAGCATTTAATATCTCAAGCTGAATTCCTCTAATTAGGGTTATGTAGTCGAAAATACTTAACACGAAAACGGATAAGGAGAAATATCAGTTAATACGAACCTAAATTTTGTTCCGTTCCGGTGACAATACATTTACATGCATTATTATTCTTTTAACGCGAAATGGATAATACGGAAAATAATCCCTTAATATGAAAATTATTTTTCGTCCGAAGAATAAAATTATGCATAACATTCTCCGGGCAACACAAATTTTTAGGGGATCTACAGACTTAATCCCAACCATTGTTCTACAAATGTTGAATGGCTTGCTAATTAGTTACTCAACAACTGTTCTAAATACACAAATGTGTTTTAGACTCTACACATGGGCAGTAGGTTAATCATTTTGTCTGCGATTACGAAGTTAGCTTCATGTTCTCCATTCAGATTGTCGATCTTGTTAATCCTGCATCCGGAATAACATCCATAATGAAGCCTGGATGAGCTCAGATTTTTAATCAATAAAGGAAGGTGTCGTTAAAAATCACTCTCAAATTGCCGCGTAGTTTATGTAAACTTATTAGCGCTGACAGTCAACAAGGTAATGTATTCATTAGTATACAATTAACGCAAAATCCTATTAGCACGAAAATTTATATTGGTCTTCTGATTTTCCGGGTAACCATTTTGCACTGTACTTTATAGATATTAGTTTTCTCACAATTTCCACTTTGCTATTTTTCGCATCAGAGTTTATTTAAATTCGAGATTTTATATTACGATATTGCACAATTTAGTAAATATTATTTTAATATTATGTATTTTTTAATAAAATTGAATTGCAATATTGACTGCTTTTAATAAAGATGAATTTCAATACGGCTAATTTCACAACTTCAGCAAACAGCAAAAATATGGGAATAGCTCTTTTGCCTCTTCCAAATATTATCTTTGAAGAAAAATAATATAAATATGTTTCATTTATTTACCTTGCACAGATTATAAATAAAAGCGCATTTAGTGTGAAGGGGTATAAGACATTCCTTAAGTAACAGGTACATACTCGAAGTCAGTCAGCAAAGTATGTTCTGTGAATGGAAATTATTTGAGAGGCATTGACTTAAACTAATCAGTTCCTTTTTTCTTAGAAAGAAATTATGGATTCTGGACTTGTTGCTGCAATGGACAGCCTTCGTTTAGGGTACATTTACTGTATAATTTAACATTGACGTTGCTGATCCCTCTACCTCCTTCCCCATTCCCATACACACCAAAAATTCGTAACATAACGTATTTATTTCATTTGATGTCTGATCACGATTTTAGCTAATTCTTTGTACCGGAACTATTGTGCTCCCCTGGGTATTGTTGATCGTAAATTGAAGTAAAGTGCTTCAGGCCTGGCCGATTTTGTTGGTTGCTGAAAAGTAACATTAGCTGTTTCTAAAATACCTGCAAGGACGGCGCTTAGAAACTGAAGAACAGGTCTCTCTATCCCTAGTTTGTTAAGGATAGTAAACGGTCTAAGTTTCCAAAAGTAAGTCTAAGTTGTAAATAAGTTTGCTAAGGATAGTAAATGTCTAAAGTAGGGGTTAGCAAAGCGGTAGTCGTGGTGGTGGTGGGATTCCAATTTGGGCTCGAGGATATGAAATTGTTTGTGTTTATTCTTGATTCTTAATTATGAATTGAAATTGTGTTAAAGGGCGGATTGTTTAATGTTAAATGAGAGGCCGTTTCTCAGGGGGGCGGATGACCAGAATTTTCGGAACCCCTGTTCTATAGGGTTGTTTCGTATTATTTGATGTGTTTAGAGGTAGATATCTTTTTCCTCATGTTTTATATGCTACATATTTCGTTAAACATAGATCTTGTTCTTTTAACTGCTCAAATCACTTTCGAATTAGGGCTTCACTGATATTATCCAAATTAGTTATGATGACCTGGTAAACTTTTCTCTTGTTTATGAACAAATCCATTACCAAAACGATCCACTTTGCCTGGCAAAGGTTTCTCAAGGGGGCGGATGACCAGAATTTTCGGAACCCCTGTTCTATAGGGTTGTTTCGTATTATTTGATGTGTTTAGAGGTAGATATATTTTTCCTCATGTTTTATATGCTACATATTTCGTTAAACATAGATCTTGTTCTTTTAACTGCTCAAATCACTTTCGAATTAGGGCTTCACTGATATTATCCAAATTAGTTATGATGACCTGGTAAACTTTTCTCTTGTTTATGAACAAATCCATTACCAAAACGATCCACTTTGCCTGGCAAATGTGCGCAATGTTCGCCATTTCGCTTGTGGAAAGAAATAAGACATCGGATAAATCCCTATTATCGGACGCATTTGTCATCGTTAATGAAAGTGATATTAGAATTATAATAACAAATATATTATTTTCTTTTGGCGATAAAAGAAAGCCCGATCAAAGTAAATTAAATTAAATATTAATTCCCAAATTTAAAATACAAAAAAAAAATACTTTGGGAAAAAAAGGAAAGAAAAATAAAAAGAAATAAAATATAATCCCAAATGTTAATTATTGATTTATTTTTTGCCATCCAGAGTAGATTGAAATTAATTTAAACTGTATTTCAAACCACAATAAAATGCGAAATCAACAGATATTTGGGATCTTTTGGTGACAAAGAGCAATTTCGGAGATATTCCCCAGGGAAACAGAAATTTGTTTATGGTCAAAGGCAGTGCTCCTCATTCTTATCCAAATGTAGAATCATTGAATAAGGCAATGTGTTTTTATAATTGCTGGAATATGAGAGTGGTATTCAAGGTTACTATCAAATTTTGCACTTCTTTCCTTCAACTTTTTCGGGGTTTACGGTGCATCAGTAAAATCGGCATGGACACAGATCACTGAGTTCATTCAGCTGGCAGTTTGTGGCATTAATCCAGAACACTGTAATGGCCCACAGTCCAAATAAGGGTAGGATGTGTTCAGAGTAGGATTCTTAACACGGATCCGGTTTACCGTAACTGGTATTCAAGGATAATAGGGTTCATATCTGTATCCGATATCCAGAGCGAAAGTTTCGGATATTGCTTTTTTTTTCCTGCTGAAGTAAATTTCAACTTACTCGAGTCAGTTTAAAATCACGTCGAAAACCAGGAAAAATGGCAAACTTACAGGTTTAATCAAATGCCTTGTTGATCCAAGGAATGCATCAGTTTCGCTGCAACTCTTTTAAATCGTCTCTACCGTGATGAATTCAGTGTACATTCGGGTGAAGGAATATCAAATGAAACGTCTTCTTCTTCATAAAGAAATCTTGATTGAAGCTGAATCAAACCCATATACCTCAGAGGCAATGTATGCAAAAAATAAACAATGAATTAAAATGAACGTAACACATTAAAGTAAGAATATAATCTATAAAACAATTAAAATAGGTAAGGTATGGACGTTAATTAGTTTTTCTGCTGAGATCCTGCCATTCTCACAGATAGAAGACCTGTGAGAATCTACTATGGCATATAAACTATGGCATATAAACTGACAGGCTAATGTCAGACCTCTGTGGCAAGCAGCTGCTTGAGGGGGTATTTATTTTTTTTAAGGGAACACCAAACCTAAAGCTATTCAATAAAGAAATTAAAAGAGGTGAGGGGACACGAAATCCAGAGTTACTCTATAAAGAAATTAAAACAGTAAGGAACACAAAACCCAGAGTTGCTATATAAAGCAATTAAAATAGTAAAACCAATTTCAACGGATGCGAAAAGAATATTTTCTGTTTCAACAAATTTCAACACAAAGATAACATTTCGTTTTTCTGATTTCGCCATTAACGCGTCGGTGTTTTTCAAATATTATTATTTAAATGAAAAGAAATTGACAATAATAAGATATTAAATTGAAATTAATTTGTTTAGTCATTAACCGAATATATTTATTGGATTGTCAATGATTTAATAATTTTTACTTATTTTCCTATTGCTTCAGGCTTTGACATTTGCCTGTTGGTAGGTTGGTTGTTTTATGGATTTGACAAAACGTTGTTCCGCCATATCTTTCGAACGCAATGGAGAAACTTAATGATTTATGTGTCAAATGTAAGCTTGTGACGACGAGGGTCATACACTGTAAAACATTGGCCTCCGTGCTTTCTTCCCCCTTAAAAAAGACGGAATATGAAAGACTATATCTCCAAAATGCGAAGACCAAAAGTTCGAAGCTATATGTCAAATGAAAGCTTTTGACGCAGGGAATGTCCCAGGATATGAAACATTGACACCACATGCTTTTTCCCCCTTAAAAATGGGAAAATATAAAACTTATAGCTCCCCCACCTGAACGCGAGTGCAGAAAGTAACGAGCTATGTGTCAAAGCAAAGCTTCTGACACGGGGAGTGTCACAGGCTATAAAAAAGGCTCCTCGTGCTTTCTTCACCCCTAAAAAGGGGAAATGCAAAAGTCGGTCTACTATATCTTCCGAACGCTAGGCCCTACAGCTATGAGTTAGGTGTCAAATGAAAGCTCATATAATCACGGTCGTAAACTATTTCCAATTTTTCCCCCGCTATTCACCGCTGATAAAATGGGGGCACGGATTTTCGCGGGTTCGACTTTAGTGAGTCGTATCTCAAATTAATGCTTGTGACGTCTGCAATGTCGCAGGCTACCTCAAACATGATTCCGAAAGGGTGGTAAATGTGCTCGATGCTTCAAAATTTTTGAAGGTAGGTGTTGTTAGTGCCAACAAAAAGTAAATTGAAAATTTTAAAAAATACCTATCTTCCTATAGGGCTCCGCAAAATTCCCCGCCTTGCCCACGGTCAATAGGGGTCACCGATGGGCTTGGAAAGGCCGCCGTCCGTCGGATGGGACGTTAAGCCGTGGCCCCGTGTGCGGGAGAGCCATACCCTGTGCACGTTAAAGAACACGCTGGATGGCCTTGACGGGAGGCTACCATCTGTCTCCCAACAGTTGTTCCAGTGGGTCCCCTCCCCCAACCTTCTCTGAGCCTTCGAGGTCCATGTGACCCTGCCATTTAGCCCATGGTGTGCAAAAAAGTGCCGCTCAGAGGTAAAACAACCCAACCCAATTCTACAGGGCCTAAAATGTAAAAAATCAACCCGCAGCATTCGATGGTGCAACAGTCACTGAGTTCGTATTCGTTTCAAAGGAAGATAGGGCGCCTATTTACCTATTCGACAAGATTGCCGGCGCACCTATCTTCGTTTGAGGTGAATATGAACTTAGTGACTGATTGCACCATCGACATGCTTTAAGTTTATTTTCTACTTTTTAGGGCTAATAGGAAGATAGATATTTTAAAAAAATAATTTATATATATATATATTTTATTTTTATAACCGGTTAGCCGATATCCGGTGGATACAAAAAAATTTCTATACGATGACAGTGGTTATCGAAATTTCTGATATCTGGAAACTCAAGTTCATAGTGGGAAGTTTGATACATCGTAGATATCATATTGAAGTGGACGAGGATATCCGAAAATTTGAGATGCACAGACTTTCTCTCTGCACACCATATTTTGCATTTCTTAGTAATGTCCCTTTGTTTATTGTTTATTGACTGTATATAACATATAATACACTTAATAATAAATAAATAATGCTTATACAACATAATGAGGTAAAATAAAATCCACAATTCTGTATGAACAATTGAACAAAATATACAACTGATATAAATAAATCCATGTAATGTAAAATATTTATTGTGAGATGAAATGCAATAAAATAGGTGTCATATAAGAACAACCAATGAGCTCTATGCTCTTACAGGTTGTTAAATTAAATTATTAGTTATTAATGATATGCATTTTTATAATACAGAATTAAAGGTTTAAGAGTGAAAAAATCAATAATTTTAGATTTATTCATTAATGAAATGAAATGAGGTAAGTAACTTAACAATGAAATAAAGACTCAATATTGTGTATATGCAATAATCTTTGCTTAATATTTATTCTTTGCTTAATTTTTATTTTAAAAATATTTTTCGTTTTTTTCTTCCCTTATATTTTTCGGTAATTTATTAAAATTTTGTAGAGCTAGGAATATGAAATGTTTATGGATAATTTCTTTTCTTGAAAAAGGTACATAATAAAGTTCTTTATTTCTAAGATTTATTTTTGTATGTTGTGAATGTAAACTACGTTTCCCAACCAATAGACAAGGTCTCATTATCTTAGTTAACGGTCAAGGGTATCGGATGAGCGGTAACTAAATTGAGTGTGGCGTGGGTTAAAGAGTTTAGAGAGGGAGACTAATTCTGAGGAGGAAATAGGCGCGCGACCAACAGAGAACCAAGGTATATCCTGAAAGTTGTACGGTGGACTGTGTCGTGTAATCCTTCATATTTTTACGTTGGTTACTTTGTAGTTCTCTTGTTGCCTTTAGAAGGAATATTTCAGCATAATATTTTTCTAATTTGGACTCTGAGCTCTGGGCACACACTAAAAATATCCGACCCCGCCTTCTCGTGGTGCAGGCCGATAGTACCTTTCAAAAGTATCTTTACAAAGTACTCTGTTGTGGAAGTGAACGGAATGGGAGGACTGTCAGATTAGTGTGGCCTAATGATCTGGGCAACTGCGGCTGCTTTTTTTTTCTACCCTGCTGAGGAGTGGTTAACCACACAGGGTCCTGGTGCTGACCATATAAACCTACTGGACTGAAATAAGGCTCTGAGTTTGATGATGGCTCCTGAATGTGCTGCACTGGTGGGCTTCTGTGGAGGGAAAATCTTCCGCTGTGTTTTCTGTTTGTTTGTGGGTTGACAGCCCCAAGTGAATAGATTCACAGGATATATTTATCAGCTGGTGGATAATCCTGAGCTGAAGTCATCGCAGGCACCAGAACTCTTTGCTTCTACTGCCATCGTCAAATTCTACATTGGAGGAAGTCTTCCAGTGTAGATGGCTTCAGCCTTTAGTGGTGGGGGAACGGGTCTGTGCCCCTTGCCTGATATTGTCGGCATTTCCTCTCTCAATAAACATAGTTTCTTCAAACAACCCACTAACCATTTTCTCTCCATAGGTAGTTGGAATGTGAGGACACTGCACAGAGCTTTTTCTCTTGATATCCTCACACAAGAATTCCACTGTTAAAATTTAGATACTCTCGGCTTGCAAGAGACCAGATGGACATATAAAGGTCAGATTCTTAAAAATAATCTTAAATTTATCTTTTCAAGGAAGGAAGGTAATAAGCATCACCAAGGAGTGGGTCTGCTTCTCAGCAGACATCTAGTGATGCTCTTCTAGGATATGAGTGCATTAATGAAAGGTTTCTTACAGCAAAATTTCAGACAAGCGTTAAAGACTTGAATGTTATCTGCTGTTATGCCCCAACTGAGGATCCGATGAGGATGAGAAGAATAGGTTTTACGGACAGCTTCAGGATATTTTAAATTCTATCAGGAAAGGAGAAATTACCCTTGTTCTAGGTGACTTCAATGCCAAACAACGTCTCCTATAGATAAGTAAAATCAATGGTTTCAGAATAACTAACACGTTTTACACACACCGCGACATACATAAGTACACATGGGTTTCACCTGATGGGCTTCATAAGAATATGATTGATTATATATTAATTAACAGCAAATGAGCTAGTTCTGTTAGGAATACCAGGTCATATAGGGGAGCTGAAATTCGATCTGACCATTACCTTGTTAAAATTGTCTTGCAATTTAAACCTAAGAACTGTTGTGCTAAGGTTAAAAAATTTACCTTTAATTCTAAAGCTCTGAAGGATTAAGTTCTAGTTAAAGTCCCATGGCCGAGTGGTTAGCGCGCTTGGCTACTGATCTAAGGGACCTGGGTTCAAGCCCCGGGTAAGGCATGGAATGTTCGTGTTGTTTTCTGCTGAGGTCCTGCCATCCTCTCAGATCTTCTACTGTGGCATATAAACTGACAGGCTCCTGTCAGACCTCTGTGGCAAGCAGCTGCTTGAGGGGGTATTTATTTATTTTTATATTTATAAAGTTTACCATGATAGGTTACTTGGTAATTATGAGAGTCATGGGTTGCTTACTACTGAAGTTGAGGAAGAATGGGACCGTTTTAAACAGGCAGGATTTTTTGGAAACTAACAGTACTCTTTTAGGAAAAAAGGAGCAGAGGAGAGGAATTATTTGAGTGATAAGGCACTTGAGCTTATTTCAGAAAGAAAGAAGTGCAGGAATGTCCTTAATCAATACCCTGCTAGTCCTACTAGAAAGCATTACAGAGAGCTTAATAAACGTGTAAAAGATCAGGTAGCTGCTGATAAGAATCTTTGGCTTGATTGCTTGGCTGACAAAGCCGTGGAAGCAGTTAGACAGCACAACAGCAGAGAGCTGTACCAGATAGCTAATGTTTTGTGTGGTTGAAAACGGACAGGTATACAGGGATTGAAGAATAAACAAAGTAAGGTAATAGAAGGTGAAGATTGTCATGCCTAGATGGGCTGATCATTTCAGTGATGTTCTAAACAATGTGGCTAGTTCTACTCTCTTTGTTTGTAATGATGATACATGCATTACTGGCTTTAATTTTGGCCTTATAACACAATCTGAAGTTATTTTAGCTGTTTCTAAACTTAACCTACATAAATCCCCAGGGATCGATGAAATTACTCCGGAAATGCTTAGAGCTAGGAATGTTTCAGTTACCACATGGATGATTGGAAATTGAGTATTATTTATGATAAAGACATGGTTCCTAATGATTTTACCAGATGTATTATTATCCCTATTTTTAAAAAGGAGATCGCAGATCTTGTGATAACTATAGGGTTATCAACCTACTCTATGTTCCAGGTAAACTTCTTTGCATGATTGGGCTTAACAAAATTAAGAATCTGGTTTACAGGCAGTTGCGTGATGAGCAATGTGGATTCAGAAGTGGTAGGGAATGTGTGGATCAGATTTTTCACTTAGGCAGATTCTTGAGAAATGTTTAGAGTTTCAAAAACCTTTGGTTCCTAGCTTTGTTGATTTCAAAATGGCTTTCGATTCTATTGATGGCCATTCAATTGTACACAATTCTTGTGATAACTAAATTCTTGTGAGAACACAATTCTTGTGATATACCAATAATTCACAGTTTAATCTATCTTGGGAGCTAGTTTGTGGTTGATTGTCAGATCGTATGTCATACCAGACAAGATAGTTAACATATTGATTGCTCTCTATCATAACACTGAGTCGTGTGAGGGAAGTTGACAAGGCTTGCAGTACTTGGTTTAGCATTGCTTCTGTTGTTCGACATGGGTGCATTTTGTATCCTTTTTTCTTTAGATTGGTTATTGATTATGTTATGCGAAATTCACTTCAAGAGAGAGGTTTGGCCTTACATGGGCTGGAGATACGAAAAATTCTGATTTAGATTATGCTGATGATTTAGCCCTTTTGGCAAATGATGTTGATGAGATGAACTCTTTCATTCGAGCTGTTGATGAGACTGGTAGTAGAGTAGGTTTTGTTATAAACAGAGAGAAAACTAAAGTGATGAAAATTGGTCAGGCAAGCTGTGATTCAGTTAATCTGAATGGTTGCAGTCTTGAGCAGGTGTCACAGTTTAATTATCTTGGGAGCTATGTAACAGATACTGGTGATGTGCGGCATGAGATTAACAGACGAATAGGGATTGCTGCCGGGACTTTTAAGAATCTATGGAGAGTGTGGAGAAATAGGCATATACACCTAAAGACTAAAATTAGACTGTATAATAGTTTGGTTCTTTCTAGGGTTAGTTATGGTAGTGAAACTTGGACGCTGTGTAAACAAGATAACAGGAAACTAGATGCTTTTGATTCCAGATGCTTACGCAGTATCTTGGGTATTAGGTGGTTTAACTTTGTAACTAATGATGAGGTTAGGCAAAGGAGTATGCAACCTCCTTTAAGCAGCATATTGTGCAGAGAGAGACTCCGCTGGTTTGGCCATGTTGCTCGTATGGATAATTATAGATTGGTGAATAGGGTTATGAACAGTGTGCCTCCCTCAGAAAGAGGGGGAGACCTAGGATGTAGTGGGCAGACAATGTCAAACAGGACCTTGTTAGAATTGGTGTAGCTCACGACAGACTTGCTTGGAGAAATAAATTTCACGGTCTGGTTGGATCTCCGTAGCCCATGACTGTTTGAAGATGACGATGATAATGATGACAATTGAAGTTGACCGCAAGAGTGTTTATGTAACACATAGGAATATTTTAAGGTGTAAGTTTTGCAGAGTTAGAGCAGAAAGGAAAAAGTTTTTCTTCATAAATATATATCAAATATAAATAATTTTTCTAACTAGGTGAAAGCAAATGACACTTCAAGCAGAATATTTGAATGAAAATGAATAATTCAAGGCTTGTTTAGTAGAGGAAAAAATGTAAATGGAGAAAATATTCCTTTAAAAAAATTTGTCTAAAACTCAATATCCCGATTCATAAGTTTGATCATGTCGATTCGCGAACGTTTCGTGAAATACCCTGGCTTTGGTGATTTTCTAAATTGGGATGATTTTATAAAAAAAAGGGACTTGGTGTAAAGAAACTGCCATCTATGAGAGGGAAAGTAATTGTTGTTTATAGCAGATGAAACATTCCATAATAGAAGGGGATGTATTTTTGTGTTTCTTTAAAGAACTGTTGTGAATTTTAAAGTTCAAATTTATTATTTTGCTGGTGTAAATTTATTAGTAACTGCTAATTCTACATCTTGTAACCAGAGAACTGGATGCTTTAAAATAATTTAAAAATGAATGTTGGAATGATTCAGATTCAGTTCGGTACATGGCTTCTTGTTCCATTGCTCTTCAGAACTTATTTAGACTAATTTTTAAACGATCAATGCTAGGATCATAAGAATCAGCCTATTCGGTGATGTTTTGTAAAGAATTTAAGCAATTTATCTGTGTTGTGTGGAAAATGAAATCTTCTCTTCTTTACTCCAAGTAAGTTGAAGAGCTCTTATGTTACATTACTTCAGGGCATATCTGCTGATTTGAATCGAATCTCTTTCCAGGTCCTCTGATTACAAAATAGAACTCTTCGTTACAAAAAGTGATTTAACTCTAATCTCTGTATCATGCATTCTATAATTTCTCAAGCTTAAGAAGTCCAGCACATTTTGTCATTTTGACAGAAACATATCAGGAGGAAAATCTTTTCATCGAAAATTGAATGAGAATTAAATTTGTCTCAGAAATATGTAACAATATGATGGACATCTTAACGATCTGGAAGGATTCAAATAATCATTTCTTCCTATCAACGGATATCCTTTGTCTAACCTTCTTTCACACATTCTACTCGAGGACAATTTCATGGCATCTGAAGCTCATTCTAGGCGTTGCACATTTATCTGCTTATAGTATGCATATAAAACGCACGGCCGAAATAGGGCTTACCCCCTCTTTCAGAATGCTAGTAATAGTAATAAAGGCAAAAAAATTTAATTTATTAATATTTCATGCATTTTTTTCAAGAAACTTTTAAAGACCTGTAAAACGGAGGGGACATCGGAAATCGGATTTAGGACATCGGATTTAGCATCGGAAATCCAGTCTCCTGTCCCCTTTTACATTTTTTTCGGCTGGATTGTGTTTTTTGGGGCCCCCTCCGATTTTTTTTTGGATCCGGGTCTGCATATATGCATAATCTTCAACAATAAAAAGCATCAATTACACTATGAACACTTGTTTTTCAAGTTCAGCAACAACTTCAGCATTTGGTCACTGAAGGTCATTTCTAATAACATTCAGATTGACATCACACCTCATTCTTTTCCAAAACAGTTTACATCAAAATGCTTTCTTAATGATTATATTTGCCTAATGAGGACAGAATAAAACGTTATTGGAAAACATTCAGAAGCATCGATCATTTTTTATGACTGACTGATCTGTAAAGGAAAGGCTATTGTAACAAACTATAATTTCAGTACCAGAAAAACACAGGAAATGTCCTTTAATCATGAAACACTTGAATAATGACTTCAAAAATTGAATTTCGCTGCGAGGGAAATCCGAATCCATACACTTCTGTTAACATGTCAGGTGCTCTGACCACTAAGGCATCTTAATTCCAGCCAGACCTGATCTAGAAAATAAAATGGAGGGAAGTGACGCAATCGAGACGGTAAAGGTAGGGGGCGCAAGAGAGGGGATTTCCACTGCTGTGTAATATTTTCATCTCTGTTTTACAGGTTTCGTTGAACGCTTGAATTCATTAGGTGTAATTGAGTTATCTTGCTATAGTTTAATGGTCCGAATACCTGATATATGATATTAGCAAAAGTCCTAGGTTCATAACTAGCTCACATCAAAACTCAGTTTTATCAGCTAACTATTGAAGAAACACTTTCAATAAGGAGTAAATGCAGAAGAGTCTTAAACTTTACGTCAGAAACCAACAATAAGAGACTTACTACTACAAAAATAAATAATAAGGGACTTACAGGTTTCTATGCCAAAACAAATGAAACAATCATCAACGATGAAAAACCTCATGAAAAAATCATCGACAATGAAAAACTGACACCCTTCAGAATAATAAATATAATAACAGACCCACAAATAAATAATAACACACTTACAGCTTCCCTAAGCCAAAATCCAACAATGAGGCTTACAGCTTGCTACGACAGCAACCAATAATAAGTGACTAACAGTTTGCTAGCCAGAAATCAAGAATAAAAAACTAACAGCTTACTAGGTAGAATCCAATAACAAAAGTTTTACTAGACCTGAATCCAAAAGTTCAGTCTCTAAGACAAAATGCTTATTAGAACAAATCTAGTCAGTATAATTATCGTACAATCAGAGAGCTATCTTACAACCAGGAACAGAAAGCTTATTAAAGCAGAATCTAATAACCAGGAACAGAAAGCTTATTAAACAAGAATCTAATAACCAGGGAGTGAGAGCTTACTTGACGAGAATCACATAGTCAAGAACCAACAACTTACTACGTCATAACGTAACAACTAAGAAATAAAGTCAATGCCAGAATCTGGAAACTAGGCACAAACGGTAAACTAGACCAGAATCAAACAATTAAGGCAAATGTGCCACTATAGCAGAATATAATAATCGATTATTAAAAACTTATTGGCCAAAATCTAAGAACCAAAAACAAACGGCTTACGAAGTAAAAAAAAAATAGAAAACAAGCAATTCAGGGTTTACTAAGCCACAATCTGCATTTCCTGGAAAACAAAATTATAGAATTCCCATGTTATGTCAATGGGGAGCTAACTTCGAAAATCCATAACTTTTAAAAAAAGATTTTTTATTGCATACCTTTACGGGACATAAATTAAATATCTATTTTTCTAAATGGCAGCTTTGCTCATTGCTGTAATACAGATGACTAGGCAAAATATTGGGAGTACTTACTCCATTTCTTAATGGTACGAGGTTCGTTCTATTCGTTCTTAAAGATTAACAACTATTGACATCACATCTCATTCTTTTCCGATGCTAAGCCATTCTCAGTGGCCTTGGAACAAAGATAACGGATGTGCCAAGCCACAGAGCTGAAAAATGAACAGCAAAAATTATCATCTTAGAACTGAGATATAGTTGACAATATCTCCAGGAAAGGGCCGAGATATTGGGGGGGGGGGGTAAATATTCCAACAACAAAGCTGAGTAATTGGGGGATATCGTCGGAAATTGTCGTGATATTCCCATTGAACACCAAGAAATGGGTGGCAATTAGCTCGTTGATGAACAGAATAATTAGCGGAAAATATCTTATTTTAGCATTCCGAAATTGATGACAAATACTATCACTATAATAGTAACAATTAATTGTTAAACAACCCATCGCAAAGCCGCGAAATGAGTTGCAAATAATCTCAAGGCAACTGAGAAATGGGTAACAAAAGTGGTGACTGCAGAGATGAGAATGGTTACAAATGATCCCACTGTGACATGTTCTTAAGTAGTTTACGGAATCGTGTTTTAATGAGTAAGATGATTTCACTGATCCATGGGTTTCAAACAGTCCCACTACACAGTTGAAGAATGGATGATTGAAGAATGGATTAATACTTCAGAGCTGAGGAAATAGTTGCAAATGATCCTACTGTAAAGTTGGGTAATGGATGACACACAGTAGCACTGGAGAACGGACGAACAGGTCACAAGTGGTCCCACAGCAGAACTGAGGAATGTGCTACAAATAGTTTAACAGCAGGCTCCGAAAATAGGTTCCAAATGGTGTCAGTGAAGAGGTGGGGAACAGATGATAAAATAATCATACTGAAGAAATGAGGAATATGTGGGAAAATACCCAATTAATGATTTGAGAAATGAGCAAAAACTAGTAACATTGCAGAGCCGAGGAATGAGTTGAAAATGGTGAAACTGTAGAGCTGATAAAGGACCTCAAAGAGTCTCACTTGAGAGTTTAACAATGGGTGAAAAATAGTAACACTTCAGAGCTGAGCAATGGATGGAAAATAGTAGCAACACGGATATGAAGAAGTTGTTTTCTGCGTTTCTTTTACGAAAAGAAATATGTTTATTTGTTTCTTTTTTTTAATCTTTCTTGTTGTTGTTTCTGTATCTTTTGTGCATTTACCACGACACACAAATTCTTTCTTCAGGCATCCATTTGTGTAGTCCTGTTTATGCGCAATAAACTTTAAAACGGAAAAACGCAACTCTTCTGGAAATCTCCTCACTGCATTTGCACAAACATTACAGATACCATTGTTAATGACGACGCATTAATAACGCACCCTGTGGATGAAAGGCTTATCATAGAGTATAGATTCATTGCCTTGGGAAAAACAAGTGAAAACAAGTAAAAACACCTAACTCTCATATGAAAAGCTACCAAATGAATAATTAAATTCTAGAATAGAAGAAGAGAAAAGGAAGGCAAAATAACCTTCGTTCATTCCGTTGACTTCAGCGAGCAGCGTTTCGTTGGTTAAACTTCGCTTCAGACAACTATCAAAAGAATGTGAAATATTCTTTCAAAGCAGAAATGTTTTCAACATAGT
The DNA here is from genome assembly GCA_038380435.1 of Ryuthela nishihirai. NCBI lineage: Eukaryota > Metazoa > Arthropoda > Arachnida > Araneae > Heptathelidae > Ryuthela > Ryuthela nishihirai. The sequence goes on along the minus strand of JAWZYU010000013.1, from coordinate 68,419,737 downwards.
TGAAGTGTAAACTTTGCTGCTCTGGAAGTTTGTCTGTACATTGTTGGAATATAATGCAATTATATAACCTTCTCTTATTTTTCTCTTTTCGTTCTTTCAGAAGATTAAAAAACAAAACATTTATCACATCAAATGGAGCAACTGGAATAATAGCAAACATAATTGTTTGGTCGGTGAAAGTAAGTTCGCACGGTCCGATAGACATACCTGAAAAACGTTTATGATATTACTGACGAATATTGAAGCGGACAATGAATGTGAAACAGTGGAACCGTGACCTCTTACTACCAGATAAGAGAGGGGCGGAGTGGCTCAGTCGGTATCGCACCAGGCTCGTAATCTGTATTTTGCAGGTTCGAGTCCCAGCTGGGTCAGCATTGAGATTTATCTCCGCAAAATTCTCCGCCTTGCCCACGGTCAGTAGAGGAGACTGATGGGCTTAGAAAGGGCGCCGTCCGTCAGATGGGACGTTAAACGTGTATCCGTGTGTGAGAGAGTCATACGCTCTGCACGTTTAAGAACACGCTGGATGGCCTTGACGGGAGTCTACCATCTGTCTCCCAACAGCTGTTTCAGTGGGTCCCCTTTCCCAACCTTCTCTGAGCCTTCGGGGTCCTTGTGACCTGGCCATTTAGCCCATGGTGTGCAAAAAAGTGCCGCTCAGAGGTAAAACAACCCACGGCAACGAGACAAAAGATAATATGAATTGCGTTATGTTTGTATTGGAACAAGGTTGATTTCAAAGGATGAGTACAGAGTACAGAGTTGTAATAGCATGCAAAAGGAAGGGTTTCCTTTGGTGTGTGTGCGGAGACGATCAAAATTTTCTATATATGGTGATTTTCTATATATATATATGGTGATAAAAGCAGTTTTGTTTGGAACTAGAGCAACAGTGCATATTTAATCTGTGTAAAGAGTGTCATTCCTTCCATATGTGATGCATAATCAGTGGTAAGATGATTTCTAAGAATTGTGTTTATGCTTTGATTTGTGATTCGCTTTTCGAATGTTATATTGGTTTATCTTTTATTTTTTAATAAATGTCAGGATCATTTACTGTAGTTGATTAGCATATTGGTGTTTCAAATGACTAATAGTAAAATTTGCAAATCATTCATGTAAATTACTCAGTTATAAAATTCTCAGTTATTAAATGCACGTAGCTTCATTTATTGTCCGTTTATTTGTTAAGAATTCAAAACATGGTTGTCAAATGAAAATGCAACTAAAAATATGTAGCAAAATAAATGAATCTTTAATAACATGATTGATAGGTGGCTACCCAATGAATAATAAATTTGATATTGTCAATGTTATTCTTCAATAACATGCAAATTAATTTGACAGAACATAGGGAAAAGTCTGTTTCTTATTCTATAAGGATGATCAAAACTGGCCATTACTGGTCGACATAAATATGGTCGATAGTGGAGTAAAAAAGAAACGGTTTAACCATTGGTTGGTGCCTTAAGTTTGAGCAGTATTTTTTATTCTCGTTCAATGGACCAAAATCAAGTCTTAAAGACCCGAATAATAGTACTCAATGGATTAACTGTGCAGCTAAGAGAACGTAAGACGGTTCCTCAAAATTTAAAACATCGTCTCGTACTTGATTAAATTATTAGGTAACAAGATTTCCAGAATTCAAGGGAATGTTGCGAAAATTTATAAATAGTCAGGTTCCAAGGACGATACAATTTAAGGAAATATCTCTGGATTTAGTAAATGGTCAGCACCTTAAGACTTAAGGGAAGTTTAAGAATGTGATTCAGCAACTCTTAGAAACAAAATCTGAGCTTCTCTTCAATGCCATCAAAAGCGATTTTAAGCTCTCAATGTTGGGTGGTTGTTGTGCTTTAAAATAAATCCTTGTAACTAAAGTGCGCCAAGCAACACAAAAGGAAAATATTATTTAATGATGCTAGATTCCAACCAGAGTTAAAACGACAAAAACCAGAAATAGAATTAAGCGCTATAAAAAGCAACAACGATATTAAAGAACTACAGATGTAAAGAAAAAGGATAATGCTATATATGACATACTATAAGGCAGTATCAATTCTATCAGATAAAAATAAACTAGCCTCAAAACTGCAAAAATAAATCATTTCATAAAGCATCTGCAGGTTCAAAGGCGAGGACATTAATCAAAAGAGATAAAATATATAGCAAGCCCAAAGTGAAAATGATGATATATAATTAAAATACATAGTTTGCAAAATAATGTGGCAACCGTCGTAAATAGGTTTAGCCATATGCTGGAAGAAGAATGAGCTAAACTATAAATAAAGTACGGTTCCCCGGAACGAGTGTTAAACTGGATTAATATCCTCTCTGATGTTGGTGTGTGTAACACCTTTTCCATCCCATTAATGCCTCCGTACCGTATACCATAGCGAGCGATGAAATCTCAACTCACCCATAGCACACATTTGTTATGTGAATAAAACTAATTTCTGAGTGAATTATTCATTTCACAGAAACATAAATGTTTCAAGTTAACATCATTCCACCACTGGTAAGCTGGTCCTTACTCTGTTTGTTAACAAAAAAAAAACTCCCCAGGCTCCGATTAGGGCGGAGATTGTACTAGACGGACATTGCATATCGCCCCAGATTCTTAGATAGCCTTCATTACAGCACAACGGGTCTTACTGAGGAGATGTTTATTGCACTAAAAGAAGCAGAACTAATCTATGTTCCTTATCGCGATCTTCTAAACCCAGGATTCATCTGAAATTTCTTTCCTGCAGCAGACTAATGCTGTACTAGATAATTGGATCGTTTTATTTTTCTTTTCTTTTAATTCCCCCAGCCCTCATTGATGCCATGGATCATATTCATTGCTTTTTTTTGGAATTATGATTGTGTAAGTTTGGAAAATTTATTATTGCCATCTATCTCTGATATTTATCTTTATTCAGTGTAAAAAAATAATATATCCTTTCCAGAAACAGTACAAAAATGAGTTTAATGTTTTTATTTAATGCAATTCATATTCCTATGGCCTAGTAGTTAGCGCGCTTAGCTACTGATCAGAGGGAACTGGGTTTGAGCCCCGGGCAAGGATGTATTGTCTTTCTGCTGAGGTCTCCCTCACAGACCTTCTGCTATGGCGTATAAACTCGCGGGCTCCTATCAGACTCAGTGACAAGTAGCTGTTTGAGGGGATTTTTTTTTATAGTAACTGTGGCGTATGAAAAAAAGTCTTCTTTCATAAATTCCCTAAATGTTTGAATAGCAGCCCAGAATACAATTTACAATTTCTTGTTTTTAACTTGCAACAACTCAAGCACAAGCTAGCACTTAGTCCCCAGCGTTCACATGTCATATACAGGATTTGATTTTTAGAGCAATACAGGGTAGCACAAGCGAAACCGTGTGAAAAAATTGGGAGTGGTAGGTCAAGTATTGAAAGAAATATAGGGGCTTATTTAGGGAATTATCTGTTGGATCTCAACAGTTTGTGTAGAAACGAAGGTATGGGAGCACCATGCAAGATAGAGTTGGAAAGCTGCCAAAACGTAGGCCAGCATGCTCTAGAATAGTCCTGTACAGCACAAACTTACCGAAGAGCCCCTTGGGGGAAAAAAACAATATTCTTAAAGAACCACAGGAAAAAGTCCTTACTTTTAAACAAAAACATATATTTCTAATGAGTAATGAATTGGTAAAATATTTTTTTAAGAACTCAAGAAAATGAGTACTATGAATTGGCAAAATCGTTTAGTTATATATCCTAAAATTAGTTGGTAAGAAAATTGGAAGAAATGAGCCAGATTCAGTATATTGATTACTTGTTTTAAGAGACGTCAGTTCTTTTACAATTGGCCAAGGGTTGGACGGGCCTTATCTAGAAGCAAGACATTGTGTCATCTCGAGAGACACTAAAAATTATTTTAAAATAATTTCGTTGAATCAGTCTTAATTTTAAAACCTTCCTGGAAACGACAGATACTTTTTCTATCAGAATACAAAAGTTATGTGGAATTATATTGAATAATGAAGAATCGTATAGGAAAGACACAGACACACACATAGATATAAGAGATAGCACAGATTCAATAGGAATGAATTTCGAGGGACATCTGAAGTTTGGTGGTGAATGCGACAGAAAGTGATGCCATGTAGGACAATTTCGTAGATCCGTGACTGTCCGTAGATTTCAGACAGGACATCCCTGCTTGACACTCGGCTACTATTTGCAAATTCCGCCTATTACCTAGCTACAAAAGTCCAGATTACTATTCAAGCCTCGGCATTTAATTCCTTATATACTGTATTCAGCTTATTTATGCTTAATTACATTAAACACTATAATTAATGTTTCTGATTGCGTTTGCAAAAGCGATCTCGACACGACTTTTGGTATGCAATGGAAAGAATTTCCTAAAAGTATGCATTATTATTTTCTTTTATAATCATAAGAGTGTAACATATTTTACGAAATTATTAGAAATCTCAGCATGCCATTAAGCTAACAGAAGTATTTGTTGCAAGGTTCATCTCTAATGGAACAAAATTTTATTTTAAACAAAATATTAAACTGATTATTAAAAATAAATGAATACCCCCTCACTTAGCTGTTTGCCACAGAGGTTTGTCAGTTTATACGCCATAATATAAGGTTTGAGAGGATGGCGGAACCTCAGCAAGAAAACGACACGAACATTCATGCCTTATCTGGGGTTCGAACCCAGATCCCTTAGATCAGGAGCCAAGCGTACTAATCATTTGGCAACGGATACTCTACATGAGAACAAATTTCTCGACTCTTAGTATCCATGCTTTCCTTTGACCGACTGTTTAGCATATATTTTTCCTTTTAGTAACACACTGCTGCTCAGTTTGTGTTACTGATGAAATGGACTATGCATTTGTGCTAAAACAATCTTAATGTGTAATTTCTGTATAGTGACGTTTTTAACAAACTCATAGAGTCATTTTAATTTAAGAAGCTTATACCATAATGAGAGAAAAAGAATATTTCCTATTCAGAGACATGCAGAAAATGTAATTTTTTCCAGTTCTTTGGGTCCATGTGCTCATAAAATCTCAATTGCTAATGTAACAGCAGAACTAGGCACGTTAAAGTAAGGATAAGTCCTGGAAGCATATAATTAAAGATTCGTTTTACTTTTCACTAAGTTTTGCTTTAATAGAGCGATAATTGCATGTGTACTAGAGCATGAAAGTTAAACATTAATTTAAAGGGGTTTCAGTAGTAAACAAGTAAGTGTTAATTAAAATTCTGCTTATCTTCTTCCGTCTTTCTTCCAATGGCTTCTGCTTGTTCTCCATCGCATCAATATTACACCAAGAGACTTACTGTTTCCCATTCTCTGCCTTAAACTGCTCCATAACTAACACACTATAGTTCTCATTAAAATATCTTTTTTGTGTGTTGGACAGCTCCATGCAGTTAGATGGAAACCGCAAACAAATGTATTCATTGCAAAGCATTTATCTTCTCGTAATTGTTTTATTGTTCCACATGAAGCCAACATTTCATTTATCTCTTTTTGCTTGTTTCTCTAATGTAGGTTTTTCAAGTTTTTTTTTCACTTCAGCAAAGATCCATAAAGAAAAAAAGGAGATATTGAACACTTGTTTAATTTCTCGCTATATGAAGAAGGAGAGTTTCGATTTTGCATTTATTTCTTTATCCGTGAAATTTCCATTAGTAATCTTATTAGGAGTAGAAGAGCGTAACGGAAAAATATATTAATCTTAACCAATCGGTAATATCCACAGCAGGAAGTCGTGTTACGAGAGCTGCAATTTTCGTATGCAGCTGTCGTAATCCGTTTCAACTGGTAATGGATCAGAATCCAAAAAAAAAAAATATCAGGTTCCCAGGTGGGAGGGGGTTGGCTCGTGATATTCAGTTCTCAGGATCGAGTCCCATTTGTGCTAGCGATGATATTTATCTCTGCTAAACACCCACTCTGCCTTCGGTCAATGAGGGATACCGATGGGCTTGCAAAGGCCGCCATCCGATGGACGAGACTAACACGTGGTGTCATGTTCAGGAGAGCCATACTCTGTTCAGTTAAAGTACAAGCTGGATGGCCTTGACCGGAGGGTACGATCTGTTCCCCCAACCTTCTCTGAGTCTTCGGGGTCTTTGTGACCTTACCGTTTACATCATTGTGTGAAAAAAGGTGTAGTTTAGAGGTAATGCAACCCAACTCAAATCAGATTCCCTGGTTCAGTTCACAAATGAGACAAGGTAAAGACATTTTCTTGCAATTTCTTTCGCAGTGCCCAGTGAGAACGGTGTCTTCGGACTTGAAAAAGCCGTCACCCATGGTTTTTGAGGTTAAAAACATTTTTTCTTTTTGTAGAAGAAACTTTAATTGCTTTAAACTTTCTGGATGACTTTATAGAAGGTCTTGTCCAATCCACAGAAGACGTAGGACCATATGTAACAGATCCCTGCCTAGTGATCTAGATCCCCTACCCAACTTTGAGACATTGGTGTCTTGGTGACCGAGTTATTTAGCTCATTATGTGGTCAGACGTGCAGCTCAGAAAGTAAAACAACACAACCCTTTTCAGATATTTATCCCGTAAGGCTCCAAAAGAGTTCCTTCACATGAGTAAAATACCTAAAACCATATTTAAAACGGAGGCAAAGAGTTTGCAAGATTTTTATTTAAACACTTTGATTTGTAAAAATAGCATACGAGGTCAAAACCATCGTCAGTATGATAAATAATCCTATCCTTAGTCAAAAGCAAGAAATAGCGCCATTATCAACACTCATTCTGAGTTATTACTGGAAAATGGGCGAAACCCTACAACTGATAAACAATAACGTCTGAATTTTGAATACAATCAGCGAGGAAAATAAATTGCCTACAGCTTGTTTGTAGCCAAGAACACTGTTTAAGTAAGGAAAAATAACCGTCACTATCCATTTGCTATTATCCAGAGCCTACGATAGAAGGTCTGTAAACGGTACATAGGTAGTCACTGGAAGAAGAGGTATGCACCAATCCCAATCTGTGATGATGCATAGAACCGGCCAGGCCTAGCACCTAATGTCCGACCCCGCCTTCTCGTGGTACAGACCGTTAGTACCTTTCAAAAGAGATACTCTCTTGTGGAAGTGAACGAAAGCGAAGGGCTGCCAGATTAGTGTGGCCTACTGATCTGGACAACTATGGCTACTTTTCTTTTTTTTTCTACCCTGCTGAGGAGTGGTCAACCACACAGGGTCCTGGTGCTGACAATATAAACCCACTGGACTGGACAGATATATTGCTCTGAGTTTGATTATGGATCCTGATTTTTCTGCACTGGTGGGCTTCTGTGGAGGGAAAATCTTCCGCTGTGTTTTCTGTTTGTTTGTGGGTTGACAGCCCCAAGTGAATAGATTCACAGGATATGTTTATCAGCTGGTGGATAATCCTGAGCAGAGGTTATCTCAGGCACCTGAACTCTTTGCTTCTACTGGCATCGTCCAATTGTACATTGCAGGAAGTCTGCAGTGTAGATGGTTTCAGCGTTTAGTGGTTGGGGAAGGGGTCTTTGCCCCATATCTGCGATTAGGGGACTGTTTGGTGTTGTCGGCATTCCCTCTCTCAATAAACATACTTTCTTTAAACATCACACTAACCATTTTCTCTGCATAGGTGGTTGGAATGTGAGGAATCCGCACAGAGCTTATTCTCTTGATGTCCTCACACAAGAATTCCACCGTTAAAAATTTAGATATTCTCAGCTTGCAAGAGACCAGATGGACTGATAAAGGTCAAATTCTTAAAAATAATCTTAAATTTCTCTTTTCAGGGAGGGAAGATAACAAGCATCACCAAGCGTGGGTCTACTTCTCAGCAGACACTCTAGTGATGCTTTTCTAGGATACGAGTGCATTAATGAAAGGTTTCTTACAGTAAAATTTCAGACAAGCGTTAAAGACTTGAATCTAATTTGCTGTTATGCCCCCCCCCCCACCCCGATGATGCCTATGAGGATGAGAAGAATAGGTTTTACGGACAACTTCAGGATATTTTGAATTCTGTCAAGAAAGGAGATATTACCCTTGTTCTAGGTGACTTCATGCCAAAGTTGGTACTGACAAAGGTTTCACCTTTGGGGAGGGGTGATAGGCCCTTTTCGTATTGGTAGCTGTAATGGCAATGAGCAACGTCTCCTACAGGTAAGTAAACTCAATGGTTGCAGAATAATTAACATTTATTGCAAACACCTCGACATACATAAGTACACATGGGTTTCACCTGATGGGCTGCAGAAGAATATGATTGATTACATATTAATTAACAGCAAATGGGCTAATTCTGTTAGGAATACCAGGTCATATAGGGGAGCTGGAGTTCGATCTGACCATTACCTTGTTAAAGGTGTCTTAGTATTGTTAAAGGTGTTATTAGTTAAAGGTGTCTTAGTATTGTTAAAGGTGTTATTGGTGATCTGGCAACCTTCGTGTCACGTGACACGAAGGTTGCCAGATCACTAATTTCTAAAAAAATCGTTGCCAGATTTTTTTTCTGAATTTTGTAATCAACCGTAATGTTCGGATACTTTTTTGAGCGACAGTACCAAATAGTTAACGTCTTGTGAGGTATAAAACGGACAGGTATACAGGGATTGGAGGAAAAATAAGGTAAGGTTATAGAAGGTGAGGATTCTATCATGGCTAGGTGGGCTGAGCATTTCAGTGATATTTTAAACAATGTGGTTAGTTCTACTCCCATTGTTTGTAATGATGATAGATGCATTGGTGGCTTTAATATTGGCGCTATAACACAATCTAAAGTTATTTTGGCTATTTCTAAACTTTAATTTTATAAATCCCCAGGGGTAGATGAAATTACAACGGAAATGCTTTGAGCTACGAATATTTTGGTTACCACATAGATGACTAAAATTTTGAATATTTTTTTATGATAAAGGCATAGTTCCTAAGGATTTTACCAGAGCTATTATCATCCCTATTTTCAAAAAAGGATGATCGTAGCTCTTGTGATAACTATAGGCGTATCAGCCTACTCTCTGTTCCAGGTAAAGTTCTTTCCATGATTGTGCTTAATAGAATTAAGAATCTGGTTGATAGTCAATTGCGTGATGAGCAATGTGGATTCAGAAGTTGTAGGGGATGTGTAGATCAGATATTTTCACTTGGACAGATTCTTGAAAAATGTTTGGAATTTCAAAAACCTTTGGTTGCTAGATTTGTTGATTACAAAAAGGCTTTCGACTCTATCGATCGTCATAGTTTGTGGTTGATTTTGAGATCGTATCTCTCTATCATAACACTGAGTCGTGTGAGAGAGTGGTAAGGCTGGTAACAATTGATTTATTATTGTTTCTGTTGTTCGGCAAGGGTGCATTTTGTCTCTTTTCTCTTTAGTTTGTTTATTTATTATGTTATGTCAATTCAGTGCAAGGGAAAGATTTTGGCCTTTAAATGATCTGGAGATACAAATATTTCTCATTTAGATTGTGCTGTAAGTTTAGCCGTTTTTGCAAATGATATGGATGAGATGAACTCTTTCATTCGAGCTGTTGATGAGACTGGTAACTGAGTAGTTTTGGTTATATACAGATAGAAAAATAAAATGATGAAAATTGGTCAGGCAGCCTGTGGTTCAGTTAATGTGAATGGTTGCAATCTTGAACAGGTGTCACAGTTTAATCATCTTGGGAGCTATGTAACAGATACTGGTGATGACGGCATGAGGTTAACAAACGAATAGTGATTGCTGCCTGGACTTTTAAGAATCTTTGGAGAAATAGGCGTATACACCTAAGGACTAAAATTAGACTGTATAATAGTTTGGTTCTTTCTAGGGTTAGTTATGGTAGTGAAACGTGGACACTTTGTAAACGAGATAACAGGAAACTAGATGCTTTTAATTCTACATGCTTACGCAGTATCTTGGACATTAGGTGGTTCAACTTTGCAACTAATGATGAGGTTAGACATAGGAGTCGGCAACCTCCTTTAAGCAGCATATTGTGCAGAGAAAGAATCCGTTGGTTTGACCATGTTGCCCATATGGATAATTATAGGGTTGGCGAATAGTGTTGTGAACCGTGTGCCTAAAGGTCTCAGAAAGCGGGTATATGTATGGATTAAATAGGCAAAAATATTCCTAAGGAAAAATGACGACTCAAATGCCATCAGAATTGACAATGAGTCAAACTTAATTAATATCTGATGCGTTATTAAGTTCCTTAAAATGCATTTTTGATTTTTTGCTTTGGTTAATTTTTTCTAGCCATAAAATGGAAGCAACATCGGGTATTTATATTGACCTCGAAGAACTTAAATTGATCCATTCTGATTTCAAAAAAAGGAATTAGTTTTATTCATTTGAATATCAGAAGTTTACAAGCGAATTTTGATGTGTTTTTGGCATTGATAGAAAGTGGTAATTGTAAACCGGATGTAATAATTCTTTCTGAGATTTGGATACCTGACAATGAAACATCTTTATATCATATTGAGGGATACAAAGGATTTTTTAACTGTAGACATTTTAACAGATCTGGTGGAATTGTGGTTTACATCAAGCAGCATTGGTGTGCTTCCCAGTTAGATTTCGAAATGAACTCAGCTGAAGTTATTGCATTAAAAATTCAATTGAATTCGAGAATGTCGGTAGTCTTATTGTCGATTTATCGTTATGTTGGAGGTGGAGAAATGAATTTCATTGAAGAATTGTTTCAACAAGTCGATAAACTTCCAGATCGTAATATTATTCTTACCGCAGATATAAACTTGGATATCTCAAAAACTACAGAACATATAAATAGTTATTTAGATCTTATGACTCTATACAACTTGTCAAATTATATTACGGTGATTACGAGATCGCAATCACAAACTTGTATAGATCATTTATTCATAAGGAAAATAAGTTCTTTTTCTTGTTGCCCCTATATTGTAACTACGGACATCACAGATCATTATATGATTTATTTCACCTTTTCTTCAACAACAAATGTCTCAGTCAAAGCTAAGAAGTCAATACAGTCAATTATTTACACAGACAAAGTGAAATTATAACAAGGCTTCAAGGACTATAGTTGGAATCATATACAAAATTATTATGACGTAAACGAAGCTTTTGACCATTTCTTTGAGGACTTTAAAAATTAGTTAAAAAGACTACAGTAAAGAGAAATGTGAATAAAAAATTAAAAACTTTTAAAACCGTGGATAACCACAGAACGTATTAAGTCAATACGGTACCGAAATCATTTACATAGGTTATGGAAAAAATACAGAATTGATGCTAACTATTACAAGAGTTACAGAAACTCCTTAAATAGCGTATTATCAAAAGCAAAAAAAATTCATATTTTCAAGAAAAACTGTCATATGCTGGAAATAACACAAAGAAGAAATGGGATATTATAAATGAAGTATTTAATACAAATAGTAGGAAAAAAATCAAAATCATCTGTTTGAAATGAGCTTAAATAATAAAATGGTATATTTTACAGATAGTTCCACTGAAATAGTTAATGCTTTTAATGATTATTTTATAAATATAGCTACTGAATATGAAACTCGTAATTCGGAATCAGATTTGGTAGTGCCTGAAGATCTTAAGTTGAAAGACAGAATAATCATTTCCCAGGGCAATTCAATGAGTCTGATAGCAGTTTCATTGGAAGAATTACATAGCATAGTAAAAAATTTGAAAAGCACTTATTCGATTGGCTGGGATGACACAAACGTGGATAATTTTAAAGCAATATATCCATCGATACGACCAACATTGTGCTACTTGTTTAATATGTCTTTATCTTCTGGTATTTTTCCAAATGCCTTTAAAGATTCAATAATAGTTCCTATTTACAAAAAAAGGAAACGAAACTCTTATAGAAAATTATCGACCTATTGCTTTACTTCCGATAATGTCAAAAATATTGGAAACCTTATTTTTTGTCAGGTTGAACAATTTTTATTAAAGTTTAACATAATAGCAAAGAACCAATATGGATTTCAGCAGACAAAAAACACAGAAGATGCTATTTTACATCTAATAAATTCATTAACGTGGTCTCTGGATAAAGATTTTAAAACACTCGCAATTTTTTTGGACTTATCAAAGGCTTTTGATTTGATAAATCATGAAATATTGCTGGATAAGCTTTATAAATATGGAATCAGAGGTACCAGTTTTACATGGCTAAAATCCTACTTGGGAAATCGTTTACAAATCGTTAGGATAAATGATATATATATATAGTTCTATGAAAAATATTAATACAGGGGTACCACAAGGTTCTGTACTGGGACCTCTACTATTTATATTACATGTAAACGATATATTTGACAAAACGTTTGAGGCAGAAATTATTTCTTACGCTGATGATATTGTTTTGTTATACAAAAGTAATACCTATGAGCAATTATACCAAATGGCAAACAGAGATATTCATCGTCTCTATCAATGGCTAATGTTGAATAAATTAAGTTTAAATAAGGCTAAAACATGCTATATAAAATTCCAGTTGAAGGCATCAGCTGACGGTAGCAGTGACTCTGGAATGGTTTCTCATCACAAGGACTGTTACAACATCCTAAATTGCAGTTGCGAACGTCTGAAAAACAACGTCAAATTAAATACGTAGGAGTGATTATTGATAAAAGCCTTTCATGGAAGTTTCACATTGACTACATTGTGGATAAGATTAAACCATTCCCAACAAAATTTTATACACTAAGATTCTTACTCGATAAAACAAGTTTAAAAATTTTATAGTCTGCTTGTGTATGTAGTCAGCTACAATATGCAATAAAAGCCTGGGGAGGAGCTGCAAAAACAAATTTAAGCAGGCTGTTGATTCTGCAAAAATTTATAGTTAGAATCATTGACCATAAAAGTCGCTTCTCTGAATCTCGTCCTATATTTAAGAAATTGGGGTTACTGACTCTGTCTCAAATTTACATTTTAAATGTTATTGAATATTTCCATTTCAATTTACATCTATTTCAGGTTCGACAGACATATATACCACTTAGAGACTCATCATTTAAACTGCAAATACCACGTATATCAAAGCAAGCTACTACCCGTAATATAACCTATATTGGGCCTAAATTATACAACAGTGTTCCAGATAAAATGAAAAAAATTACCTCTAAATATTTATTTAATAAATCTCTTTCTGAATGGATATTAAACAATGAATGATAACTGTATGTAAAACTAATTTTTTGACTTCTACATCATTGATTGGTTCAATTATCAATTGTTGCCTTGTTAATTTTTTGCATGTATATTTTTGTCATAATTATACACCAGCGCTCAAGTATTCAGTTACTTTAGCTGGGTATATTTCATAAAATTTTGTACTGATACATATCTATGTTGAATAAAATTTGAATTGAAAATTGAATATATAATAACATAGGATGGGGTAGCTGTTTGACTTTCTCTTGCTTCAGATAGGCCGTCACTTGTCGGGTTTGTGGGCACTGGCGTCATAAAGAAGGAGAATCCTTGACACACTTGTTGTTGTACGCTACTTCTTCATCTCCTTAACAATTTTGGGCAAAACAACGTTGGTGTGCTATTAGCAATTTGCCGTCATTTTTTCAGGTAAGATATCCACAGCTACCACTGCCTGGGAATTGAAAAAATTGTGAACATCTTCCTTGAACGAAAGTCTTGTCAGAGAATTTGGGAACGCGGTTAATCCTCCGCATCCCAAACAACAGTTGTCGATCTTTCTTGAAGTTGTGTAGTAATAAAATCACGTCTCATCACCTGTGACAAGTCTGTTAACCGTTTGGGGCCACTAGATTGAAATATTTTAATCATCTCCTTGCACGAGTCGACTCTAACGCTTTTTTGCTATTCTGTCAGTTAGTGGGATACCCATTTGGTACAGATATTTAGGAACTTTAAATGTTGATGAATAATTTTTTCCATACTGCTAATCGATACACTGACATTTAAACGTATTGCCTGAACGTTGATGTGTGGATTCTCTTTAATGAGTTAATGAACAGCAGCGATGGTTCTTCCGTTCACATCCTCCTTCTGTTTTCCTGCACGAGGGAGGGCATCGAAGCTCTGCCTTCCTTCTCTGAATTTGCGCATCCATCTCGTAACAGTTGCCATATGAATAGGGCATGATCCTCATACACTTGTGATAAATCGGCATGACTTTTTTCTCGTCGGCTCCAAGTTGCATCCTTGTCAAAATGTAAAATATTTCCACGTCTTTAAGTAGGCTTTATAGCAACAACACACAAATTTCGCAGACCGAACTTTACGCGCCGTCATCGAATAGAGAAGTGATGATACCCTTTGTTTTTAACACTTAATGACAAGTTTAGACAAGCTTTAAAAAAAGTCGTAGGTAGTTAACTTCGGAGTAACGAATGCAAACCTACAGACACGTTGCAAAGACCTAGTTAATCATTAAATATTGTTAGTCTTAGAGTCTGATTTTTCCAGAAGCAAATTTTCTTAACAATCGGCAATTGCTTGTAATAAGGATTAGCTACAATCTTATATAATCTTTGTTGCTCTAGTGTTGATGTAGGAAAGTGAATAAATATAAAACCATTGAAGGCTTAATTTCAGTGAAAACCAGTGAACGGCAAATCTAGAATTATTGTTCTATAACCAAATCCCAAATCATATCTAGTTGTACAATATGCTACGGCAAATACAGGAGTGTCTGAATGTGGTTTTTCTATGGCTGGAAGAATGGACTATTGAGTAGTATGAACCCGTGGTCGGGAAAGATTCTGGTTGAACTTCCATAGTTCTTGTCTACTTTACGAGTATATAAGTGTTGACATTAGGCTTTTATTTTTTCAACAAGAATTAATCGAGAATTGTTAAAAGTTGTTAGATATTTTAGATTTTGTATAACAAACATTTCTGGAATTTTTAAGCAGCAAAGTGTTTTTTAGCAAGCAAAGTGTTTTTTAAGTAAAATTACAAATAATAATAAATTTTTTATGAGAGCAAAGGAGTGTTTATTCAGTTTATATATTCATATATTTATCTTTGGTTTTACAGTTATTAATGTAAAATTTTGGATATGGAACACATCACTTCATTTTAACAAGAATCCTGTAAGAAGAAAAAATTTTAAGTTATTAAATGATGCTTTCATACAGTGCATCCGCGATGTATCTCTGAGACTATCCATGCTTAAAAGTAATTTAAATAATTCTGTATTGTTCGAATGGCTTTCAAATAACTACAATATGCAAGTTTCAGTAAGCTAAAACCAAGATACTTGTTGAAATATCGCGGTTTCATTTTTGAGAAAAAAAAGGGGGGAATCTTGTGTAAGAGACAGAACTTCGTATTTAATTTCTTTCACATAAAAATTATACGTTGAGTGTGCTTCTATTCCTGAACACGTAATTATAGGGAACCTTTCAGTAATATGCAAAACTAATTGGTTCATCTTCGTTTGAATATTATTTCTTACGGATTAACAATGCACTGTGAGGTGTTAAAACTTCATTTCTTAAAACTGTAAATTCTTTTTCTGTTACAAACATTTGAATAAGCGAGCCAAATGCTGTTTTTGCATTTGTACATATCAACAATCTGCACAATATTTTGTTATGATTACGGGACGCAGGACATATAACTATTTCGTGGGATGTTCGTTGAAGCCCCCTTTGAAGAAGGGAGAGCATATTCACCCCATATTCATATTGGCTTTAAACTCTAATGAGTTCGAATCGAAGCACTTTGAAATGGACTCTTCTTCATTACGATGAAATACATTTAAAAATTTTTCTGAAGAAACCAGATCAATTGACCAAATTAAATCTGGTAACCAGTTTCTTTTATTTTTCATCGGAAGCAAAATCTTTTGTAAGGTTTTAAAATTCATTATAGCGTAATGACATGATTGCATATTAGACATGGGGCGCGTATGGCTCAATCCTGTAAAAAAATTGAGCGTCAGGCTCATAAAGAGTTTCCAGATTCGAGTCCCAATTGGGTTAGCGCTGAGATTTATGTCCGGAAAACTCCCTGCCCACGGTCAGTAGGGTTCACCGATGGGTTTGAACCACTCTTAGTCGTAGAAACAATTTGCTGTAAAGCAGGGGTGGCCGATCCAAACTTAACGAAGGACCACCAGAAGAAAAATGATATCTTTAGAGATTAACGCGAAAAATCCTCTATTTAAAAGCGAAAACATACATTTGTAACGAGTAATGAATTGCAAAAAAAAACTATATTTATATGGAATCAAAAGAATATTTTGATTAAAAAGCGAAAAATATTTATTTTTGACCAATAGTAAGAATTAGCAAAATAGTTTAGTTATGCACCTAAAAAGGCTTGGTCAAAAAATTGGAAGCAATGAGACAAATTCGAAATGTTGATGATTTGTTTTATTAACCCGAAGTTCTTTTGCAATGAGTTGGACGGGCCTGGTCTAAGGCATTTTTTTCGTTCACACTCAGTTGAACATAAAGTTTATTCTTTTTTTTTCATTTAACCTTTATGTCAATTCAGAATTTTAGAATTTCATTTAGAATATTCAATTCAGAATTTCATTTAGAATATTTAATTCAGAATTTCATTTAGAATATTCAATTCAGAATTCCAATTTAGAAGTCAATTCAGAATAGAATTGACTTCTTAAAGGTTTTTTCAATTTAATTAATAAATTTTACTTTTTTATTTGTAAATATTTGGACTTTTAATATTGTTTTTATACTTTTTGCTGTCACTTCGTTAATTCTACATTGCACATGTCGAAAAAAATTGCCCTTACCATCAGGCCTGGAACTAGAAAAAATAAAGGGGAGGGGGTGAGCAAGCGATACAATCGAGTCGGAAAAAGAAGGTAGATGCAGTATAATATTTTCCCATTCGTTCGACGTTTGTAAAAGATGAAAATTGTGCGAAATGTGTACAGTCGCTCAAAAAAGTATCCGAACACTATGGTTGATTACAGAATTCAGAAAAAATATCTGGAAACGATTTTTTTAGAAATTAGTGATCTGGCAACCTTCGTGTCACGTGAAACGAAGGTTGCCAGATGACTAATTTCTAAAAAAATCGTTTCCAGATATTTTTTCTGAATTCTGTAATCATCCATGGTGTTCGGATACTTTTTTGAGCGGCTGTACAAGTTGAATAACTTCCAGCCTGCATTATCCTTACTAGTATTCTCAAAGGGGGGACCTTGCCCCCCCCCCTAAATACGGCGCTGCTTAGCATTATATATATATATAGTTCATATTCTGTGTAACAAATGTATAAGATAATTTTGGGAAAGAATTTCTTAGAATGAACGAAATTTTCGTAAGGAGTCCGCAGTACTAAAACAATTGAGAAACATTGCTTTAAGGGAGTTTCAATCGATTGCAATGTTGCTGGATTTCCGTAGACTTTTTGAATGCATGTATACGTGTCAATAGGAGAGAAATCAAAGGAAATTTCCTGTAAATATGGAACATGAGTATTTAGTTGAAAAAATTGAGTTTCTCTTCGGGTGGGATATGAACCCACGACGAAGGAAGTCGTAGGTTTGTACTTTCACTCGAAACATAACTAAATTTTTTTAGGTAACTAAGCATGCATCAGTGATTTGAATGCATGATTTGTTTATATGGGTAGCACACATAAGCACAGAATGAATTGTTCAGCATTTCCCTGTACTATTATTATTTGCATAATCTCAGTTATGGATTGGAACATGTGTTGGAGGCGATGAAACGCGTCTTGAATTGGTAGCTTGCCGGGCTGGTTAATTTAATTTTTCGACGCGTGTTAGTTAAAAAATATAAATTAAAAAAATTAAAAATACGTATCTTCCTATAAGGCCCTAAAGAGTAGAAAATAAACCTAAAGCATATCGATGGTGCAATTGGTCACTGAGTTCATATTCACTTCAAATTCAAAGTGTCGGCAATCTTATTGTGAGTAGATAAATCGGCGCCCTACCTTACTGCCTTCCTTCGAAGCAAATACGAACTCAGTGACCGATTGCAATTTTTTAATTTATATATTTTTTTGTCACTAAAATCATCTACCTTCCAAAATTTTGCTCCCTTTTGCAGTCACGTTTGAGGTAGCCCGCGATATTGTAGACGTCACAAGCTTTAATTTGAGATGCGACTCGTTAAAGTCGACCCCCCATAAATCCGCCCCAAATTTTATCAGGGGGTAATAGTGGGGGCGAAGTTCGAAATAGTTTACGCCGTCATTATACGAGCTTTCATTTGACAACTAACGCGTAACTGTAGGCCATCGTGTTCCCATGATATAGTAGAACGACTTTCAGATTTCAGGTTTTTTAAGAGGGAAGAAAGCACGGGGCTGCAATTTTTCATAGCCTACGACAATCCTCGAGTCAGAAGCTTTAATTTGACGCATAGCTCGTTATTTTCCGCACTCGCATTTAGGGATATAGAGGAACAGTCATTTTCACATTGTCCCCCTTTTGTAGGGGGGAATAAAGCAATGGGAGTCACTTTTTCATAACCTACGACATTCCTGGCTTTCATTCGACGTATAGCTTGTTACTTTCGGCATTCGCGTTCTGGATATATAGGGGAACAAATGTTTTGCATTTCCCTATTTTTAGGGGGAAAAAGCATGGGGGGGTCAATTTTTATGGACTACGACACTTCCCGCGTCACAAGGTTTCATTCGACAAATAGCTCGTTAGTTTCCGCATTCGAATACAGGAGATATGTGGTAAGACTCATTTTCATTTCCCTCTCCTTTTATTACGGGGAAGAAAGCATGGGTGATCAATGTTTCGTATAGACTACGACATTCCCGTGTCAAAAGCTTTCATTCGACGTATGGCTTGTGTCGAATATAATATTCATTAGCTTATGGAAATATTTGCACGAAAACGCTTTGATATTTAAACCAAATTTTGTCTGCATTTAAGCGAACATTGTTTGTTATAATCAGATATGGTGTTCTATCCAAAGTAGGCAAAATCTTCCAAAGCAAGTCATGCCAGATAATTATATATCACTTATATAAAGTATAGAGGTAATAGTAAAGCCTGAATTAATTATTCCACATTACTGACCTTACAAATACATGACGATCAAATATGAGAAAGAAATACATTGTGAATGGTTTTTGAATTCTAGGCTGAGAAACGACACTTTGCTTAGGTGTTGGGTACTAACATTTAATGGAGAAAACAATTATCCAAATAGGAGTAAATAAATCTTTGGTCTTAACTGAATCCTACTTTCACTTTAGGGTAAGTAAACAGCCAGAAACCACTCCCATTCGTGACTCGGTGGAGACAAAAATTAAGCGAGTTTCGTTTACTCAGAGTACTGTAGTAATTGCATTTGCATACGAGTAACAATTACAAAATTATGTGTCGTTATTAAATTTGTTTACTCTGAGCGCGTTGTTAACGAGGCAATTTAGAAATGTGCTGTGGCTGTTTTCCCTGAAGTGACCTCATTATTTATATGAGTAATTTCATAACAGTATTTTGGATTTATTAGGTGTTTTTTTCATCAGATAAAGAACACCAGTAGAATATCGTGGTGTCAGATACTTCAATACCGATCATCTCTATAATTTTTCACAATCTTGTACATTTTGGACAAATCAGAAGCAAAATTTAATTAATTAAGCAGCAGCAGGTGTTGCACGGTTTATTTTAGACACTGATGAATGATATGAATTATACTAAATATTTCTTGAGTGATTTTTGAAGCAAATTATAAATAAGAAAGCAAGAAACTTTGCAGACATAACTACTAGAGCATGACTCCTTTTTGGGTATCATTATATGAGAAAGAAATACATGTCAATGGTTTTTTTATGTAAATATTAAATCCTTTTTGGATCATTATGTAAATATTAAATAGAGGTTTTCATACTCTACTTTGCTCATATGATTTTAAAAAGATTCACTTATTGTTTGCACTAAACATTTATTGTTAATAGTAATTTTTTGGAGAATAGTGGAATTAATACCAACTAAAGTTTTTAGAGACATCAAACAGTTAATTCATTTAAATTAAATTTTTTGGCCAAAGGTGAAGATTCAATATTTTCAAACGCTGATAATCATAATTTCACTTGTTTACGAAATTGTTGTTCATTGTTTATGGTTTTATTTCGACAAATCAACGCAATGTTTAGTAGTAATATTTTTCTCTACTCTGATATTTACCAATTACAAATTATGGTTTTCACAGGTCTGTGATTAAGTTACTTAAATTTTGTGTAACGATGAACGCATGACACAAATGAAAAATATTTTGTACATAATATCATCGCCTAAGAAAGACTACTAGGGTATCTGTGTGATATGCCAGGATGGCATTCACTTTGGGATTCAAAACGACAATTCCAGCTTTTGTCTTGGCTCCTTTGATACTAAATAGCCTGCTGGTCAGAGGAAGCCCCCTTATGTTCTCTGTGCAGTAGGTTCCTTCACTAGAGCAACATCGACTCCTTCTTCTTTTATCTCCTGGTTGAGTTGGGCCATTGCGGCCCTTGCCCCGTTTAAATTTATCTGAATGAATTTCAGATTCGCCCTTCGACCACTTAGAAGCCTACTGTCCATTGTCGGTATGCTTTCGCAACAACTTCAATTCTCTGCAGTACGACAGACAGTTTATATCCATCGCACTGTGGCCAATGTCCTCCTTGGCCCCGTGCTCCTTGTTTGCATTTTGGATTGGGCTTCTTGCACTCCATGTTTGAATGCTTGCCCGCGCACTGTGAACACCATTGCGTCTTCTGATCACAATCCTTTTGTATGTGCCCAAATGCGTAACACTTGTAGCATCTGAGCACTCGGGTGTAGTCCTTGACAAAACAACATGACCATCCCACGTTTATCTTAGCTACTTCTAATAGTTTTCTGTGTGAGGCACTACTAGCCTCCAACACCCAGTGGACTGTGTTTTCCACTCGTGCTTTCACCGAGAACAGCGGGGCTAGATCCGCATGTTCATCTTTGATCCCATTCTGACTTTGGATGACCTTCTGAAGGTCTTCGTGATGGATGTCCTTATCAACTCCGCATACCATGATTTGTGGCCTCTAGCACATTTTTGAGTGCATCATGGCTGTCTACTGCCTTCTTTAGACAGTCCATGTCACTCTGAGAACTGCATTCTACGATGACGACGTTTGCTCTCATCGGCTTTACTGTCACCACTCTGAGATTAAGCTCCGTAGGGTTAATACTACTCTTTAGGCTATCCCTAACCTCAATGGCTTACTTTTTGAGAAGATCAGCAGGGTATGCCTTTGCTTAGGGTGAGTGCGCCTTTTAGCTACCACTGAACAACCCTTCCCTGACCCTTGTCCACCAACAGCCTTCACATAAGTTGGTGGCTTCTCTTTTGTTACTGGAGGACTTGCAACTCTCTCTGTGATGAGCTCTCTCATGGTAGCTATTTGGAGCTCCTGATCACAGACTATGGTGTGCAGCTTCTTAGCTGCACCCATTACTACGTGTCAACTCAACGTGTCAACTCAACGTGTCATTCATTGTCAACTCTATAACGGAACATCGCCACCACGAGTTCCTCCAGAAGGCCAGCCACATTGGCCAGCCTTCCCGAACCCATCTCGTTTTCGTTGGGTTCCACTGTTCTATCCGGGACCGTCTCATTATTTGTACTCCCTTTATCTATTACTGTACCTGGGTCCTCTGTACCTTGTGGAGGTCCATCTCGTTCACCATCAGTACATGTGGTGGGAGTGGGAGTCTCTGGGGCTTCCTCCACAACCACTTGAAGAGCAGTATCCTCTACGGGCTTACTGTCTTTTTTTCCAGTCCGTTTAGTTTTAGTATCGCCTGATTCACTCGCCAACTTCGTCTTTTTCATATTTGGTAATGGGTATTCCACCCAGGCGGTCTCCGCTTACAACCGAGCCCAACAAGGGGAGGCCTCAGAGTTATAATTCATCGCTCGAGGTACCTGAGAGCTGCGCCCAGGTTATACCCAGACTTCGGATCTCCCCTCGGACCAGAGCATGATCCGGGCCGGGGCCCGGAACTAGTCCGGGCCCCGGGCCGGACCCAACCCCTATCGTCAAGAATCACCTACACCCCGTTGGCTCCGCAACCGCCCCTGACCCACCCCGGTAAAGGGGTAGGACAGGGGATGCCTCAGGAACCGATTGATCTGAGTGAGCCAGCTCAGATCGCCCGTTTTATTGAAGCAGAGGCCAAGGGCGGTGTATTGGGCTACCAGTGTTCCTGACCCTCAACCTCTAGGATCCCCTTTTCCACATTACGGGTCTCCACCTACGGTAAACTGATGGGTCTCTCATAGGCGTGGCGACCATGATAAAACTCCCACCTGCCCTAATGGGCCCAAACTAACCACCTCTGGCCACCTTCATCCCTATTAGGTAAATTTCTCAATTCTAGCAATGTTGGCCAGTATCCTCCCTTGAGTCCAGCTTTTGGAGGTGAGGCCCGCACACCTAGGACTTAGTAGGGTGCTGTCTCCAGGCAGAGTCCAGTGGACCTACAACCCGGAAACGGGAATTTGGCGAAGTAAAAAGGGTTCGCAACTCTTAACACGGGGGTGGATGGGAATCCATATCCAAAGGACCAAGGACTCCCATCCTCCCCCGTGTTAAGAGTTGCGAACTCAACCTAAACTCGCCGAATAAACCAGAGACCAGTGAACCTGAAAAAGAATAGAAAATGTTGGAGAGGAGCTTGTATCCCTTGACATAAGCCTCCTCCCCCAAATAGTAACAGACCTGTAATACTGGGCTCTCCCCATAGCCACTGGCGTCTGTACGCCTCTACTCTTTTATAGTGTGCTCACTTTTCACACTTTTTCTCATCCTCCGTCCTTATACTGCAGTCCCAGATTTTCGTACTGCCAATATTGTTTTATTCCTTATCACTTTTTCATCCAACTCATTAACCCGTCTTACTCCTCCATTCCAAATCCACATACTTTACCAATCCTCATACTATTCCTTATCTTTCCTGTGCATTTTAGCTGCACTTTTCTCATTTTTTTCACTACTTCCCCCTGCTCTTCGTCAGCTCCTATTATACATCCATTCCTAAAACCCACCTCCAGCTGTACTCAAGCCATTTGGCCGTTGACATACAGTCAACTGACTGCCACGCACCTTGGTGCTTCCCCTCTGGAGTCATCTCTGAGTGGGAACTCTTAGTCTGGCCTTTCCTTCTCGGCCTGTCCGACATGAGTGACTCTAGTCGGCATAGCTCTCAACTTCAGTAAGGCACTCAAGCCCCCTTACCACGACAAGGTGGTTCCCTTCTAGGGGGTGTTTGTGGGACAGTAGGGCAAGAAAGGAACGCTACAAAACAAACGACTGGCCCAAAAGGGATGTTTTTATTCCTGGAAAGAGTAATGTAAGGTATAAGCCTCTAGTTGAACATTCTGCTATTCTGATCCCACTAGTAGACATCAAATTGAGACTTATAAAAAACTTTGTAAAAGCTATCGACAAAACTGATAAAGGTGTTTGCACTTTTGCCAGTTTCCAAAATTCCAAACTAAAAAATTCCCAAAACTAAGTGATGCCAAAATCAAAGAAGGTATCTTTGTTGGTCCTCAGATCAGGGAGCTACTGAATAATACTGTTTTCGAAGAAAAACTGAATATGAAGGAGCGGGTTGCATGGAAATCCTTTACGTCTGTGGTCCAGGGTTTTCTGGGGAATCACAAAGAGTAAAACTACCACCAGCTCATTCAAGATCTTCTCAAAAACTATGAAAATCTTGGCTGCCAAATGTCTTTGAAGATCCATTTCTTTCACTCACATATCGACTTCTTTCCCAAGAACTGAAGGGACGGGGGTGGCTCAGTCGGTAGCGCGCCAGGCTCGTAATCTGTAGTTCCCAGGTTCGAGTCCCAGCTGGGTCAGTGTTGAGATTTATCTCCGCAAAATTTCCCGCCCTGCCCACGGTCAGTAGGGGACACCGATGGGCTTGGAAAGGCCGCCGTCCGTCGGATGGAACGTTAAACCGTGGCTCCGTATGCGGGAGAGTCATACCCTGTGCACGTTAAAGAACACGCTGGATGGCCTTGACGGGAGGCTACCATCTGTCGCCCAACAGCTGTTCCAGTGGGTCCCCTCCCCAAACTTCTCTGAGCCTTCGGGGTCCATGTGAACTGGCCATTTAGCCCATGGTGTGCAAAAAAGTGCCGCTCAGAGGTGAAACAACCCAACCCAAGAACTGAAGAGTTGTCAGTGTTGGGCAAGGGGAAACATTTCACTAGTTTATCCGAACCATGGAGGAGCGATACCAAGATAGAAGGGACCTAACAATGATGAGTGACTACTGCTGGTTCTTGCAGAAGGAAAATACTTCAGCACATTAAAGACAAAAAATGATCTTCTTGTATGTATCAAAGATCCTTACTCATGTTTTCTTATTTTGCGTTTCAATATTATTTAATTTGTTACTTTATATTCAGTGGTCTATAACTACGATGTTTCCATTTTTTTTCACCGTAATCATGTAATTAATTAACGAGTTTTAAGTTGCAATTTAATAAAATAGTCGCATTTGTTTTGATTTCCCAGATATGCGTATTCACTGAAATTTGAAATACATCAATCCGTAATTAAAAAAAAAACGTACGTGCTGCAGGTTTTTCACAGCCATATCTGAATTCAGCACTCCAAAATTAGTTAAAACATCCTATTTGACCAATGTTACAAAAAAAAAAGTTTCAATTTGTTGTCTAGTGGGTTGGGCTGTATTTACCTATGAGCGGCACTTTTTTGCACACCATGGGTTAAATGGCCAGGTCACATGGACCCCGAAGGCTCAGAGCAGGTTGGGGGAGGGGACCCATTGCAACAGCTGTTGGGAGACAGATGTTAGCCTCCCGTCAAGGCCATCCAGCGTGTTCTTTAACGTGCACAGGGTATGGCTCTCCCGCACACGGGGCCACGGCTTAACGTCACATCCGACGGACGGCGGCCTTTCCAAGCCCATCAGTGTCCCCTACTGACCGAGGGCAGGGCGGGGAATTTCGCGGAGATAAATCTCAACGCTGACCCAGTTGGGACTAGAACCTAGGAACTACAGATTACGAGCTTGGCGCGCTACCGACTGAAACACCCCGCCCCTCGTTGTCTAGTGTTATTAAAGTTTCGGATGAAAATCTTGTGTCGTATCACACTATTCGCATTATATCCATTATCAATTAATTTAATAGCTTTAGTGATAGTTTACGAATGGAAATATGAATATTTAAATTATAGAAATATACATTACCCTTATTATTAGAATACAAATTTATAACTGAAAAAAAAATGTTCTCCCAGATTCAATAAAGGCGATCACAGAATTACCTAAAAGTGATCATATTACTACAGTAATGTTCGGTATACTAGGAATCGATTTATGAGTTTTCTCCTGTACGATATGTACAAAATAATACATGTTTTTAAATTTATAAGCTGCCTTCCTCTGGGAAACTTGGTTTCCTAGAGGAATTCATCAGCTGTTCATCAGAGCTGTTCAGGGAATCAGAGCTGTTCTGAGTTCGTGGAATGTTTTGAAAGGAAGGAGTGATTACATGTGAAAACGTAATTTAACGTGGGGAAAGAGTAATCATAAATTAACGAATTTACTTTTTTTAATAAAGGATATCGTGATGGGATATAATTGAATACATGCTTTCTCCAACCTTTAAAAACATCCATCTTACTTCATTCACTAAAGGGACTTCTAATTTTTTTTGCATCACGAATGACAACTGGCTTAACTAAATCTATGAGGCACCAAAGGGATCGGACTTTATTAATAAGCAATAAGCATTTGCTTGTGTTATAATCATATTTATCTTAGTGATGATACCTAATGATTATGCATTTTCGCATACAACTTTAACAGCAATTGTCTATGCACAGTTTAATGACATTTAAATACAGTAACTGACCATTAGCATCCTTTTCTCCTACTTTGATAAAATTTTGTGCTGTATTAAAGTGAGCTTTGTATGTTTGGGGATAAAGTTTTGACTTGTGGAACCAATTAAATTTAATAACATGGGAAGCAATGGTAAATTAATTTTCGTCTACGAGTAGTTTTAGAGGAACAAATTAAGCTCGTAAACCGAGAGATTAGTTTAATTCTATTTCGTATGATATCACAGGCTGTTCGATCGAAATATAGCTGCAAAATTAGTTGAAATCATTGCATTGTTTAGCCGTACGACAAAGATGAACCTTTAGTCTGTTCGACCATTAATTGTTATATCTTCATTTTAAGTTCTTACACATTTAATTGAAAGACTATTGGAAACTGGATATTGCGACAAATCTCCACATGCAAACTTGCACCACGGATGTGTGACATTATTCTCGATATAAAGGGCGCTGATGCTTCCCTGCTGTCTGTGCATTACATCATGAAGAGATTTAATCGCCACTGAATCTCTTGTATCGGCTATTGTGAGTGTTTATCTAGTGTAGTTGCTGGGGAATGCTTCCCGTGAAAATATGAATCTGTGATTTTTTATTGTTGCAGTACGAAATCGTATTTATCTTTTGCATTCAATTTTATTCTTTATTCTAAACTTTTGAGAGATAATACCATATCGGAGTCCATTTTAAAAAAATTCAGTAGCAAAAGCTTTACTGGGGGAAATATTTTATGAATTATTATCGAAGCTAAGAGTGCTAGTTTTCTTAAAGTTATTTTTTTGCTTTTTAATTATTTTTGCTCAACAGGCTTTAAGAAGTTAGAAGATCATGCTATACGTCTGCTGCATACAATATGCAAATCTTTCAAGTATTTTGTGAGGCTTACTGCAACGAAGTTTATATATTTTTTTTGATAATTCTTGTTTTTTAACCTAATTTTGTAGCTTCACTAAATGCAGCGAAAAATAGTTTAAATATCTCGTTATTCATTGAAAGATAGACGATATTTTATTAAAATAGTTCCTGAAAGATTGCTATATATATATATTCTGTGTAATAAGACTAATGATACAATGCACAAAAAAAGGTAAAAAATGTGTCACTGAAAATACTCATTAATATGATCTATACCTACATGCAATTAAAAATTGCTGGAAAAAATGTATTGCTTTTATTCTATGGAGTACACAAGGGTGTGGGAGTGAGGGACTATAGCCTCCACACCTCTCAAGAGCTTGAATAAACTACATTTGCTACGAAATTCGTGCCATTCAGAGACTTAGCACATCAATTCCCACACCCCCTAGTCACCTCCTCCTCCATTGAAAAGCTATGTATACGCTAGTGCTTTTAATGTAGGAAGGATCATTTAATGGGTCAGAGATCGAGTCATCGTATTTGGTGTTTAATGAATTCATACCATTATCTTTATAATCTTGATAATAAAATGTATAACTTTTTGATTTCACAAAACAATGATATTTGAATTCCTTTTCACTGTTCTTTAGGAAGAGTTTCACCGATTTACGTGAGATACGAAAGAGAAGTGTTAAGCGAGATCATATCTTTCTTTTATGGTAAAGCAAAAACGAAACATTGTTCAAAACATTTCATTTGTAGCAAAAATAATCAGAAACATCCTCAAAATATCTCATTACCATTGATTTGTTTAAAAATTAGCTGAATACCTGTTCTTTATTAAGGATCGATAGGATTTGTAGAATTAAATTGCACCAGATTGTGCAATTTAGTTCTCCAAACCGATCTGTCCTGAGCTATATCTGCTGCATCTGGTACTTTACACCAATTCTAACAAAGTCCTGTTTGACATTGTCTGCCCACCGCTTCCTACTCTCCTTCTCTTTCTGGGGACTTTAGGCACACTGTTCATAACCCTATTGGAATCACTCAAGTCAAACCAACGGAGTCTCTCTCTGCACAATATGCTGTTCAAAGGAGTTTGCCGACTCCTTTGTCTAACCGTATCATTACTTACAATGTTGAACCACCTAATCTCCAAGATACTGCGTAAGCATCTAGAATCAAAAGCATCAAGCTTCCTGCTTTCTTGTTTACAAAGTGTCCACGTTTCACTACATACATAAAAAAAACTTCATACAGCCACAGGCTATGGAGGTCCTACCGAAGTGTATAATTTTCTTCAAGAGACATGTCTGTTTTGAGCTGCATCTGCTACACCTGGCCACTATAGGCCAATTAAAAAAAATTCCGGTTCGACATTGTCAACCCATCACATCCTAGGTCTTCTCTTTTTCCCGAAGCCTTTAGGCAAACTGTTCATAATTTGTTTGAGAATCTGCAGCTGTGCATACGGATAACATAGCCAAACCAACGCAGTATTTCTTTGCACAAAATGTTTGGTCTGTTTCTCCACTATAACTAACTCTACAAAAAAAATAAACTATTATACCGTATAAATTTAGTTTTCAAGTGTATACCTCTATTTCTCCCCCCCCCCCTTAATACATTCTTAAAAATATCAGCAGCAATCCTTCTTCGTCTGTTAATCTCATGCGGCACATCACCAGTATCTGTTACATAGCTCCCAAAATAATTAAACGGAGACACCTGTTCAAGAGTGCAACCATTTAGATTAATTGAACCACAGCCTGTCTGACCTATTATCAACACTTTGGTTTTCTCTCTGTTTATCACCAAACCTAGTTTCTGCCAGTCTCATCAACAGCTCTAATGAAAAGTCCATCTCATCAACATCATTTTCCAAAAGGCGAAATCACCAGAAAAATCTAAATTAGAAATTTTCAGATTTCTAGACCATTTAGGCTCAAACTCCTTCCCTTGCAATGAATTTCGCGTAACATAGCCAAACTAAAGCGGAAAGGAGACAAAATGCACCCTTGTAAAACACCAGAAGCAATATAAACCAATTGCTACAAGCCTTAATAACTCTCTCACCACTCAATGCTATTGCTATAGATTTTTAATAGGAAATATTGAGCATGAGTCAAAAGTATATTTAGCAACAAAAATTATAAATGAATTAATTTAATTACATATGCAACCAGATCACAAACGAACAACAATATAATCTAAACACAAATTTGTCTACTCATCGGAACGAAGTCAACAATCAAGGGAAAACTTCAGAATTCTTGACTGAATTTAAAATAGTTGTATTGCAATTCTTACAAACTCTAACTAAAGCATAAATATAATCTTTAGGCAATATTCATCAAGCGCCACAATTACCTTTGTGAATGAACTTACAAGTTACCAACTTTCATCTTACCAATTCTTTTCAGACTTTGATCACCACACGTTATGCGATGACTCTTCTATGAAGAAATTAAAGCCAACCAGCCATAACTCGACTACCATATTGCCTATTCGTTTTAATAGCGAAGTTTCTTGAGTAACCTTAATATTAACAAAAAATATATGCTTTTAGCTACAACCGAAACTTTTAATTTCTCTCTTTTCAAAACATCGTTCAATATTTAAAGTTTTGTCCATTCCAATCAACTAGTGACGCAATTCTCACACTGAAGCACACGTGCGTCAATGACATATTAATTATGGTTTTATTGTAGAACATTCTGTAACGCTCCGAAAGTATGTTACACTTCTTCTTTTTGGACCTTTTGACTGATCGAAATATAATAAACTTCCGCCAGGCAATATTAACTTGTCAAATAAAGTTAAATCAGGTTTTGTTAGGTAAATAAGTGTTGCCTAATGAGTAAGAAATCAAAGATTGTCAAATTATTAAAGTTAAATCTTAATAAAAAAATTATTATTGTTCAAGATAAAAATAGCAAAGTCAAAATATTCATATAACAAACAAATTTTATTTCCAAAATATTTACGACTCACCATATAAACTGATGAATACAAAACAATATGAGCAAATAAAAGCTCATTTAAACATCACTAAATACAACTCCCAAAAAACTGACTTCCTCTTACTAATATTTTTCATTACTATCTCATTCTGACTACCTCCACTATCATTACTGACTCCGTGAGCTAACGTCACTTAGTATACATGCGGCGTGTGTTACACGCTGGTAAAAAACATTTGCATAAACTTATGATCACGCGCTAGCTATGACGAAGAGGGGTCGTGTCCTTAACGTGCGTATTAGCGTCTGTCATTCAAAAGTCGGAAAGGGAAATGTAATGGACAACTAAAAATAATCTGCAAAATGATAAATATAACGTAAATCAATTAAAACTGGTTAAGGAAAAGTAAAAGTGAATGGGTGGACCATGACAATTCATCTGTCGCAACACTATTGCAGAGAGCGTTCATTATGTTAACTAACTCGTCTGGTATACCATATGATCTCATGATCAATCACAAATTATGACGATCAACAGAGTCAGAAGCCTTTTTGAAATCAACAAAGCCGGTAACCAAAAGTTTCTGAAATCCAAACATTTCTCAAAAATCTTTCTGTTAAAAAATCTGATCGATACATCACCTACCATTTCTCAATCTACTTTACCTGGAACAGAAAGTAGGCTGACACCCCTATAGTTATCACAAAAACTGCGATCACCTTTTTTAAAAATGGGGATAATAATAGCTCTGGTAATATCCTAAAGAACCATGTCTTTATCATAAAAAGATATTCAGAATTTCAGTCATCTATGTGGTAACCGAAACATTCCCAGATTTAAGCATTTCCATAGTAATTTCATCTACTCCTGTAGATTTATGTAGTTTAAGTTCAGAAATAGCCAAAATAACTTCAGACTGTGTTATAGGGCCAACATTAAAGCCAGTAATGCATCTATCATCCTTACAAAAAATGGGAGTAGAACTAACCACATTGCTTAGAACATAACTGAAATGCTCAAACCACCTAGCCATGACCGAATCCTCATCTTTTATAACCTCACATTGTTTATTCTTCAATCCCTGTATACCTGTCCGTTTTCTACCAAACAAAGTATTAACTATCTGGTACAGCTCTCTTCTGTTTTACTGTCTAACTGCTTCATCGGCTTTGTCAGCCAAGTCATCAAGCCAAAGATTCGACTATTATTTCTATTAGGACTAGTAGGGTATTGATTAAGGACATTCCTGCAGTTCTTTCTTTCTGAAATAAGCTAAAGTGCCTCAAATAATCACTCAAATAATTCTGCTTCCGCTGTTGCCTTTTATCTAAAAGAATAATGTTAGTTTCCAAAAAAACCTGCTTAAAACGGTACCATTCTTCCTCAACCATCCAGTCTTCAAACCATTACATTTTCTTACCTGCAGGAGACTTGTCCATTGCCATTAGAGCTACCAATAGCGAAAGGACCTATCATCCCTCCCCAAAGGTCAGAGTCAGTACCAACTTTAGCATTGAAGTCACCTACAACATAGGTAATATCTCTTTTCGTCAAAGAATTCAAATTATCCTGAAGTTGTCTGTAACACCATCTTTATCATCCACATTGGTGTTCTCAGTGGGTGTATAACAGCAAATAACATTCAAGTTTTTAATGCTTGTTTAAAATTTAGCTGTAGGACAGCTTTCATTACTGCACTCCTAGAAGAGCATCACTAGTGTGTCTACTGAGAAGTAAATGTAGGCCTTGGAGATGCTTTCCATCTCTCTCTCTGAAAAGAGAAATTTAAGATTATTTTTAAGATCTGACGTTATCTGTCCATGTGGTGTCTTACAAGCCGAGAATATCAAGGCTATAATGATGGAATTCTTTTGTGAGGACATCAAGAGAAAAAGTGAAAAAATTGTGTAGAGTCCTCACGTTCGAAGAACCTGTGGAGAGAAAATGGTTAGTGGGATGTTTAAAGAAACTATGCTTATTGAGAGAGGAAATGCCGACAATATAAACAGTCCCTGAATCGCAGCATGGGGTAAAGACCCGTTCCCCCACTACTAAATTCTGAAGCCATCTGCACTGGAAGACTTCCAATTCAGGTTTGACGATGCCATTAGAAGCAAGAGTTCAGATACCTGCGATGGCCTCTGATCAGGATTATCCACCAACTGATAAAACGTATTCTACGGATCTACTCATCTGGGGCAGTCATCTCCCACAAACAAACTTCTGTTAAGAGGAAGATTATCCCACACTGATTTTGCTACCCACCTCTCCCGTTCCCTTCCACAAGAGTGTATCTCTTTTGAAAGGTACTAACTGTCTGCACTGCAGGAATGCGGGGTCGGACATTAGGTGCTAGTTCTGGTCAGTTCTTTGCATCATCTCAGATTGCATAGTTCTCCATCTCAGGTGCATAGTTCTCCTTCCAGTGACTACCTTGCTACCTGTAAACAGAATTATAATGGCTTATAATACCAAGAATAAACGATAGATATGAAAGAAAAGGCAATCTGTAAGACATTTTGGACAATTCATTTAGCCTCAGTTCGGCTTCTGAATGGTTAACGTTCTCAACTGCGAATTAAAGGAAACATCAGTTCTAGCCGTGGATAAGATTTCTTTTCTCTAATTGTCTTTAGGTTGAGGTTTGACTTTCTTTCGCAGCCCTATCTGTGGTGTGCTGTACTGACAAGCTCCTCTCAGAATTCTATGTCCAGCATTTGCTTGAGAGGGATTTTTTTTTATTTCTATTTATTTAGAAATTCTATTCTATTTATTTCTTTTTTTTTGTAACCCTGGACCGGTCGTTACTCAGATTCAGCAATTATCGAAAAAGTTCGGAATCGGGCAAGCTGTGGGCTCAAATAGTTGTTCCCAAACTCATTTCTATTAGATAAATCTTTAGCTTTATATCTTATTGAAAGAGGTGTCTCACGTTCTCTCCCAATCAAAGCTATTGGCCACTCTAGATCAGAGGTCGGTAACCGTTCAAACGAGAAGAGCCTCTTTTGGTTTTTATGTTCCGCCTAAAATTTTTTTGTGCCGAAGAGCAACAACACACAACCTCGGTTCTAAAAAAAAACAATTCTTAGGAGCTCGCTAAGTAACTGAATTGACCAAAATGTCATTACAATTTTTTTTTTCATATCTATCATTTGTTCGATTTATTACATTCCACTGCTTTCTTATGATAATATTTGCATCTGAAATTTTAAGTTCATAATATTGCTTTTTCATTTGTTTAATTCTATTAGTTACAAAATTTGTTACACAACCATTCGTACGATTATTTTCTATTATTAATTAACTTTACCTGTTAATTAATAATTCATAGTTCTTTAAAATATATAAAACATTATTTCGAAGTGTAGGTACTACCAAGTCCGAATCTAAAGAAAAAAGAAGGGGTTTAGTGACGCAATAGAGCCGCAAAAAAGGAAAGAGTACAAGATACTATATTTCCAAATACCATATAACATTTCCCCTCCATTACACAGGACTTTAAAAATTCTTGGAAAACGCCTAAAATATAGATAAGTTTAAAAACTTTTTGCCGCTATTTCCCTTACTGACTTTTTCAATTTTTCTGGATCTGGGTGGCATGGTCTCCTTGTCCCCCTCACAGATCCCGCTTTGCATAATACGTATATAATTTTTTCATGTTCTTTTATCCTCCATTCTAGTTATTAAAATTTTGAAAGAGAAGCGTTGTTCCTCTGCCTTGCTCTTCTCACTAAAGCTACCCCTGACAACAATACATTTGACGTCCGACAAACATTCATTTATGTGGAAAAATATCTGGTGTGCCTGATCGCTACCGATTTCAAATTGATCCTAAGTACCACATCCCTTCTTTAAAATTACTTGCCAGTAAAAATTAAGTCCAGATCAAAAGACAGGGCTGTAACGGCAAATTTGAACACCAAATTCTGAAATACGTATACAGGTTCTCCATTGTGTAACAAATGCGACTTGTTGAGGACAGCGATCATTTTCAGCTTTACTGCTCAAAATATGAGAAAGAAATAAAAATGTTCTTTCAGAATCTAAATAGCATGAGAATTAATACTTCCACAGTCCAAACATCCTCGATTTTTGGACAAAAGTAAAATTTAACTTCAAATATTGGATAATTTTGTCTACTTTCATTAAGTAAACAAATATCCAACTTTATGTCCTACTTTATATGTTTCAGTACGTATTTACGTTGTTTTTACGACTTTGCTCTCTACATTGATTGGCCAGCCTCTCTGCGTTTTTGGGTTTCAAGATATAATCTGAGTTCTTTCAACTTTAATCTGGCTATGAAGAACCAAATTCTGGTTCTATTCTGCCAATTTCTTAACATTAGTACAATAAAATAAATAAATAAAAAATAAATACCCCCTCAAGCACCTGCTTGCCACAGAGGTCTGACAGCGGCCTGTCAGTTTATATGCCATAGTAGAAGGTCTGAGAGGATAGCAGGCCCTCAGCAGAAAAACGACACAAACAGCCATGCCTTACCCGGGACAATACCTGAAATGAAAAATTTAATTAATTAATTACAAATTCAATTAATCCTAGGACCTCAACTGTTCTAGATGACCGAACGTTCTATCCATGATACTCATAGCAACTAATTGATCCTCTTATATTCATAGTAAAATGATGACATTGTTTAGAACTAATCATAGAAGGCATGTGGAAGTTTATTCACAAAAGATTTATTTTTTAACATTTATCTTCCATCTCAAATTATAAAACAAAATAAACTTTCATTTTAGTATACTCATATCGACATCGTGCAGGTGAGATATTTATTCCGTAAAAGTATCTATTGTGTATACGATACAAGGTCTTACACTCATAACATCCGTTCTCATTCAAGAGGAGATGCTTTCTAAATATATCTTTAATCTGAACGCCTTTATTAAAACTTCAAAAAATTGGCCATTTGTTATTTTAACAATAAAAATAAATGTAAGTTACGTGATTATTATTAGGAGAAATAAAGAACCAGCTCTTTGGATTCAAAGAGCCGCTAGTTGCCGAACCCTGCTCTAGGTCCCAGGTTCGAGTCCCAACTGCTCCCATGATGAGATATTATAAGCTAAACTCTTATATGCTCTCGAAAATCAATATTATAGGAAACCAGTTAATTTCTTGTATGAACTATTTCCGAGGAAATTACTGTTGTGGTTTTGTTGTTTGGGTTGCTTTACTTCTAAGAGACACATTTTTTGCACACATTGGGCTAAATGGCCAAATCACAAGAGAGTCACAAGAGGGCTCAGAGAGAAGAAAAGCTCAGAGAGGGGAAGGGGACACATTGAACAGCAATTAGGTGACAGAAGGTAGTCTGCCGCCAAAACCTCCGGCGTTTCTTCAAAGTGGACAGAGAACTGCTCTCATGCAGTCTGGGACGAGGCTTAACGTCCCATCTGACGAAGCCAAACATTGTTCCCTTTCTCACAGAGGACAGGATGGAGAGTTAGCGGAGATAAATCTGAACGTCGACACAATTGGGACTAGAATCGGGGAAATGCAGATTATGAGATCGACTGAACCACTCCAGGGAAGTACATATGGAGTTTACCTGTATCGAGAAAGGGAACACCAATGGGCTTGCAAAGACCGCCGTCCGTCGGAGGAATGCCGAGACGTAAGTCTATGGGTAGGAAAGTAACACCAACTTTAAAGAACACGCTGGATGACCTTGATGGGAGGATTCTAGCTCTTCCCTTACAACTGTCCAATGGGTCCCAATGGGTCCCTAATTTATAACTGTCCAATGTCTCCCAATGGTTCCGAACACTGAACTCTTGAGGTCCTTGTGTCTTGGTCATTTAGCCCATTGTATACACTTAAATGACGTTCAGAAGTGAAAGTTCACAATCCTTCTCTAGGTAGTCGTTAACATGATCGCACTCTAATTTGTTTTCAAAATAACTTCTCTGAATGATGGGATATTCAACGAAGAAACAAAATGAAATTCCGTGATTTCTTCAGAATTTGTCCCTGGCCTTTTTAACCCTAACCACTTTTCTATTGAATAGATATCGAACTGGTTTGTAACTACAAATTTTATTCAGATATATTGCTTGTCCAAATGAATAATAGACCTAACATTTCTTCGTATCATGGTACAGTTCCCAAATTTCAAAAAAAATTAATTCTCTGCACAAAGTTCTCGTTGAAAAAGAGTTTTGAAGCACTGCTAACGGTCATCTTTCTCAGCTGATGAACTATAGCAACTCTGTTTTACCGTAGAGTTCGTGCCAACAAATATTTGTTCTTTTATGTCAGAGCCTTTTTCCTCCGGCATTTGCCACCATTGGCGGATTTTTTTTTTTGTGAGCGTTGCCATTTTCCTAACACTTGAGATATTTCATCCATGAGTTTCTGCTGAGTTCCATCACCTCCATTACGTATGATCCTGCCTATCGCTCTATAACCATGATGACCTTATCAAGTCAGTCATATCAACCTTTTAACTCATGTTCCCACTTCCTTTTCCACCATGCCTTGACGGCTTATCTAGGACTTCGCAGTGACGTAGAAAACTTACGTCAGTAAGAAATTTTGCATTCATCGTCATGTTAATGATACTTCGCGCACGATGCAATGTTCATAATAATTTGACCAAGTAGTGTATATGATTGACATTATCGGGGAGAAAGTGATCACCGATGGATATGGGAAAAGCCTCCATCTCTTGGATGAGGCCAGTGATTTTTCGTAACAACCACTGATTTTTTTTTTCGTGTCTCGCACTCTCTAACTCTTTTGTCGTCCATACTCTTTCCTCGTGTGGTAGAAGAGCACTCCTCGATGCACATAGAATAGTAGGCTGGATAGCTTTGAAAGAAGAATTCAGTCTGGTTAGAACTTTTAAATGGATTCCTTTCTCCTGCCGAGCTCTTTGCCCTTGGGGTTCATCTAATCAGGCCACTTAGCCATTGAATGCAAATTAAGATACCCTCCTAGATACAGCATTTAAACCTTACTCCCGCCTCTTGTCCCATCAGATATTAAATGCGATTGATTATTTGCTATCGTTTTTGTACTTTATTCTTTACAATTTCCAGTTTCAAATCCCCTTAAAACTGGTCCCACAAATTTTTTGCTTGAAATTAAAATTTATTTAATTTAATGACTTCTTAAAATTCTATGGAAGAACATTATTGATTGCACAAGAAATTGTCTATTTGATGGAGCATCTACATCAGCAGAAGCTTCATTCGATCAAACACGATGGTTTTGCTCTCTGCTAACAATCGGAAACAATGAAAGTAATCGTTTGCCTATTATTTCTTATCTCTTATTTTCTTAACCTTCACACTGATCTCTAAATATTTGATAAAGTTGTGCCAAACTTCAATGCTCAGTTTCCTGTTTAAATTAAGGTTTACAATGTAAGGTAGGCTTCATATTTTGTTTATATAGACACAGTTTCCGGCACCAAAAAATAAACAAATCAGGGATTCCAAATATTTTCGGCATTACACTCTCCTCTGGATTCGTTAAGAAACCCTAACGTCTTTCCATAGCTTATTCATTACCAGTCAAAACCCCTTTAACACTAAACCTACCACGACCGGTCAAATTGACCTTTTCAAACTTTTGCGTAAAATTTCCCACATACAACGTTATCACATCGCTATTTAACTTTTCTTACATCGCTATTTAACTTTCTTTACTTTTCTTATAATATACATACAATGATTTTTTCAGTATTTACAACTCCTCTTATTGTCTTTTTTCCGAGAAATATATGTAGTCTGTCCTACCTACCGCGACCGGTCAATTTGACCGGTTGAAAGAATTCTGTTATTTAGCCTGGAAACTAAATTCTAAAACTACACAATCGGTATAAATGAAAGGCTATCAAAGTGTGGCATGACTTCAACTGAAAGCGGAATGAGCCTTTGATATATGATCTGATGTTCCATTCAAGACTAGGTGTAGATTTACACAATACATGCCGAAAGAACCAGATAAGTTTGGAATCAAATTCTGGTTAGCATCTGACTTCAATAGCAAGTATATAATAAATGGATTTCCATATTTGGGAAAGAATGAGAAAAGAGAACCTTCAGTTCCGCTTGGGGAGTTCATTGTCCGCAAGTTGAAAGAACGATTCATAGGGTCTAGAAGGAACGTATAATTTTTTTACGAGCATATCATTAGCCACAAAACTACTAGCAAAAAGAACCACTACTGTTGGAACCATCCATGGATGGTTCCAACAGTTGAACCATCCATGGATGGTTCCAACAGTAGAATTGTAGAAACTTGCCAAACACGTGAAAGATAATATGCCACGCTTTACAACAAAACGATGTAAATCAGGTTATATTACTCTAACGATTTATAAGAGTAAACTAAATAAATAAGTGGTTCTACTACGTTCAATGCATAACTCAATAGACACCGAAAAAAGTGATAAGCGTATACCGGAAACGATTAAATTTTATAATAGCACAAAATTCGGTGTAGATGTGACGGATCAAATGACAAGAAAAATACAGCGCGAAATCTAAATCTTGGAGATGGCCTCTCCAAGTGTTTTTCAATATTCATGACCTAGCTGGAATAAATGCATGGGTTTCATATAAAGAAACAACAGGGGAAAAAAAATTCAAGGCAGGAATTTTTATTCCAGTTAGCTGAAGAACTTGCCGCTGAATATCAAGAAGGAAAAAGGAAAAAGGAAATATACCGAAAACATCAACAAATATAAGTATTCACATATGCAAAAAACTTACCAAATAAGATATTGCAAAGACAACAAAACTACGAAAATCTGTTTGAAATGCAAAAAATATGTGTGCGGCAAATGTACATTTGAGAACTCAATAATTTGTAAAAAATGCATTGAAGATGAATAAAATATGCATTATTTATTTATAAATGCAAGAAACTATAGAACTACCGTTCATTTTTCATTTTCGTTTATTATTTATAGTAAAATGAAAAAAAAATAAATAACTTTTTCATTTTGTGAAAGTTGTTTCACAAAATGAAAAAGCAAATTTATTTATATAAATACCAAAATTGATTTATTATCTGCGTTCATTCGTAAAAAAATATAACTTTTTTTAAGGACCGGTTATTTGACCGGTCACGATAGGAATAGGTATACATGAAGTGTCGGTAGGTTTAGTGTTAATAACAATTTCAATTTATAATTGAAAATAAACGCTAAAATCACAATTTTGCGCCCTCTCCTTGGAATGTCTTCACATCTCCTCATTTTGGTATTACTGAATAATCGTTTACATCATATTAAAATTTACTTCGCAGCTACTTGTACTGAGGTAACTTAAATGAATCCCGACGATTACGAGTCTGAAAATCATTTCTTAACATTTCCATAATTGAGTTCGTAACGCAGAAAACAAAAATAAAAATATATTCTTTCGAAATGGTCATGACTGTTGTTTTTGCATGTAGGATGCGAGAGATTAAAAATAAAGGTAATCTAGGGAGTAGTGAATCAAAAATAAGGATTATCAAGAATCTCATCTCATCAAAATAACCACTGATTATTTTGGGGGTAAATGAGATCGGTTCTGCATACCTTATGCCAAAGAGCAGTTTTGCATTGCTTAAGAACGGAAGTAATTAAGCAACAGTGGTTGAAGCTAATTCTCCAGAGTTAACTAAGGAGTATTAGATTTGCATTTATTCTGTTCCATGTAAACAACGCAGATTGAAAAGGAAAAGAACTGCTAACATTGAACCAGAAAAACGAAAAAGAGCAACAGAGCAACAGATAATTAGTAGAATCTTTAATTAGATCTGAGGCCGGCAAATGCATCAGTGATTAAAAGAGATTTTGTGTATCTTGAGGTTCTTATACGGTTAGATAATGGTGATCGATGACGAGTTTGAGGTAAACATTCGCGAGCAAACTTTTAAGAAGCTAAAATTTGCTCAGTTGCCCTGACTCAGGCGTATTAGAGACAAAAGTTCTCATTAATTGGGGACGATGCGAATCATGTCGTTAACAGAGTTCAGTTGATAAAAAAATGCTTAGGCAGGAGATGTTAGAAATGGACAGCGACGTTTAATATTAAACTTGATTGGATTCAACGAAATGCCTTTAATAAGCAATCACAGAAGAAATGAAATACATTTCAATCTAAATCATGTTTTTGGTGATGATACGAAACGAATGGACCGCGGAATTATCCTTGTTAATAAGCAGCAGTATGAGAAACGTCTGGTAGCTTTTGGGTAAAAATCTCATCCAGTTATATTTATAAAGCTAAAGAGATAGAATTACAGTTTTTAAAATTTTCTTGGCTACTAATGATTGTTATCAGAATTTCGTTTCCAATGAATCTGCTAACTGTATGTAAAAACAAAATTGATCTCAGTAATAACTTAAACTTGCAAATTATAACATTTCCACACTAGGTATCTCGAAAGTAAAATCCCATGCTTCAAATGAAATCCATCAATAGCAGCATAAATGAGAGTGGTGGGCCAGTAACTGGGTCCAGAGAATACGCTGAAAATTCATGGGAAAAAGTTATGGGGGATGAGGAAAAGAATATGTTTCTTGTGGTTTTTTGTGAAAATATGTATGAAAATTAGAAAAAATGTGGGTAATTTTTGTGTGTGAAAAATTAATTTAATTTTTTTTAAAGATGAGGTTTAAAATAATTTGTGAATTAGTTTAAATGGATTGGTTTGAAATGAGGTGTGTTTATACGAAATAAAAATGATGTGGTTTGTTGAGTTATCGTAAACTTACTGGATTATTCGGTTGTAAAAGTCATGTAAATCGGTGTTTCTTGTGTTTTTTTCTGAAAATATGTGTGAAAGAGATAAAAAACGATGTGGTTTGTTGAGTTATCATACACTTCACT
The DNA here is from genome assembly GCA_038380435.1 of Ryuthela nishihirai. NCBI lineage: Eukaryota > Metazoa > Arthropoda > Arachnida > Araneae > Heptathelidae > Ryuthela > Ryuthela nishihirai. The sequence continues at coordinate 68,379,179 of JAWZYU010000013.1, read as the reverse complement.
GGATTATTTGGTTGTAAATCGGAGAATTTGACAAAGTCAGACAGTTTTGAGATATTTGTTTGAAACATATGAAAAACTCAACAGGTAAAATGACGTTTTCGGGGGTTCTGATGAAAAGATAGACTTTGAATATCTGTGAATGTATGAAGAGAGGGTACTAGATGAAAAAAAATTGGAAGTGAAAAGTGATTTAGGTTAATTTTTTAAATAATTAGAAGGAATTTGAGGTGAACAGTGATGTAGGTTAGAATAATTTTGAGAATGTGTGAAGTTTGTAAAGAGAGAAGAGTTTTATGTTATCGTGCTAAACAGAAATCTGTCTCGATCTCCCCAAAAGAACAACGGGCTCGAGATTTAATTTCTTGAACTAAATCTCTTATGGTTAGGGAAGTTGTTCAGTTCGATGGATGGTCCTCCTCTCTGTCCCCTCCTTCCCTCTGCTCCCTCTTCCTCTCTCTCTGTCCCCTCCTCCCCTCTCTCTCTGTTACCTCTGCCCCTATCTTCCTTTCTTCCTCTCTCTCTGTCCCCTCCTCCCCTCTCTCTCTGTCACCTCTGCCCCTATCTTCCTCTCTTCCTCTCTCTCTGTCCCCTCCTCCCCACTCTTCCTATCTCTGCTTCGATCGAGCATAAAAAAAGATCCTCCAGTTCCAGCTATATATAAGCTACAAATGGAACCGGAGTCCATGATTATGACCGCTGCTAGGTTCCCCACGGGCCGAGCGATCCCATGGTTACTGAAATCAACTGCAGGTACCATGTTGTTAGCTGGCCACGGAACCAACTAACCCTCCATCCAGATTCCCCCAAAGAGGTCTCATGTACTGAGCCTAAAAAGAACCAACTAATACCTCCCCAGATCCCCCAAAGAGGTCTCATGTACTGAGCATAAAAGGAACCAACTAACACCCCCCCAAAAAGGTCTCGTGTACTGAGCCTAAAAGGAACCAACACCCCCCAAAGAGGTATTATGTAGTGAGCCTAAAAGGAACCAACTAACACCCCCCAAAGAGGTCTCATGTGCTGAGCCTAAAAGGAACCAACTAACACCCCCAACAGACCCCCCCAAAGAGGTCTCATGTACTGAGCCTAAAAGGCTTTACATAGATGAGCAGTCTCATTCAATATCAAGGGAAACGATACTAGCGTTTAAAGCTAATTGTCTTATATACCATACTTGGCAGCAACTCATATTCTAGTGGTGGGTAAAGAAACAAAATTAAAAATCAAAGAGTATTATGAACTTTAACCCAAATCTAAAATAATAAGTTTTTGTAGCAGTGTTTTGGATATCTAGCTGCAAAAAAATTCAACCAGTGCGATAAATTACTTTGTAATATTGCTCATTATTTTAAATAACACTGATTCTATGGGAGAGGGGAGGAGGAGGGAGACGAGGAGGAGTGGGAGAGGGAAGGAGGAGGGAGGGTTAATTCTTTGCAATTTACAAAAGTTGAAATAACTTTTGATCTAATTATGCTACAGAGCTCATTCTGGTGTTGTTCAATAATACTAAGCAGACACTATTTTTTGAACTGACCAGAATCGGGTTCGGACCCGAGAAAGTGGGTCGAACCCTCTTAAATTTATGATCTCATAACTTCTCTTGTAATCACGCTACAGATTTGAAACTAATATTATTGGATTTCATTGAGGGTGTACTACATATTGAACATGTGGGTATTGGTCTCGACCCCATTACTTAAGTTCGTCTGGGTTCAAAATGTTTTACATACTACACATTGGTTTTAATCACATGGATTTTAATAGAATTCTCGAACCCCGTTTACTGTGCCAGAACTCTCATTTATGCAACTACTAAGAAATTTTCTTCTTATCTTTAAATTTATACAAATCTTTTATATAAAGTGGCCATCAAATCCTTTGAGATTATGAAACAACACTGGTATTTCAAGTGTGAACCTCTGTATTTTCCAGTTAAGTGATCGTGGTCCCTTACTCTATCAGTTCCTAAAATTTTCCCACAAATATTATATTTTGCTCCAGTAAAAATTTGCAAATCAAAATCAGTCATCTTAACATTTCTTTTCTTCAAATCATTGATCAAATTTTCGGCTTCGATCATTTCATTCTAAAATTTTTCTGTTACATTTTTCCCTCTCTACATTCTGATTTTGATCAGTTTACCTTCCGGTCCAACTATAATATATGCAAATCCTGACGGTACTAAATACTTAGTTCGCACCCTACATGGATTATTCTCAGTTCTTCTACATTTCGAAAAACATTCTAAGTCTGCACAAATCACATATGGGTGCTTCAAAACGTTTTTAAATGTATGGAATTTCGTACTATTTGCTTCGGGAAACTTGATAGTTTGTAAAGTGTTTGATTTGCAATTATCTACGTGATTCTTTAGTAAATTGTCGCGAGTGAAATTATGAAGACAGTATGGGCAGGGATAAAATTTACCATTATGTCTTGAAAGGTATGCTGTAACCCTACTAATATTTTTAATCCAACAATAATGAGATTTATAGAAATATTATTTTAAACCTCGAACTTCGGGATTTGATCGAAGGTTACTGGATAAATCATTGAAGATGTGACTAAGGCGTTTTCAGATATTTTATATTTTTCCACACGTTGCGGATTGTCTTAGCAGGATGTAGAGCTGATAATATTGACCACAAGAGAAATTTGTTGTCGTAGTTTTTAACATTCACTATTCCTTTTGTAGATTTTAAATGTTGTCGTAAATTTACGAAAGCAGATTCTCCAACTGCATTATACTGAGACATTTGAATTTCCATAGAAAGCATTTTGTCAAACACCCATCCACTTCACTTTTGTATAAAATTTTCAAAGTCCTTATCAATTTTCTCATAAGCATTTTTCAGTAATTCATTGAGATAGGTAGGCAAATTGATTTTCGTTACATGTCGAAAAATGTGCATATGTTTCTTTCTGTCCTTCAGGATCCGTTTGCTTTTTAAATTTTATTTGTATTATGAATCTAACTTTTAGAGGCTGACTGAGTTTATTCTTAATTACATATTTCCATTTATTGTTAATTTTCTCCAGGAAACTTTTTGTCTTCTCTGACATTTATGTTATCAATTTATATATGCGAAACGTTTTATCAAAGGCACTGCTTTTATTTATTTATATTGAATTTTATTTATACAATATTGATTTAGATGATGATTGTAATTGTCTTTTCTGTTAAAGCTGGAATTGCAAAATTCGCATTTTTCAAATGTGCGAGAAGTTTGCATATGACGGTTCATATTGGATTTGAGAATAAATACCCCACATTTGGTACATTAAATAGTTGCGCTCATCTTTGAGTTAGCAGTTATACCCTCTTTATTATATACAGTAGCTAATAATCATGGTCCGATAATGCAAAACATCCAATATTTTGCAGAATCGGAAGTTGAAATAAACGTGACTGTAGTGTGTGTCCAAGAATAAATTTCTAAACAATACGAATGTTATTGAACATAATCTTATGTTTCTTTTTGTCAATAATATCATTTTTAGCAAAATATCCAAAATTTCGACAATTTCATTTACCACTTCTGTACTGGTGTTTCCAGCTCGTTTACTGGCAACGAAGTTTGATAATATTTCGCATATGTCGTCGAAACTCTTGTATAGTCAAAACCAAACTGTTGACTTTCTATTACAGTGAGCATCATTTTAATCGACCTTAAATATTTCTAAGTGCTTCATTGTGATTATCTATAATTCGATATTTCTCAGTAGTTCTACCATAGCGTTTGGTTTCTGTAGCCTTATTGCCCCCCCCCCCGTTTCTGAAGATGCCCGATTGTTTGGTAAATAATTTCTTTCAGCTCAGGAATGGGGTTTCTCGCCTGTAAGATATCACTCGGAGGTTTTAGTTTATATTGGTTTAATATGTTATCTTGCAAGTTGCAATCTGGATTATAAACGTACGTTTTTTCCGGCATCTCAGTGGGTTCTTCTGGCTCTAAAGTTTTCACTACATCTTGTATGTTTTTCATGGTTTCTTCACGCACAGTTTCCAAACTTTTAACCGTTCGACCACTGGCTTGTGAAATTCTTCGAGCGTTTCCTTAACTTGTTCCTCTCCCAAAATAGTGTCTTCAATTTTCGATTTTCTAGTAGCTCGCGATTTCAAGGTTTCATCTATAATAGTGTGTAATTGCTTAAGATATTTCATCTTTATTCATATAAAATAAAGACATATTCCCAGTGATGAAAGTCTGAAACAAGACCTCCAGGTACCTTTCTTCTTTCTTTAGGATCTGGATAGTGTCTAGCAAGTGAAACACTAATCTTGCTGCCCCTGTCAAATTTCTTGTTTATTGGAATAGCAGAAAAAAATTGTTGAAGTTGTGGTCTTATTACTTCAATGAATTTTTGATCGTCCAACTTGATACTATAATTTATACTAAAAAAGGGATTTGTTGTGCAGCATATCCATTGGAAATGCATAGATGGTAATTGTCTTTGAAAATAGGTGGCGTTAGTAGGTCGAATTTTGTGTTTTTTGGATGAGACTGCAACATGTTTTTTTTCACTTCTTTATCACCATAGGTAAGGCAAATAACAGTATTTTTTATCAACGTATAGCTTCGTAGCAGGATCATTGTTTATAATTGGGGTGCCAACATTCATAATTCGTTTTCCATTTGCATCGCCACTGAAACTGCTTCCACTTGATGAAAGAAGTCCATCTTCATTTCTCAATAGAGCATTGGAATGATGGGTTAGGATCTAACTTTGTCAAGCCATCAACGTAACTTTTTGTTGTCGCATTTCTGTTGTACCTCGGTTCCCCGAGATTTCCTATTCTCTTATTGTTCGCATTAAAGACATCCTCGCCAGTTAATGCGACTTTTTCCAAATAACCCTTAGTTCAGCAGCAGAATCCGACTCGGAATCGGCAATATCAAGGATTTGTTTTTTTTTCTGCATTGAAACTATGCCCGTCGAATGCAATGCTTCGTGGAACGTAAAGCCCATCTTTATTTCTCACCAATGTATTCATTGGACTATTTTGAACAATGGTCTAGTTGACGAAGTAGTGTTTCGTAGTGGCATTGTATGAATCGATCGGTTCTGCAATATTTTTAATACATTTATCAAACAGATTAAAATACAGAATATCTTTGTTTTTCTGCAAGCTTTCCTCTTTTGGGGTCATTCTTATTGATCTGTGATAAGACGTATTATAATTCTTAACGAGTTTTGGTATAACATCGATCCATTTTCTAGTGTTATTGGCAGTGAAATATTTCCACATTTTTGTCTTTAGAGTACTATTAAATCCTTCCACAATTTGAGCTTTGGTCTCCCTTTCAGTGGCAAACCAATGGACACCTCGTTGGTTAAACAATGTTTGAGTTTCTTTATTGATAAACTCAATTCCCTTATCCGATTGTAACTTGGATGGCTTACGTTGTTTAAAAATTTCGACAAATGCTTTGGTAATCTCATTACCCGTTTTCTTTTTAATAGGTATTGCCTAGGCGAATTTGTTGAAAATGTCAAACACGTTTAAAATGTAATTCGTGTGGTTATTGTGAAATTTAAATTTTTGCATATCGATTAAATCACTATGCCACTGGTCGTCTACATTCGAGACATAAACCCGTCTGATTTGGAATTTTATATAAATGGGTTTGTGTAACGTGTACACATCTTGTTGTTGGAGAAATCTTTTTACTTCTTTTTCCGTCAATCAAGTGTTGCGCATTAGATCTTTTATTATAGCGGAAAATCCCTTTAATGGGTCATAGTAAATGGAAGAAAGAATCTTATTTCTTGTGCCCTAAACCGAACGGTTTCTTTGTTTTAATGATTGGTTTGATTATCGTTCTTGAAATTCTTTCTCCTAAAGTTGGATTCTGAATTTCATCCAAATCATTTAATAATTCTTGGTCGGCTTCCTGTCTCTTTTTAATTTCTGTAGATTTGCTGTAAGAAATTTCGTGTTTTTTGCAGGCTTTGTCCACACGGTTAATACCACGATCTCCTCGCATTAACATTTTCTCCAGTTTCGTAAACGGTCCACAAAACTGGTAACCTGGAATGTGCATTTCGGGTGGATTAAACTTTTCTTTAATCCAGCTTACTATATCTGCAACTTTTACAAATTTTCCTTTCTGTTTCACAAATTTATACTTCATTTTTCCACACGTTCGGCATCTACTTCTCATCATTACTCTTTTATTCATTGATGTGACATATTCAACGTTATCCATTAAAGTTTTCCTTTTGCACTTTACACAATACAAGCTTAATTTTTATATATAAAATATAAGTACGTGATACTTATAAAAATAAAGTATAATGTATCACACTTATCTAACTCGTTTAACGCCTGGAGAAAAACAAAAATTGAAGGGTGCATTTGTAAATAACAAACCTATAGCTTTAAATATTGATCCACAGAAGAAAGGTAACGATACTTTGAAACTGAAAAATCTACAACGCTAGTTCGACTTCGTTTCACTAAAACACAGATAGTTAGATTTCTGCCGTTCTTAATACCTGCACTCGTAGCATTGGGAAAAGCAGCTGCAGTCGGAGCTGCGAGATATGCTGGTACTAAGCTTGCACAAAGTTCTAGGAAAAGGGTTATACATTCTCGGAAAGCAAAGAGCAGCTGGCTTATCTAAAAATAAAAGAAAGGGAAAAGCTTTGTACATTCCAGGAAAACAAATAGCTCTGGGACTTAAAAAAAGAGCTATAAAGTAACTTAGATATCGAAAATATAATGAAAAACGAAAAAGGATTCCGTGGAATATACTCTATGGATTCTTTGCCAACAAAAATATTCAAGAACGAAAATGGTATAGTAAACTTTGACGTTTCCCGTGGTTCAGGAACTCATTGGGTAGCTTATTTCAATGATGCGAAGTTACCTTACATCGAGTACTTTGATCCATTCGGTTTACCGCCACCAGAAGAAATAAAACACTATTTACTTACATCTTCAAAGCCGATCATGTATAACTCTTCGCAAATTCAAGCAAATTACTCTGTAAAATGCGGTTAGTATTGCATCTATTGCATTAAACGAAGGAATAATAACATAAGCCCATACGATGTATTGTATCAGTTTGAATAAACTCCTAATGATAGGAATGAATTGTTTGTAACAACCAGCATATAAGTACTGTATAGTACTACACTATATTAATAAAGATGGTACTTATAACTATCAAATCCACCACTATTACGGCATACAACCCCGAAGATTTGGAAATTAATTATGAAACGCCGATCACACTCAATGGTGAATACGAGATAGCACTGATCGGTAGCAATATGTGGTATTCCTGGTACAACATCAGTGATGAATATAACAATAAGACTCTGAAATACTTCAATGCAAAGCAATAGAATAAAATATTTTTCCCGAATGGAATGTACGATATAGACGGATTTAATGATGTTTTGAAAAATGTCTTTAGGGATCATAGCCCTATAATACTAGAAAGCAACCTCTTCACATTAAGATTTGTTTTTCGTTTGGCAAGAGGATATAAAATAGATTTTTCTGAAGGAAAGTTACGAGAAATACTAGGTTTCGAATCGAAAATTATCGATGCAGCAAAAAACGAAGGAAAGTTCCCACCCAACATAACGAGAGGGGTTGATCGCATTCTAATTCACTGTTCTATTGTCGAATCTTCCTATCTTAATAACCAGAAGAGCGACGTGTTGTATAGTTTCGTGCCTCAAACACCGCCTGGCAGTTTAATCGACACAAATCCATTCTTCCCCATATATTTATCGTTGCATAAAACTGATTACATTTACAATGTTAGAATGAAAGTAACCGATCAGAACAATAAAATAATTGACTTGAACAAGGAAAACGTGACTTATATGTTACACATCAGACCAAAATAAAGATGAAGATACTGAGAAAGCGAATTAAAATATTTTATACAAATCCGTCGCCTATTGTTCGAAAAAACGAGAAAATATCCTCTAAAAGCAGAAATATTCTTAATTAGTTAATTTACGGAAATGGCCTAAATATTATAAAGTCATAGAGTAAGTATAGGATGAACGTTGAAACTACTTATTAGAATTTGTTCGAAGACTCAATAGACGATAATTCCACGACAAAATATGAGTACTTAGAATATCGGAAACCATTGTTAATGTTAAAAATCTCGAAAAATACGAAATATTTACCAAAGATATGGACGTTTTCCTACATCTGCACAACAGTTATATACACGTCAGAGTCAAAATACTGAAATTAGATAGGTCTACTATCGGTGGCAATGATGTAGTTACGATGGTCAATAATGGGTACAACATTTTTAAGAGAGCTCAATATTATATAGAAAACAGAGAATTGGAAGATATTAAATTGCCAGGAGTGACGATCACGATTCACAGTTTAATTGATTTTACCGAAGACTTTTCACACAGTGCTGCCACAAGTATGATGCGGTTAAAAGATACTGCAGACAGTTCGAAAATGAATAAGTATTTGTACGACGGAGGCGAAGATAAACTGGACACGAATAATAAGATAAAGGATTTTGCGCAAGCGTTGAAGAAAAATCTTGAATTCAATCAAGGATTCTCAGACAGAAATGAAATTACAAAAATAGTCAAAATGTAAGTTTATTCTTACCACTGAATCGGCTGTTTGGATTCTGCCGAGACGTTGATAAAGTGTTTCGCGGTGTAAAACATACCATAAAACTAGAACAAAGTGATGACAAAGACATTATTCAGAGAGTTGGGGCTACGTCGTATAGATTTGAAATATCTCACGTATCTTCGTTTATTCCAAAAGTGGAACCATCACTATAAGTACTTGCAAAACTAGAATCTCAGTTAACAAGCGGCAATCCACATGAAATCTTTTGGGAATCGTGTAAACTGTAAAAATCTGATACTCGAATTGACTCTCATGTCAGTTGGCAGGGTACTACAACTCAAAATATACCCGTCCATCTTTATGTCTTCTTACAAAAGTCTAACCGAATAAATAATCAAACCAGAAACAATATGGTGTTTGATCACATGCTACTAGAACGGATTCAGATTAGAATGAATAGCAAACAGTTTCGCAAACAAGAATTCGAGTGCAACTTTGAACCCAATAGTTTAGATTATGCGCGAGTTTACAACAGCTTACATGCAGCAAAAATATATATATCGACTCGGGTACACAAGTCAGTTACCAAGATTTTATGAAACTGTATCCGATATTCTACTTCGATGTCAGCAAATACGAATCACGTCTATATGAATTATCAGCAGCTGCTGACATCGAAATAAGATTTAAATTAAATAGACTGCCAAACGAATTATATCACGTATATTGCGCAATTGTCTCAGAATGAAAAGCAACTTTACAACCACTACAGGGAAAACTTTTAGTTGATGGCTAAAAAAAACTATTTTAAATACAATTGATCTGTTTCGTTGCGATCTTATGCAACCACGGCAATTCCCGGTTCTGTCTCACGACACTACCTGGTTATGAAAAGCCGTGCTTATCTAGAGCCGGGGGCAAGGAATACGCCCTATAGGCGCACCTCAACCCCAGCCTCACATGGCAGCAGTCATATAAAATGAAAGCTGACTACCGGAAGAAACCTTACTTTAATCTATTCCCCGGTTAGCCATGAACAAGGATATATAGATCCAAATTCACTCGGCTCCTGGGGTGGAGACTCTTAGTAAGACCCAGACTTTTGTGAGGGCTCTGGCCTACTAGGAGCCAAACCCGTTCTGCCGAGCCCTCAAACAGCTCACCCAGAGCTCCTGATAGGTGAGGTCTCAACGCTGGCCCGACCAACCGGCCAGAGAACCGGTTGGCAGCATCGTCGACCTCGGTTGGCTTTGGCAATGCTCCAGCCGGGGACCCAATCCGGCCGGCAAAGCCTTCAGCTGGTTTGCTGGGCCCTAGGCCCCCCACCATGACAAGGTGGTCCCCTATTGGGGGGTATTTTTTTTTTAAATACAATCATTTCGAAATATACATCTATTTGCACGTTTTATAAAAATTATGTATGTTCTCAAACCATTATTTTTTCAACTTCACTTTAACGCTGATGTTTAGTGAATAAGAGATTTAGTTCAATGAAACTAAATCTCGAGCCCGTTGTTCTTTTGAGGAGATCGAGACTGATTTCCGTTTAGCTCCGTAATAACATAAAACTTTTCTCTCTCTTTGCAAACTTCATACATTCTCAAAATTATTCTAACCTAAATCACTTTTCACTTCCAAAAAAATGTTTTTTTCATCTAGTACCCTCTCTTATACATTCACACAGATATTCAAAGTCTATCTTTTCATCAGACTCCCAGAAAAAGTCATTTTACCTGTTGATTTTGTCATGTTTCAAACAAATTTCTCGAAACTGTCTGACTTTGTCAAATTCTCCGATTTACCTGGCTTTTTACAACCAAATAATCCAGTGAAGTATATGATAACTCAACAAACCACATCTTTTTTATCTCTTTCACACGCACCTCATTTTTTCTGAAAATTAGTTAAACAAATTAGTTTAAATTTCATCTGCCCAAAAAACCTAAATTACTTTTTTCACATTAAACACCCGTTTTTTTTTTCTGATTTTAACACATATTTTCAGAAAAAAACACAAGAAACACCGATTTACATGACTATTACAACCGAATAATCCATTAAGTGTACGATAACTCAACAAACCACATCATTTTTTATCTCATATACACACACCTCATTTCAAACTAATCCATTTAAACTAATTCACAAATTAGTTTAAACCTCATCTTTAAAAAAATTTAAATTAGTTTTTCACATACTAAAAAAAAAACCCCTTTTTTTCTAATTTTCACACATATTTTCACAAAAAACCACAAGAAACGTACTTTTTACCTCATCCCCCATAACTTTTCCCATGGATTTTCACAGAATTCTCTGGACCCATTTACTGGCCCAAAACTCTCATTTATGTTACTACTTCCGACATTTGCAATAAAATCGGAATATTATTATGCATGTTTAAACAGAACACTGATCAGTGATATATCATTTTATCACAGTGAAATACTGTTTTTCCTGAGTCTGTAATATTCGCGTATAAATTTTGATTTTGATAGTATATGGGGACATTAGATTTGACAATACTAGGTATAAAACATTCACATTATCCTAATGATTAAGAAAATAATAATTTTCCCTTTTGTAAATCACGCGATGAAACTTTAACGCATATACTGGCTGCATGTCCATTACAGTGAAGCCTTGATCTGTCGTTCCTGTATGCACTCTGATCAATCGATCACTTTGCCCCTACTAAATTCCCTGTGTAAATAATGTGAAATTCACCCCATTCACGTTTAGTTTCCTTTTTCTGCATGTGCCTTTTAGAATTCTTGTTCCGTTCCTAATTTTTTTTCTGTATATCGTTTTTCAGAAATATTACAGAATGGTTAGAATGGAGAACACAAACAAACCAATAACAAATCGTTCAGGTGAGCTTTTGTAACACTCCTGGAGGCTGCGTGTGCTGCCAAATTGTGTGAGCAAATATCACGAACTCAAGCATGTTTAAACAGAACACTTCTTATTATGCCTAATTTGATGCAATCGTAGTATAAGAAAGGTCTGGAACGTAAAACAAATGGTTGAACGTAAAAGAACTGGTTGAAAGATTTATCGCTTTATCGCAAAGTAAAATTCAGTACATTTTTTACCGTAGCATAGTCTAAGCTTTATGTATTCAAGCTTAAACCCAAGTCTAACATTTGTTAATGCACATACTGCTTTAGAAATAATTAAAATGGTTATTTACGTATGTTACTAAAAGCCAAAAACATCCAAGTTATTAATAATGGTGAAATTACACTTTTAAATTGAAATATTATGGTACAAAGGTGCAATTGACAAACGTAAACGTTTTTGTGTAAAATAAGAGTCTTTTTAAAAGAATTGATTTGTTCATTTACATTTCAGTTCAATTCAATTTATTTCAGTTTTTTAACATTTCTTATAAACAGTCGTATCAGAATAATATGACCACCTATCATAGTATATGAATGGTAGGTGGTCATATTATTCTGATACCATTATATATATATCATAATTTGAAACAAAAAAACAGAAAATCCATAACTAGTCTTTCCCCAAATAAACAAACGATTTGAAAAGTGTAAAATATAAAACTCCACATGAGCCGAAGGTACATTGTGGAGATATTAGATTTAGAAAGCATAAATATATTACAGATTATATATATTAGCTATAGGAAAAATCATCTTTGAACATTTAGGTTTTTTAAAATTTTAATGAATGTTTGATTATTTTGGTCATTTTTACATTGCTTTTGTTTCATGTCTCTCGTATTCGTATTTTTCCCGTATCTAGTATATTTCTGTCTGTGTGGTCTCTTCAAAACAGTAGAGCTGATTTCGAAACAGTAAATCAGTAGATTATATATTATTAATAGAATATCGCAGCAAAAATAACTGTTTTGTATTGCAAAAATTGTTGTTAAGGAGCAGTTCATAACTGTCATTTAAAAAAATAAACTGCGCATTTCAATGAAAAACCTAAATCAATTCTTGAAAATTAAAGATCTGTCATAATGGGACAGACTAATAAATCTAAATACACCCATAACTCATAACAAACCACATATCGTACATATAAATCATAATTAGAAAATAGCTATGTATAGCCATTTCAGAATAGCTTTGCAACATTATACATAAAAAAGGAGATGCATTTTAGGAAATATGCAGACCTTAAATTTGAATTACAACAACTTCTTGGAAAAAATATCTTTTCAATTATTCTTACAGCTATATTAGTCAATGGCTTCATCACAAAAATTTTAATAAATATCTCGAAAACAAAATAACTATCAAGTATACAAAAGGAGGTGTTATTGGAAACATCTACATTTTTTCGGAAATATCTAAACTTAAAAACTTTCTACAGTTTGATAACGAAATGAACTCTGCGCAACATAATGTAAATGATTTGTATTAATAAGAGTAATTTTTGCTTATATGTGTATCTGTTTTCAGTATTCAAATAAATTGCACATTTGACTGATTCATATGAGGAAATGGGTAACATTTCTTGAAACAAAATAATATCCTGAATCCTGTATACTTGGTAAAGAACACTTTACAGTTATTTTGCTTTCGAAAATTTTTGTGATCAAGCCATCAATTAATAATTAATAAAATATCAATGATTTATTCACATTCAGAAAAAACAAATATTTATTTCAAAAATAAACTGATATCTAGAAGCTGTAAAATTCTGCAAATAAAGGAAGTTAACAATATTTCTACTAACATAATTATCTGAAAATTGTACCTCTAATATGAACTGTACTCTCTATAGTGGCCTGAGCACAAGCAGTAGTAATGTAATGGGCAGTTTGCTGAAACACATTTTACTGCGTACGACAGATTACGAAAACATCTGTGATTCTATAACTGATGTTGGTAAAACTTGGCTACTGATCAACGGGAACTGGGTTCTAGCCCGGGTAAGGCATGGATGTTTGTCTTGTCTTTCTGCTGAGATTCCGCCATCCTCACAGACCTTCTACTATGGCATATTAAACTGATAGACTCCTGTGAGACCTCTGTGGCAAACAGCTGCTTGAGGGGATATTTATTATTTATTATTTTTAATATAGGGATTAAAAGGAGGTCCTCATTATATCATTTGCGGACTTTGCGTAATTGAGGACTGAAACATTAATAAATGAAATGTAGGATAAATACAAACTTTCAAGAACTTATATCCAAGTTACAAATGCACGAAATGAAAACCTTTCAGAAGCTTAAAATTTTCCTGATTCTCTAAAATCTGTTGAAGATTCAGAATCAAGTTTCCAAGGTATAAGGAATAGCAAAAAAAATCGAAGAAAGGTTTTGTACGAAGTTATTCATGCATGGCCTCAATTGAGACGAATAAGACAAGGAACACAGGAAACATAACAGAAATAAAAACAAGAGAAAAAAAATCATTAAAATTCCAATTAATCGAATGCCTTTTATGCACTTATCCTCAAATTGATTTCTACGAAAGACAAAAGTACCATGGGAGAGTAGTGCAGTTCTAAATTTCCTCAAATATAATCAATACAGTTTCGAAATTACTCTTTTGCACTTCATCATCATCATCATCATCATCATCATCATCATCATCATCATCATCATCATCATCATCATCATCATCACCACCACCACCACCACCACCACCACCACCACCACCACCACCACCACCCTCCTCAAGCAGCCATGGGGTACGGAGATCCAACCAGACCATGAAATTTAGTTCTCCAAGCAAGTCTGTCCTCAGCTACACCAATTCTAACAAGGTCCTGTTTGACATTATCTGCCCACTGCATCCTAGGTCTCCCCCTCTTTCTGAGGGAGGCACACTGTTCATAACCCTATTCCCCAATCTATAATTATTCATATGGGCAACATGGCCAAACCAACGGAGTCTCTCTCTGCACAATATGCTGCTTAAAGGAGGTTGCAAACTCCTTTGCCTAACCTCATCATTACTTACAAAGTTGAACCACCTAATGCTCAAGATATCGTGTAAGCATCTAGAATCAAAACCATCAAGTTTCCTGTTATCTTGTTTAAAAAGGATCCACGTTTCACTACCATAAATAACTTTAGAAAGAACCAAACTATTATACAGTCTAATTTTAGTTTTTAAGTGTCTACGCCTATTTCTCCACAATCTCCATATGTTCTTAAAAGTCCCGGCAGCAATCCCTATTCGTCTGTTAATCTCATGCCGCACATCACCAGTATCTGTTACATAGCTCCCAAGATAATTAAACTGTGACACCTGTTCAAGATTGCAACCATTCATATTAACTGAATCACAGCCTGCCTGACCAATTTTCATCACTTCAGTTTTCTCTCTGTTTATGACGAAACCTACTCTACGACCTGTTTCATCAACAGCTAGAATGAAAGAGTTCATCTCATCAACATCATCTGCCAAACTGTTTGAAAATTGCTAAGTAGCGTTTTTGTTGCTGTTTAAATAATGAAAAAAGTTTTATACTTTCATTAACGTTTAATTGACTTCGTCGAAAGAAAGGATCCCATCTATGAAATCCGCACTTCCTCTAATTGGAAGCGCTCCCAGTCGTTTAATTCGGAAAAACGAGTTTTTAAGTCATTAACAATAACAATGGGTGCAATCCGAAATGATGTGAAAATATCATTTTTAAAAAAGAAAAAAGAACTTTTGTAAATGTATCTTAACAGATAAACGAAGTCTACTGTTCATATGGACTATGCTTACAGAGCATGAAATTACAAATGATAAATACATAGAAATGATGAAGTCAATTATGCACCAGTCTTAAGAGATATTTCAAACTAGCTCCACCAGCTGGTGGACTTATCCGTAGTTGACACCACACAGGTGCAACCAGACTGCACAACTGGACAGAAACAGGCCGGCCGCACAGGGGACTCATGGTAGGTAGGATGTAGACATGGACATCATTGGGACCTCATTCCCATTGATGGACACACACTTACCGCCAGATCATACCTAGGCATTATTTCGGACCAAGTAGTGCCCTACGTGGTGACAGTGTATTTGGATGGCACTGGACTCTTTCAGGAAGACAATGACCCATGTCACAAGGCCCGCATTATGCAAAAATGGTTCGAAGATCATGACCAGACATTTCGTGTGCTCCCCTGGCCGCCAAATTCCTCAGATATGAATCCCAATGAACATTGGTAGGATACAGTGGAATGCAATATTTACCTGTCCACTACAGTGCATTGCTCTGTCGCCGAACTCAGGGTTCTCATTCTGTTCAGCTGGTACAGAATACCTGAGGACACATTCTGCAGTCTAGTGGAGTGGATTCCACGCCCGGTACAAGCAATTATCGCGGCAAAAGGTGCTCAACACGCTATTAATCAGGTGGTCATAATATTACGGCTCATGAGTGTACGTTGAATTTATCTCTTAGTAACACACCATTAAATCTTTACCCAAAATCATACTTGAAATCTATTTGAAAAGCTATCTCATCACACGTAAGAGTGAGGAAAAGTATCATAATAGCTATCAATTTTTTTAAAAAACGCTGCAATTTCCAATGTCAAAAATTTATTTTTGTTTTATTTTTAAAATGAATTAAAGAAATTACATTTTTAATATTTATTTCCAACTATAGTTAACTTTAGAAACCAGAAAATCAAAATGCCTTTATATTTGACTATATTATAGTTTTATGTGAAAATGGAACCCTGTGTAACCAATCAACTTGTGTAGAATTACAAGGGGTCAAAAAGGATAGGAACCAATATCTGTTTAGATATACAAATAACAGAATTATATATATATATATATTTCTAATTATGTAAAAATGCACTGTGTTTAAGGAGTATATATCAGAGTTAGAAAAAATATTAAAATCTAATTTATACACAGTGGAGCTTCGACTTCCGTTAACATCGACATCCGCTATTCTCAGGAACAGATTTACCTTCCGGTAAGAGCTTTCATTTTAAGACGATGATATTAGCAGGAACCGATGTCTTTCCGATACAGCTGGGAAAGATGCATGGGTGGAAATCCGTGTGTAGAGATCCGTGTATGGAATGTTGGCCAATCCGTGAGCGGAACGTTACTCGTACGTTCTTGTACGATTGTTCTCAACCAATCAGCGTTTTTGTTATTGTTTAGCACAGCATCCCTGCTTTATTTCGATATACAAAATAAACATTTGCTTATCTTCTGTTTGATGCGGTCGTTCAGTGTAAAAAGTTTTCATTTTCGCGAATTAAAATTAATTTAATTGTGGCTATTTTGAATAACATCCTATCCCACCACCATAAATCACAATCGATTCAATCATTTTCAAGTCTAAGGTAAATGCTAATTTACTGGACTTCTTTAAATTTTAAAAAGTTTCATAGCTAATTTTTTTAAACAATCTTTATTAAACACTCATTTTTGGTGCAAAAATCAAGTATAACATGTAAGAAATATCTGTTTTTATGTTTCGCTGGGGGGCCACCTCTCAAAGGTTTGGAACGAATTACAGGAAATTAATGTATTATTGGTTCAGCTTACAATATTTTTAACATACAATGGGTTTTGTGGAACAGAGGTTGAGGCCCCACTGCATTTTTAATGAGTTAAAATCAAACTACGAAGAATATTTTCCTATCTACTTCTCCAGCTAAATATTCCATACTGAATAGCAAAGTAAACCAAGACATGATGAAGTCCGATTAAAATTTCATGTACAGTCGGTCAAAAAAGTATCCGAACGCTATGGTTGTATACAAAATTAGAAAAAAACAACTAGCAACGATTTTTTTAGAAATTAGTGATCTGGCAACCTTCGTGTACAGTACACGAAGGTTGCCAGATCATTAATTTCTAAAAAAATCTTTGCCAGATATTTTTTTTGAATTTTGTATGCAACCATAGCGTTCGGATACTTTTTTGAGCGACTGTACAATAGGTTTCAGATAATAAAATCTAAGTCACATATATCTTAATTTTATATCGGAACGTTTGCACGAGTAATGCTTTTCAAGTTGGAATCCAAATTTACTCCTAAACATTTATAGTTAAATGCTCTCTCAAAAGCAGTTTTGAGAAAAAAGTTTCCTTTTCATTATTTGACATGTACGAAAGAATTACTATTTTTGAGCTCAAAATATATGGATACAGTTTTCTGTATATTTCAAGACATTTGTTTGCTGAAAACTAACAACGAATCGTTTCCAGGTCAAATTCAATTCTTTTTGAAAAGGCATGCAGCACATCACCAGAGTATACATTTGCTGCGTCTTCAGCATAACATGTAAGGGATCCCTTTAGATTCAATTAGCATAAAAAGTTTAATTTTTTCAAAACCAGTATAGTTTCTAATAATGCTTTCCAAAAAAGAAAAATCTTGTCAAAATTTAAATTATTATTATTTCATGAATAATTGTCAAGCTGAAAAATAATTTTTACTTTATCTTTAAAAACAAACAAGTTAAATGTCTACAGATGGACAGACAGAGAGGACACATTAATTCGTTTATTTTTTAAAAGAAGCTAAAAATTAGGTGTCTCGAAAATGCAATTGAATGTAACTTTAATGTGTGGTAACAACTCAGGTTTCGAGAATGATTATGGTAAATGTCGTTCGTAAAGAAACGCATAAAAATTAAAGGTTGCTTTAATTTTTATGCGTTTCTTTATGCATAAATTTCTGCTAATGCACTGCTTTCCATAAACTAAGGAACAACTCTATGCTAATGGGAAACTAAGAATCTCTACTAATACCAAAATATATAACTTCCAAAATAAGTTTTTTTGTTTCGAAAAATGTAATAACAGATAAAGTTCAAAATGAAATATTTAAAACAGGAATACCAATCAGGGTCTGTAAATCGTAGCTAGGTAGTCACAGGAAGGAGAGCTGTGCACCAAACCCCTCTGATGATGCACAGAACGGGCCATCCTAGTGCAGGCCGTTAGTACCTTTTAAAAGAGAAACTCTCTTGTGGAAGTGAACGGAAGGAGAGGGCTGCCAGATTAGTGTGGCCTACTGATCTGGGGAGTGGTCAACCACTCAGAGTGCTGGTGCTGAAAATACAAACCAATTGGACTGATATAAGGCTCTGAGCTTGATTGTGGATCCTGAATTTTCTGTACTGGTGGCTTCTGTAAAGGAAAAATCTGCAGCTATGTTTTTTGTTTCTTTGTCGGTTGACAGTCCCAAGTGAATGGAATCACAGGATATGTTTTATCAGTTGGTGGATAATCCTGAGCAGAGGTCATCGCAAGTACCTGAACTCTTGCTTCTATGGGCATCGATAAATTATACATTGGAGGAAGTCTTCCAATGCAGATGGCTTCAGACTTTAGTGCTGGGGGAACGGGTCTTTGGCTAATGCCAGCGATAAGGGGGCTGTTTGATATTGTCGGCATTCCCGCTCTCATTAAACATAGTTTCTTTAAACATCCCACTAACCATTTTCTCTCCATAAGTAGTTGGAATGTGAGGACTCTGCATAGAACTTATTCGCTTGATGTACTCACACAAGAATTCTACCGTTATAATTTATTATTTCTCGGCCTGACCAAACATCACCAAGGCGTGGGTCTGCTGTTCAGCAGACATGCTGGTGATGCTCTTCTGGGATATGAGTGCATTAATGAAAGGTTTCTTACTGCAAAATTTCAGACAAGCATTAAATACTTGAATGATATCTGCTGTTATGCCCCCAATGAGGATGCTGATGAGGATGAGAAGGATAGATTTTACGGACAACTTCAGGATATTTTGAATTCTGTCAAGAAAGGAGATATTACCCTTGTTCTAGGTGACTTCAATGCCAAAGTTGGTAATGACTCTGACCTTTGGGGAGGGGTGATTGGCCTTTTTGGGATTGGCAGCTGCAATGACAATGGGCAACATCTCCTACAGGTAGGGGCTGGGGTGGCTCAGTCGGTAGCGCGCCAGGCTCGTAATGTGTAGTTCCCAGGTTCGAGTCCCAGCTGGGTCAGCGTTGAGATTTATCTCCGCAAAATTCCCCGCCTTGCCCACGGTCATTAGGGGACACCGATGGGCTTGGAAAGGCCGCCGTCCATCGGATGGGACGTTAAGCTGTGGCCCGGTGTGCGGGAGAACCATACCCTGTGCACGTTAAAGAACACGCTGGATGGCCTTGACGGGAGGCTACAATCTGTCTCCCAACAGCTGTTCCAGTGGGTGCCCTCCCCCAACCTTCTCTGAGCCTTCGGGGTCCATGTGACCTGGTCATTTAGCCCATGGTGTGCAAAAAAGTGCCGCTCAGAGGTAAAACAACCCAACAACTCCTACAGGTAAGTAAACTCAATGGTTTCAGAATAACTAACACATATTACAAACACCGCGACATACATAAGTACACATGGGTTTCACCTAATGTGCTGCATAGGAAAATGATTGATTATATATTATTTAACAGCAAATGGGCTAGTTCTGTTAGAAATACCAGGTCATATAGGGGAGTTGAAATTGGATCTGACCATTACCTTGTTAAGAGTGTCTTGCAATTTAAACTTAAAAAGTGTTGTGCTAGGGTTAAAAAATTTACTTTTAATACTGAAGCTCTGAAAGACCCAGTTATAGTCAAAGCTTACCATGATAGGTTACTTAGTCATTATGACAGTCATGGTTTGCTTAAAACTGAAGTTGAGGAAGAATGGGGCTATTTTAAACAGCCTTTTTTGGAAATTAACAGTACTCTTTTAGGAAAAAAGGAGTAGAAGAGACAGAATTATCTGGGTAATAATGCACTTGAGCTTATTTCGGAAAGAAAGAACTGCAGGAATGTTTTTAATCAATACCCTACTAGTACTAATAGAAAGCATTACAGAGAATTTAATAAACGTGTAAAAGATCAGTTAGCTGCTGATAAGAATCTTTGGCTTGATACCTTGGCTGACAAAGCCGAGGAAGCAGTTAGGCAGCACAACAGCAGAGAGCTGTACCAGATTGTTAATGTTTTATGTGGTAGAAAACGAACAGGCATACAAGGATTGCAAGATAAACAAGGTAAGGTTATAGAAGGGGAGGATTCTGTCATGGCTAGGTGGGCTGAGCATTTCAGTGATGTTTTAAACAATGTGGTTAGTTCTACTCCCATTGTTTTTAATGATGATAGATGCTTTGGCGGCTTTAATGTTGACCCTATAACACAATCTGAAGTTATTTTGGCTATTTCTAAACTTAAACTTCATAAATCCCCAGGGGTAGATGAAATTACTACAGAAAGGCTCAGAGCTGGGAATGTTTCGGTTACCACTTGGATGACTGAAATTTTGAATAACTTTTATGGTAAAGGCATGGTTCCTAAAGATTTTACCAGAGCTATTATTTCCCTATTTTCAAAAAAGTTGATCACAGTTCTTGTGATAACTATAAGGCTATCAGCCTACTTACTGTTCCAGGTAAAGTTCTTTGCATGATTGTGCTTAATAGAATTAAGCATTTGGTTGGCAGTCAAGTGCGTGATGTGCAATGTGGATTCTGAAGTGGTAAGGTATGTGTAAATCAAATTTTTTCACTCAGACCTCCCACATACCACCATTGACCAAATTCAAACCTCCCACATACCACCAATAAGGGTAGAACTTTGGATTATAGATTATACACTGTTGATTAGAGTTGCATACTTGCTTTCTGGCCACATAATTATGTTAATATGTTTGGCTTTTCAGTTATTTTCTTCTTATTGAATATCTCTCAAGTGACAGCGGTACCGAGAGATGCGGAGTGTCAAAGCGCGACGATTAGCTACCAAATATCAGATTTGCATCGCTGTTTGTTGTCTTTATTTGAAAGTGTGAAACATATATTTTTGTTTTTATACAGAATATTCTTTGTAATTTTCTCTCTCCTTATACATATTTATATAATCAAAATATTTGGTTCATAAATATATAATAATTTTATCACTTAAAATATGGCTGATTGCTACCAATTCATTTTTCTTTAATCTACAGCAAAATGTTTTAAAGAAAAAAAAATTAACAATTACCAATTGTTCTTCTTTCAGTATCTGCAGTGGAATATTTATTTAAAAATAAGATCTGAACTACAAACAAGAATCATCACAACAGGCTCTGAACAATGGCACTAATGCATTGCGTGGGCAAATTATTGTAACGCGCTCCTAACGTAAAAGCAGAACGTAACAAGCAACGGAGTATATTTTAGAACATTTCCTCAGTTTTTTTTGCTCAAATTCCGAATACCAATTGTTCCATTTTCATTTGACAGTCGAAGCACAGGAACGAACAGAGAAAAAAGCTTTTCCTTTTAGGTTTTCCGTCTTGAATCCAATTTAATGCTCAAGTACGATAAATAACTACCAGGAGTTAAAGACAGAAACACTCTACCAAATCTCCTCTCAGAATAGACCACAGGATTTACTGGCAACACGCCAGTTATTGTGTGTGTGTATATATTACCCTTAATATTTTATTCTTAGCCGTTCAAAATACCTGATGTGACAACTTTTCTATTCTAGTTCAATCGGGAATAACAACTCATTACATTTATTTCCTGAAATCTTTTTTAGGAATAAGGAAGAGGTCTATGCTTTTGAATCGTTGTGAATGTTGTGGGTCACAGAAAAATGCGCTATAGCAGTAAAATTTCAATAGTTTTATTTGAAAAGAAAATATTATGGTCATAATGGTGGAAAAGCTGCTAGCTGCAAGAAATATGTATATGGAATTGAATTGGAATTTTTTTGCTTTATCAAAGGGGATGTCATATTGAGTTTATTAAAGATAGAATAAATCACCATAAATGTTATTTTTGATAAATCAAAATAAAAAAGAACGTCGAAAATGACGATTTTGAAGGGCATTTTTCAAGGTTTCAGTAATTGGAAAGTTCCACGTTTGCCAGAACGTGTCACAATTTATTTTGAAAAACAAAAGTCCTCAACAGAAATGAGATGTAACAATATCAAATATTAACAGACTGTTAACCCGAAGAGGTTTCCAAGAATACAACACGGTAAATTGCTTCATAATCTGCTGTTTCCTGTCTGTTATTTCAAATTCATTCTGTTAACCTTATTTGCATTTATCTCGTGTACCTGCCTTTAGTGGAAGAGTTGGATAAAAATTTTGCCGCGTAACGAAAAACGATTGAGGTTATGAAAACAAATTGAAAATTTATATGTAGAACTCTCCAAATGACTTTTCGAGTTTTTGATATTGCGATGGAGAGTGAATGCAAGAAATTGGTAGGGTAAAAATAAAAGCATTGGAATCAAGTTTCCTTAGAATGAAAATCATATCCGATTCCAAATACATATTTTATGACGTTTATCGAATCTAGCTGAAACGGCTGGCACAGTTTGCTTATATGATTGTTTTATAATGGAGGAGATTTAAAATCTCCATTACCATTCCTCACTGATACCTTTTCAGTATTCCGTTTCAGCAGAACTGAAGACGACTTCGAACATAAGACGGCGAAAATATTTCCTGCGGAATGTGATTTATATTCTGCGCAGAGATATTTCATTGAGTGAAATTTTCGAATACCTACACCAAACGTGGTCAAAATTCTCATATCCCTATGCCTTAGAGAGAAACAAGAAGAAATCTAGTTCAGAGAATTATGTAAAGTCTACGCAAACATTCTGATAAAAGGAATTATTATTTTTAAAGTTGTTTCAATATAATTTGGTCACTGAAGTTCATACGTTTCCATTCGTTTTAGAAGTTATATACATTTATATTTTCATAAACATACTTTGTTTTCTCGGCTTCTTCAGACTGCAACCATTCAGATGAACTGAATCACAACCTGCCTGACCAATTTTCATCACTTTAGTTTCTCTCTGTTTATAACCAAACCTACTCTACTACCAGTCTCATCGACAGCTCGAATGAAAGAGTTCATCTCATCAACAGCATTTGCCAAAAGGACTAAATCATCAGCATAATCTAACTCAGAAATTTTCGTATCTCCAGTCCATTTAAGACCAAAATGTTTCCCTTGAAGTGAATTTCGCACAACATAATCAATAACCAAACTAAAGAGAAAACGAGACAAAATGCACCCTTGTCGAACACCAGAAGTAATGCTACACCAATTGCTATAAAACTTACCAACTCTCACACACGACTCAGTGTTATTATAGAGAGCTTTCAGTATGTTAACTAACTTGTCTGGTATACCATATGATCTCACAATCAACCACAAATTATGACGATCAACAGAGTCGAAAGCCTTTTTGAAATCAACAAAGCTAGCAACCAAAGGTTTCTGAAACTCTACATATTTCTCAAGAATCTGCCTAAGTGAATATATCTGATCCACACATCCCCTACCACTTCTGAATCCACATTGTTCATCACGCAATTGACTGTAAACCAGATTCTTAATTCTATTAAGCACAATCATGGAAAGAACTTTACCAGGAACAGAGAGTAGGCTGATACCCCTATAGTTATCACAAGAACTGCGATCACCTTTTTGAAAATAGGGATAACAATAGCTCTGGTAAAATCCTTAGGAACCATGCGTTTATCATAAAAGATATTCAGAATTTCAGTCATCCAAGTGGTAACCGAAACATTCCCAGCTCTAAGCATTTCAATAGTAATTTCATCTACCCCTAGGGTTTTATGAAATTTAAGTTTAGAAATAGCGAAACTAACTTCCGATTGTGTTATAGAACCAACATTAAAGCCACCAATGCATCTATCATCATTGCAAACAATGGGAATAGTACTAACCACATTGTTTAGAATATCACTGAAATGCTCAGCCCAACTAGCTATGACAAAATCCTCACCTTCTATAACCTTACCTTGTTTATCCTTCAATCTCTGTATACCTGTTCGTTTTCTACCACACAAAACATTAACTATCTGGTACAACTCTCTGCTGTTGTGCTGTCTAACTGCTTCCTCGGCTTTGTCAGTCAAGGTATCAAGCCAAAGATTCTTATCAGCAGCTAACTGATCCTTTACACGTTTATTAAGTTCTCTGTAATGTTTTATATTAAGACTAGTAGGGTATTTATTAAGGACATTCCTGAAGTTCTTCCTGAAGTTTCTTTTCTTTTACTGTTAGTGTCCAAAAAAGCCTGTTTAAAATTACCCCATTCTTCCTCAACTTCAGCAGTAAGCACACCATGACTGTCATAATGACTAAGTAACCTATCATGGTAAGCTTTGGCTATAACTGGTTCGTTCAGAGTTTCAGTATTAAAGGTAAGTTTTTAACCCTACGCAACACTTTTTAAGTTTAAGTTGCAAGACACTTTTAACAAGACAATGGTCCGATCCAATATCAGCTCCACTATATGACCTGGTATTCCTAACGGAACTAGCCCATTTGCTGTTAATCAATAATAAACAATCATATTCTTATGCAGCCCATCGGGTGAAACCCATGTGTACTTATGTATGTCGCGATGTACGTAATATGTGTTAGTTATTCTGAAACCATTCAGTTTACTTACCTGTAGGTGACGTTGCCCATTGCCATTGCAGCTGCCAATACCAAAAGGGCCAATCACCCCTCCCCAAAGGTCAGAGTCAGTACCAACTTTGGCATTGAAGTCACCTAGAACAAGGGTAATATCTCCTTTCTTGACAGAATTCAAAATATCCTAAAGTTGTCCGTAAAACCTATCCTTCTCATCCTCATCAGCATCCTCAGTGGGGGCATAACAGCAGATAACATTCAAGTCTTTAATGCTTGTCTGAAATTTTGCTGTAAGAAACCTTTCATTAATGCAGTCATATCCTAGAAGAGCATCACTAGCATGTCTGCTGAGCAGCATACCCACGCCTTGGTGATGCTTTCCATCCTCCCTGGACTAGAGAAATTTAAAGTTATTTTTAAGTATCTCACCTTTACCTGTCCATCTGATCTCTTGCAAGCCTAGAATATCTAGGTTATGGCGCTGGAATTCCTGCATGAGGACATCAAGAGAATAATCTCTATGTAATGTCCTCACGGTACCACGTTCCTGCAGAGAGAAAATGATTAGTAGTATTTTTAAAGACATTAGGTTTATTGAGATTGGTAGGGCAAAAATATCAAACAGCCCCCTGATCGCAGGCATGGGGCAAAGACCTGTTCCTCCTACGCTAAAGGCTGAAGTCACCGATGCTGGTAGGAACTTTAGGCACCACCTTTTCAAGTGGACTTTTTCAAGAGCCATGTGGCCTGCCTGAGACACATTACTCCAGTTTAGGCTTGACGATGCCCAACTAGCTAAGTAAGGTTCAGGTACCTGCGATGACCTATGATTAGGATTATCCATCAGCTGATATAAGGTATCCCATGCCTCTGTTCACTTAGGGCTGGCAACCCAGAAGCAAACAGAAAACACAGCGGCAGATTCTCCCTCAACAGAGGAGTGGGATATAAGGTATCCCATGCCTCTGTTCACTTAGGGCTGGCAACCCAGAAGCAAACAGAAAACACAGCGGCAGATTCTCCCTCAACAGAGGCCCACCAGTGCAGCAAGTCCAGGATCCATGATCAAACTCAAATCCATAAACAAGTCCAGTCTAGTAGGTATAAATGGTCAGCACCATGACCCTGTGAAGTTGACCACTCCTCATCAGGTTTGGAAAAAAAAGAAAAAAGTGGCCATTGATGACCAGATCAGTAGACCATACTGAACTGGCAGCGCTCCCCTTCCGTTCCCTTCGGAAAGAAAATATCTCTTTTGAAAGGTACTAACGACCTGCACCACGAGAAGGCGGGGTCAGACATTAGGTGCCAGACCTGGCCGGTTGTGTGCATCATCACTAGTAATTGGTACACAGCTCTCCTTCCAGTTTAGGCCTAGCTACCCTCTAAGCTTTCTTTTAAGATTTCACCCCAATTTGTAGTTAAATGCAGAATTGTTAATATAACTGCTCGTTTCATCTTGATAAAAAACGAAAAACTCACTGTAACTGGAAGATTGCACATGAAATTACGAGGGACGTTCAAAACGGAGGTACGAGTGCAAATCTGCAGACACGTGTCAAGAAATTTTTTGAAGCCCTCCGTAATTCTTCCTGTAAAATGTTTCGATTACACTTTTTACCTGATCCACTTGAATCGAAATCTTCGAATCATTTTCCAACTTTCGTTATTAATTTCATTTTTTTAATTGTAGGTTAATTAACATATTCTACAGTTAAATGTACAATTAAACAAAGATTTCTTGTTATTTACCTGGTTTAAAAACAACGATATTCTATTCACTTTGTTATCAACCAAACGGTCCACAGATGTCCGATATTTTTTTTTATTTGCCTAGGTAATAATAGAATGCAGATACACCTCGTTTAGAGCTCAGGAAGCCTTCTGAAATTCAATCGTTAAGTGGAACAGCGTTAAACGAGGCCTCTTGTACACTATATAGTATTCCGAAGGGTATATGGTTTGTTAATTTTAAAACACTGTCTGAAAATAAGTGGCTCTTAGATTGGTATAATTGCACAAATTTCTTTATTTAAAAATTCTGAAGTTTATTATTTAATCAGTTCACCTTTGTATTTGTATTCGAAACAAAATTTAAATCTGAGAAAATTTGATAAAATCCAAAAGCTTTGAAAGAATATGTGACAAGTTACCGACAGGAGGTTGTTAGAAAATTATTTAACTTTGATTGCTTTATGATTTTCTGTTTTAGCAATTTAAGTGTAAGATGATATAGCATTTAATACTCCCACGATTTACACAACAAGGTCTTTCGAAATCAGAATCGTTCTAACTCAAATTTTAAATTGCATCTTGTATTATCTTTCATAAAAATTTATTTGCATTGCGTTTAATCAGTATAGGGCATTTTTTGTTTTATGTAACATTAATCGATATCTTATCAACTACTCTAATAATGGTAAACTCATAAAAAAATTAAATAATTTGCTTTTCTTAACGAAAAAAAACAAAAAATAGCGTTAATTTAGGTAGCCCTAAACGAAGTTTGCTTGTATAATCTTTTGCATTTTCCGAATCTTCCATTAATTTCAATTTCCATCGTTAAATGGCAAGATAACAAACAGTCTATGATAGAAACTTGAATTTTAGGCCTTAAAGTTTGGTTTCGAAAAGATTTATATTAGTAGTTGTAATTTACTCCTTCCCTGGTGATTTCAGTGTGTGTTGGGCTAAATGACCAGGTCACAAGAACCCCAAGGGCACATAGAGGGCTGAGGAAGGGAACCCTCAAGACACATGTTGGAAGTCTCCTGTTTATGTCATCCAGCATGTTTTTAATGTGTACATGGTATGGTTTACCTGTCCACGGTGTCACGAATTAACGTCCAATCTGAAGGAACAACTGTCTTTCAAAGCCAAATTATGTTCCCTTTCTTATCGAGTACAGGGTGGGGATTAGCGAAGATAAATCTGAAATCTGCCACAGTTGGGACTCATGGAATCCGCCACACATGGGAACTGCAGATTACGAGTCTACCGAACTCCCGACTGAGCCACTCCCGCTCATCTTAATCTGTCTCTATTAGGATGTGAAGGTCAGTAACGGAAATTAATCTTAAATATACCTTTCCAGATTATGGTCATGAGAAGCACAAAAAGATGTAGGGTTACAGTTTAGTAGTAATGTTAGCAAAGTTCTTTAAGAATATGACTCTACTTATGAAATGTTTTTAATAGCTAATTTTAAACCAATAAATAAAGATTTGAATAACACAATAGAGTGAATGATTGATGCGAGATAACTAACAACGGAGAAAAACCAACAACGCAAGAAGTAAATGCTTTGTTTTACAGAAATAACTAGTATGGTGATTTTTACAAGAGGGATGAGAATTTCAAGAATACGTTGGAAAATGTGGTTCTCTAATTTTTTTTCTAATAATGCTAGATGAATTACTTGCTTCAGTTTTGAGCTTATATCTCCACCTGTAGTTGCTTTGCAAAAAAAACATAATCTAAACAAGTCATCACGGAAATAAGGATTTATTAATTTCGTTGTAGTGTTTTATTATCAAATTTCCGTTTCAAAAGATGCACATTTTTATTGCATATTTCAAAGCAATAGTTCATCTAATAATGTCCTTTGTTTAAAAACGTTTGAACGGCTTTTTCGTGAGTAATAATTTTCTCTTGGCTACCATTAGTAAAACACATTATTGAATTAAAAAAAAATTCACAGAAAGTATTATTTAAATATCCATACTTTTGTAAATTATACTGTACTTTACATTACTATGCATTGCATAAAATAAAAAAAGGATAGCACAAAAAGTTTAAGAAATTATTTATATTGAATTATCTATATCACGTGGTTTGTTTTGAAGTATAGAGCCACAGACAGACGTTACAGAATTTACAATAAAATTTCTCTTCTGTTTTCCTGTCTTAAAACAAACAACACATTTTTAAGCAAATGCTGTCTTTCTTCGTCAACACTTTTGTAAATCAATAATTTTTGTCCAAAACCAAACGTAAAACATCACTGAGAAGTGAAACTTGTTAAACTGCGCTGATCTTTGGTTTGTCATTACACAAAGAAAATGAAAAAAAGCTTAAAACGAAATATATTTCTGTTCAAAATAGAGAAAGTACAATTGTTTCTAAACCATCTATGGTTATGGCATCTAGTGAGTAGCTTTTAAATGAAAACTAAAATATTCGTGCTTTCAAAAGTGTATTAATCGCCATACAGTTTTATCACAGTCAGCCATGGGCACTGCAATTTAGAATGAAATTTTTCAAAAAATGCCTAAGTGGTTAAATGTCGAGAGCTGAAGATTGTTCTGTTTCGATATGGCTGACTAAAATATTGAATATTTTCTATACGAGAAGGTATGATTGCTATGCATAATGAATCTCGGAAAAAGTATTCATATTTCCAAAACGTTGATCGATTTTGTTACGGCTTTTACAAAAGCATCAATATAATTTCTGTTTGGTAAAGCGTTGCATACCTGTAATCTATATACAATTACAGCGCTATTAATTTAGTCAAAAATTATTAAAATTATACACATTTCACTCACTTTTCAAGAAAATGTTTTGAGACCTCTAAAATGCAGGAGAAAAATGTTACATTGCAATGGAATTCCAGTCTTTCCTCCCCCCCCCACTTTTTTTTTCTGGCTCAGTCAGGTTACATTCCCTCCAGTCTCTCCTTTGTTTTTTTTTTCCCCCATATCCAAGACTGTACATGCATTATTTTCTGGACAAATTCGAAATGAATTGCATGGATTCAGAAATCGTAGGAATATAAGAGACTAAATTTATTCACTCAGACAGATTATTCAGAAATATTAAGAACCAGAATTATTTGTTAATATTAGAATGTCAAAAATGACCTTGCGAGACATGTCTCGCAGTGGTCAAATGCAAGAATTCTGTCCTAGTGTACACATAATTCGAGAACTGAATTATAAAGTCCAGAGAGACCTTTGTATCCCATATCTGTTTAAGGAATTTATATGTAGAGAATGTGGATTAAATCTCATTTGCTCTACTTGACTTGTAATGTGCATTAATGACAGATAAGGGATGTGCATTTTCACTCTGTTGATAATCGATGCTCAACTTTTCCGTTGAAACGTAAACCCACATCAGGTTATCAATTTATAAAGGATGCTTTTTAAGAACTACGGTATTACCCAATGTTTATCAATCGCAGTTTAATGTTTGAAAACGTTTAAGTGAATCCACGAAATGCCACCTTTATACATTCTGGGATCACAGAAGTTTCGCTTTAGTTTTTGTCACCAAATTAGTTCAAAATTAATGACGGTGCAGATAAATATTTTGCTTCTAATATTTATCTACCATAAATATATTGCTCAATGTATTACGGTAACAGCGGTATCTACGTAATATTAGCCAGAGGAGAGCAAAAATAAGACGACTAAGTCTACTTCTCTTAAATTCACATTTTTTATATTCAGCCTGTTTACACTAGGAATGATTAATTTTCGATATGAATCATTATTCGAAAACGATTAATCTTTCTATTTCAGATATTCACGCAGTGCTTCAGAATTTTTTAACGTGATTTTGTGAATAAAAATGAAGAGTCGAATCTTTTTTGTTCGCTTGACGATTCTGTTTCTAAAGATTGATGTATAAAATGTGATGGTGATCTTTCTCTTTTCGCAAATGATGCAAAGGGATGAACTGTCCCATTAGCGCAACCGATGAAGCTAATAGTGGAATGGTGACCAGGATTGGGTCTAGAAAAAAATAAAGGGGGAGGGGGAGGGAAAGTAAGCGACGCAATAGTGCCGGATAAAGATAAACACTGGTGGGGGGAAAGAGACTGTATTTCCATTGCATTGTGATATTTTCCTCCTTCGTTTTAGAGCTTTTTAAACATTTGTTGAAAATTGCATGAAATATGCACGTTTCATAATTCCTGTCCTCCATTACCCATCTAGCATTCTCAAAAAGGGGAGGGGGAGAGCATGTGTCCCTTGGCCGCTCCCCCTAGATTCGGCCCTGATAGTGACCATCAACAATGAGAAAAGAGATTTGATGGAAACTGGTGAGCTGGAAAATGTTTTAGTATTTTTTTTTAATTGTAGCCTACTCGAACAAGTCTCTTACTTTCCATGGGAGTTATGTAACATGGATGATGGTGAGACTCGAGTAGACAGGAAAATAAGGAAATACCGATGAAACATTTAAAATTTTCATTATAGTGTGGAAAATTGAGGAATACCCTTACAACAAGGAGTTTATAATTATTTGTTTTGAAAAGGTTACTGTGTTAACGAGCTTGAACTCTCTATGCATATATATATATATACTGTATACGATTAATCTTTCGATTTCAGATATTCACGCAGTGCTTGACAATTTTGTAATATGATTTTGTGAATAATAATGCGTCATCAATCATCTTAGGCATCATCCTGTTAATGTGAAAATGAGTTGGGTTGGTTCAACACTACCACTCATTAATGAGTAGAGTTATGAACCGTGCTTGTAAAAGCTTGAGGAAAATTTGACTTGAAAAATGGTGCGAGGTTAAGCACGACTTTGTACGTCAGCTTATATCGGACTAGCAACAAGCACAGGAAAAATGATAAGTTTGATTTGCAATGTCAAACGAGAGCTTAATGGAAACGAGCTGCACACATCAAACATTGCAACTGTTGCATAGTATAAAACAGTTTGAAGAACAAAATTTTGAATCTGCTTGGATCTCGGAAGTTTCGCCAAAAATAACTATTAATATTGGGAAAAAATAATTTTAAACTGGAATAGTGCAGTGTTATAGAAAATGTTCTTGTTGGCTTACGTGTAAACTTTGATATATATTTTGCTTTGGAATTTATTATAAGGAAAATTATATTTCAAACATCATAATCACACCCACAATAGAGTCATACTCAGTCAAAAGCATATACAGCATCCCTCGGAAGCTGCTAAAAGTGATCGCTGCTCATTCATAACGCAAAATGTCTACTGGTTGCAGGCAGCGATATATTTGGCGCTAAAAGCTCTCTCAAATAAATGAAAATCATTGTTCGAAATGAGTCGGTAAACTCCAAAATCCCACACCCAAGGTGGCACATTAAAGTTAGCCCAATATGCCCATTAAGTTCTTCTGGTTACCTTTAAGCTCCCTTGGGCTAAATTAAGTGTTACTTTCTTCCTTTTATTATTCAACCCTAACGATTAAAGAGTCCTATTTTGGAAGAAACTAACGCATTTCAAATCATAACTACACAGATACCCTAAAATAAAGGCAAATGATCTATGAGACCGCTGTCAATTTTCAGTATTATATTTTTGTTTGTACGTACAGTTTCATAAATATATCTTTTACATTCGCTGCATTCTTTCCATACAAAAATTTAAGCCCGCATATTTATGAAAATTAAAAAATAGAGCACTTTATAATTATTTTGGCTTGGGGCACGCCTAAGCTGTGTTAACCCCATCCCATGTTATGTCAATGGGACGCTAATTTCGATGATCTCTAACTTTCCAAATAACGATTTTCAACAATATTCTTTCGTTATTTAAACAGGTATGGAGGTTGAAACATTTCAGAGGAGCAATGTGTTTTTAAAAATTGTCAAAATATTAAATGAATATTGAAGTAATTATTTCCATACACTTTTAAAACATGCAGTTGTTTTTGGAATAAATTAATATAATTGCAATAAATTCAAAGTTATCTACTGTCTTCAGTGGCGACTCGTGAATTTATAAATAGGTGGGGTCAGCATAATATTGTATACAGAGAAACCAACTAGTCAGGGGAAGTGATGGTTCAGATGCCAGTGAGCGAAGTCGCGATTTTCGACCTTAAACCCACTTCGGTGAAAAAAAGGAACATGGATTGGATTGGAAATAAGTGTAACAAAATTTTCCTATATACATATATTGTGGCTTATGTCAGGCACGTACCACAGGATTTCATTTCAGGGTTCGAGAAATTAATCTCTGGGATGGGGTTGGAACTTAAAACTTTCTCGTAATATTTCTCGTTGATAATTGTGACGCGAAAGACAGTTTCGTGTGTATTACTTCACTAAATGCCTATTGAAATGAAATAAAATGGGCAAGATATTCTTGAAAGTGAATACCAATGTAAAATATTTTTTTCATTATTTGTTCCAATTCGGAGTTTAATGTTTTAGTATATACATATTGTTACGACAGACGAACGTGCTACAGTGACTTTATGATAAACGTGAAATGAACGCTCGTTTATGCTTCTGCGAGAGATTTATATAACAAACAAATTTGAACATAGAACCGATCTAAAAATTAAGAATGAAAGAACTACAATGTAAAAGTATGGATTCCGGAAAGGAGGCATAAAATAGACTTAGTTAGTGCACGATAGACAAAAAAAGAAGATATATTTTTGTGTGGTGAGTGCGCAGGTGGTTGTTTAGTTTTATTAGTATTAAATCCAGTGACATAAAAGGATTATTTAGGCCTAAAGTAGAGATATCCATGAGGCATGACAATCAAAATGAAGAAGCAATGATTTGATCGAGCAGACAGAACTGATCTTAACTGTTGTGTAGGAAATAAGTTATTACTTTATGTACGATAGTATTTGATTTATTTATAAGTTATTTCATCCATGCCTTTGTAATTATTTACATTGTATTGTAATTTGTATTGTAAAATAAACTTATTTATATTCACGCTCAGTACTGATCCATTTTAAATTTGCAACAAAATATTACAGAAATGTTTGTGGGATCTACGCCCTGATGGCGAGCTACTGACAGTCTCCTAAGTTCTGTCCATGAGTCCCTTCCCCCATCCTTCACTCAATCCTTGGGTTCCTTATGACCTGACCATTTAGCCCATCGTGTGAAAAAACGAATAGGCTCGGAGGTAAAACAACCCAACCCAACCTTTCATTCATATAAAGGGCAAAGAATAATTTTCTATGCGATTCTGTCAAAATTTTACCCTCTCCTTATCTTCGGTGAGAAGAATAGAAGTGACGAAGGCTTAGAAAGGCCACCTTCTTAGATTTCACGTTAAGCCATGATCGCGTGTGCAGGAGAGCCATACAATGTACACGTTAAAGAACAAGCTTGATGTCCATTTGGGAGTATTGGATCTGTCGCTTAACAGCTGCCCAGTTCACTTTCTCAACCTTCTCTGAATCCTTGGATTCCTTATAACCTGGCCATTTAGTCCATTGTGTGAGTAAAAGAACAGCTCATAGATAACACAATCCAATTCAACTATTCAAATTTATATTTAAAATCTTTAAGTATAAAATTATATTTGTTATGGAGAATAAGCCAAGAAATGTTATTATTTTTGTAACATTTCATTTTCACATAGAAAATTGTATGCTTTGATCTGATCATTTTTTAAACAATCGGTTATACCAGTGGTTCTCAAACTTTTATGCTTCACGTACCCCCTGGAAATGTATATGTAACTGGCATACCCCTTGTATAGATAGATAAAACTATAGTTATAGTATAACAATGAGAATAAAATGAAGCATGTATATATAACATATATCTAGCGACTTTTGAGCTCTCGCGGTGTACCCAAAACATTTTTACCGCGTACCCCACATTGAGAACCTCTAGTTTATACAGTAACTTTAATGGAATTAAATGTAATGAACAAAACATTTGATTACATAAGTGTGAGTATTACAGTTTATGTTTGCAGAGCTTGTTTTGAAAAGCGTTGGAGAAAAAAGTTTCAAACCTGGTATGTTTATGTACACAAGACAAACAATAATGAATGTTGGACTTGTAAACGGTGGCCTTGTCGACATTTTCTGGATAAATTAAGTTTGTCATATCATATACTTAGTAAAATATGTTACTGAAACAGGTCTGGATCTAAAAAATAATTAGGAGAGGAAGTAGAGCAACGCAAACGAGCCGGGATAAGGTAAAAGTGAAGGACGGAGGGGAGAAGAGACTGGATTTCTGTTGCAGTGTAATATTTCCCCATTCGTTTTAGAGGTTAAAAGAAATCATGAAAAATGAGTGAAATATGTACAAGTTAAATAGTTTTGGGCCTCCATTGCATCAATAGTAATACGTACTAACATTCTTAGAGGGTGAGTCAGGACTCCCTTGCTCTCTCTCAGCCTTAGATCCAGCTTGAATTGAAGTAATATACAAAATAGATTCACCAGATGGGCTAGAATGATCTCCACTATTTAGACATGTCGCATACCTAAAATCAAAATTCTTCTTCATTTTTTGCAAAACTTAATCTGAATTATCATCGATGACTATCGATAACTAGTCAGAAGAGAATAAAATTGTATATTGGTTTTCATTCTAATAAACGAGCCACTTTGAAAACAATTTATCTTCATAATATTAAACAATTCACAATAATTAAAATTATTTTAGAATTACGCGTGATGGAATAATTCAAAGGAATTTAAAATAAAGAAAACTCGTTTGAATTTTTCACGTTACATTATTCCGGCAAATTGAACAGATTTAATACATTAAAGTATTTTTTTTTCAAGTGCTTACATACTAGACTGATTAGTTAAACGTTAAGGTTAAGAAAGATAAGCTACACGTTACAAAATACTGACTTTCTCATTAAATTTTCTTTAATCATATTGCACAAATATATTTTTCATTGTTTCTATATCATTAAGAACATGCAATTTACTCCGAAAGTATATCTCATCTTTTCCCGGATCTCTGTATTTATTGCTTATCTCTGGCCAAGTTAACTATGTTCATAAATTTTCTCAAGTCACCTTTAAGCATCATAATAACATACACTGAGCTGAAGTGTCAGTAATGTGCATTTTTTTCTGTCTTATCTTTCGCGAAACATAGCCAGTTTTCCCGAAAATTTTGTAGGAAACTGCCCAACGAATTATGTTAGCGACGCTTTTCAGATTGCATTTCAGAAATGTGGCGATGACGTGAGAGGAACTTTAGCAGCGTAGTATTAAGAACATGAGGATAAGATCTAATGATGGGAACTTTTATCGATCACACAGCAGCTTTAGTGAAGAGCGGGAAAAAATGGAAATGAACCGTGTTAAGAAAAACGAGACTCTGGTGTTGAAATGTGCAATTATTAGAAATTATAAAGAAGTTATTTTTTTTGGAAATTATTTCAATCGTAAGGTAATGTGAATAAAATTTAAGTAACTAAGCAATTCAAGGTTCATGCGGATTCATCAGTTGAAGAAAGTCTGCTCCGAAAAATTAAAGTTTTTTATTTT
This sequence comes from Ryuthela nishihirai, assembly GCA_038380435.1. Classification (NCBI taxonomy): domain Eukaryota; kingdom Metazoa; phylum Arthropoda; class Arachnida; order Araneae; family Heptathelidae; genus Ryuthela; species Ryuthela nishihirai. The sequence continues at coordinate 68,343,005 of JAWZYU010000013.1, read as the reverse complement.
ATTTTGCAATTTTTCTATTTATTCTCCCAGACGGCTTTAATGTGCTACTCTTTATAAACCTTCTTCATCAAGAAGGATCATGATGATGATGATGATGATAATTTTTTTCACCTCAAGCAGCTATGGGCTACGATTTTTAATTTTATTTTGTAATTTTCCTATTTATTCTTCCAGACGGTTTTAATGTGTTACTCTTTATGAATCTTCTTCATTCTGGTTGGACATCCGTAGCCCATGCCTGCTTGAGGATTATGATGATGATGATGATGATGATAATTTTTTTCTTTAAAAGGGAACAAGGTTCTCCCTTACAAAAAGGACGAAGATAACCTAGAATCTCTATTGGGCTTGTCATGGTTTCTGATACAATATACGTACACATAAACAGGAACATGCCCACTGGTTTAGTAGTCAGGTAAGCTAATCACTAGATCAGGATGGGCTAGTAGTTAGGGTACCTAATTAATTCGGCAGATATGTGGCCGATCTGCCCCAAATTTTGTGATTATTCCATTTGCGTCTTTCTGCTTAGTGTTTATAGATTGTGTTTCAAGTTCAGTGGAGTAAGGATTAAACCCGCCTCAAGTGACTTAAATCAGTAGGGGCACTGACGTCGCCAACCTATAAAAGGAGAGTTCAGAGTTATGAATGGAGTAGCAGGCTTTCGGTGGGGAGAGTTATCAATGGACAAACATTCACATTTGGGGGAGGGCCTAATCATAGGGGGTAGAAACTCTAACAGTGCACTACTTTACGTTGGGATGAAGCTGTAAACGAAATTTGGTGGTCGTAGCTCTCACGGTTTAGACGGAGATCTCGAACAAACAGAAAGACACGTGACAGACAGAGACACAAACTTTCTAAAATATATAATAGATTGTACTGCATATGCTTCGCATTACGTTTTGACTGTACCCTGAAAATAATAAAGCAATTTTGATTACAACTTTTTTTTCTGTCGCTGGCAGAATGTGTTCCACTAGTATGTTATCTGCTTTACCAGTTGGTTCTACAGCTTAGCACAGAGAAAAGTTTCCCCTCTCCAGGTACATATCCTAGCAAGTCGTTGGTGAACGTAGTCTCTCATAATACTATTTTTCTTTCTGACACAAATATTATCTAATAACAATATATTCATCCATTTCATACTCTTTTTATATAAGTCAGAATTGTTATTTCCGTTTCCCTTTTGTTATCTCCGGTTTTCTCACCCTCGATCATTGTAGTTAGTATAAGTATTTCTATTCATTTTTGCTCCAAATTCGTTCAACAAAATCTATCAAGTTCTGATATTTATTAACTATTTCATTTTGTAAAATTTCATCTCTTTATTGAGATGTGGCTTCCCAGAGCAGGGGGTGCCCACTTAGGTAAGGTCAGTTTTCAATAATTCATTAAAAACAGTGAATTTTTCGCTATCACGAACATGAAGAAAAAAGTAATTTAATCGAAATTGATGGGATAATTTTAATAATAATACATCTTTCCTAAATAGATAAATATTACATGCAACATAAAATTAAAATCCATAATATTCATTATGCAGTAACGTTTAGAAATCAAATTATATATTTTCAAATTTAAACGTTTTATCTTCCTTTATCTCTTCCAGCCTTATAATTTTTTTACATACAAGCCTCTGGGGTGTTTAGTTGTACAATTCTGCTCCAGAGCAATTCAGAAATTGAAAAACGTAAAATAACATTAAACATAACATATAGGCAGACGATCTTATTTGTTTTTACACTGACCTTTCGGGACTTAATCTAGTAATGAAAAAATTACTATTATTCAATAATATTGGAGGACTATCTCACGTTGTGTTAATAGAAAGCCTATGTTAAAAGTTCCCTAACTTTCAGATAATAATTTTTAGCAGATATAACTAATATTCAATTAATTCACCATCATTAAGTCATTACTATCTTCAATAATAATTTAAATATTACACGAATATTGTTTAAAATCGAGATTTGAATAAATCATTTCTGTATTATCTATTCGGGATATATACTTTATCTCCTGCGGTCTTTTCTGTAAAAATGCCATTTTTTGAGGTTATAGAGATTTGAATGTGGATTTTTCACATCGGACTTTTTGATGTGAAAGTCAACAAACTTGTTGACTTTCTGAATAGATATAAAATCATAAATAAAATACTATTTGGATTTCAAGACAAAAGGGAACATTGGATGATCTTGTCTGTTTGACTGATAAGATACATAATGCACTAAATATAGGCAAGAAAGTAAATGTATTTTTTTATTCAAATATGGCATTTGATTTAGCAGATCACAAGATTTTATTGAATAAACTTTTTAATATGGGAATCAGAGATATTTTTATTCATGGATTTCGTCTTATCTATCAGATAGAAGGCAAATGGTTAAATTAAATAATGAATTAAGTGATATTTTATCCATTGATATTGGTGTACCACAGGGGTCAGTATTGGGCCCAATTTTATTTAACTGTTTTATGAATGATTTTTTTATATTAAATTTCATAGTGAAATAATTGCATTTGCAGATGATACTGTCTTATTATATGTTACTGATAATGATTTAAAGACATCTCAATATATAAATAACGATATGCACTTACTTTATAAATGGCTATGAAATAATAAACTGCTTTTAAATTTAAATAAGAAAAAGTAAGTGAATTTTTTTCACTTAATAATATGGTTATCCGAATATTATAAAACTAAATTCCATTCTTGTGGATTAATAGGTGAATCAAATTGTATTTGTCCATCATGCAAAAGGTTTCGGAAATTAAATATCTCGGTGTATTTTTTGACAATCAATTAATATGGGAAAAGCATATAAATTATTTTATAAAGAAGCTAAAATTTGCTATAAATAGATTTTGTATATTAAGAGATGTTTTAAATAGACAAACTTTATTAATGTCTTACTTTTCATGTGTACAGTTTCACTTATATTATGCTCTTCCAATATGGGAAGGTACAAGTAATATTAAACTGAGGAGATGGAAGTATTACAGAAATATATCATAAGAGTGATGTTAAAAAAAGATCAAAATTGACTTGTTCTGCACCTTTATTCAAGAATTAGGAATATTACAGTTGAAAAAATTATACATATACAGGCTATTGATTTATATTTATAAAAATCTGTCAAATTTCCGAATGAAAGCATCTGAATGCTGGATCAGAGATAATGAAATAAATTATTGATTCCAATATTATATAAAGTAAAGTTTAAACAAAAAGTTCTGTATACTGGTCCCAAATTATATAATAAATTAAATGTGAAGTATTGTTTAAAAAACACATCTTTGATTGACTTATGAAGTTGGAAAGTATTGATTATTTATTTGCTTGAGCTATATTGTCATTTTCGTTTTAAAATGTTTGGCATAATTTTGCAACCTCAAACAAATTTTCTTAGAAGGTTACAGTGTTTAAGTATATTAAGAATTGCATTATATGGTTGAAATAAATTTAAATTTGAAATTTACGTTGCCGTCTTTATTAGTTTATCACCCCTAAGCAAGTGCCTAACGTGCCTTATGGGAAATCCGAGCCTGGGCTTAACCAAGGAACTTTTAATATGCATTTAAAGAAATACATCTCGGGCTTTCATCCTTGACTTTAATGGGTTGGGTTGTTTTACCTCTTAGCGGCACTCTTTTGCACACCATGGGCTAAATTGCCAGGTCACATGGACCCCGAAGTCTCAGAGAAGGTTGGGGGAGGGGACCCACTGGAACAGCTGTTGGGAGCCTCCCGTCAAGGCCACGCTGGATGAGCCTCCCATCAAGGCCATCCAGCGTGTTCTTTAACGTGCACAGGGTATGGCTCTCCCACAAACGGGGCCACGGCTTAACGTCCCATACGACGGACGGCGGCCTTTCCAAGCCCATCGGTGTCCCCTACTGACCGTGGGCAGGGCGGGAAATTTTGCGGAGATAAATCTCAACGCTGACCCAGCTGGGACTCGAACCTTGACTTTAATGATATAGTCCGGCATTCTGATACATGTGTCAAGACTAGCATTATATAAGAATCCAGAACTCTGAGATTCATAGAGATTTTGCAGTTTATAAGAATATTTTTTAATTTATTTAAATGTGTCTTTTGTCATCCATATTCTTAGAACTATTTCTTTATCACATTTACCGTCTGATATTACGAATCTTTATAGATAATTAATATTCCACATTTGTTTTACTTGTTCTACATATTGTTTCTAAATTTTCATTCGCGAATGGTTTTAAGTTTTGAAATTATCATGCACTCTCTTTTATTACAGCTGATGGTTAGACTTTTTTTTTTTTGCTTTCGTTCACAACAATAAATAGAACATTTAAAAACTTTTTGTTTCGAATCAGCTGTTGAAACACTTTGGTTGCATATCATATGTGAATAAAATTCTGTCCTCCAATACACAGTCTTTATGTCTCCTCTATCTCTCTCAGAATATTCTCATTAAAATAGTTGCATACATAAAACAAAAAGTCATATCTTTGCTTTAGGCGTTTTTTTTTAAATTTAAATAAAAACGCTTAACTAATTGGTTATTCATGTTGGTAAAATTCGATCCCAATATATTTTTTAATTATTCTTTTTTGGTAATATCCGACCCTTCTTAACAGCCTTTGGTGTTTAAAGCCATCAAATGCTTTAAAGCAATTAATGAAACAACAACCTTTGGTGTTTAAAGCCATCAAATGCTTTAAAGCAATTAATGAAACAGAGAAAGATTTTTTTTCTTCACTTTTACTGATCTTCCTAAAAGCGTTCCTATCATAGAAAGAGCATTTGACTTTTTTTACGATCTTCTACAAAGCTATCTTGAACATTTGAAACCTCCAATTTTACCTTATTTCCTATTCTCAGCATTAATACCTTTAATAAGAGTTTAGTTATTACATTTAAAAATAATAGGAAGAGTGATTTGCTGATAACCTCCGGAATTTCTCTCCTTTCAAAATTTGATTAATTATATTTAAATATTTTTATGTAATTAAACTCCATAAATGTAATCTTTTTCGCAGCAGTTCATTCCGATCCTTAGCTTTTAATTTTCTTGGCAGATAATGTTTTTTCTAATGTAAAAATTTCATGCTTCCCAAATTCCTTAAATCTGCGATTTTTCCTCATTTATTATCTTGAAATAATTATTCGATATATTTTGTTCATAATTTTTTGTTATTTTTCTATTTTTCCTTGATTACAATTCCATTCTTTGTTTTTATGAATCTCCAAATGATTATTCTCTTCCTCCCTCGATATCTTTGATGCATTTATGAAATATATATTAAAACACATTTTTTTTGTGAATCTCCGTACGTTTTTCTTTCATCCATTTTCTTCCTGACACATAATATATTTTTCACATTATTCTATCATATTGGTCTTTTCTGTTTTATTCAATGAGTTGAGCTAGTCCATCTCTCATCCATTTATATTTCACCCGCTCCTACTTTTAGCGGAATGATTTCCGTGGCTATTCCAAAATGCGTCTTTCAAAATATTCCAAATCTTTCTCGATAACCTTTCTTACCTTCACCTGCACTACCTATTAATCTCTGCTACTTCGTTTTATCCTTCATTAACGTCATAAGGTTATTTATTCAGTTCATTTTGATACTGTATACTCTAAGAATAGAGTCACTCGAATTCAGCACCTGGGTTCTTTTGAACTGAGTTGGGTTGGTTGTTTTACCTCTGAGCGGCACTTTTTTGCACACCATGGGCTAAATGGCCAGGTCACAAAGACCCCGAAGGTTCAGAGCAGGTTGGGGGAGGGGACCCACTGGAACAGCTGTTGGGAGACAGATGGTAGCCTCCCGTCAAGACCATCCAGCGTGTTCTTTAACGTGCACAGGGTATGGCTCTCCCGCACACGGAGACACTGCTTAACGTCCCATCTGCATTGTTGTATAACGTCCCATCCGACGGACGGCGGCCTTTACAAACCCATCGGTGTCCCCTACTGACCGTGGGCAGAGCGGGGAATTTTGCCCTTTTTAACTGAAATTCTAAATCTTTGACTAATAATAAATTCCTGGAGATGCTGGAGAAATGAAACCCGAATTAAAATGTATTTCAATGAGATGCTTTACAGGTGTACGAAACCGAGACTCCCTTTCATACAATAATGAAAATATTTTAATTTTCTAAACAAAACCATTATATACTTGCATTAAAATCGCATTTATTTCATAATACGTATTTGTATAATATAAATAGGTAGGCATTACCGATGAGAGGAGGATCCTGGTTGTGGATCGTCAAGGTCGACTGGTTCATCTTCTGCCATTTTTGGCTCAGTTAATGGCTTTTCAGATTTCTTTTAAATTAACAAAGGGGAGGGTTGTATTCATTGCTTGATGCATTCTCTCCTGCAAAACATGGTAGTAAGACTGCAACACTGCATTGATTCCTCTTCTAATAGAACAGTTTCGTTCCCAGTCACAATGAGATTAACTGTTCCATTTTTTTTTTCAATCACAGGACCACGTGAGTATCTAAAGGTTGTAGCAGTTTTCCTTCTTGCAGCTTCCATTGTCTTTTTTTAATTTTATCAGCATTTTTTATGATTGTTTCTGGAGTAGAGGAGCGATATGTAGCTCCCTACAAGAATAGAGCGTGATTGCCCACCCTCCATTCTTTTAATGACTTTCGTCTTTTCTTCTAACGGTATAGATTTGCGTGGTCTTTCAGCAACCTTTTTCACCGACCATTGCACTTCCGCTCTGACGACCAAACATGGTTCCAGTTTCATTTTTCATTTTAAACAATAAATTTATGAAATATTCTAAGGCAAAATGTTAAAATACAGAATAAATCTCGATAATATGTATCACAGATAATTTTAAACACAGTACATTCTCGATAATATGTATCACAGATAATTTTAAACACAGTACATTCTCGATAATATGTATCACAGATAATTTTAAACACAAACCGAGTTTCAAGATAAATTCACCGTTAAGTAAAGAGCCACTACCGAATGCAACAGTACCTGTCTTTAATCTGAGACACTGAGACACAATGCTCGGTTAGCCAGCATTTATACCGCTGCCTTTTGTCTAGATTCCATACTCTAGAACCTTCAAGCCATTCGAGTCCATCCCCCTACTAGCGCTGCGTAGCGACTTTTTTGGTGGCTGCAACGCGGAATAAAAATTTCCTTAAGTTTTGAGGGAAACTAAGGAAATTACTATAAAATTATCAAACCAGCAGGTATTCAAATCGGCATAAATCAAACAATCGTAAATCAAGGGCCAACTGTAATTAATTTGGTTTCTTACATATATTCATCGCTTGGACATGCACAGAGTAATTACAAAGTAGGTTTACAATTATACATTTATAATACTGATATTAAATACACTATATGGCTGTTTAGCATAAAGATACCGAATTTATTTATTTTTATTCTTTATTATATCACGTCTTGCTACACAAGAACTTGCTATGTCATAATGCAATAGAGTTGTACAGTAGGACGAACTGAATAATGTACTGGTGCATTAGTCATACTATACAACTCTATTGCATTATGGAATAGAAGTTCTTGTGTAGCAAGACGTGATATAAAAAAGAATGAAAAACAAAAATAAATTCGGTATCTTTATGCTAAACAGCCATATAGTGTATTTAATATCAGTATTGTTAGCGCTGTGAAAATTCTACACCTATACATTTATAATTCCTTTTTTTTGTCACGTGAATAGAACAGAACACATGAAAATAAAGGGATATGATAACTCGGTCGGTAGCGTGCCCGACTCGTAATATGTAGTTCTCAGGTTCGAGTCCCAACTGTGCTAGTAATGAGATTTATCTATTTTTTATTTTAAATTCTGAACCGTCTCAGTGATTTTCGTTATCATCCAGTCTGGTGACTGTCGCTTCCTCTTTGAACTGTCTGAGCTATCAATGGGCTTGGAAAGGCCGCCGTATGTCCGGCGGGATATATCGACTTGATCTCAAGGTCACAGGAGCCATACCCTGTGCACATTAAGGAACACGCTGGATGGCCTTGACAGGATGTCGCTCTTTCCCAACCATATCTGAGCCGTTGGAGTTCTCGTAAACCTGATCATTTAGCCCGCAGTGTACAAAACCGTACCGCTCAAAGGCGAAAAACCGAATCCCTGAAAATGAAGAGAAATACATTCCGTTTAAAGGAAATTGCCACACTCAGAAGGAGTGCATGGATTCAATTGAAACTGGCATACAGGAGGAAATATTTATATGATTCAATTCCCAATGAAATTTCGGTGGAAACAACGATGCAACACATTCAGAAGCATGTAGTAAGTCTGCAATGTATCCAGTGTTCCTTGGTCGTAATTCGTCGAAACGTTATATTCGTTTCCAAGGCAACATGTCAGCAGTAAAAGCTCGAGAATTCTCTCCCGTTGACTACTAACGATCTCGAGAATGTCGTGAGGTATGATCCAACTGCATTAGAAAGGAGGAAGTAAGAAGGTATTTTCCTACACAGAGTACAGAGTTAAACTAGAAGGTATTTTCCTACACAGAGTACAGAGTTAACCTAGAAGGTATTATTAAGTAGAAGGTATTATTAAGAAGGAGTTAACCTATTAGAATTATCCTAGTTTCTCATCTAATATATATATATAGATGATTGTGAGTAATTCGACTGGCCGCTGACTGACTATGATGGAGAAATAGTGGAGCTCTGAAAATTTGCACCTAAGATAATCCGTATCGTAGATCTTGAAAATTTGCACCTAAGATAATCCGTATCGTAGAATCCGAAATTTTAACTCTGGCCTATTCTTCAAAGTCAGATAGAGGTTACATAGAGGTTAAACAATGATATACGAGTGTTAGAAACGTGAAAATTAGTGTCTGGGAGTATTTTGCGTTGTAGATGTTGGAAACGGTACGAAATTTCAAATCCGGATAGTCCTTCTAGATCAAAGGTCAAATTTACATCAACCAGTGTTAGAATGTTGAAAATTGTTTCCTGGGGGTATGTTGAGTCCTAGATCTCAGAAACGTTGTTACATTTGGATGTGATGGGTCCTTCGAAGTCAAATATAGATCTAATAGAGTTAAAGGTCTAAAAAATGGTCCCTGGTGGTATTTTGAATTGTAGATCTCAGAATGGGAGATGCATTTTGGATGCGATGTGTCCTTCGGTAAAAAGTCAAATTCTATATACCGGTGCTGGTGAGCTAAGAATTGGTGAATAGGGCTCTTTCAGGCAGTAGAACTCAGAATTAAGACAAATGATCAGATCCAGTGTCGCATTCGAGGTTAAATAGGAGGCGGAGTGACTACCTAGAAATTAAGAGGTGTTGGTAGCTGCAATGGCAATGGGCAACGTCTCCTACAGGTAAGTAAACTCAATGGTTTCACAATAACTAACACTTATTACAAACACCGCGACATACATAAGTACACATGGGTTTCACCGGATGGGTTGCATAAGAATATGACTGATTATATACTAATTAACAGCAAATGGGCTAGTTCTGTTAGAAATACCAGGTCATATAGGGGATCTGAAATTGGATCTGATCATTACCTTGTTAAAAGTGTCTTGCAACTTAAACTTGAAAAGTGTTGTGCTAGGGTTAAAAAATTTACCTATAATACTGAAGCTCTGAACGACCCAGTTATAGGTAAAGCTTACCATGACAGGTTACTTAGTCATTATGACAGCCATGGTTTGCTTATTACTGAAGTTGAAGAAGAATGGGACTATTTTTAACAGGCTTTTTTGGAAACTAACAGTACTCTTTTAGGAAAAAAGGAGCAGAAGAGGCAGAATTATCTGAGTGATAAGGCACTTGAACTTATTTCAGAAAGAAAGAAGTGCAGGAATGTCCTTAATCAATACGCTACTAGTCCTAATAGAAAACATTACAGAGAGGTTAATAAACGTATAAAGGATCAGTTAGCTGCTGATGAGAATCTTTGGCTTGATGGCTTGGCTGACGAAGCCGAGGAAGCAATTAGACAGCACAACAGCAGAGAGCTGTACCAAATGGTTAACGTTTTGTGAGGTAGAAAACGGACAGGTATACTGGGATTGAAGGATAAACAAGGTAAGATTATAGAAGATGACGATTCTGTCATGGCTAGGTGGGCTGAGCATTTCAGTGATATTCTAAACAATGCGGGTAGTTCTATTCCCATTGTTTGCAATAATGATAGATGCATTGGTGGCTTTAATGTTGGCCCTATAACACAATCTGAAGTTATTTTGGCTGTTTCTAAACTTAAACTTCATAAATCCCCAGGGGTAGATGAAATTACTACAGAAATGCTTAGAGCTGGAAATGTTTCGGTTACCACTTGGATGACTGAAATTCTGAATATCTTTTATGATAAAGGCATGGTTCCTAAGGATTTTGCCAGAGCTATTGTTACCCTTATTTTCAAAAAAGGTGATCGCAGTTCTTGTGATAACTAAAGGGGTATTAGCCTGCTCTCTGTTCCAGGTAAAGTTCTTTCCATGATTGGGCTTAATAGAATTAAGAATCTGGTTGACAGTCAATTGCGTGATGAACAATGTGGATTTAGAAGTGGTAGGGGATGTACGTATTAGATATATTCACTTAGGCAGATTCTTGAGAAATGTTTAGAGTTTCAGAAACCTTTGGTTGCCAGCTTTGTTGATTTCAAAAAGGCTTTCGGCTCTGTTGATCGCCATAATTTGTGGTTGATTGTGAGATCATATGGTATACCTGACAAGTTATTTAACATAATAAAAGCTCTCTATAATAACACTGAGTCGTGTGTGATAGTTGGTAAGGCTTGTAGCAATTGGTTTAGCATTACTTCTGGTGTTCGCCAAGGGTGCATTTTGTCTCCTTTTCTCTTTAGTTCGGTTATTGATTATGTTATGCGAAATTCACTTCAAGGGAAAGATTTTGACCTTAAATCGATTGGAGATACGAAACGTTCTGATTTAGATTATGCTGATGATTTAGCCATTTTGGCAAATGATGTTGATGAGATGAACTCTTTCATTCGAGCTGTTGATGAAACTGGTAGTAGAGTAGGTTTGGTTATAAACAGAGAGAAAACTAAAGTGATGAAAATTGGTCAGGCAGGCTGTTCAGTCAGTTAATCTGAATGGTTGCAGTCTTGAGCAGGTGTCACAGTTTAATTACGTTGGGAGCTATGTAACAGATACTGGTGATGTGCGACATGAGATTAACAGTCGAATAGTGATTGCTGTCGGGACGTTTAAAAATCTATGGAGAGCGTGGAAAAATAGGCGTAGGCACTTAAAAACTAAAATTAGACTGTATAATAATTTGGTTCTTTCTAAAGTTATTTATGGTAGTGAAACGTGGATTCTTTGTAAACAAGATAACAGGAAACTTGATGGTTTTGATTCTAGATGCTTTACGCAGTATCTTGGGCATTAGGTCCAAAATCTCATCATTACTTTGCAAGTAATGATGAGGTTGGGCAAAGGAGTCGGTAACCTCCTTTGAGTAGCATATTGTACAGAGAGAGACTCCGTTGGTTTGATCATGTTGCCCGAATGGATAATTATAGATTAGTGAATACGGTTATGAAAGTGTGTCTAAAGGCCTCAGAAAGAAGGGGAGACCTTGGATGCGATAGTCAGACAATGCCTAATAGGACTTTGTTAGAATTGGTGTGCAGTGGCGAGATTAGGCACAAGTAGCTCAGGAGAAATGTGTTTGGAGAACTGTATTGCGCAATCATGGACCTCCGTAGCCTCTGGATGCTTGAAGAAGATGATAATAATAACTTCTTTCTACATGACTTCGGGAAATTTACATCAACATTCTTGAATTCTGGAATATAAGCTCTCCCTCTCTCCGTCTTAATTCTAAGTTGTTAGTTAACATGAGTTGTCGCTCATGCAAAAGCCAAAATGGCGAATTTCCCATCTGGGTTGCAAGTCTTGATGAGGCCAACAGCTGTGGTGAAATAAACATTTTTCGTTAACATTTCCATTTCAGACAATAAGATCGGTGAAAGTCATCTGTTACAATATCATGACGACTGTATCTCGGAGAGGTAGTCTTTCCACTCTGATTAAAGGAAGGGTCAGTATGCTTTATTTCTGAGCGTATGTTTAGGCTCAATGTCCAAGTTAGAAATACCCCATGAACAAGGAGTTCATTAGGGGAAAGGGACCCGCTAAACAGCTATTAAAAACCAGGTGGAAGAGTCATGTCAAGGCCATCTAGCGTATTTTTTAACGTACAAAGAGTATGGATCTTCTGCACCAGAACCATAGCGTAACTTCCCATCCGACGGAAGGTGGTTTTTATAAACCCCCCCCCCCCCCACCTTTTGAAGCTTCCCCGTTTTCACCACGTACAGGGTGAGGGTTAGAGTAAATAAATCTCAACGCTGACAGAACTGGGAATTGGTGAAATAGTGGGAAACCGAACCTCGAAATTGCTTTCGCTGCCGACTGAACCAACCTCTGTCTCTGACTCACAGAAGAGAAACTTTTTACTGCTTTACTGCTCCCCGGCTATTATCTATATAAGCCTTAGAAAAGCATATAAGTGCTGACTGTTTTAACTTTACTTCGGTAGGAAAAAGTGACCCTGTTAACGGATCGTTTTCACAGCAATTTGAAAGATTCCTGTTCCGCCCACTTATCTTGTAAATGTTCCAAATTTCACTTCAGTTTCGTCGTGAAATCGATTGTGACGAGGCCAGGATTTACCGAAATATTTAGATGAAGAGAAAGTGACTCGAAAAGCGGGATGAAACCTGAACGCCTGTCAGGAATATTTTATTTTTAGAAAATTCGGCAAATATTATAATAATGTATATCCCCTTCGTTCTATAAGTCTTCAGAAAGTTTTTTTTCTCTTTCCAAAGCATGTGTTATCCATTTCTCTTACTTCTGCATCGGTTTCTAAATATTCCCAGTATGGGGCAGGGGGGGGGGGTTGTATAAACACAGTTATCATCGCTAGATCCGGCTGCTTCGATAGCAGATAAAAATGCCTGTATCTTTTTTAATTTCCTTTTCTAAGTTGTCTGCTTTGTAACAGGTTTTCTCATCAGGATGGCATTATCCGCATGTGATAATAAAATTGGAAAAGGATCGCCATCTCTGTACAGTTAATCTACTAATAGCACTTAAGGAGAAGTCTCTATTGTTAGAGATCGAGCATTTGACCTTTACTTAAAGTTTCTGTTCGTTTAAAAGACCGCGGTTCCGCGTGCGATGTGATTTACGATGACTCTTTCTAGCTCTTTGCAATTAGTAGCCATAAGCAGACACGCTCTATCGATTTTTGGATGAAGTTATCCGAAGAATGGATAGCCACTGTTTCCTGGCATCTTCTCCTTGATTACAGCCATCGAAACTAGAACGTTCAATACTCCAATATACAATTGGGTTAATACCCAAGCTTATAGAACGTTTACACTTCTTTCATTACTTGTTACGAACGTTAGTGAAGTGCTGAAGACGTTTACACAGTCATTTGAGTTTCGTGCTCAAGGGAATTCGATGAGTAAACCCATTGTAGGCTAAAGGAATAAGAGGAATTAAATCTCTCATAAATAAAACGAACTGTTGCTAAAGTTGGTGTGCTTAAGTAGCATGCATAGTTTTCAGTGTCATTAGGGAAAATGAAAGCATAAACGGGAAAAGTCACTTTCATTCAACAAGTGTTGAACTATCCTCACTGTATGCCTCGAAACTGCCCTATCAAGGGTAATGAATCCATTGCTGTACTGATGGAATTCCGCCTCATGCATTCAGCGAATCTAACTCTATATTACTTAGACAAAGCGAATTATGAATTAGAAAATTCCTTTAAAACCACACATTTCAATTTTCATGTAAGGATTTCGGAAATAGCAAAATTTAGAAAGAGAAATAGTCAGAATTTTTTCTTGAGCTGAACTTTCTTTTTGTACATAATGGGAGAAATGGTCATAACAGAAGGGCCTCAAAGACTCGGAGTTTGGGTAGGAAACCCACTGAACAGCTATTAAGAGACAGATGGAAGCCGATTTCATCCAGCGTGTCGTTTAACGTGCACAGGGTGTAGTTCTTTCACAGTGTCACGTTTTTCCGTCTTATCTGACGGAGGGGCCACTTTTCCAAGTCCCCATTGGCGTCCCCTTTCACAATGAGAGCGGGATGGGGATTTAACGGAGATAAAATTCAACGCTTGAGCAGTTGTGACTCGAACCTGAGAACTGTAGATTACGAGTTGCCCAGACAATCAGCAGATTACGAGCTCGCGAGACCGAAACAATTCCCTCCGTACCCGAAGCAGAGTTAAATATTTCTCTTTCGAATGAAGCAATGTGAGTATTTCGTGCATTTTTGTTTCTTAGGGCTAAAAGGAATTTTTTTCTTTTGTTTATACTGTTATTTCTCCTGTTAAAGGGAAAATTGATAACTGTACCTTGGAATAAAGCTATGGAATAGGCAGAAAAAATAAAGACTGGTATTTCCTGATAAATTCACAATTATGTTCCCAAGAAAATATTTTATATGCAAAGATGAACATAATGAACAATCCAATTTCCCGTATAAGGAACGAGGGCAGTGTTTATTTATTTAATCAAAGTATTCAATATAAAATTAATGTTTAACGAAAATGAACATTTCGGCTGCAGTTTTAGAGCAGCAAGAAAACGAAAACCATGCGTGGACGCTGCTACAAATGTAACTTTTTTATACTAATAATTAATATATTTTAAGGGAAGAGATGTTCTCCTACACAGAGGACGGGAATATCCTAGAAGGTCTATTGTGCTTGTCCTGGTTTCTCATACAACATACACAAGCTAACAAATATTATAATTTGCTGAGAAATAAAAAATTCTAAGTTCACCTCACCTGACTACTATTCCAGCTGGCATGTCCTTAAGTGTTTCTACGTTATGTTCCTTGTGTAAGTGTTTGTATTGTGTACGAGAAACCAATACAAGCCGAAAGCTTGCAGGTTATCTCAGTCCTTTAAAAAAATTAGTGAGCTTCCAATTCAAGCATTACTTGGACCAACAACTACGGACCTGCCAATTCGCAATATTTCGCCGCACACTTGCAAAAAAAAATCTTCACACGTTCCCTACATAGATTTGCATAGTATACTCTCACCACTTCGAAATTTTAAGAGCTATTTTTTTAATATTTTTGATTTGTAAAGCACAGTTTTTCAAATTTTACCCATCTTTAAGATTAATCCAGTTATAATCAGCCATTTTATTTGGCTAAAAACTACTGAAGAGAAAGATTTGTTATTATTCCCAAAGTGAGGAGGCGCGATTGGTTGTCTAGTGAAGAGGGGATTTTCCTGCTTGTGTAAATACACTTCCATATGAGCACCATTTGTGATCTGTAGTAGGTCTAACTGATGTACCAGTTCAAATCACTTTCGGCCACCTGATGATGTTGCAATGCTTCAGTAAAACGCATAGCGACTAAACGTATTTTGATTTTAACAGTTTTCAAATGCTTTATTTAAAGTTTTAATATGATAGATGAAGGTAGAGTGTCCCTCGGCAAACTTCGTATATCTGTATCTACGCCGGAAACATCATGCCATCTTGACTTTGCAAATATGAGTGTAAGCTGAATTGGTGGTATCTTGTTGCGACAATAACCTCTATATTACTTCAGAGTCAACGAAATCATTAGGCTTGCATCCATATTAAATAGCATATTCTCACATGGACGCTCTTATGATCACAGGACACTGCCGTTCAGTAAAGTGCACCAGCCAAACTGCTCTGCAAATTAAAGTAGTTGCTATAGCGACGGAATCCATCACATATCACACCGGACTTTCATGAGCCTTAACTGGGTGAAGATTCAGCATGGAAGTTGGCGACAGATCTTCCTTTCTTTTAGCATGCGTTTTCTGCTTTTGCTATGCAACCATGAGGATAATATTCCAACAACCTTAAGTTAATGGATAACTTAAGTTAACGGTATATTATATATAGTTAAATATTTATATACATATTGGAATTGTGTATATTAAACTATTCAGAATTCATTTTCTAGAAACATGTGACAAAGTGCAATCAATAGCCTGCATCAGGCCCGACGTAGAAAAAAAATCAGAGGGTGGGGATATTGACGCAGTTAGCCGGAAAAAAGATAAAGTAGGTGTGGGCAAGAGGTTGGATTTCCCTTCTGTTATTATTAATCTTGCATGGAAACCACGCAGCATGATATGAATTGAAGTCACTCATAATGATCAGAGGACTATGACATTCAATACTGAATAGCTCATGAATGCATACAAAACAACATTGGGAATCTTATCACCATAGGAAGTTTTCTTTTGACTCTGAGAAGCACTTTTTTGCACACAATGGCCTAAATGGCGAGGTCACAAGGACCCGGAGGGCTCAGTGAAGGAAACCCACTGAGCAGCTATTAGGAGACAGATGGTGGCCTCCCGTCAAGGCCATCCAGCCTGTTCTTTAAACTGCAGATTGCATGGCTCACCGTTGAGTTTGGAAAGGCCTCCGTAACGTTGGATGGGACATTAAGCCGTGTTCCTTTTGCAGGAGAGCCATACCGTACAGTAAAATCACAGGCTAGCTGCCACGTGTGTGTTAGGAAAAAAGAGCAAATATGTGGTAGGGAAAGGGAACTCATAGGACATCTGTCCAGTGAGACCTCTAGGTCATGTCACAGGAATCCAAGAGCAGAGCAAGTTACGGGGGAGATGACACGTGAGAACAGTCCCGTGGACCGTCTTCTCCCAAATCTCTCAGAGCCCTTGTGTCCTTATGACCTAAAATATTAACCCATTGTGTGCAAAAAAGTGCTGCTCAGATACAAAACAGCAACTCAACGAAAGTACTCTGGTGATAGATAATTTGAATAATCAATCTCTTAAACATACCATAAGGCTTATAGTAATGAAGCTGTACTTTATGGACATGTTGCTGAATGCTTCTATTGATCCACGTTATCAGTTTTCTTCAAACCCTGAATGGCGGTTGGGTTCTGTATAGAATCTTCTGACACGTGTCCTTGACACCAAACCTCTATAATGGGTTCTGAAAGCTTTCTTTCTCATCAACCGTATGCGTCGCAATAAACCGAGACACCTGCATTGCCTAACCTTCGAAGCTAGTTTTAATAACTATCACGTTTCTGCCTTGTTTACCTTATAGCTAATCATTTGCATATCGACACGTGATGTATCTGTATTCAAATTATAAATTGAATCCATCCACTCCTTGATCGCTGCCGTGATAACACTGTTTTACAAGGTTTTTATGACATGAACAATTATAGCTGCATTTAACTATTTTTCAGGCGCTGATTTCAGATTTGGCCTTAAACATTGACTAGCACGTCACGTTTTTATGTTATTGGTCATTATGACTCCTATTAAGATCTTCCTATACCAACACCTTCAGGCAACTGGGAGGATACTAGATATTTTATTTTTTGTGGCTGGCAACACTCATTACTAAGTGGGAGAAAACATGTAATAGTAAACTTTTCTCAGACTGCCATTCTTGTTGTTTTCATTGTAGTAGGAACACGTGCTGCATGTTGAAGAGTGAATTTTGGCGTTTAAATGGCATAAAGGTAGCGTCGTTCATGAGTTAATGTGCCAGATAAGTTTTGTTATGTGTGTGGAAATTATATTTCAAAATCCCAGGGTCGTTCTTTGACAAAGATTGTGAAGAAAGCCTATAACTTGCATTTTGGATGTCATTTTGGAGATCAAGACAAAACGTGGGCTCCACATGTGTGCTGCATTTCGTGCTTTGTTGGCCTGAGCGAATGGTTGAAAGGTTAGATAAAATCCATGCCCTTTGCAGTTTCAATGGTTTGGGGTGAGCCAACTAGTCATTTGCATGATTGCTATTTTTGTTTAACTGAAGTGTCGGTCTCCTCAAAAAAGAACAAATGCAAAATACAATATCCAAATGTGCCTTCAGCCATAAGGCCAATTCCTCATGGAGAAGATCTTCCTATATCAACACCTCCAACCAACTGGGAGGAGATGGATTCGCATTCATCTGAGGAAACTTTGAGGCACATACAGATCCTGATCCTGCATGCACCTCTAAAACGTTAGATGAGCCTCATCTGATTCAGAAAACTGAACTAAATGATTTTGTTAGAGACCTAAGACTTTCCAAACAAAACAACAAGCTGAGGTTTTAGGTTCAAAAATTAAAGAGTGGAATCTTCTGGCCAAAGGGAACTGCAGTTTTTCTGTTCAGAAAGAGAAATTTGGCTTATCTGCACAGATATTTCAGGACTGATGGAAGAAATTGGAACAACTCATGACACTAAGGAATGACGTCTATTTATACATTCGTCAAAATTCAGCTTAAAAGTTGTCCTTTTGCATAAAGGACACAAAAAACCTTCCAGTGGCACACGCTGTGGGAATGAAGGAAACTTATAAAAGGATGGGGAAATACTTACTGCTAAAAATATGACCAGTTTAAGTGGACAATATGTGGTGACTTAAATGTCATATCTCTCTTGCTCGGGCTTCAAGGAGGCTTCACAAAATTTGCTGTTTTCTGTGTTTGTCGAACAGTCGGGCCAGAAAGGAATACTACAAAAGACTGGTCTAAAAGAGATGATTTTATTCCTGGAAAGGGTAACATGAGGTATAAGCCTCTAGTTGACCCTACTGATGTTCTGCTCCCACTATTATACATCAAACTGGTGCTTATGAAAAACTTTGTAAAGGCTATGAACAAAACTGGTAAAGGGTTTTTGCACTTGAAGGAAACTTTTCCAAAACTAAGTGATGCCAAAATCAAAGAAGGGATCTTTGTTGGTCCTCAGATCAGGAAGCTATTGAAGCTCTTTCTTCGAAGAAAAATTGAATATGAAGGAGTGAGCTGCATGGAAATCCTTCATGTCTGTGTCCAGGTTTTTATGGGGAATCACAAAGAGAAGAACTACCATCATCTCATTCAAGATTTTATCAAAAGCTATGAAAATCTTGGCTGCCGAATGTCTGTGAAGATTCATTTCTTGCACTCGCATCTCGACTTCTTTCCCAAGAACTTAGGAGCTGTCAGTGAATAGCAGAGGGAAAGATTTCACCAGGATATCTGAACGATGAAGGAGAGATACCAAGGCAGGTGGGACCCAGCAAATATGAATGACTACTGCTGGTTCTTGTAGAAGGAAGATACCTCAGCACATAAAAGACAAAAATGAACTTCTTGTATGTATAAAATATCCTTACTTGTGTTTTCTTATTTTGCGTTTCAATATTATTTCATTTACTACTTTATATTCAGTGGTCTATAAATATGATGTTTCTAATTTATTTCCCTGTAATCATGCAATTAACTATTGAGATTTAAGTTTCAATTTAATAAAATAGTCACATTTATTTTCATTTCCCAGATATGCGTATTCATTGAAATTTGAAATGCATCAATCCGTGATTAAAAAAAAAACTACGTGCTGCAAATTTTTCACAGCCATATTTGAATTCAGCACCCCAAAATTAGTAAAAAATATTCTATTTGACAAATGTTATAAAAAAGTTTCAATTTGTCCTGTAATGTAATTAATTAAACATAAGCGATAACTGATTATCAAGCAAGGCGAATGTCATTTAGTTGTTTTCCTACCTCATCAAGTTAGTGATTAATTACCTAAATAAACGAATTAATTTGCAGAAAGAGCAGCTAGTGTTAATTAATTACAGTTTATTGATGATCGGTATTCATAATCTTTATTCGAATTAATCCATAGAATGTTTTAACAGCTAGCGTTCATTTATGAAAAAAAAAACAGATTTCTTTATTATTTAAAATAATTTTTATTTTTCATTTGTATGACGGAACGATTAACAGTCAGTGTATCTCTCATTTAGTATCTTCCTAAATCTATTACTGATGTTCAGGTTTAGGAAATTCGATACGTACTAAGAACATCAACACCTAACGGTATACGTGAATGGGTTCTACCTAGTTGCACT
This sequence comes from Ryuthela nishihirai, assembly GCA_038380435.1. Lineage (NCBI taxonomy): Eukaryota > Metazoa > Arthropoda > Arachnida > Araneae > Heptathelidae > Ryuthela > Ryuthela nishihirai. The sequence continues at coordinate 68,323,073 of JAWZYU010000013.1, read as the reverse complement.
GGTGAATGTACAACTTGTTTGAATGTCAGTATAAATGGATGCAAAGTACTGTTGTAGTGAGAGAAAGGAAAAGAAAAGTGGTTTGTTATCATTCTCCCTCTTCATTTTAAATTACATAGTATAAAAATATTGCGTTGTGCAATTTCAAATGAAGACAAGTATAACTCAATGGAAACTGATAATGACATTCTTCTTAAAGTAAGCTAAATAATCCGAATTTTGGCATGACCCCTGTGACTGATGAAAACGGCACATCATTAAACTTACTATGCATATTAAGTGAAAGGCACATCATTAAACTTACTATGCATATTAAGTGAAAGGCACATCCATTTCACAGCAAATTTAACATTTATTACACTAGTAAAATAGCCATAAGATAAACACCAGACGGTTAGGGAAACTTGACCCTTATTAACATACAAAAGAGGCAACTAACTGATATAGTTCAATATGGCCATATAGCAGAATGGACGATCCTACTGTCTGTGAAGCACCTTCCACCAGCACCTATTATCTTTTGCTATTTGTAGTCGGTGCTCTTTCATTTGAGTTATTTTCTTGCGAGTTCTATCTATGGTCAGGATATTTACGAACTCAACACAATTATTTCCAATTAAGTATTTATTTACATCTATTTACATATTTGGAGAAGTATAAAAACTTAAATATATGTTTGTACATATCCAGCATTACCCAATTACGGATCGTTTCATTTAATTAGATAATGAAGGCCGCTATAATCCCAGACGTCTCCTTAAGAGAAGACATTTTATGATAAAGTCCAATGACGAACACAACTCAGGTTTATGAAAAACACAATAATAACAACAACGTTTAATGAGAAATAAAATATCTAAAAGTACTCTTCCAAAACCAAATCATATATCTTAACTGGAACTTAAGATTACAATGCAATTAAATAAACTATGGAATTCTCTAAGATTAAATCTTAAACGTAACTTTAAAGATGGAAATTTTAAATTAAAGGAAGGATAAGCGTACCGTTCTATGTCCTCCTTAGTTTGTCTGACAGCTGCATCGGATTACAGCCAGGTCGTCACTCTAGTTTCAGGTGGGGATCATCTCCTTATTGCGTCCTTTTGCGAGGAGTGGGAAGACGGCTACGTCGATGTGGAGTTGATACGGAGGCTAATCCTAAGTTGACTGTCCCTTAGGCAGTCGGGTAATTGGTTGCGGAAGGGAAGCGCTGCATCATCCGTAAATGGGATTTCGCTCTTCAAGACGATCAGACAGTTAGGGATCACAAACTCAGTTTAGCACAGTTCACCAGAACACTCAATGGTAGAGGTGCCCTTGAATTGATGCATCAAATTTCACTGCCCATGCATGATACACTTCTTCAGTCTTCTCGAGACAGCCTCGTGTTTCTGCTCGTCCCGAGTCTCACTGCTACTCTGCTCTGTTCATAATCTCGGATCTAACTGAAGCCCTCCTCTTCCTCGCTAGCTATTTCTCCCACGTTCCTCCTCCCTTGGTTTCCCCGGATAAGTGCTATATACAAGCGACCATCTGTAGCATCTGCAGATGAACTAAGTCTATATAAATTCCACCAGGGAGTGTGTCTCTGCGCTAGACGTTCACATTTCCACCTAGTAGAAGGGGATTTCTCGTTGGTGAATATAAACAGTGCACGATATTGTTCAGTTCTAAGTCTGCAGTTGGCTATGGGGACGATTTTGTGGATGCGACTTCCCGTGTGAAGTTGCCTTTTAGTTGTCTGCATTCATTCGCACCACCAGACAATTCCGTGTCTGACCTTACAGTGTAAGAAAAAAATTGGGGTTTTGCTTGTCGTTCTGTCCACGAGGTGCTATTTTGAGGAGTCAGAATGTCGTGTTGTTTACCGGAAAGGGATTTCTTGGATGTGAAAAATGGTCACTTGGTGTAAAGTGTGTGGGCTTTCGTCTGCAGCTGTGAATTCCGTCTTTCCTTCCTAAAGCGTCCACCGTGTTCGTCGTCAGTTCCTTCTGTGTTGGTAAAAATCTTAATTAAGTGAGAAATAAAAAAATAGGAATCGCTATGCCTCATGCAAATAAGAGCATAACACCTATCCTGGCAAACGGAACTCAGGCCTACACCCGCCTCCAAGCTGGACACAGTCTCGTTCACAAAATAAGGTATACATTAGAGCAGTCCTTGATGTAACAATTCTAGCCGAGTAGCAAGAACGCAAAGAGAGAAGCGCTTTTCTCTTCAGATTTTCTTGGCGGCAGCTAGCGTCTACCTACCGGTGACCTCTCTTTGAACTCATTAACCAAGAAGTTGACTCACTAACCACGTACCAAGAATCATTATTACGTGTTCCATCGATAGGAAAGGGTGAAGAAATCCATCCCTTACATTGTCGTCATCTAATCAAGGACATGAACATTAAGGAAAACAATAGTATTTAATTAATGAAAACAATACCATTTAATTAATGAAAATAATAATCTTTAATTAATGAAAATATTAGTGTTTAATTAGTGAAAACAAAATTCTGCATTATCAGTCTTGCATGATATGCTATGTACAAGATAAAAATGACTTACAGTGTTTCGTAGATGGATTGCTCTTTCAGTGGCGCAGTAGTGAGGGAGAGAAGGTCATTCAAATGGCGAGAGTGTGCCTAGAGACGATGCTGCCGGTAACGTAGAAAGGCTCACGGCTGTAAAGGAAGGTTCACTGGCATTGCACTTATTATAATTGCGATTATTTGTTGCTTCTGAGATGGAAAACAAAAGTTCACATTTCAAATGAAGATCTAGCATGTTATCTCACAAGGGGAGTCCATACACTTCTGAGGCAAGCAACGTGGGCACGAGCATAAGTCCTCGCACAAGTCCCTTGAAACGGAGTACTCCATCTCCGTCACCCGACGAACTCAGTTGGAGGATCTAACGTTAATTATCCACTGCAAGCATAACCTGCTCCTTTTTCCTCCGCGTCTCCGAATGGAATCCCCCAAATTCTTTCTCTCCAATTCCAAGTTTTCTCCACACAGAGGGTTGATGCTTCGACCACTCATTAGCCAAAACTTTTCGATTGGGAACCAATCCATTGGAGTCCTTTGGAAACTTCCTCAGAAGCCCACCTGGTTTTTCCGTTACTTGGTGTCGTGTCGTGGACGAGCGGTGTTTCACTCCCAAACTTCCTTTAAACTTCTCTGTTAATTAATTATTCCAATTAATCAATCTTCACCCGTGATTGTGGGTGAAATCACATATTCGCGGTTTTACGGCTGTGCTCAGGGGTACGTCAGACGTGCTGTACCTTCGATGAAATAAACAAATTCCAATTCACTAATTAGAGGACAACACAGTATTTATTTACATTCACACATACATTATACACCGAAGAGCCAAAACAATGTGACCAGCACGTCTTTATGCAAATCGAAACAACTACAGGTAAACGACGGCGCGTGTGATGGTCGTGAAACGGTATACATCATCATCATCATCATCATCATCATCATCATCATCGTCGTCGTCGTCGTCGTCGTCGTCATCATCATCAAGCAGCCATGGGCTACGGAGGTCCAACCAGACCACGCAGTTTAATTCTCCAAGCATACCTGTCCTGAGCTACATCTGCTGCATCTGGCCACTGCACAGCAATTCTAACAAGGTCCTGTTTGACATTGTCAGCCCACCGCATCCTAGGTCTCCCCCTCCTTCTGAGGCCTCTAGGCACACTGTTCATAACCCTATTCGCTAATCTATAATTATCCATACGGGCAACATGGCCAAACCAGCGGAGTCTCTCTCTGCACAATATGCTGCTTAAAGGAGGTTGCAAACTCCTTTGCCTAACCTCATCATTAGTTACAAAGTTGAACCCCCTAATGCCCAAGATACTACGTAAGCATCTAGAATCAAAAGCATCTAGAGTCCTGTTATCTTGTTTACAAAGTGTCCACGTTTCACTACCATAACTAACCCTAGAAAGAGCCAAACTATTATACAGTCTAATTTTAGTCTTTAGGTGTATACGCCTATTTCTCCACAATCTCCATAGATTCTTAAAAGTCCCGGCAGCAATACCTATTCGTCTGTTAATCTCATGCCGCACATCACCAGTATCAGTTACATAGCTCCCAAGGTAATTAAACTGTGACACCTGCTCAAGACTGCAACCATTCAGATTAACTGAATCACAACCTGCCTGACCAATTTTCATCACTTTAGTTTTCTCTCTGTTTATAACCAAACCTACTCTACTACCAGTCTCATCAACAGCTCGAATGAAAGAGTTCATCTCATCAACATCATTTGCCAAAAGGGCTAAATCATCAGCATAATCTAAATCAGAAATTTTCGTATCTCCAGCCCATTTAAGGCAAAAACTTTTCCCTTGAAGTGAATTTCGCATAACATAATCAACAACCAAACTAAAGAGAAAAGGAGACAAAATGCACCCTTGTCGAACACCAGACGTAATGCTAAACCAATTGCTAGAAGACTTACCAACTCTCACACATGACTCAGTGTTATTATAGAGAGCTTTCATTATGTTAACTAACTTGTCTGGTATACCATATGATCTCACAATCAACCGCAAATTATGACGATCAACAGAGTCGAAAGCCTTTTTGAAATCAATAAAGCTAGCAACCAAAGGCTTCTGAAACTCTAAATATTTCTCAAGAATCTGCCTAAGTGAAAATATCTGATCTACACATCCCCTACCACTTCTGAATCCACATTGCTCATCACGCAATTGCCTGTCAACCAGATTCTTAATTCTATTAAGCACAATCATGGAAAGAACTTTACCTGGAACAGAGAGTAGGCTGATACCCCTATAGTTATCACAAGAACTGCGATCACCTTTTTTGAAAATAGGGATAATAATAGCTCTGGTAAAATCTTTAGGAACCATGCCTTTATCATAAAAGTTATTCAAAATTTCAGTCATCCAAGTGGTAACCAAAACATTCCCAGCTCTGAGCATTTCTGTAGTAATTTCATCTACCCCTGGGGATTTATGAAGTTTAAGTTTAGAGATAGTCAAACTAACTTCAGATTGCGTTATAGGGCCAACATTAAAGCTGCCAATGCATCTATCGTCATTACAAACAATGGGAGTAGAACTAACCACATTGTTTAGAACATCACTGAAATGCTCAGACCACCTAGCCATGACAGAATCCTCACCTTCTATAACCTTACCTTGTTTATCCTTCAATCCCTGTATGCCTGTCCGTTTTCTACCACATAAAACATTAACTATCTGGTACAGCTCTCTGCTGTTGTGCTGCCTAACTGCTTCCTCAGCTTTGTCAGCCAAGCTATCAAGCCAAAGATTTTTATCAGTAGCTAACTGATCCTTTACACGTTTATTAAGCTCTCTGTAATCTTTTCTATTAGGACTAGTAGGGTATTGATTAAGGACATTCCTGCAGTTCCTTCTTTCTGAAATAAGCTCAAGTGCCTTATCACTTAAATAATTCTGTCTCCTCTGCTCCTTTTTTCCTAAAAGAGTACTGTCAGTTTCCAAAAAAGCCTGTTTAAAATGGCCCCATTCTTCCTCAACTTCAGTATTAAGCAAACCATGACTGCCATAATGACTAAGTAACCTATCATGGTAAGCTTTAGCTATAACTGGGTCTTTCAGATTGAGCTATGTTAATCAGTGTTATTCTGGTTCTTCAGATGGGAAAGGCAGCGGACTTAAGTGAGTTTGACAAAGGCCGAATTGTAATTGAAACAAAGGCCGAATTGTAACGTTTGACAAAGGCCGACTGGGTCAGAACATTTCCGAAACTGCAAGGCTTGTGGGGGTGCTCGCGGTCAATCATGGTTAGTACCTACAAAAAGTGGTCCGAGGAGAGAAAAAGCACAAACTGCCGGTAAGGCGTGGGCCACCATGGCTCATCTATGCTAGAGGTGAGCGAAGGCTATACCATATGGTACTTGCCAACATAAGGGATACTGTGGCGCAACTCGCCCGTAATTTGAATGCTGGTGACGGGAGTAATGTGTCACAACACACAGTACATCAAACCCTGTAGAAAATGGGGCTGATAGGCCACAGAACGCTCTGAGTGTCCATGCTAACCACAGTTCATCATCGATAGCGCCTACAATGGGCACGCGAGCATCAAACCTGGACATTGAATGATTGGAAGATTGTCGTCTGGTCCGATGAATCTCGTTTTTTGTTGCACCATGTACATGGCCGTGTACACCAGGATGCACCATGGGACGAAAACAAGCCGGTGGAGGAAGTGTAATGCTTTGGGCAATGTTCTGCTGGGAAACCTGGGTCCAGTCATTCTTGTGCAGGGAACTTTGACGTCTACCACTTACCTAAACATCATTGCAGACCAGGTACATCCTTTCATGTCATCGGTATACCCCTCTAGTAGTGCCTTCTTTCAGCGGATAATGCGCTATGCCACACTGCCCGGATTGTTCGAGAATGGTTCGCGGAACATAGGAAGATTTTCAGGTATTGCCCTAACCTCCAAATTCCCCAGACATCAATTGGGCATCTGTGGTGTGTGTTGGAACAGCTAATCCGATCTGCGGCGTCTCAACCCCCTAACTTACAAGACTTAAAGGATCTGCTGGTAACGTGTTCGTACCAGATACCACAAGACACCTTTAGAAATCTTAAAGCGTCCATGCCTCACCGAATAAGAGCTATTTTGGCAGCACGTGGAAAACCAACACCATATTGGGAAGGTGGTCAAAATGTTTTGGTTCTTCAATGTATATGCTAGCAATGTAACAGTTTTCTCCCAGAAAATAGACGTATTTAACAACAAAGTGAAAAATATAAATTTAAAAGTTCCTGTCTTTCTATATGCACCCTAAAAATAAATAAAATCAAAGTGATGCAGAGCTATGTGAAATTCCTCGGTGAACTTCGAGGGAAACAGGTCGCCGAAACCGATATGCTGCAACAAAATCCCCTGCGTCGTTATCTTCCTTTGAAATAAATACGAATCCAATGAGCGATTTCACCATTCGTATGCTTTACTTTTATGTTTTTACATTTCAGGGCTCTTTATTTTCTAAATATTTTAATTTTTATATATATTAATTCATTTCATAGTTTCCGTTTGGGAATTCATATTTATTTGGTACTTCGTAAAAGTTTCCTTTGTTATCCTTTTTTGTCCGATCTGTTTCCACTTTTGTCAAAACCATTTTAGTTGAATCTATAAGAATTTCATAGTTGTCCTTCTGCTGTTTCCAACACATGAACGTACCCAGAGGAGGGGGGGGGGGTTGAATTCCTGCCGTCTTATACTAGATCTCAAACTTGTCTACCTGCTTTGAAATTCAAAACAGTTGTCTTTGTATAATTTTATTTTAGTTAATATTTTATGTCCTACACAAAAAAACAGATAAAAAAACACAATAAAATATCTCATTCCACATAAAATATCATTTTATACCTTCGTGTTCGGTGGAATATTTTAGTAACTCAGCCCTTTTCCTCTCCGGGAAGCTAAATTTCAAGGACATCCCCCACATGAAACTAAATCCTAGTTACGTGCGTGTATGCTTTGGATTTCAACTTGTTTTCGAAGCAAACTGATGACTTGAAGTATCACAAATGTTTTGCCTCTTATTGTGTATAATAATTATTTACAACACATAAATGATCAGAATCATAGAATGAAGATGGGATATTCTCTATTCAACATTATTAGCCAACAATAGCCGACGGCATATGAAGTAGGCGAGGTATTTTCATTGGTGCACTCATTTCTTTACAAACTGTAAGTAGACGACATATCATTAACCTGAGACTTTAACTTTCAAAACATTAAATTGCAAAAAGAAAAAGAACAATATTTTTCTGACATAAACTATACATCACATGGTAAGCAGAAAAAATTACCTTTTTGGGATTTATATATTCACAAGAAAAGGGATGAACTATTATTGTGTTATTCAAGTGTACGGAATCAAAGCCGCCTCCAAAGAAGCACGAAACCATTCGCCAGAGCAAAAGTAGGAGCACTGAGAACTGCATTCTTAAGGAGCTAGAGACATTAGAAGAAAAAGAAAAGAAATTCTATCAAGTGAAATGCGGATTTTTTTTACAAAATCTCACAGGAAATAGTGATCAAGAAAGAAGACTGGGAAGATGAAGAATCCAGCCCCTGTACATCACAACTAACCCCAGTAGAACGGTATAAATTATGCTAATAAATTTATAAAAAAAATGTTTTTCTTCTCCCTAAACAGTAAAAGGTAAAAATGAAGCATGCCGATGGTGAAATCAGTCGCTGAATTTGTAACCAATTCAAAGCAAGATAGGGCACAGTCATTTTTGTTGATTAGGGCAAACGGCGTCCTATCTTTTAAAGAGAACACAAATTCAGTGAGTGATTTCCCATCGATACATACATACATACATACATACATACATACATACATACATACATACATACATACATACAAAATCCTCACGCAGCCATAGGCTACCGAGGTTCAACCAGACTGTGTAATTTTCCTCTCCAGATGGAAAAATAGGCGTATACACTTAAAGGGTAAAATTAGGCTGTATAACAATTTGGTTCTTTCTAAGATTAGTTATGTTAGTGAAACATGGACCCTTTGTAAGCTGGATAACAAGAAACTCTTCTGAGCTACAGCTGCTGCATTTGGCCACTCTAGGCCAATTCTAGTAAGGTCCTGTGTGACACTGTCTGCCCATCGCATCCTAGGTTTCCCCCTTTTTCTCAAGCCCTTAGGCATACTGTCCATAATCCTGTTTGCCAATCTGCAGCTATGCATAAGGGCAGCATGGCCAAACCAACGCAACTCTCTGCACAATATGCCGCTCAAAAGAGGTTGATGGCTACTTCTTTTAACTTCATCATTACTTACAAAGTCAAACCACCTAATTCCCAAGATCCTGCGTAAGCAACTAGAATCAAAGGCATCGAGTTTCTTGTTATCCTGCTTACAAAGGGTCCATGTTTCACTACCATAACTAATCTTAGAAAGAACCAAACTATTATACAGCCTAATTTTACCCTTTAAGTGTATACGCCTATTTTTCCATACTCTTCATGGATTCTTAAAATTCCCAGCGGCAATTCCTGTTCTTCTATTTATGTCAAGTCGCACATAACTAATCTGAAAGTTATTTATTAATTATTAATAAAGTAATTAACATTTTATTAGAGTGATGAATCACTCTCCACCATCTGGCAGTCCGACGGACGAGTCTGGGTGTGGAGGATGCCAGGTGAACGCTACCTGCCTGACTGTGTTGTGCCATGGCCGTCTATACACCTACCAGGCCCGAACATTCTGTTTATTACGTCACCAATGTAGTGCTATAGAAGAATCGTAGAAATTAACAAGATATAAGATTCACCGCTTGCTTTGGCACAAAAAGATGTTTTGAACTTATAAATACATTGCAAAAAATGGTGAAATTAGTATTCTTATATACAATTAAATAAAAGAACTTTAAAAAAATAAAATTATTTGTATTTCTTACATACAGTATAAAAGATTTGTCATTACCAATGGAAAGTGATTTGTAGAACATAATTCTGAATTGAACTTCAACATGGGTATTTTTCATACAATGAAATTTTAAATACCTAATTTATCTAGTTTACGAAATGCGGATTTTTTTCATCATTTTTACTTATGAAGAATAAATTACTACATAAACCCGTAAAAAGTACAGAACTAATTAATTTTAGTCTTCATTACTAGGAGGGAAATGAAAAGAAATGCATTTGTTCTGTACTTTTTTACGGGTTTATGTAGTAATTTATTCTTCATAAGTAAAAATGATGAAAAAAAATCCGCATTTCTTAAAGTAGATAAATTAGGTATTTAAAATTTCATTGTATGGAAAATACCCATGTTGAAGTTCAATTCATAATTATGTTCTACAAATCACTTTCCATTGGAAATGACAAATCTTTTATACTGTATATAAGAAATGCAAATAATTTTGCTGTAGGAGTTCAAAAAGAATATTGACATAATCTTAATTTCCAATTAACAGGAAATGGTAAAATTAGTTTGTATGGATTATATATAACTGTGCGTGTGGCAAATATTTAAACTACTAAGAATACAAAAAAACAGCTCGAAAGAATTGTCCCATTGTAATAAAATCATATATTTAATATTATACAATTATACACAATTAAAAGGACCTTCTTGCTCAGAAATTAATTACAATAACTAAAATTCTCTGTCGTTGAGCAATAAAATTAAAAATGCATAAAGTTAACATGCATATAGTTTGAAGGATGAACTTAAAAAAGTTTGCTCAATGACAGATAATTTTAGTCATTGTATTTAAAATACCATATACTATAGGGCCACTGAACAAATTTCAAAATTAGCAAAATCCATGTGCAACATCACATATACTCATTAGTGGTGTGTCTTGGAGAAATGACCAAGGCATTAAAGTTGCAATCTTAAGCTTTGGGTTGAAGCATGTATGGAAGTTTGAAACTGTGTAGTTGATGTAACAGTTCTCATACTTCACAGAACTATCAGTTACTTTTCAACTAGTGATCTATAAGATCACTGGTTGATTTGATTTTAAATTGATAGTGAAATCAACCAATGATATTTGAATATTATTGACACATAGCTGCAATTCTTAAATGCTTTCAAAGTTGCTATACTGTATAAGCTATAGCTTGAAACCATATAATATTTCTACAATATGGTAGTAATAATATCCTTACCATATGCTTTGAATATTTATCTTTTTTTAAACTCTCTTTAGTATGTGTGCATATATTATTTAGACTGATGTATTTAGTTTTCACATATAGTCTTTCTGCAAAATTGCTTCTAGCTATAACAGAAATACTAATTTTACTAACTTTCTACCTTAGAATATAAAACATGACAGAGCAAAAATTAATATATGTTGAGCATACTTGTATCAAGAATCTATATGTGTGATATTATCAATATTACTCCATCACCAAAAGCAAATGAATATATTTTGCTTCAGCAAGTTTATCGGTGATTAAACATGCAAAAAAACCATAATAGCTTTTGATTTATGATATTACTAGGATTATAGCTATGATTTTAAAATATTACTAGGTTTAAATGTTGCACTGCATTCTGCAGTTGTCACTTTTCTTATTCCTATGCACTTTGCTTTAATAAGTTGAAAATTTTGCTCTGTCATGCCACTTCTCACATTCTCCTTACTAATTTGCATTGCTCTTTTGTTCAACTAGCACTAAAACAGATTTCAGAAAATTTCTACTTACAACATAAAATGTGATTTCATAAAAATTCATATATAGCTTATGTAGTACATCATGTACCATGATGATCATTGTATACCACAAGTAGAAAAGTTATCCTTATAGCATTTGCTTGCTACAGAAGTCTGATACAGCTTGCCTTTAGAAGCTGTAGATCTCTCTGGGAAAAACAAAACTTCAGCAGTAATACCTGTCCTTATGCAGAACAATTTGATGATAAGTATCATCAAATATTCCTAAGGTTGTTGTTGGGTTGTTTTACCTCTGAGCGGCACTTTTTTGCACACCATGAGCTAAATGGGCAGGTCACATGGACCGCGAAGGCTCAGAGAAGGTTGGGGAGGGGACCCACTGTAACAGCTGTTGGGAGACAGATGGTAGCCTCCCGTCAAGGCCATCCAGCGTGTTCTTTAACGTGCACAGGGTATGACTCTCCCACACACGGGGCCACTGATTAACTTCCCATCCGACGGATGGCGGCCTTTCCAAGTCCATCGGTTCCCCTACTGACCGTGGGCAGGGGGGAATTTTGCGGAGATAAATCTCAACGCTGACCCAGCTGGGACTCGAACCTGGGAACTACAGATTACGAGCCTGGCGCGCTACCGACTGAGCCACCCCCGCCCCAAATATTCCTAAGTATCATCAAATTGTTCTGCATAAGGACATGTGTTAAGTGATGTAAAAATCTGTCAAGAGTGATAAAAGAAAATTTCATACGCTCTCCATGGCTCAGAATTTGGTCACTCTATTCCATAACCAGGCACCATAACCGCTTAGTGTTCAGGGTGATTATCTCTCAAATGTTATGTGATTACAAATTATTTCCTAAATGATTAAACAAAATATGCTCATTAACTTAAGATTTATTATTGCTGATAATTTTCATTGAAACTGTGGTCACACATGAATCATGCAGAAGTTTTAAATCATAAATTTGTTTTTTGTTCCAAGTAGAAAGTTATTGACCAGGTGAAATTTATGAGAGAGAATGCATGTGAGAAGTGGCATGGAAAAGTAAAAATTTTCAATGTATTTAAATTGACACCAGCATTAGAGGTAATGATAGCCAATATTGTAAAATACTGGTATGATCTACATATTAAATTGCTGACAGATTCTGTAGAGGGAAATATATATAGGAGGTATTTTTCCTGTTTGATATCAACAATAAATATATGCAATTTTTTAAAGGTATGGTAAAAGATGAAGACTTTCGTGCAAAATTGATAAAATCATCAAAAGAAATTAGCGTGATTTGAATATTGTTAGATATTTTTACCTGACAGTTGAGCAACTGTCTAATCCAATATACTGATACTATGTGTAGCAAAAAAATACAGTTAATAAGCATTCCATATCATCATCTGTATGTATTTCGATAAGAATATCCCGAAGATAAAGCAGACTTCAACCCTGAGAATTTATCAGTAGATTAAGAGTAATTGAAATACTATTCATAAAAGGGTGAACAGCAATCAAATAAGAAATGAATTCAATTCAAGGATGCACCACTGATGTACATCAGGATTCACATTACTTCAACTGTATGTATGCTAAAAATCTACCATCAAATTGTTCTGCTTAAGGACATGTGTTAAGTGATGTACAAATCTGTCAAAGATTTGGTGGATGGGGTAACACTATATTTCCTGACTGTCTTAAGAATCTATATGCAACATGTGCAATAGAATACAGTAGGTGCATGTATATAAGAAATGCAAATAATTTTGCTGTAGGATTTCAAAAAGAATATTGACATAATCTTTAATTTCCAATTAACAGGAAATGGTAGAATTAGTTTGTATGGATTATATATAACTGTGCATGTGGCAAATATTTAAACTACTAAGAATACAAAAAAAACAGCTCGAAAGAATTGCCCCATTGTAATAAAGTCATAGATTTAATACTATACAATTATACACAATTAAAAGGACCTTCTTGATTAAATACAGTAGGGTAGAAAAAATGATTAACAGATTGGAATATCTAAGGCACCGTTTCTTGCAGCTGTTCCATTTGCAGTTTCTTGCAAGTTATCAAACTGAACTGCATCCATTTATGTTTCAATGTAGTTCAAAAAAGGATCCAATGTATTTTGTGCTAATGTAAAAGAAGTATTAATTCTGCTTGATTCTTTTCATTTTTAAATCTTTATTACAGAGTGCTTTTATTCCACAAAAAATATCAATATAAATATTGGCGTTGCTATCTTTTGTTGGCATTTTATCAATATTCCCTAAATTATTTAACTGAACATTTTCAATGAATGCCAATATTTGAAGTTCGGCATTAATAACCAGAGAAAGTGCTATTTTAAGTGCAGGATCAATTTGCCAATTAATGAAACAAACAGCATTATCTTTTGATATGTGTCCAAAAGTGTGAAATGCTTAGAAGTGTACTTGTCTCAATAAAATTAATGTCGTATGTATTATTTATTACTTACGTCCAAAACGTATAAGAATATATTACTAATAAAAAACCTAAAACAAGGTAGACATGTAAAAACAAGCAAATCTTGCATAGAACAAGAAATTTATTATCTGCTGTTTTTTCACATAATTCAATTAATGACATGATCTGATATGATTGCATTTTATGTGTTATATAGAGAAACACACCTTTTTAGGTTGGCTGGCAATTTATGCAGACTATCCTTCAGACCTACACATTTGCAGCTTGGGACACAACACATTCATGGCATCTATAATAAAAACTGATAAACATTAAAGTTTACATCTAAAAAAGTATATGCTGTACAACAGGGATGCAAACCATCTGGCCATATGCTACAGAATGACTTCACGGACCTTGTGCAATTCCTGCAAACACAACCCCCCCCCCCCCCCACACACACACACCACCTTTCGTTTCAGAAAATTTTAGTGTGACCCAACAGTATTTTCATAAGAAAAAATTCTCCATGATTAAATGTGTTTAACAACCCTGCTGTACTAAGAGCATAAGATTATCCTGATTTTCATAATATTTAATGAATCAAAGGAGTAATAACAGGTTTATCATATGATTTATCTGTAAGTCCAAGCATCAATATTTTTAGAGTAGAATAATATATAATTGTGAAACTATTGTAAATATATCAAATTTTAATAATCTTAATTAAAAAGCAGAATTGTAGAACTAGAATGGATGAGGAATGTTAAATTCAGACTTCCTATCTGTTATGTTTTGATTAACTTCTAAGTTTTACTTCCTAATTTCAATATATGCAATTTCTAAGACCATGTGGTAAAGAATAAATATTTTGAATACAAGTTATTACATACAGTTTGTGGAGTATTTTTTGCCTTAAAAGGGATTTATTAATTTATGCTTGAAATTTAAAACTACACTTTCATATGAAACATGAGTTTGTATGGATAACTTCAAAAACATTTAATTAATATTCATCACATACATTTGCATTATAAATTCTGGGAATGGTTATACTTTTCTTATATCTTAAAAATAGGTGTAAGTGTATATTTTTATGTACCACCATATCATTAAATTGCATAATGCTATGGCAGTATGGACAGCAAACTAAATGGAGCAAAATACAGTATTCTCAGCACAAGTCACATTCTCATTTCTTTAGTAGAATCAATATAGCACTGATTTTATTTCTACAACATTTCACATTTCTTTACTATAACCAATATAGCACTGATCTTATTAATTTGATAAAAACAAACCACATGTAATTAAAGTTACACATGCAAATCTGCTGTGCATTTATGAAACAATTGAATCAATATATATATATTTTATAGTAAGGCTAAATATAAGAAAAAATGAAAATAAAAGTAGTCTGTGCAGCATTATAAAAGGGAAAAATCATTAAATAAAATCAAAACACAACCTAAGCCAAATAGCTAACAATTTAGAAATCTTGTAATTCAAGAAACCAGCATATTCCACAAATAATTAAGGAACATATATATATATACACACATATAGTGTAATATTCAATAAACAAGCAATTTCCTTATGTATACTTCAGACGATTTACTGATGAACACTGTATTTTAAAATATAGCAATTATTTTCATTTTGAATAAAAGTTGAAATATTTATTGTCCTTACAACTGTGACCTATAGTTCTTTACCTCACTACTTTGCTTTCATTTAAAAATCAATATATATTTAATAGTTCATGGCTTAAAACTTAAATTTACCGCTCATCCTTAAAATTAGGCCTAACTTCCGGTTTGGTAACACTAATCGAAAATACAACTAAATTATTAAAATAGGTTACATTATTAACAAAAGCTAAAATATAAAGCTGAAAAAATTAATAACTGTAACTTACATTTGAGTAATATAATCCTTTAAGATTTGTTAACACAATTTTAATACATATTACACACGAACACAGACAGCGACATATTGCTGTGGAGTAGCACTATTTGCTTGACGTCATAATTAGACTTCGGCGAAACGTTCGGGCCTGGAAGGTATATAGACGGCCATGATTGTATCCACTGTGATATTTGGTAGAGGAGGCATCATGTTCTGGGACTTTTTCATGGCTCGAGCTGAGCCCCCTATTTCCAGTAAATGGGACTCTGAATGCCGCGGCCTATAATGACATACTCGACAATTCTGTGCTCTCAACTTTATGGCAAATGTTCGGTAAATACCTTTTCCTGACCAATATGACAATATCTCCATTCACTAAACGAGAACCGTGCAGGAATGTTTTGATGAGATGGGTGTAGAAGAATTTGACTACCCTGCACAGAGCCCTGATCTCAGCCCCATGGAACACCTTTGGGATGAACGCCGACTGCGAGCCCGCCATCAGTGACCGACCTCATTAAGGTTCTTTTGGCTGAATGGTAAGCAATTCCCGCAGCAACATACCAAAATCTAGTGAAAAGCCCTACCTATAGAGTGGAGGCTGTGATAGCAGCAAAGGTGGATTAAAGCAATAGTAATTCCTTTACTTTTATCGGGAGTTTTTGGATGACCGAATGTCTGGATACTTTGGTTAAAGCTGAAAGGTTTACCCAAGCGTAGCTTAGTCAATAACACTCCAGGAGCGTAATCTGCACTTCCCAGGTTCGAGTCCCAACCAATGGGTTTCTATAAGGGAGAAGAGTACAAGCATTCGTAGGCGCAATGTAAACTGCGCAACTGTAGCCATCATCATCATCATCATCATCATCATCATCCTCAAGCAGTCATGGGCTACGGAGGTCCAACCAGACCGTGCAATTTAGTTCTCCAAGCTAGTCTATCCTGAGCTACATCTACTGCATCTGGCCACTGGACACCAATTCTAACAAGGTCCTGTTTGACATTGTCTGCCCACCGCATCCTAGGTCTCCCCTTCTTTCTGAGGCCTTTAGGCACACTGTTCATAACCCTATTCGCCAATCTATAATTATTCATGCGGGCAACATGGCCAAACCAACGGAGTCTCTCTCTGCACAATATGCTGCTTAAAGGAGGTTGCAAACTCCTTTGCCTAACCTCATCATTAGTTACAAAGTTGAACCACCTAATGCCCAAGATACTGCGTAAGCATCTGGAATCAAAAGCATCTAGTTTCCTGTTATCTTGTTTACAAAGAGTCCAAGTTTCACTACCATAACTAACCCTAGAAATAACCAAACTATTATACAGTCTAATTTTAGTCTTTAGGTGTATACGCCTATTTCTCCACACTCTCCATAGATTCTTAAAAGTCCCGGCAGCAATCCCTATTCGTCTGTTAATCTCATGCCGCACATCACCATTATCTGTTACATAGCTCCCAAGATAATTAAACTGTGACACCTGCTCAAGACTGCAACCATTCAGATTAACTGAATCACAGCCTGCCTGACCAATTTTCATCACTTTAGTTTTCTCTCTGTTTATAACCAAACCTACTCTACTACCAGTCTCATCAACGGCTCGAATGAAAGAGTTCATCATAGTAAATCAGAAATTTTCGTATCTCCAGTCCATTTAAGGCCAAAATCTTTCCCTTGAAGTGAATTTCGCATAACATAATCAATAACCAAGCTAAAGAGAAAAGGAGACAAAATGCACCCTTGTCGCAAACCAGAAGTAATGCTAAACCAATTGCTACAAGCCTTACCAACTCTCACACACGACTCAGTGTTATTATAGAGAGCTTTCATTATGTTAACTAACTTTTCTGGTATACCATATGATCTCACAATCAACCACAAATTATGACGATCAACAGAGTCGAAAGCCTTTTTGAAATCAACAAAGCTAGCAACCAAAGATTTCTGAAACTCTAAACATTTCTCAAGAATCTGCCTAAGTGAAAATATCTGATCCACACATCCCCTACCACTTCTGAATCCACATTGCTCATCACGCAATTGACTGCCAACCAGATTCTTAATTCTATTAAGCACAATCATGGAAAGAACTTTACCTGGAACAGAGAGTAGGCTGATACCCCTATAGTTATCACAAGAACTGCGATCACCTTTTTTGAAAATAGGGATAACAATAGCTCTGGTAAAATCCTTAGGAACCATGCCTTTATCATAAAAGATATTCAGAATTTCAGTCATCCAAGTGGTAACCGAAACATTCCCAGCTCTAAGCATTTCGGTAGTAATTTCATCTACCCCTGGGGATTTATGTAGTTTAAGTTTAGAAACAGCCAAAAGAACTTCAGATTGTATAGGGCCAACATTAAAGCCACCAATGCATCCATCATCACTGCAAACAATGGGAGCAGAACCAACTACATTGTTTAGAACATCGCTGAAATGCTCAGCCCACCTAGCCATGACAGAATCCTCCCCTTCTATAACCTTACCTTGTTTATCCTTCAATCCTTGTATGCCTGTCCGTTTTCTACCGCATAAAACATTAACTATCTGGTACAGCTCTCTGCTGTTGTGTTGTCTAACTGCTTCCTCGGCTTTGTCAGCCAAACCATCAAGCCAGAGATTCTTATCAGCAGCTAACTGATCTTTTACACGTTTATTAAGTTCTCTGTAATGCTTTCTATTAGGACTAGTAGGGTATTGATTAAAGGCATTCCTGCAGTTCTTTCTTTCCGAAATAAGCTCAACTGCCTTATCACTCAGATAATTTTGCCTCTTCTGCACCTTTTTTCCTAAAAGAGTACTGTTAGTGTCCAAAAAAGCCTGTTTAAAATGATCCCATTCTTCCTCAACTTCAGTAGTAAGCAAACCATGACTGTCATAATGACCAAGTAACCTATCATGGTAAGCTTTGCCTATAACTGGATCTTTCAGAGCTTCAGTATTAAAAGTAAATTTTTTAACCCTAGCACAACACTCTTTAAGTTTAAGTTGCAACACACTTTTAACAAGGTAATGGTCAGATCCAATTTCAGCTCCCCTATATGCCCTGGTATTCCTAACAGAACTAGCCCATTTGCTGTTAATTAATATGTAATCAATCATATTCTTATGCAGCCCATCAGGTGAAACCCATGTGTACTTATGTATGTCGCGGTGTTTGTAATAAGTGATAGTTATTCTGAATCCATTGAGTTTACTTACCTGTAGGAGACGTTGCCCATTGCCATTGCAGCTACCAATACCAAAAGGGCCTATTACTCCTCCCCAGAGGTCAGAGTCAGTACCAACTTTGGCATTGAAGTCACCAAGAACAAGGGTAATATCTCCTTTCTTGACAGAGTTCAAAATATCCTGAAGTTGTTCATAAAACCTATCCTTCTCATCCTCATCGGCATCCTCAGTGGGGGCATAACAGCAGATAACATTCAAGTCTTTAACGCTTGTCTGAAATTTTGCTGTAAGAAACCTTTCATTAATGCACTCATATCCTAGAAGAGCATCGCTAGCGTGTCTGCTGAGAAGCAGACCCACGCCTTGGTGATGCTTATTGTCGTCCCTCCCTGAAAAGAGAAATTTAAGATTATTTTTAAGAATCTGACCTTTATCTGTCCATCTGGTCTCTTGCAAACCAAGAATATCTAAATTATAATGGTGGAATTCTTGTGTGAGGACATCAAGAGAAAAAGCTCTGTGCAGAGTCCTCACATTCCAACTACCTATGGAGAGAAAATGGTTAGTGGGATGTTTAAAGAAACTATGTTTATTGAGAGAGGGAATGCCGACAATATCAAACAGCCCCCTAATCGCAGACATGGGGCAAAGACCCGTTCCCCCACTACTAAAGGCTGAAGCCATCTACACTGGAAGATTTCCTCCAACGTAGAATTTGACGATGCCACTAGAAGCAAAGAGTTCAGGTGCCTGCGATGACTTCTGCTCAGGATTATCCACCAGCTGATAAACATATCCTGTGAATCTATTCACTTGGGGCTGTCAACCCACAAACAAACAGAAAGCACAGCGGAAGATTTTCCCTCCACAGAAGCCCACCAGTGCAGCAAAATCAGGATCCGTAATCAAGCTCAGAGCCATATATCTGTACAGTCCAGTAGGTTTATATGGTCAGCACCAGGGCCCTGTGTGGTTGACCACTCCTCAGCAGGGTAGAAAAAAAAGAAAAGTAGCCATAGTTGTCCAGATCAGTAGGCCACGCTAATCTGGCAGCCCTCCCCTTCCGTTCACTTCCACAAGAGAGTATCTCTTTTGAAAGTTACTAACGGTCCGCACCACGAGAAGGCGGGGTCGGACATTAGGTGCTAGGCCTGGCCATGCCATATAAAAATGAAAATATTAGAGCATTGGTTAGCGTGCTTTGCCACTGATCAAAGGGACCTGGGTTCAAGCCCCGATTAGGGCTGTGTTGTTTTTCTAATGAAGTCCCGCCATCCTCAAGGCCTTCTCTATGGCGTATTAAACTGGCAAGATCCTGTCAGACATCTGTGGCATGCAGCTGCTTGAGGGGATATTTAATTTTTAGAATAATTAATCTACATTTTAAAGATGTATTTAGCGAGGCTTTTAACTGAGCAAATGTATCGACAGCATCAGAATAATCTAAGTAGAGGTTATCAATGTGGGGTACGCGGTAACATTTTTTGGGGTGCGTCGTGAGAGCTCAAAAGTCGCTAGATATATGTTATATATATATATGTTTTATTTTATTCCCATTGTTATACTTTAACTGTAGCTTATCCATCTATACAAGGGGTACGCTAGTTACATACACATTTCCAGGGGGTACGTGAAGCATAAAAGGTTGAGAACCACTGATCTAAGGAATTACAGATATCGCTTTCAACTGTCAACATTGCTAATTCTACTAGAGGTTATTGACTAGTTGTTCTCAGTGTTTTTTTAATTTCGGTTTTTAACAACTTCTTTCACCACTTTCACCGTTGGCACCACCAGACAAAAATATACAACGTTTCATGTCGAATTTAATTGTTAATAAAAAATTAAAAAGCAAAATGAACTAGACTGATAAAGTCGACTACAACCAAAGCCGTCTTTCGGGGAGTCAATTAAATATTCACGGAAAATGCACGTTCATATCCGCCATAGCTGTTTAGGTTCGGTCTCAATTACAACTAGAGGTAAGCCTTGCAAAACGGATTTGTGGTTTTTAAGAACTTCTTTTAACTGTTTCTCGATCTCTTGTGATATTCGTATATATATATATCCATGTTTTCGTCTTCTAAATATATTTTCATATATAATTTTATGTTCTGGTGAAGTGAAAAATTCTTCCGTTTCCGAGAATCACGGGAAACAATTTTATAGGGGAACTGGGTACAGGCCTCCACAAATTTAAGTAATGAGTTTCAAGGTTGAGAGGAGGGAAAATTAATATTTAGCAGTTTTTAGCTATCGTCGATAATAACTCAATTTTACCAGTTAATACCTTACATTACGCTACTTACATTACGAATCTAATGCATGCTTTATTTATTTTATCGTCCCACAGAAGTTGTGTCGCACTTATGTTCGTACGTTATTATTTTTTGTGATACATAATTTTCATAATCAGCACTACAAAAGAAGTATCGACCATATTTTATTAATGTGTTACACAGAGGACAGAGAAGAGTCCTTTTGACTCCTCCTAGCTTGTACAGGTCCTCTCATGCAAAGACAGCACAGGACAATCATGCGACCACCCAGGACTCTAATGCAGACTACAGCTGCGATAATGTCACCACGAATCAACACGATACCACTGAACCAGAAAGACGACATGTAAAATATTATAACACTTCAAAATATTGATACATCACATGAGCATTCACATGAACAGTTGGAACTGACAAATTGAACAGAATTTGAAGTACTGTGGCCAATGTTTTATAGGCTCCAATTCCATTAATGAAATGTATACGAGCATTTTTTTTTACCGTTGAATAGATCATGTAGTGACGTTATGTAGGTAGTAGTCGCAATAGGAAGAACAAGTAACGATATATTGATAGTAGATTACTATAGCATAAATTACTCAGAAAATTGTGTAAACTGGATAACCAAAACAACTTGAAAAAATATTCCCTTATATTTAAGTGGGAGCATTTTACAACTCTGTAGCTACATGATATGCTGCCCAAGGTGGGTGACTATCATTGTCCCCACATTTCCTTCTGTTAATTGTTGTTTTCATATGCACACACGTTTTGCTGGAGTATGTGATTAATTAAATATTTCAGTTATTCAGGTCTGATTAACAGCACAAATAATGCAATCAAAATCAATTATTACTAACAAACGACTGCTGTCAAAATTCAGCCCTTCCTGATTTACCTGGCGTAAAATCTTAATAACTTCGCTGAAATCAATGGAAGAAGCAACTTGACAGGATAAGTCTTTTTCTGACATTGAAGATGCCTTTCTTGAGATAATGGAGATCGCAGACACAACCTAATCAGCTTCCTTTTGCTAAAAGAACCTTCACACAATGCAACTGAAACTGGCAACATCAACAAAATTTGAACTAATTGTGGCTAATGTTTTATATGCGTTTCGTCAATGAGATTGGAGGTTTCTGAGGTTTTTTTTTATTACTCCCAAAATGTTAGTTGCCCTAGTTTTTACGTGCTCTACACTGAATGCAGATAACGGAAAAAAATCCGAAATTATGCTTCTTTAAAATAAATATTTTTTTTTAAAACTATTTTGGCGCCCTGTGAATTGTGGCGCCGGTGGCAACTTCCTCACCCCGACACGTCACGTATGATAAGGTTAACTTTTAATTGAAGCTGAAAGAGTATGCCGCACCTCTGACAGATCAAGGACTTTAACAATCGCCAGAGGTACGAAAGAGGGGGAAAAGCAATGGTTGCCTCTCAAAACAACGCGACTTTCAGGAGGAAAAATTCTTTGTTTTGTGACTATGGCAAAAGTTACTCTTTTCCTACCGCATTTTGGATGTAGGAATTCTGTAATTTTGCATTTGTTGTCGCGAATATCTTAGAGGCAAAATTTACCTACCTCATGTATCATTGATTACACTGATGGAACTAAAAAGTTACACTTAATCTCCGATGTACGTTATTCTAAAAAATATTAAAATCGATTTCTGTGTTTAGAATATGCAAGTTGAGTGATAAAAATTTAAATATAAATGAAAAGTATATTTTTCTTTCTGAAAAATTTGCTTTTAATTTTAAGAAACAAAATCTGTGTAACAGCATAACATTAAAAGATAAAAATACTGTTTTCTTTTTCAGCAAGGCCGAAATCCGAGAATACAACGAAATCAGCAAGTACTTAGACATATTGATATTTATTTCACGTTAAAAACCCTAAATCATTCTCTAATTGCCGAAACCATAGAGATAATTACAGTGCGAGGCTCAGTTGGTAGCGTGCCAGGCTGGTAATCTGAAATTCTCAGGTTCGGGTTCCAACTGGGCAAGAGTACAGATTTTTTTTCCTGCTAAACTTCCCACCCTGCCCACAGTGAATAGGGGTCACTGTTGAGCTTGAAAAGGCCACCGTCCATAGTATGGGACGTTAAGCCGTGATTCCGTGTGTGAGAGAACCACACCCCACGCACATTAAAGAACATGTTGGATGGAACTTTGCCAATCTGCTCTACATCGGCTGCTTTCGTATTCTCAATACGAATTTAAAACACTACGGCCACCACCCGGAAACGTAGCATGATTTATTATAGCCATAACACAAATACGCATGCGCTGAAATACAATAATGACGAGCTGTAGGTGGTGGGACACCATTTTGTAGTGGTCCGTGACACTTGATTAGCTGATTCAACCAAAGCAACCAATAGTCGAAGCTCTTGTTACTTCTGGAAAATCTTCGTTTGATTGTGACATGCTCAACAAGACAAACCTTTCCTGACAAGGATGTGCTTGAACTCGGTTACCAACTTTTCGGTTTGCCAAGGAAGGATATTTATGTATGAATTTAAAAACCACATTTGATATGGAAATATATAATGTGTTGAACCTTTGGTCTAAAACATAATGATAATAACATATTTTAACATTAAATGTCATTAGCAATGCATAGCTCAGTCAGCTATATGCATTTTTTTTTTGGACTAGCAAATTAAAGGTCTCCGGTTTAATCCAAGCAGCTGCCACTATAACTTTCATTTCAAAACGTTTCTGTAATTATTTTTATTGTTATATCACTTCTTTTACAATCCGTGGAAAGTAAATTAATATGTAATAAATATATATAATATATATGATAAATTAATATTGTAAATTAAATATAACCGAAATCGACAACTTTTGAAGTGATAATTTACGATGAGTAATTCAGTTTTAAATAATAAATATCAATTTATATTCGAACGGAGAAAAAACAATTGCAAACTTATACATCAAACAATTTTTAAGAATTTTTTTTTTTAAAATAGCACTAGAATAGAGAGGAAAAAATATACATATGTAAGTAATTATTACAGTGGAAGGGTAAAATAGTCAATTGAAGAAGAAACGACAAGATCACCTCTTAGAGTTTGTTTTTTTTTCTTCGAAATTTTGTGTTATATAATGCGTTTTGAGAACAGATGAAGAAAAGATTATATGCGTTATGAAAAGTCTTTTCAGTTCTATTCGGTTCAATTGAATATCAGGATCTTCCCATTTTATTTTCCAACATCCGGGCGATGCCTGTAGTTGTCAAAGTGCCGCACCAAACATTTTAGTCACGAGCGATTTTAGTCAAAAAAATCTATTTTTTCAAATTTCACTTTTTCTAGGCTCTAAAAAAGCCTGAAGGAAAGAAGTCCAGGATTAATATCCTTAAGAACAATCTGCTTTTATACATTATTATAGTTGTTGATATTTTATTTCATTAATATTATTTATAAAATAATATATCTTTTTGCTTAATTTTTCATATTCTGTTCGACTAATATTAAAAACACAGATAAAATGAGTATTAAATACATAATTAAATTAATCATTTTATCGTCTCTGATTTTACATGTGAAATTAACAATTTGACTTGTGAGCTAAGACATTCTTTTAATGAACAATAAATTTCTGATATGAACGAGAAGTTCTATAATGGTATTAATTAACAATTATAATTTTCTAATATTTATACAGTTCTTTTACAATTTAAAATTCTTTATTTTTCTCTGCATTTACATATACAGAGTTGATCATGGCAAGCTCTGAGAGCTTCAGTATAAGAACAAATTCAACATACATATCTTACAAACAGTACATAGAGTTAATACAAAAAAGAGAGTAAAATAGAGTAAACACTTACACTAATGTTAATTTATTGAGTGATTGAATCCCCGCGAAGCTTGAGTAGTTTATCCACATGTAGCGTTAAATATATGCAGTTACAATAGTTGATATACATCAGTTACATATCGATATTCATATATATGATCTACAAATGATAGTTAATGTTAAGTTTAGGATAGAGGTACTTTATACGAACTTTTTAAAGCCAATTTTTGGTCTCAGATTTAAGCTTTAATATCATAAGAATGGATAACATCTCTCTATGTCAGGAGTTCCCAACTGGTACGCGGTAAAATGTTTGGGGGTACCCCGTGAGAGCTCAAAAGTCCTAGATTTAGTAAGAAAGTCGCTAAGTTGGCATTATTATACTATAACTACAGTTTTATCTATCGATATAAGGGGTACGCCAATTGCACACACATTTCCAGGGGGTACGTGAAGCATAAAAGGTTGAGAACCACTGCTCTAGGCAAAGAATTAAAAATAAATAGAACTGCATAGTTTCTCACTCGTCAACCGTAGTTATTGCCAAAATTTGGGATTTGCTAATTAGAGTTGCTATTTAGCCGGGTGTTGATCGCATGATCTAAATTTATTTTGTAATCATATTAAAAAAATATTTAAGAATTATAGCATATCTATACATATTTTCAACACGTAACGCATTGTGGGGTACAATTTTTTTTTAAGACAGAGTGATTCTTTCAAATGTCGGAGCAATTGATCTCAGTATTGAAATTTGTAGGTTACTGATTCTTCTTAAATGTGTTTTGAAAGTATTGCCATATACAATAATTCCATACCGTATGATAGATTAACAAATAGTTTTATGTATCAATATGCTGATATGAGAGGGTATGAAATAGTTAATATACTAATTTTTGTAGCGCAAATTTTATTCTGTCGCATAACTTAGATAGATGTGTTGTTAATTTGAAATTTGAATCAATGATTACACCTAAATCTATATTGCTTAACGATTCCAAGAGAAACACATGAGCATACAGAGTATTCAGATACATCTTGGTTCAAACACTAAATCATATGGAATTTCATTTAAGGTAGAATTCGAGTTTTGTTTCTTGCAGAGTGAATGTACATTAAAAAATAAAAAAATAAATACCTCCTCAAGCAGCTGCTTGCCACAGAGGTCTAACAGCGCCTGTCAGTTTAATACGCCATACATAGAAGGGATCTGTGAGGATGGCGGGTCTTCAGCAGAATTTTTGCCAACTGCATGCGGTGTTTCCCAGGCAGGGGGTCACCCTCCCAGGTACTAACCGCACCCACAGCTGCTTAACTTCGGTGATCGGACGAGAACTGGTATTTTCGGCTTGGTACTACCATAATTTAGTTTTATTACCGTTCAGTATTAATGATTTATAGATAATCCATTCAATAATATTGTTGAAATCAGTTTGCAATTAATTTAGAGCTATTTTGAAATCCCTGTTACTATTTACACGAACGGCATAATCAGCAAATAGATATATACTGATCTTTATTGCAACGTTACCTATATCATTAATCAATATTAAAAATAAAGATAGGCCATAAACTAAGCCTTGGGGTACCCCATAGGTGATTTTCCGTAAGTCACTGTCAATGTTATTTAGTCTAGTTAAAGAATATCTATTGAATAAGTAATTTTTTAACCAATTATAAATCCTTACTCTCATTCCAGTAATATACAATGTTTTGAGAAAAATATTGTGTCCAGCACGTCAAAAGCTTTTCTCAAGTCCATAAATACAGAAAAGCTAACTTTGCCCCCATTTAGATAAGAACATATTTGGTCAGAAAAGTCTTCTAATAATGTTCAGGTTGCTCCTATTAGTCTGAAATCAATATCATCACGAAGAAATAATATTGTATTTACTGTGATAGCTTTTGATTAGTTTGGCTAAGCATCATAATTTTTTTCCATAACCGGCAAAATAGCGATAGGCCTATAATTTTTGTACGATTTCCTTTCACCAGATTTGTAAATGGGTCTAATAACTGAAATTACTAGTTTTTTTTTATCACTGTCTAACATACGTTATCCCAGATATACCACTATCCACCAAAAAACCTGATTAACTATTAGAATTAATGTATTTTTATCTTCCTTTTCCTTTCCGCCTGTCATTTGTTCTTCAATTTATCTCTATTTTTCCTTTCTTTGGTCATTATGTCGGTTTGCTACTGTGTCCAAACGATTCTCTAGCCTAAAATTTACCGTGTGATACACGGTAAATTTTTTTGGGGTACGCCGTGAGAGCTCAAAAGTCGCTAGATCTGATTACCCAGTAAAATGTTTATAATTTTATAAGATTTGTTAAATTGTTTAGTCATTTTTTTGTGTTTATCGATATATATATAATTTATGAATACAAAATTTAATGTGCATATATATATGTTTTATTTTATTCCCATTGTTATACTATAACTATAGTTTTATCAATCTATACAAGGAGTACGCCAGTTACGTACACATTTCCAGGGGTACATGAAGCATAAAAGGTTGAGAACCACTTCACTTGCCATATTTGGAATGGAGGTAGGCTCGGTGGATTTCACACCAAGCTCGTAAATTGTAGTTCCCAGGTTCGAGTCCCAACTGTGTCTGGGTTGAGATTTAAAAGTATTACCGCTATCCTACCGTCGGTGAAAAAGGAAACACCGATGGGCCAGGAAACGCCTTTGTCCGTCCGCATGAGACAGTAATCCGTGGCGTCATGGTAATAGAGAGTTAAAGAACACTCTGGATGTCCTTGACGGGAGGCTACCATAAGTCTCCTAACAGCTGTACACTGAGTCCGTTTCTCCAACTTCCTCTGAGCCTTTGGGATCAATATAACTTGGCCATTTGGTCCAATGTATGCAAAACAAATGGTGCCTCTGAGAGGAGAAACAACCCAACAACTTCTGAACTCTCTCTCTAGTCAGTGTTTTGCAAACGTTTTCGGTCTCAAACCAAAAACTGAAATATTTATTCACCTCGCGATGCAAATAATATTGGTACCTACGGCTAACTGACCAGGTCAGGAGACTTTCATTATCCATCAGAAGGTCTTCGCCACCCTGGGTTACAGAACCTCTGCAGCAGTCCTAATGAGTTATATGTCAAAGTTTGTTAGATGAGGAATGTTATAGCTTATATTTATATTTTAGAAATGTCATAAACTAACAAATATGCATTATTCTCGCGAAACTATAAACACAATACAACCATTGGTGATATATCTGTTATTAATTGTTAAATAATGGATTAACTCTAGGAATATATGTATCAATCTTATCAAGTATCCTGTTTCTAACTAAATGATTATATCTCATAAAGCGAAATTATACTCCAGGGTTGTAAAATACATTAAACAATAAATGACACACTATCAATTAACTGCAACTACCTATGAAGAAAAGAAGGTGCTCCACGCAGTTGTAAACTACTCAAGTAGCACTTTATGTTTTCGTGCTAAAACACTAGAGAAAAATAATTATGTAGTAAACGAATGAGAATCTAAGAGTTCTCGATAATGCTTAATAAATCAAATGTTATTACTGAAAAGTATTTGTTTTTAAAGAAATTTAATCAGAGTATTTTTTATGCAGAGGCAATTTAATTGTATTTCCTGTGTTGTTGTTTTTCTTACTACTTTTATTCCATGCGTGACTGTCTAATTATATATTTTGCTTTTTTTCATGCTGTTTTTCATTCAATGAGAATAATTTGAATTATTAAAATTTAATGTTTAGCTGATCGTATTCCCATTAGAATGTCGTCGGATGTTCATAATATCGGAGATATAGAAAGTAAGAGAATGTTCCTGTTAAATAAGCAAGTATGTAAAAAACACACCCACTTGCCAAATTACTAGAAATAACTATCACTGTAGTGAGTTTCCTTCTTTCATATTCCTGTAATTATAAGCAAAATATTTTAAGGTTTAACAATTTTCGCAACAACTCAGAAAAATATTTTGAATAATATGTTAACAGAATCGAATAAATCATTCCCCAAATTTGAATTATTTTTTTCACGCATTTCTTGAAGAGAAATGAATAATTCTGGACTCTCTAAAAAAAGTTCAGAACATTTTGAGAAATTTAAATAGTTCTATTTCACACATTTCGAATTTATCATGACAGTTTTTCATTTCCTTCATTATAAGTCTCTGTGTTTTGCAACTTTATTTTAGATATAGTTCCAAGTTTGAAATGAAGTGACTATATGCAAAAAAAAAAAACAAACACTTTATTACTTTCAGTGCGACTGCCTTCTACCGTATATATTTAATATATTTACTGTATAAGAAAGCTAAATTTTAATTTTATTTGCTCACCTGGAATCATATTTACAGTTTCGTACAAAAAGGCCATAATTACTCCGTTGGTTCTAAAAAGTTGGCAGTTTGCTCCAGGGAACAGATGCGGTAACTGAAATGCAAATTGCCAGCGGCTCACAGAAAGTGAAACGTATAACGAAAGGAAACATGATTTCTTTTCGAATTTTTCACAATTCCTCTAAGTTTAAATTTTAATGTTAATACCCAAACGTGCGTTCAAGAAAGCTATATGATTAAATTTATCACAAACTTTGCAAACTGGTGTAATCCTATTAAAGAGTTTTTCTCTATCATACGAGATGGAAACTTTTTTTGAAATTTTTATCTTAACAAATATAGACAACCCTATTTTGTGTTTTAAAATGAATAAAAAGCTCTAAACAAATGGTAAAAAAAGCAAATTATGTTATAATTTCACAGTGTCATTTTTGTAGCGTGTTCTTATAATCCTGATTCATTATAACAGAGATTTATAAGTATCACATCTTCAACTTTTTCTGGGCGATTTCATACACCTTTTTCAAAGGCATCTTCATTTCGAAAAAAATATGCAGAAATTATTTACATGGGGTCTGATCATGTAGGCCGGGTTGCTTAATCAGTAGCGCGCCAGATTCGTAATCTGCACTTCCTAAATGCAAATCATATTTGGGACAGAGTTGATATTTATTTCCACAAACTCCCCTACCCTGCCCTCGTTTAGTAAGGGACACTGATAGGCATTGGAAATGCCTCCATCCGTCGAATGGGAAGTAAAGCAGTGACCCGTGTGCAGAAGAGCTATTCTCTGGGTACGTTAAAAGCACACTGGGTGGATTTGACGGGAGGCTACCATCTCTCTCCTAAAACAGCTGTCCAGTGGGTCTCCTCCCCCAACCTGTTCTGCGCCTTCGGGGTCCTTGAGATCTGACCATTTAGCCCATTGTAAAACTGTTGCAAAAGAATGCAGCTGAGAGGTAAAGCAACCCAATTTAAATCATGTGTTCTTCCACACATACTGACCTGTGGTACTTTACCAATCAGACCTTCTGAAACATGGTTTGTTGGGTTACTCTTAATGATTTCAAATTTGCGATACCACCAGTGATTGCTTTTGGATGACGAAAAAGTTTTGCAGAAACTGACATTCTTCATTTCGCTGAAAAAAAACTTCTATTTTAAATACAAAATAACTTACCTCGCTTTCTCTAAGAGAGCTGCTATTGTTTTCTAAATCTGCTTTATTTCGCCACTTGCCAGCCATCCATTCCCTGATCTAACAATGGTGGAAACTTACAGGTTTTCCCTCTCGTTCCCATGGTGTTCAGTCTTTGAATACGTATGGGGCCCATGCTCGTAATCTACAGTTTTCTGGTTGGAGTCCAAACTTTAAGAGATTTCTTTGAGATATATTTGTGCTAACCTTCACCCTGTCATGGGTAAAAAACAGGGCACGATGGACTTGAAAATACAGCTGTCCGTCGGATATAACCTAAATCCGTGACGCTGTGTTCAGGAGAGCCGTTCCCTGTTCAGATAAAGAACATGATGGATGACTTTGGCAAGGGCGCTACCAACTGTCACTTAACATCTCGCCAATAGGTCTTCTTCCACTAAGTTAATCTGAGCCTTTGGGGTCCTTGTGACCCTGTCATTTAGCCCGTTGTGGGCGCAAAAGTATTACTCGGAAGTAAACAAGAATAACCCGTTGTGCACAAAAGTGTAACTCAGAAGTAAACAAGATTAGCCCGTTGTGGGCAAAAAGTGTAACTCATAGGTAAACAAGATTAGCCCGTTGTGTGCACAAAAGTGTAACTCAGAGGTAAACAAGATTAGCCCGTTGTGTACACAAAATGTAACTCGGAAGTAAACAAGAACAACCTTGAATGTTGTATCATTTGCTTAAGAGAACAACCTACAACTAAATATGGGCTTCATTTACCTGTACATTGCAGTTCATGCACTGTTTACACCGTCGAAGTCTAATTATTAAGCTTAATGGATTCACCAGCAAGGTCTAGCGGGGGGAAAATGCCCTCTCCCACTTTGAGAATGTTGGTAAGGGTACATTTTTGAAGAAATATTTTAAAGACCTCTAAGTACGGAAGGGGCAAATGCTATACTTCAATTGAATTCTAATCCCCATTCTAGTCCATTCCCTTTCATTGCGCCAACATGGAGATTCATCTATGATAAATCTCCACCCTACCCTCGGTCATTAGGGGACAATGATAGTTTTGGTAAAACCGCCGTCCGTCGGATGGGACGTAAAACCGTGACGCCGTGTGTGAAAGAGCCATACCCAGTACACATTAAACAATATTTTGGGTGGTCTTGATGGTAGCCACCTATCAGCTATAAAGTTTGCCCCCTCAACCCCAACCTTCTCTGAGTCCTCAGCATTCTTCTGACAATTTTTGCACACAATAGGCCTAAGCCCATTGTGTGCAAAAATAAGTGCTTCTCAAAGGTAAAACAATCTGACCCAAACTTCTCTGAGCCCTCAAGGTTCTTCCTACGTGGCCATTTAGTTCATTGTATGCAAAAAAGAAGGTGCATCTCAGAGGTAAATTAGCCCAAACCAACCTTCTCTGAGCTCTCGAGGTCCTTCTGACCTGGTCATTTGGTCCATTGATACAAATGAATTGTCTCTCAGAGTTAAAATAACCCAACCCAAACGTTTCTGAGCCCTCGAGGTCCTTGTGATGTGGCAGTTTAGTCCATTGTGTGCAAAACGTGCAGCTCAGAGGTAAAGCAACCCATCCAAAATTCTTTGAATCTGGGTTCCTTGTGACATGGGTATTTAGTCCATTGTGTTCAAAAAATTACTGCCCAGAGGTACAACAACCCAATCCAACCTTCTCTGAGCCTTCGGGGTCCTTGTGGCCTATCCATTTAACCCATGCTGTGCAAAAAAGTGTCGCTCATAGGCAAAACAACTCAACCATTGTGTGCAAACAAATTACCTCCCAGAGGTAAAACAACCCAATTTTCTCTGAACCCTCGGGGCCTTGTGACCTGGCCATTTACTCCATTGTGTGCAAAATGTGCAGCTCAGAGGTAAAGCAACCCACCCAAAATTCTTTGAATCTGGGTTCCTTGTGAAATGGGTATTTAGTCCATTGTGTTCAAAAAATTACTGCCCAGAGGTACAACAACCCAACCCAACCTTCTCTGAGCCTTCGGGGTCCTTGTGGCCTATCCATTTAACCCATGCTATGCAAAAAAGTGTCGCTCATAGGCAAAACAACTGTGCAAACAAATTACCTCCCAGAGGTAAAACAACCCAATTTTCTCTGAACCCTCGGGGCCTTGTGACCTGGCCATTTAGTCCATTGTGTGCAAAAAAATGCCGCTCAGTGGTAAAGCAATCCAACCCAAATTTCTCTGAGCCCTTGTGACCTGATAATTAAATTACCATCCAGAGATAACCGAAACTTCTCTAATCTTTCGGGGTCCTTGTGACTTGTCCATTTAGCCATTGTGTGCAAAAGAGTACGGCTCAGAGGTAAAATTACCCAACTTTACAATTTTCTGCCTCGATTGAGTTTCATAGCCTCTTCCTTCATTTTTCCTAGATCGTGGCCTAATCAGTGCTAGTCATTATTTAAATCTTAATATCAGTAACATCATTTAATATCATATGCCAAAAGAATAATTGGTTAAATGGTATTTTGCGTTTTATGAATCTCCACTGCTCTTAGCTATCCCATTTGCATAGTCCTTAATATTTCGTTGAATTCTTCCCTCTCACTCGATGACGTCATAGATCCATCGTTGAATTCGTTCTAGCTTAATTTAATATCTAGGATAATGGCATTCTTTCGCAAAATTTACTTTAACTGTATAATTATATTTTCAAACTTTGCATGAAGTTCAATAGGTAGACTTCAAAATCAGTTAATTCTTATTAAAATATCAAAAGTATGTGAATCGTCAGTATCACACCAGGGGTGTTAAAGACAAATCAATAAAGAGGGGATTTCTATTAATATTCTTCTAAGGAATTAACTTGTTACGTGGTGCGTTGCCAAGTCATCATTTTTTGTCCCTCATTTCATTCGCTTCAAAATTAGAATCTCGCCCGCTGGTTTCCATCTCTAGGGAAAATGTGGGGAGAAATTCTGTACATCACAGATGTTTCAGATGACGCTTAACGAATTAATGCAATTCATAATGAAATGACAAGAACTATTCAGTATCTCTGAATAGAATTACTTTTAAATTGAAATTATGTACTATGCAAATTCAACAGGCATTTCGATTTGCTACGTTTTAGTAAAAATTAGCTAATTTTTGTAATGTTTCAAACATAATTATTCTTCTCTAAATAATTCTACGTTGCATCAGTCTCTTCTTGCATTAAGAGCTACAATACCTTAATAATTCTATTAATCATGTTTCAGGGAATGGAAACGAAAAATATGATCTCTACATTCTTTTAGCACATTCCAGCTATTTGGAAAGTGACGTATGTTGTGAAAGTGACGTAATGTGAAAGTACATTTGTAAGCATCTAGCCACAATTTAGTGTGAGGGGGGGGGGGGCATATGCCCGTACAACTCATCAACTCTATTATATTTGGAAAAGGGCCCCTTGAGGTCTAGGACACGGGCCAGCAGTGTTCCTTTTCTCTATGGTAGGCATGCCCTGTATTTGAATTATGCTTTCTGGTAACATAAAAATAAATAACACCGAGCCATCATTACAAGCTGACAAGCGTAATAAAAAAAGTTCCTATAAAGTTAAAAGCTTTTTAAATATATGAAAACTGAGAAATGACATTTTTGGATGTGAACACAACATTTTAAGCAATAAATACAACATATTTATTGTCAGCTTGGATTTGAAATCCTTGGAGATAAAACTTTGATCCTGATGAGATGAATCGATGAGACCTATACAGTTAAATTAAACAGATTATCATTAAAATTAAGAAACTGATTTGTGATCAGTTAAATTAGAAACATTCAATTGAGGAACGAAAAAAAATTATTTATTTTTTACTCAAGAGACTTGAGTGCTATTTGTACTGGGTTACGCGCAATTATTGCAATAAGACAATTTCTGAAACAAATATATTCTGCAGTTTTTTCAACTTAATAAGACACGCTCAGTAAAATCTAGGACTACTATAACAATGAAGAAGCTTCTGGAAACATTTTTTCATTTGCTCAGCTAGTTCTGTTACCATTGTAATTTTGATTTCTTTCTGAACGTCGTTGGCATCTCTCATGAGATCATCTTTCACTTTTTTAAAGAAACAAGTTTTAAACATTGTTGTACGATGTTAACCAATCTGTTTAACAGGTCACGTTTACTCTTTGAATTTTTCATTTAAATTTCGCATTTCTTTCCTTTTTATTTCATAATTCTTAATAACCGAAAACGAGGCAAGCAATATCATCGAAAAATATAATAACAAAATTATCCATTTATGTTGGTTCTGCACTCATTCCTGAGATGACAGACACATTTCGCCCTTCAGATCCGATATCGGTGGTGTCTGTATTCCTGTTCCCATTTGTTGTAACCTTCTTTGCTCTGACTATATTTCCTCATCTCTTCTTTATCATGCTATCATTCAGCGCTCATTTTTTCATAGGCCAATAAGGACAAAATGCACATTTGAATCTTTGAGTCAACTTTTGCAGCATTCCTGTTTTTCCGCTTGAATCAATATATTCTCACATGTCGTTTATCTTTTATCTTCGTAACGACACATAAATCATCTAATGTCGCATCTCAGAAGCCACAGCTATCTCTCGTCTCACGTTTTCTTCAATTAGGATTAAAATCGCGATTACTTAACTAATCGTTGTTTATTAAACCTTCAAAACTCGTTTAACAAGAAATGTTCTTTTTCCTTCACCATTATGGACAGCAATAAGCTTCATAATTGTTACCCGTATTAAGAGTCTCTTAATGGAGAATCTTCTATACTTTATAATGCTTCGATCTTGGTGTAGAACAGGAAGAGGAAACTCTGGGCTGCTTTGCCACAGGTGGCAAGCTGAAAGGTTTTGTTCGCCAGTTAATTTTTACCCTTTTTTTTGCTTTCATGTCCTATAGATATATTTAATTTTTGTATAGATATTATATTTTAGCTTTTTAAGACTGCTGCTATGTTATTGTTTTACATGTTTGTTAGTTCATGTGGTGTGTTAACATCATTTGTTCTATTCATGTTCTGGGTGAGCGTCTTTTGGTTGGGATTTTATGGCCCATCAGAACTCAGACTGCAGTCCAAACAGGTAGCGTCTGTCGGTGGATAAGTGAGTTGTAATATTTGGTAGTGTTTTGAATAAATAAAAATAATCATTGCGATTAAGGAATATAATACTCTGATTTAACGTCGATCAATTTTAGAGGAAAAAATTTCCTTGAGCCGGATACGAACCCGTGACCTCCTGGTAATATTTCAGGTGTGTTGGACCACTGAGCTACCAGCCGCCGAATACGCTCTCCTCTAATTGATGCTGTGAACTTTCTACCAACAGTATACAATTATCTATGTCTCATGAAAGTATTGTCCCAGCTGCATTCAGCCTCAAAAAACAATGACAAGCATGTCATGAAGATAGCAAGCGCATTCTGAGTATACATTCATTTAGATTGAAGAGATTTTTTTCGACGTATTTATTCATATATTAAGGAAGGTATCACACTGAATTTAACGTCGATCAAGATCTTGTATCTAAGAGATCAAAATCTCTTCAATATAAACAAATGTATACTCAGAATATACTTACCATCTTCATGATTGCTTGTCATTGTTTCTTGAGGCTGAGAGCAACAGGGACAATACCTTCATGAGACACAGAGAATTGTGTACTGCTGGTAGAAAGTTCGTAGCATCATTCATAGCTTGTTCGGCGACCGGTAGCTCAGTGTTCTAGAGCACCTGACATGCTATCAAGAAGTCGTGGGCTACTATCGCACTCGGCTCAAGACAATTTTTCCTCTAAAATTGAATCGACGTTAACTTCAGAGTGACGTCTTCCTTATTATATGAATAAATACGTCGGTCGAAAAAATCTCTTTATTCTAATCAATGTGATTATTATTAAAAGCTAAAAACTGAACTGTATGTTATGTCAAATATTTAGCTCAGTTAGCGCGTGCATTCGTGAGACCTCATCATCTGAATTCCAGGTTCAAATTCCGTTTCGGATTTTTTTTTTGCATTACACTGAAGGGGGTACGCAAAAACTTTTCAAAGTTTTAAATTTTTTATACGTCACATCAGCCAAACAACATTGCCGATTCCTGGTTTATAAAAAGAGCTCAACTGACAAGTGAAAAAAAAATCAGGATTTGAATGAAGCCAAAACTATTTAACGAAATTGGGGCATCTTCCTATAATAGTTTTTGAATAATTTACTATTTTTTTTTCATCATGCCTTCTGTGCTCTTATTAGGTACAAAAATTTTTTCCCGATCTCTAAACTTTTCATTTCATTCTTATTAGTGCCTTTTCGCTACAAATCAGATTATGTCGATCATTTCCGCATCAGCTATT
Source organism: Ryuthela nishihirai (assembly GCA_038380435.1). NCBI lineage: Eukaryota > Metazoa > Arthropoda > Arachnida > Araneae > Heptathelidae > Ryuthela > Ryuthela nishihirai. The sequence continues at coordinate 68,286,401 of JAWZYU010000013.1, read as the reverse complement.
CCAAATGCAGTGATCATCATTAAAATTGCCGGACTTAAAAAAAATGGATGGATTGAGCTGAGGATTTGAGTGTATTACTGTGACATATATAGATATAAACGATTTGCATGTCAAGCGGATCAGCTGAGTAGAACGACCACTAATGTTTCAGGCACACAAAGTATATAAATCCATGCACGGATCTAGAAAAATATCGAAGGGGGAGGAAAAGAAACACAATCGGCCCTGAAAATTGTAAGGTCGAATGGATTTCCAATGCAACACAATATTTCTCCCTCCTTTTAGCAGGTTTTTAAAACTTTTCTTGAAAAATGCATGAAATATAAATAAGTCGAATTATTTTTGCCTCGATTACCCTTATTAGCATTCTGAAAGGGGGGAGGGCATGGCCCCCTTGTCTCCCTTCCCCTCCTAGATCCGGCCCTGTATAACGCAATTTAGGTGTTAGTTCTCGAATGGATAGCAACAGAACCATTAATTGCCTAAAATTTCAACAACTTTTCCAAAAAAAAGAACTAGATATATTTAAATTGAAAGGGTTATTTCAAAGATCTAGAGAAATATTTAAATATATACTTTTCAAAGTTTTCGCATTACTAATTGGTGTTTATTTTTGAGTTTGTGTGTTAGTATAGAGCAGTGGTTCTCAAAGGGTGTGCCGGGAAATTTCCGATTGTAGTGCACATTAAAGGAAATTTATAAACAATTTTGTTGTTGCTTTCTGCCACTGATTCATTTAACTTTTTCCGCTTAATCAAAAACCTATCCATATTAAATCTTGCCATTAAAACCAGAATTAACCAAAAACATGCCCGTAACACGCAAGGCGTACCCACTAACCTCGATACATGTCAGAACGTGAACAGAATAGCTTTGCGTTTACAAGATTTCGGAGAAACGGCTATTATTCAAAGGCAAACTGCACATGCGCGAGTTTCACGTCGGGTTGTAAACTTAGATTTCAAGGCTACCGTGATTATTGACGACGAAAAATAGTGTGCTGTGAAGAAAAAAGTTGAGAATCACTGGTGTAAAAAAAATGTTTTGATGGCTAGGAAAAATTATTGCCATTGCCACTAATACATAATAACGGCGAAGGCAAATTCCTCCTATTAAAAGTTTCTTCCAGTAACTTACTTTTTTGGTTAAAAGAAAAGAATACTCTAAGGCAGGGGTGGTCAAATAGCGGCCCGCGGGCCACATTCGGCCCGCTAAGAGTTTTTTGTGGCCCACCAAGACAGTCAGAAAAATCCACCTTGAACCGAGATTTCCTTCCCGTGCGCGACCGAAGATTCGTCTCGTATTTTCCACTAGGACGGCCACGTCAATACGCATGCGCAATGTAGATACGAAAACAATTGCCCACCCCTGCTCTAAGGCAAGAAACTGAAAAGATAAGTGACTGATAATAAATTGAAAAAGAACTGAAATTAGAAAACTATTTTCAGTTTCGTCTACTCTTTAATGCATAGTGAAAAGAAAGATACAATATGTGATGGTACTAACATAATGATTCCAATAATAATTTCAAAAATGAGTTCCTAACGATTAAGTTCACTTATATCTTTGTAAACGATTTCCTAATAAATTTCCTATTGGTAAACGTCTTTAATTAACTAGTATAATCTTTTAAACAAATGTACTCTGAACTTTCCTAAATATACTGATTCTGAGACAATATGACAGTAATAACGTCAATGTACCAAACTTAGAGCGTGACAAGCCACATGATCATTTAATCTCTCGATGATCATCTTTCCATTTGTGCGTAACATAACAGGTGGATACACCAAAGCCAGCAATATATATATAGTAGTTAAGGTAGCTAAGTAATCCCGAGGCAATTTCAAGCTGTTAATGGCATTTTGAAATTGTTAAACAGATTATATTAAAATCGCCCAGCTTAGAAGGTATTCCTCAGGACAGATTATGCTCTGTGTAAAGCTTATTCTGCATCTTAGTGTGTTGTTTTAGAATTATTGCAGGATGAACTGATTAACATTTTAGTTCCTCAGATTTGGTAAGTTCCAGTTTACGCACTAAGATCATCGCAGACTGTAAAATTGGTGTGAACTGGAGTCTGCAGTTCATTTTAACCAGCTATGACGATTCCTGAATTCTCGACTTGCAGACTTTCTGTTTCTCTGTTACTAAGTAAGAAATAGAAAAACCTTAAAACCAACCCATAAAATTCTTCTCGTGTCTTGTAGATTATTAATTTTGCTTGTTATGAAATACACTATTTAAAGTGATAATCTAAACATTCTTTAGAAGACAGCACAATTTGAAGTAATCCACTCTATTGCTGAAATAGAAAAGATGTGATATATTTCGAACAAGTTACACAAATCACCGTCAACTCCAGTTGATAGTCTAACATCCACCATTTCCATTAAATCATTCGATGTCTTCACTAGGAAAAAGATCCATTCTTCCGACAGTTTGCACTAAAGAAATAACCTGGTACATTTCGTAGTCCTTTATTAATTAGATCAAGTATATAGATTTCAAACCTGGAATGCTTCAATTTAGAGATGCAAAAATTGTTTAAAATCAAATATTGGTATTATGCTTCAAAGTCGCTGATTAGTGAGGGGATGGAGTGACTAGCTGATTTAGTAGATAGCTTCAAGCTGGAGCTATCTATTAAATCAGCTGATATTCCCTGGTTCGAGCCCCAACTTTGTCTGCATCGTACTTCCTCTCATAATCCCTCGTCCCCCACCACATGTCAGAGAGACTCCATGGACCAATTGCCTTCCGATGATGACAATTCAAGTCGTCATTTCTTCGAATTTTTTACCAAATAAAAGTATAACTAGACGATTTTGGCAAATAATAATATGAAAAATTATCTTTGCTCTTTTTACGATATTTTTTAATTTTTAAAAATATATTTTTTTTTACTTTATTACTCTTTAGGAATGTATGTTTTCATTTTTAAATAAAGGCTTTTTCCTGCGGCTCCTTATAATTTTTCCCTAAGTTTGGGTTCGACGGGCATGCTATATAACTTCTAAAATGATAATTGTGGCTGAAAATATATTGAAGATCCCAATCAAATCTAAATCTTTATTTAATCAATAATACCTCGGTATTTGAAGAGTTGTGGAAACTGGAATACTAACATTAAGAATGTCACTGCTAAACAACTTGTGTACAACTCACGAATATTGAAGGAATTACAGACAAACTTCTAAAGCATAGATATATTTTGTTAAACGAATCTAAATAATATTCTTTAATTAAGCATTAGTTAACCTTTGAGATATTCTTATGACTGACATTTATGTTGCTAATAGGTTAACGATTAGACTTATCGTTTTTAAATGCTACTCCAGAGAGGAGGGAAGCACAAGAGTCCGTACCCTGAGGCTCATAGGCCGAGTCCACAATGTGTTCAGTAACCTAACTACAGACTGAAATAGTTTTCTTTCTTTTTAATAGAAAAAGCGGAGAAATCCCGTTTTTTGGCGGATGGTTCAATTTTGATATCCTATATACGCAGTTATTCCATTTTATTATTTGCGAATTTCCTTCAGTGTTGAATTATCTATTTAAGGGAGGGAGTAATAGAAGAAGCGGGTTGTTATATCTCTTACCAACATTTTTTTGTCAAAATATTGATATTAGCGAGCCAATATCCATCTCTAAAACATTAGTGACCCAATATATATTTCAATGACCAGGTCAAAAGAACCCAAGGACTTCGAACTTGATGGGGGAATGTAATCCATTAACCGCTGTTAGGAGAGGGAAGTATCCTACCAGCCAGTGTATTCCTTAACATGTACCATGGTTCTGAGTGCTCACCTGCATTCATCAATGCTGCAATTAGAAAACCTATAATACAAAATTTTGCTATTATTAATGAGCTGTTGATAATAATGGTCGCCATCTAGTGTCAGTAATATTAACTAAAGTTTATAAGTGGTTCATTCCATCGTTAGAAGAAGACCTTAAAGCCTATAGCTCAATATCTTATATTTTACTGATAATAAATTGAATTGTTATCATTGATTCAATTAAAATAGTGGACGTTTTAGAAAAACATTTTTTTAAACTAATTAAGACGTTCGGCATGCTTCTGGAAGACCTGGGTTCGAATCCGAATCGGGACAAACATTTTTTTTCAACTCATGTTTTCAAGTGTTCCTTGTCTGCAGGACTTTTCCTGTGATAATTTATTACTGAATAATTATGTAAGCATTTGAATTTTGAGTGGTACTAACATTTAATTTCTCTATTGGATTTTATCTAAATATTTTTTGTTTAAATCATGCAGAAATTAAATTTATCAATCGCTATATGAGTTTTGCAGAATTCAGGAAATTGAGATTTTGCCATTTTCATGCTGAACGCTTATTTTGTCGGTTTGTTTTAAACTCAAACTTAGAAACTAATTTTATCAAAATGCAAATAATCCGTGTATAAATCTCCACCAACCAAGGTCTATTGACTGATCTACTCCATTTTTTAAATTTAGGTGTGCCAAGTGCCAACTTAGTATTTCACCTTCCTGTTTTAAACTATACTTTTAATTTAAAAATTAATTAACTGGTAACCTTAACTGGTATAGTAGTTAGGCAACTAGCGACTGTTCTAGCAAGGAAAACTTTGTGTACTGTGTTGGCCTTAACTGAGTTAGTGTTCAATAGTGACTTCGCCTTATTAAGGCATGTCCTTGTATGAGAAGGCCTGTCAAACCTAGGATTCTTTTCTGTCCCATATGTCTCAAATAAAAAATTGTAATTTTGGGTTTAATTGCGCAACATGAAAACCGAATTCGAATTTGCTTTGTTTGGATGACAGGTGTTGTATCTCTCCACTTCCCTCAAGTTTGAAAATGTTGTTGTTTGGGTTGGGATGTTTTACCTCTGAGCGGCACTTTTTTGCACACACTATGGGCTAAATGGCTAGGTCACATGGACCCCGAAGGCTCAGAGAAGGTTGGGGGAGGGGACCCACTGGAACAGCTGTTGGGAGACAGATGGTAGCCTCCCGTCAAGACCATCCAGCGTGTTCTTTAACGTGCACAGGGTATGGCTCTCCCTCCCAACACGGGGCCACGGCTTAACGTCCCATCCGACGGACGGCGGCCTTTCCAAGCCCATCGGTGTCCCCTACTGACCGTCGGCAGGGCGGGGAATTTTGCGGAGATAAATCTCAACGCTGACCCAGCTGGGACTCGAACCTGGGAACTACAGATTACGAGCCTGGCGCGCTACCGACTGAGCCACCCCCGCCCCGTTTGAAAATGTAATAAACCTAAAGCAAATGGGTTACAAAGGAAAGTTTTGCTTTTTAATCCGATATAAACAAATCGAAATGCTAAAATTTCGAAATTGCTAGGTGAGGGGGGGGGGGGGAACCATTCCTCCATACTACCCATTTAAAAGTGGAATAACTCAAGCAAATACGGTACAAACAAAAATTCGTACCACGCAAATTAAAAACCGGTACAAACGTAGTATATAATAATGTCATCCCTAAAATTCGGAAATCGCTTGGTGAGGGACTGCCGTTTTTCCAGCCCCAAACCGACCCGTTGTTGAAAGTGGAATAGCTCTCAAGCAAATGTGGAACGAACGAAACTTTTTGCATAGCAATCTGGTACAAACGTCTCGCATCGGTAAAATTTAGAAATCGCTCGATGGAGGTGGGGGGTGAAATGCACTTTAAGGTATTAGTAAAAATATGTTTGGTTTCTGAAACATATCACGAATTCCATGCTGTATGTATCGCCAATATTAATATCCTTCATCTTGTACCGATTACAATATTAAACATGCATATATACATTTACGTACATGCATTACGTACATAAGACCGTACCTAATATGCACACATTTTATTTTTTGGTGTTCATTTATTTCAATTAAAGGAAAAAAATTACATTTTAGTAAGTGAAGTATACTGCTGATGTTTATGGAGGATTCGAAATGGAACCCTTACGTGAACCGGGGAGTTTCTTATATCATTCCGAATAACATTTCTCGGTAAGAACATAATAAGAAAAATAAGTCGGAAAAACTCAGAAGTGTTCTTCATTTTATGTTGTTATTTTTTCCTCCTAAGAATGACTTTCAAATTTCGCTTTAACCGATGAATCATGAAGGGTATTAAATTTCAAATTTGAGTGCAAAAGTTAGGATTTATGCTTATCAACATCTCTAAATCTCTTTAGGGAAATTATTAGAGTATAAAATGTTATTACAGAAAATATCAGAATCAGTTTTTCTTTGCTTTGTTTCGTTTCTTTGCAACTCTCAGTTTTCCAAATCGTAAACAAGCAAGATTCCAACGAGACGAATGAAAGTTAACTCTGATTTTAAGAAATGGCTTAAATTCCAAAATAAGCATTAATCTGATGTTTGAAATCTGCTGAATAATGAATTGTCTATGCTATCCAAAATAACGGACTGTGAGATCATAATCCTCTGAGCTTGGCACGAACGTGAAGTAATTTCGTTTCATCTCTCGAATTTGTATTTTGTGTTCATACGCTTAGATTCTGTTTGATATGATGTTCTAATATGCTAAATATGGAGACGAATATCTATGAAAATAGTAAATTTGTGCGACTTCGTAAACCACTGAGAAATTATAAGAGTACACTTTTGTCGTATACAGAATTTATGTCCAATTTGCGAAATATTTTAATAGCTGAGTTTCTGTTGAGCTTGTCCAACCCGAACTTAATGAAGAGCCACCAGGAACAGCTATATTCTGATAGAATCGCAGGATAAATTCTCTAGATAAAAACGAAAACATGCATGCTAATGAATTGGAAAAAAAAATATATTTTTACGGGAACAAGAAAATATCTTTAATAAAAAGCAAAAAAAATATACTTTTTAATGAGTATTATAAATTGGCAGAATCTTTCAGTTATATATCTAAAAATGTTCGGTTTAAAAATTGGAAGAAATGAGCAAGTTTCAGTATAGCGATTAATACAAACATCGCACAAAAAACAAAGTGCTCTCAGACGAACTTTTCACCTAAGTAAAAAAAAAATATAAATCAAGAACACAAAAACTAAGAAGCCTCCATTATTTAAAGTTAAGCCTCAAGTTGTTTTGCGACGAGACGCTGGTTGGATGGGAGTAGTGCTCACTGATGGGTCTGGCCTGGAGAGATTAACGATAGGAAAGTCGTTCAAAAAATCATTCTACATTTTGTCAACGGTGAAAAGCAACATTATTTTAAGGTGTCAAATCTTTTCAACCTCTCCTTGGGATGGGCGTTCGGCTCAATAAATATAGCACCTGGAACATAATCTTATGTTTCCAAGTTGAAGTCTGACAATGTTGAGAGATTTCTACTTGATTTTCTGTAATTCCTATCGTCTGCCTGCTCTACTTCCTTCTCAGTTCTCAGTTCTTGATTTATATATTTTTGACTTAGGTAAAAAGTTCGTCTGAATGCACTTTCTTCTCTGCGCAATGATTTACATTAGATTACAGTTGCGAAATTTATCATAAAATTGTTGAAATTTGTTAAGAGCGTATAAAGAGACATTCCTATATTAGCATATATGCAGTATTTCAATTGCATTTCTTTGTGCGTCCTTGTGGCGGTTAAGAAACGTCAACTGAATTCCGTTGTCTGCTAAAAACGCGTGTATGTAAATATGTTCATCTGTAACTAGTCCATAACACCATGTGCGTAACGTGCATCTCCAAATACGACTAATCATTTCATCATTTCATATTCCTTTGTTGTTGCCGCGTAGTTAATGCATTTCACTGTGTAGAAACACAAAATATGACATTTAAAAGTTTCACAGGATAATTTCATAGAATTGCATAAAATATTTATAGCGATATATAAATACTTTTTTAAAATCATGGTACTTCGTACTCCTAAAGTTTCGGTCCCTTTAGTTACGCCGTTGATACCATGGATTCAAAGGTGAATCACAAGAAATTCCAGGAGATTAAATAATTCCGCTTTGGGAAATATGTTTAAAAGCAACTGCTTCAAAAAAGACCAAACAATATCATCTTTTTTAAAACGTCAATAAACAGATTTCTGTCTGTAAAACATTTCTTTGACGGTGAAGAGTACTTTTTTTTAAGTGAGACTGATTTTCTTGTACGTTGCTATGCAGAATACTTGTTATGCAATTGCTGCAGACTGCTTGAGTTGCGGAAACTTTTATCTTCCGTGGAGAACCGCTAGAAAATTCTCTACATCAATGAAGCGGTAAATATTGACTCTCGGTCGCGCCGTCACCTGGGGATTAGAAGACACGATATCCCATTTATTCTTGGCCTACGAGCTGAGTGGTTTCGTGCAGATAACATCGCAAAACAAACAGAGAAGCCAACCTGGGAGCGCAAAGCAGTCGCTTGAAAACTTTAAAAAGTGAATTTCGTTTCTTGTTGCTTTGTGCGTTTAAAATTATTAATTTTTAAACATTATTCAATTTTGTTAGCATTAGAAGCACTACACCATAATATGATTTTGTAATATAGCGATCAATAGGTAAATCAAGTGGAGTTTGAAATGTTGTCCTTTGTAGATTGGCATCGATTTCCAAGTTTTTTTTATTCTTCTATTTCAATCCCCTGTGATGATGACACAGAACCAGCCAGGCCTAGCACCTAAAGTCGGATCCCGCCTTTTCGTGTACAGACTTCTCTTTCAAAAGACATACTCTCTTCTGAAAGAGAACGGAAGAGGAGGGCTGACAGATCAGTATAGCCTACTGATCTGTACTATTTTGAATACTTTTCTTTTTTCCTACGCTGCTGAGGAGTGGTCAACTATGCAGGGTCCTGGTGCTGACCGTATACACTAACCGGATTGGAATAATGGCTCTGAGCTTGATTATGGATCCTAATTTGCTGCACTGGTGGGATTCTGTTGAAAGAAAATCTTTCGCTGGGATTTCTGTTTTTTTTTTGTGGATTCACAGGATGCGTTTTATCAGCTGGTGGTTAATCCTGTTTATAGGCCATTGCAGGTACATGAACCCTTGCTTCTACGGACATAGTCAAACCTACATTGGTTGCAATTTTGCTGTGTAGATGACGTCACCTTTAGTAGTGGGGGGAACAGGTCTTTGTCCCATGCCTGCTATTAGAGGGCTGTTTGATATTGTCGGCACTTCCTCTCTCAATAAATATATATTCTTTGAATGAAATCCTGCGATACGTGCCTAACATAATTTAAACTTCCACTAATCATTTTCTCTCTTCAGGCATGTGGAATGTAAGGATGTTTAATAGAGATTATTCTCTTGATATCTTCACAAGAATACCACCGTTATAACCTTGATATTCTCGGTTTGTAAGAGACCAGAATGACAGGTAAAGGTCATATACTTAAAAATAATTTTAAATTTCTCTTTTCAGGGAGGAAAGATGGAACACATTTTCAAGGCGTAGGTTTGTTTCTCAGTAGACATGGTAATGATGCTATTCTAGAATATCAGTGCATTAATGAAAGGTTTCGCGCAGCTAAATTTAAAACAAGCATTAAATACTTTAATATTATCTGTTGTTATGCCCACACTGAGGATGCCGATGAGGATGAGAAAGATAAGTGTTACTGACAACTTGAGGATATTTTTAATTCTGTCAAGAAACGATATATTACCCTTGTTCTACGTGACTTCAATACTAAAGTTGGTACTGACTCTGACCTTTTAGGGAGGGATGATTGATCCCTTTGGTATTGGTATATACAATGGCAACGTGCGTCTCCTACAGGTAAGTAAATGGATTTAAGAATAACTTACATTTATCACAAACACCGCCACATACATAAGTACACCTGGGTTTCACCACATAGCAGTTGCTGTTTGTCATTTGGGGCCAGAGGAACCGGCACCACTAACATTTCCGTTATATACACCGAAGAGCCAAAACATTTTGACCACCTGTCTAATATGATGTTGGTCCTTCACGTACCACCAAAACAGCTTTTACCCGTGAGGCATGAACGCTACAAGATTTCTAAAGGTGTCTTGTGGTATCTGGTACCAACATGTTACCAGCAGATCCTTTAACTCTTGTAAGTTACGTGATTGAACCGCCGCAGACTGTTCGAACACAAACCACAGATGCTCGATTGAATTGATGTCTAGGGAATTTGGAGGCCAGCGTAATATTTGAAAGTCTTCCTCGTGTTCCTCGAACCATTCTCGAACAATCCAGGCAGTGTGGTATGGCGCATTATCGTTTTCAAAAGAGGCACTATTAAAGGCACTGTCGTTGCCATGAAAGAATGTACAGTCGCTCAAAAAATATCCTAACACTGTGGTTGATTAGAGAATTCAGAAAAAAATATCTGGCAACGATGTTTTTAGAAATTAGTGATCTGGAAACACACGAAGGTTGCCAGATCACTAATTTCCAAAAAAATCGTTGCCAGATATTTTTTCTGAATTCTGTAAACAACCATATTTTTCGGATATCTTTTTGAGCGACTGTACCTGGTCTCCAATGATATTTAGGTAGGTGGTACGTGTCATAGTTTCCTGCACATGAATGATTGGACCCAGGGTTTTCCAGCAGAACTTTGTCCAAAGCATTACACTTCCTCCACCAGCTTGTTTTCATCCCACGTTGCATCCTGGTGCCAACTTGTCCCCAGGTAAACGACGCACACGCACCAGGCAGTCCACATGGTGCAACAAGAAACGAGATTCATCGGACCAGATGATCTTCTTCCAATCATTCAAGATCCACTTTTGATGCTCACGTGCCCATTAGAGGCACTTTCGACGGTGAACCGAGCCGCCTGCGGCTATGCAGCCCCATTTTCAGCAGGGTTCGATGTACGGTGTGTTGTGACACATTACTATCGTCACCAGCATTCAATTTACGAGCGAGTTGCGCCACAGTATCCCTTCTATTGGCTCGTACCATACGAGATAGCCTTCGCTCACCTCTAGCATCGATGAGCCGTTTCTTTCTGAGGTATTAACCACGACTGACTGTGAGCATCTCACAAGCTTTGCCGTCTCGGAAATGATCTGACCCAATCGTCTGGTCATTACATTTTGGACCGCTGCCTTTCCCATATGAAGAAGAATAACATTGATTAACAGAGCCCAGTATCAGGTGTTATTTATACCGTTTCATGCCCTTCACACGCGCCGTGAATTAAATTAAATTAAACTCCGAATTGGAATAAATAATGAAAATAATATTTTACATGGGTATTTGCTCTAAAAAATATCTTGCCCGTTTTAATTCGTTTCAAGATTCATTTAGTGAAGTAATACATTCGAAACTGTCTTTCGCGTCGTAATTAGCAACGCGAAATATTACGAGAAAGTTTTAAGTTTCAACCACCATCAAAGAGGTTAAATTCTCGAAATATATTCCTGAAATGTAATCCTTTGGTACGTACCTAACATAAGCCACAATATATATATGGAAATTTTATTTCACTTATTTCCAATCCAATCGAAATCCGATCGTGTCCCGTTGACATAAAATGGGATGGGGTGGTCATAAGTCAATGATTACTTAAAGTAAATGTGTAATGTAAACTACATTGTTTTAATAAATAATATAAACTGTCGGCTTTATTTGTTTTTAAATGAACTATTATAGTATAAAATATAACAACAGCTTAGACGTGCCACAAGCCAAAATAATTATTAAGTGCTCTATTTTTTAATTTTCATAAATTTCTGTATGTAAAGAATGCAGCGAATGTAAAAGAGATAATTATGAAACTGTGCGTACAAACAAAAATATAATACTGAAAATTGACAGCGGTCTCATAGATCATTTGCCTTTATTTTAGGATATGTGTATAGCTATGGATTGAAATGCGTTAACTTTTTCCAAAATCGGACTCTTTAATCGTTAGGGTTGAATAATAAAAGGAAGAAAGTGACACTTAATTTAGTCCAAGGGAGCTTAAAGGTAAATAGAAGAAGTAATGGACATATTGGGCTAACTTTGATGTGGAACCTTGGGTGTGGGAATTTGGAGTTTACCAACTCATTTCGAACAATGATTTTCAAATATTTGACAGAGCTTTTAGCGCAAAATACATCGCTGCCTGTAACAGCAGTAGACATTTTGCGTTATGAATGAGCAACAATCACTTTTAACAGCTTCCAAGTGATGTTGTATATGCTTTCGACTGAGTATGACTCTATTGTGGGTGTGATTATGATGTCTGAAATATAATTTCCCCTATAATAAATTCCAACGCAAAATATAAATCAAGGTTTACACGTATAAACCAACAAAAACATTTCTATAACACTGCACTATTTCCAGTATAAATTCAATTTTTTTCGAAAATTAATAGCTATAATTTCAGATGTTTATGAAATGATTTTTTGCTATTTTTGGCGAAACTTCTGAGATCCAAGCGATTTCAAAATTTTGTTCTCCAAACTGTTTTATACTAGGCAACAGTTGTAATGTTTGATGTGTGCAGCTCGTTTCCATTAAGCTCTCGTTCGACATTGAAAATCAAACTCATCATTTTTTCCTGTGCTTGTTGCTAGTCCGATATAAGCTGACTTACAAAGTCGTTCTTAACCTCGCACCATTTTTCAAGTCAAATTTTCCTCAAGCTTTTACAAGTACGGTTCATAACTCTACTCATTAATGAGTGGTAGTGTTGAATCAACTCAACTCATTTTTACATTAATAGGATGCTGCCTAAGGTGATTGATTATTATTCACAAAACTATATTACAAAATTGTCAAGCACTGCGTGAATATCTGAAATCGAAAGATTAATCGTGTATATATATATATACATAGAGCGTTTAGGCTCGTTAATACAGTAACCTTTTCAAAGCAAATAATTATAAACTCCTTGTTGTAGTAAATTGGGCTAAATTAAGTGTCACTTTCTCAATTTTCCACACTATAATGAATATTTTAAATGTTAATCTGTATTTCCTTATTTTCCTGTCTACTCGAGTCTCACAATCGTCCGTGTTACATAAGTCCGAAGGTAAGTAAGAGACTTGTTCGCGTGGGATTCAATTAAAAAAAGTACTAAAGCTTGGAACTAAAGTAAAAAAAAGTACCAAGCTTTAATAAATGCTATTGAAGAAAACTCGGTGCAACTCAGCAGTTTCCTTTAATTTTGTTTTCTCATTATTGATGGTCACTATCAGGTAGGAGGGGCCAAAGCCAACAGTTCATGTAAAATATTCACCACATTTCAAAAGTGATTGCTTAGAGTGAAATTATAATATGTTATTAATATTTCTCATTGAGTTTTCAAGCGGCATTCGACTAGTATGATTCATTTTCTAAAAAATGCATTAATACACAAAAATTGGTCATTAACCATTTTAATGGTAAATAATCTATCGTTCACTCGCATCTCTCGAACATAAGGAGTGTTGAAATAGTTTATATCAGGTATACTAAGCAAGTGTCTAAGACGTACGAAATATACTCTTTAGCCCTTGAAAATTCTGAAATATTCAAAAAAAGAGTGTTTTTGATAACTAACTCTGAAAAACAAAATGCCTGGAAATCCTAGAACATTAAATGCATGTAATTTTATTTTAAATTTCGGCTTTTGCATTCAAGCAATATTTTTTTATATATTTTGCACTCAAGCTGTAATTCTTTTGGCATTTTACTATTTGGTTCCCAGCCATAAATCTTTTGGCTCTTTTTTCTATTTACTGATGCTACAAGTTTATTCAGCGTTAACGATATATTGATGCTTTTGCAAAGTATTTAATGTATTAATTTTAGAAGATTGAATTTAGGCTAAATGACACGAGAATCAAATTAATTCTCTGTCATTTCTTCTTAATATTAGAACGACCACACTCAAAGCTGCAGAATGCAAGTATTTGTACCCTTCCCGCTAGTAATGAGTTCTGGCTCGACGTTTGTTGGTCTGAACCCGAGTCGCGCAAATAGTGCAGACGACTTCGGGCTCAGAGTAATTTAAATTTCATTTTTTTTTTATTTTGAAAGACAGAGATGTAAAATATTTTTATTACAATTTCAACCTTTTAATCAGTCTTTAGTAATTAAAAATAAGCACCGTGCAGGATTTATTTTTTTGCGCATTCCCTTATTTTTAATAAATTAACGACTCTTTGCATTTGCAATGATGCTACCCACAAAATTTCAGTTTTTGGTAGTAGTTTCTAATATTTTTCGTTCCAAATAGCATTAACATTCAGTTTTGTCACAAAACGATTTTAATTAATAATATAAGAATAAAATAACTGATTAGCGACATTCATTTCAGTATATATATATATGAGTTTTGTGATGTGCCTGAATTTTTTTCCACAAATCTGGCTCAGGCGGATGTGTATTCGAAAAATTGAGCAAGAAAATCATTTCCACTTCTCATTAAACGGTTTTCTTTGATTTTTGCATATATTTCTCTGACTTCCCAATCAAAAGTTATCAGAATAGTTTTTATGTTTAGGCATATGTTTGGGGAGTGCTTTAATTTGTAGCGGGTCAGACTAGCTTTCTGACATTCCCAGGCTCGAGACCCAATTCTGATTTATTTCCGTTAATCCACACTTAGCTATCGGCAAGAAAGGGGACACCGATAGGCTCTGAAAAAGTGCAGTCCATCTGATGAGGTGTTAAGTGGTTACTCCATCTTCAGGTTAAGTCGTTTTACCCCTGTGTAGCACTTCTTTTGCATAAAATGGGGTAAATGACAGCGTCACAAGAACCACGAAAGCTCAGAAGGTTTGAGAGAGGCGACCCATTGGACAGCTGTTAGGAAACAGATGGTAGCCTCCCTTCAAGGCCATCTAGCGTGTTTTTTAAAGTCCACAAGCTATGGCTCTCCCGCACATACTACCACGGTGTAGTGTTCCATCCGACGGACGGCGGCCTTTCCAAGCCCAAGGGTATCCCCTACTGACAGGGGCGTAGTATCCAAAAAAAATCGATGTTGCAAAACTTTGAGACGACTTTGTAAAATCCAGGTGAGTTGTGAAATTTTTTTGTAAAATTAAGTAAAATTAGCAAAATCTAGACAACCTGGCAAACTCTAGGGTAGTTATCAAAATCTAGGATAGTTGGCAAAATTCGGAGCCACTTAGTAAAATGCAGGTGAGTTGGCAAATTCGAGACTACTTGGGAAAATAGAGTCAACTTAGCAGAATCTAGGGCAGTTGGCAAAATTAGAATCCACTTGATAAAATACAGGTGAGTTATGATAAATAGGATTTGTTTTGTGAAATTAAGTAAAGTTGGCAAAATTGAGGCAACTTAACCAAATGTAGTGTATTTGGCAAAATTCGAAGCCACTTGGTAGAATATAGGTGAGTTAAAAATAGGGATTTTTTGTAAAATCATGACGAAGTTTCAAAATCATGACACTTGGCAAAATCTCCCCCCCCCCCGCTACCCGACCCCACTGAAGAAAAAAAAAAACTCTTTCCATCGTTGACAGAAACATAATGAAATTTATGCAGAATATTTATTTTCTAAGCTGGCGAAATTTGATTTCCAAGTTGGAAAATTTTCATTAATTTTCATTAAAATTGCCTTCCGTTTTGCCCATTCTGAGCTCATTCCAACTCTAATTGATGCTCCAAGAGCTGATATGCTTAATTTATACCGTACATCGCGGTCACGTGACGTATAGCGTGTGTTGGAATGAACCATTTATGGTTAGGGTGGTGTACCTAATAAACTGGCATCTCAGTGTATATGCTTATAGTTAAACCAATATTAGCTTCAAATCAGTGATATTAGAAATATAGTTTGAAGTAAAAACACAACATAATTGAGAACTTAATAGTATACAAAATTTTTACTATTGAAAAATGTGGGTGTCCGAAAAATTGTCCTGCCCCACGGCTCCCGGTTAACTTGTTCCACCTCTGACTACACTTAAATAAAAGTCAAGTTGTCAAGTGTGAACCCAATTCTTGCCCAAATGAAACTGAAATGTTGCCAAAAAGGAAATTAAATTATGACAATGTAACTCAGCACGTGAACATATGTATACTTCATATATATATCGATATGCAAATATGGGTGATGCCTTAACAGAGGCGCCTGACCCTCTTGCACTCAGTTCGTTGTAACACAGAAATTATGCACTGCTGAAGAACGTCACAGAGTCATCAAATAAGTGATTCATTCTAAGTGGAGAGCAGTCAAACTGGTGGAAGTGACCAATGATAGGCGGCGATTGTGAAATGTCTGAATGCCGACCTAAATGTGATATCGCAATTATGGAGAGAGTAGTTAAAGTTACGAGATGTATCAAGTGATGCAACAGGAGCAGATAACGGTATCTGGCTGTAACTGCCAGACGCTCCGGCGAGCTGACGACATAGCAACCATATTTCTAGCTTGCAGCCGTCAAACGATGGATAATGTCAGGCAGAACCATATCTCATAGGTGGCAAAGGGAGAGATATCTGTTTGGAAGATGATGCGTAGTTTATATACCACATACAACAGTTTATCGACATCAGTTTCCCTTCGTGTGGGATTGTTAATTCGATTTCCAGAATTCGTTGTGTGATTTGTTAATTCGATTCCAGAGCAAAGCCGAAATATGTTTTGCGAAGAGTGTAGATTAAGTCTACCGTCTGATTCTTGACGTCCCTTCACTTGAGGAGAGATATATATCCGTTAGCATCCCATGCTTAGGAAAAAGAACCTCTATTGGTCCATTTCCTTAACGGCAGAATCATACTGATGATTTGGACTAGAATAATATCCAAGAGATGTACGGAGTGTCACATCTGCAAGAGAGGAATTTTATTTCCGCCCTTTCGTGGTATAAGGAAGACATCTTTCAACCCATGCAGAACTTGTTAAGGCCGGTAGAGACTTCACTCTCTTCAATTGGATGGTAATTTTCTCCCACATAGATTCAGAGTGCTATATTTCTTCATATTCAGTCTGTGGCATTTTTCAGAGTGGGGATATTGCCGGAATAGAGTGTCCACTGATACCTGTAGATCTAAATGCAATAGAGCATATATGTGGGATTCTCTAGGGAGAACATGTCTAGTCGCCAACTATATCCCAGAGATTTACTTGCATAAGCTACGAATTGGTCTTCAGAATGAGTGGACTAAGATTCCCCAAGAATTTTGTTAATTCTGGAACTCCCAGCATGAGTTAGTAGATTGCAAGCTTCGATTACTTCAATGTAATTTTCATTCGGCAAGTAATATATGAATAGCTTCGTTATATTTCAACATAATTTTTATATCACTTAGCTGTAAAATGGCAGTGAACATTTTTCTAGACATGATATGTGATAAAAGGCTAAACATAATGCATTAAAGTGACAGACATGTTCTGATTTCAGAAGTATGGAAGCTCTTTATTGATAAATACAGTATATCAATCATTTTCGGCCAGATCAATCTTTCATTACTGATGAGCATAAATTTCTGTTTCGATTAAATTGTTTACACAATTTTTTGGTAAACTGTAGGAACCTCTTAAATGAACCTTGTAGCAATTTCATAAATGTTTTTAAAATTATTGAAATTTTTGAAACCGAAATGCTTCCTGTGAACACCAGTACTCTGCGCTAGTTAACTGTCGACTTAACTATCTGCACATTTTCTCTGCAATCTGATAATGTGTTTATTGGATTATCCCGATGAATGGAAGACTAGACCTTTTGAAGGCAGACGAACAATTCATAACGGTGCATGGCACACGAGTAGGCTGTGTTTGTTGTCCCAAACATATGCAATATGATTGAAGTCTGGAGACTGGATATGTCACTCCAGTTTCTAAGCTTCACTTCCTCCATTGCATCCGAAACAATCACATTAGTGTAAATTCTGATTTAGAATGCATAAATCTGAATTAGAACAGGCTGCGTTAGCAAGCAGATATTGAATATGCAGCAGAAAATTCAATATATAGATATTACCGTTCAGAGTTTCCTGTCGGCGATGGTGAGATCAATTCTTAAGCGAGCATACTTCGCCACCCTCCTCGCCCAAACTACAACCACCAACTCTCCTTACTGCGATTGATCCGCTTTTGCATTGCATACATTTCTTCGACATAATGGAAATGGTGACTACGTCCATACAGACTTTACAGCATTAGGCCACATGGAGCACTGCCCCACCAGAAATAATAATGAAAAAACAATATATTCATATTTTACCATATATAACTCAACACAATATCATTTTTTATTAGTTTTGAGATCATTATTTGCCGTGTCACGTACACAATCACAGCATTTACTTTGCGAATCAGGTCTACGTGATCTGCTTTCGTATTTCCAATACGAAACCTTCCATTACGGCCACCTTCCGAATCCTTACCATTATCTATTACAGCGATGACACAAATGCGCATGCGCTGAAAATTCAATAGCTGAACTGCAGGAGCCAGGTCACCATTTTATAGTGACCCGTGATGCTTGATTCGCTGATTCTACCAGTCCATCCAATGGACGAAGATCTTGTCACTTAGCGAATATCATCGTTTGGCAGTGGCAGGTTCAACAAATTTAAACTTTCCTAATAAGATGTGTTTTGAACTGTGTTGTCAACTTTTTACTTTGCCAACGAAGGAACTTATATATGAAGACTTTAGGAACAACATTAGGTATGAAAATAAAAATGGGTTGAACATTTGGTGAATAAGAGAATACTAATATATATTTTGAATATTATTTTTTACCAATACATCGCTCAGTCGGTTAAAATGGAAAGTGCGTGTAATTCTTTCCCTTTGGACTTCCAACTTAAGAGTCCAGGAGGAGTCTCATTTTTTTTTTTCAGTCTTTTTTTATAATTTATTTTATAAAAATATCACCTTTTACCAATTAGCTGTAAAATAAATTAACATATATATATATAATAAATTAATATTGTAAATTTAATTTAACCGAAATAAACAGCTGCTCAAGCCATAATTTACGACGAGTTATTCAGCTTAAAATAATAAGTATAAATTTATAATCGGAGCGAAATAAAAATAATAATAAATCCATAATTTTCCCAAATATTTTAAAAAAATACTAGAACGGAGAGCTAAAATTCACATATATAGATAATAAATAACTATTTATTACCCATATATTATTATAATAAATAATATATATGTAATAAGTAACAAATAATTAGAGTGAAAGAGCAAAATATAATATTGAAGTGGAAAGGACAAGATCACGATTTGGAGTTGTCTTTTTTTTCCCCTCGAATTTTTGTTAAATAAATCGTTTTGAAAGTAGATGGAAAAAATAAAAGAACATATGCATTACGAAACGTCTTTTTTAGTCCTCTTCGGTTCAAATGAATATCAAGCATCTTCCCAAAATTTTCCCTACATCCGGATACACTGCCTATAGTATCGAAGAGCACAACCAAACATTTCACTCATGAGTCTCCAGTGCTTTATGGCTACTGCTTTCAGCGATTTCTGACTATAAAACCTATAATTACATTGTGAAATTCTTCGAAACTCCAATACTTAAATAAAACTTAAGTGAAAGTTGAAATTTCTATAGTTACTAACTGAAGCGCAAAAGTTAAGTTACCTTAGGTTTTCCTTAATGTTTTGAATTGAGTATTATTTATGGGGTTCAATATAATATATAAAGAAAGTTTGTGTATTTGTCTGTCCGCTTATGCATTCAGCCCCCAGAAGAGCTAGAGATACCAAACTTTTCACGAATGTTCCCTTTACCAAGAAGAAGAATATAGGCTATGTGCAAAACCGCTGAGCTCAATCAAAATTGGGTTTGGTGGTTTTGAATTTCTTAAAATCCCCATAGACTTAACATTAACAGTTGAAAGTTATTCAAATAACTGCCACCAATAAATTCGAAAATAATTGCCACCAATAAATTCGAAACAAGGAATGCATTAAACTAATTTCTTTCTGATTTCGCGTGATAAAGTCGTTGTTCAGTTTCTTGGGTCAAGAGCACGAGCGCTCTTGGATATTGAGGTGATTCTAATTAGGCACGAGCGGAACACGAGATTCTGTGCTGAAATTAAAGCTTCATAAACTAAGAATTCGTATCGGAAATTAAAATCATTAGCTTAATTGGAAAAAATGAATAACATATATCTCATATGTTAATTAATAAAAGTTTTAATGTGTTAAGTAATAAATAATGTTTTTCAATTATAATAATAATTTTTTCGTACTTATAATTTTTTTCGCATCTATAATAATTTTTTCCTACCTATAAATTTTTTGGCAACTCAGACTATATTTAATTTTCGTTTTCTGTAAAATTACATATGCCTGGCAAACAGTATCCGAGGGACTCTGGTGGGTAAGAAATGATTCGAAAAGTTCGATTATGTGAGCGAGGCAATTCCATATTTTAGTTTAGAAACTTCTGACGTGGGAGGATCATACGGTACCTCGAAATATGTCCATTTCTTTCCTTCCGTTAAAGAGAGGGAGAAAAGATGAACCTGAGAGGATTGATGGTAACGATTTTTATGCCAAATGAAAGCTTTCGACATGGAAAGCGCCATCTACTCTATATTTTGGAAAATTTCAGACCTGCAGAGAATTTCAGGTTACAGTGATGTCGCTAGAAGCACAAAGTCGCTCAATAGCAATAATATCTGGTATCTGTCTTTAACTGCTAAGAGTCATGTAGCACTGTCAGCTCCCAAACTTGCTTCGTCCACAGCAAGGAGAATTTCAAAGTGAACGGTTTCCAGAAGGCTAGAGGAGAGCAGGCTCTATGAAAGACGACCAGTGGTATATGTATACTTAACTCCCTCCCACAAAAGAGTCCATCTCGATGAAATATGAAGGGACACCACCTTCCAAATTTTGAAAAAAAAAATCAAATAGTTCTATACTTTCAATTGCTCTCAGCAACATGTATTAAGATTATACTTGTATTGAGATTACAGAATCTGACTATTGACGAGTAGCCTGCCGCCTTTTTTTGATCGAAAAAATAACAGTAAGCTAGAAAATATTTTTTTTAAATATTTCTGTGATTTGTATAATGAATTTCAGCCCTGCTGTTTCTTAAGACATAGAAATCCCCGAATTTTTACTATTTTCTCATCATTGGAAATCATATTTATTCATATATCATTGTTCTGAGTAATAAAAATATTATTTATGTCATGAAATAGTTTATTGGCATTTGGAACATTCATTACTTGTTGCCCTTTATTTACGGTTTACTTATTAAAATTACATGTTATAAATGTTTATAAATAAAGGTATGTATTTCTAAAAGTTTAGGTGGTCGGAAGCTGAGACGTACAGTTGCGTAAAAATCTTTTTAAAGTACACATCGAAAATGCACATTCATATACACATATATACATCGAAAGTGGTAAAATCTACTCATTTGGCAAATTAAACAAACTTTCCTGGAATTTACGCGATATTTGTTCATTTTTCTTTCAATAACTGTCATTTAGTCTCAAGGTGAATATCAGTTCTTGACAGTTCATTCAAAGTCATTGTAATATGAAATTACACCCTAAAAATGAAATGCAAAATTTTTTGTAATAAGTAAAATAAATACACTAACAAGTAATAAATAACATTAGGTAAATAATTATATTTTCATAATGTGAAAATTTCCAAAGGAAGAATGCTGAGCATCATTCTAAAAATTTCTTTCATTCTGCTACTACATCCCACATACTGACGTTATTAACATTAACTGCTGAATGAATTCAACTGGACTTAACGTTTCCATCTGAAATGCTTTCAGACGCAGCTTCGAAAGCATCTCAAGGTCAAGGTGAATTTCGCTCTCTCGCTTATGACGTCACGAGTACAGGCTCTGCTCCTGCTTGTGAGGCGTCTTCTTATTGGTTTCTGGTCACTTGTGTAGGTCACGGTGTGTGGTGTGGATCAGAGCGTTTGCATGCAAGAGAACTCGGATGAAAAATTGCTCTCGGTTCACCTATCCTACCGAGAAGCAGATGCCACATGTGCTTCGGTACCAATCGATTACCTACGAGGTTACTTGTTTAGTTATTTCGCTCTATTCGATGATCTTCACGATGGCAACCAAGGGACACTTTGCATTCAATCGATCGCCCATTAACAGAGCATAATATAAACTTTGCCCTCATACCTAATTGTTTTCTTAAAGCGAAAACAATTTGACATCCAGCCAAGCACCCTGCTGAAATGAACCTAAAAAACAATTGCACAAAGTAATGGGAAAAGCATTAACTTCTTAACACTTCTTGGAAATTCAAGAAGGCTTCAACATCAGTTCCCAAAACTAATTTTTTTTTTAATTTTTTAATAAATGCATGATAATTTATTGCAGTTTGGAAAAACACTTTGTAGCATATTGTAACCTACTATCCAATTTGTCTGTGCGTTCTCACTTAGCTAAACTCGCCGAAATGCTTTGTTCTTCTTAAAACCCATGGCAACATGTTATTAATCGATTTCGTTTTGCATTCTATTGGTCATTTGTTCGACTGTACATAATTACAACACGTGAAGTTTAACATGGAACCGGATTTAGATTACTAGCAAAATCTAGTTCTATGTTGAACGAATAAAAATGGAGATTCTGTTAAAAACTTTTATAAAAAATGCTATTTTCCTCAGGGTTCAACATCACTTAGCGAATGCTATTGACTATCCCATAGGGAATGGCAGGTTCTTCTAATTAACTTTGGATTAACGCACTGACAGTTTGTCTCAATAAAAAAAGTTGGGTTATTTTACCTTTAAGCGGCACTCTTGTGCTCACAATGGGCTAAATGGCCAGATCACAAGGACTCCGAAGGAACAGAGAAGGGTGGGGGAGGACTGTTGGAACACCGTTGGGAGACAGATGGTAGCCTCCCTCGGAGACTCTCCAGCGTGTTATTTAAGGTGCACAAGGTAAGGCTCTCTCGCACACGGTGCCATGACATTACGTTCCATCGTATGGACGGCGGTCTTTCCAAGCCCATCGGTATCCCCTATTGACCGAGGAAGGGCGGGGAATTTCCAATAAAAAAAAAGAAGGTAGGAAGTGCAATTTGTTTTTAGAACAAAAGTTAGAATTTTGACATTTCGATCCATGTATATGATTCCTCAGTTACATAAGGAAATAGTTTAGTATTATCACTTACATTTAGCTGTGAAATTCCTTAACCTGAAACAATTTCAAAACTGCAATAAATTATCACGCATTTACTAAAAATTAAAAAAAACAGTTTAATTTTGGGAACTGATGTTGGAGATTTCTTTCATTTCAAAGAAGTGTTAAGAAATTAATGCTTTTCACATTTCTTTGTGTAACTTATGCGTTTTTAGTTCGTGTTCTTGAATTGTAATTGATATGTAAAACAGCATTTGTCACTATAAAATACTACTACTATTACCTTGGCCAGCAATGATAAACTATCATTGTTCGACAAGCTATTACTTATCGCCCACGAAAAATGGGTAATTAATCAGAATTTCGTCAACTAGTCTATAACTAATGCATGGTTGGCTAAAAGTCTTGAAACAAGTAAATATGAACTCAGTAAAATGGATAATCCCTTACGACATGCTTTGCTATGTTTGGTAGGGAAACTTAAAATGTTTAGTTCAAAAATATAAAGTAGATTGTGGACAACTAACTAAACAACTGAAAGCAACCTTGGCAGATCTCCACAGATTCCTTGCACACCCTGCTGGCTTATCTTTACCTATCTTCCCATTGCTTTTGGCTTTGACATTTGTCGGTTGGCCGGTTTGTGGATTTGACAAAACGTTGTCCAGCATATCTCTTTCGAAAGCGATGGACAAACATTAATGATTCATGTACCAAATGAAAGCTCATGATGTGAGGAGTGTCGTAGGCTATAAATATTGCTCCCCATGCTTTCCCCCTAAAAACCGGGAAATATGAAATTCGTTCTACTATATCTTCTGATCTCGAGGGCCTACAGTTACGAGTAAAGTGTCAAATGACAGCTCGTATAATGATAGTAGCAAACTATTTCAAATTTTGCCCCAACTATTCCCCCCTGATAAAATAGGGGGGCGGGTTTTCGCAGGTTCGACTATAACGATTCGTATTTCAAAATAAAACTTGTGTGATGTCTCCACTCTCCTGGACTACCTCAAACATGACTCCAAAGGGGGGTAAATGTGCTCGATGTTTATGAGTCTTATATCAAATGAAAGTTTTTGAAAGTAGGTGTTTTGAATGACAACAAATAAAATATAAAATAATTTTAAAAAAATACTACCTTCCTATAGGGCCTTAAAAAGTAGAAAATAAACCTAAAGCATATCGGTGGTGCAATCACAGTCACTGAGTTTGTATTCGCTTCGAAGGAAGGCAGGGCGCCGATTTACCTACTGGACAAGATTGCCGACGCCCTATCTTCCTTTGAAGAGAATACGAACTCATTGACTGATTGCACCATCGATATGCTTTCGGTTTATTTTCTACTTTTTATGGCCCTAAAGGACGATAAGTTTTTTTTAACTTTCTTAATTCATATTTTTTAACAAACTATTTGTTCATCGGCGTTCCGAATCTAGAAGCTTGACTCATTGGACCAGGTGACTCTCTCCCCATGCACACTGCAGGCAGAGCTATCAATAACGGTCGGTTAACATGGGCACGTGAATGGACAATGATGATACTCGATCGACACTGTAGGCCCTTCCGCTAGATTGTGTGATCGGAAGCCTTTCTCTGTGTGCGCTGGTTGTAGTCTGCCATTAGGTAAAGGATAGTGAGCCGGCTGACAACTGGTGTTCACCTCGACTACCCACTAGTGATGGTCTACCTTTTCCGGAATGTTAAGTGGATGTGTGTCCCTCTTCGGACAATTCCCGACACACTTTAAATACAGCAGACTTTGAACAGCCAACAATACTGACAGTTGCTGAGATGAAGGCCTTCCTCGCGCTCCACCTTCCTCGCGTCAATAATCTATCCCTGTTCAAACTCCGACAACTACTTCTCTTTCTTCATTGCAGGGGCTTCGTATTGACGAACCCACGCCCTGCCCGTGGTGTCTATATACTATATTATTGTTATCTATATACATATTACGTGCCGATCAGTGACGTCACTGCTTAGTGCTGTGTGACGTCTCCACTCGTGGAGAGAGGGGTGGTCATAACGAACTGGTCGACGAGTGTGGATTAAATAGAATATTACATACTTCTTCGATTAATATAGCCTATAGCCTTCTATTGAAGGGTGGGTGCTAGGAAAATTAAGGGGCCTAAACAGATTGAGAACCACTGCTTTAAAACAAAGGTAAATGTTGAATAAAGATTTTTTTTTCATAAAACGGAGGAACATTTTTGGAAGGGAATATGAAACATTGTTGATTATGAGAGAAACCTGAAATTTCAGTGGGTTAGAAAGAGCAATCACCCTACCACCTCTCTCCGCTCCTTTCTCCTTTGCCATCTTTCTCATAGATACCCACACTGAAATTTGTTTGGTTCAACACTCGAAACTGGTAGATAGACATTTTGTCTTCCACGCATATACTTATACCTAAACATATATAAAACCAATGAATAGATATATATATATAGAGTACACACACGTTTGTGCACGAAAATTTTGAAATGAAAGTGAGAATTTCCAAAAGAAAATATTTCAGTGAGTGCTACTAGGCAATATTAAAAAGTTGAAGACTTGGGTGATCTCCTTCACTCAATAATATCCTAGCATCTGACCCCCAGTCTCTTAGAAACACTGTAGGTAGCATTTATTTCAATTTTCCTTAATCATTTGGAAATGTTTTCACGACGAAAAGGGTTGTTGTTAAGACAAAAATTCTGTTTCGATTTGTAGTTTTCAGTTCTGCTTTAGAGCTTTTTAAATGCACGACTATAATTCCTTTTATAAGAAAATTTCTCTGTAATTTATAGTTTTTTAACATAAAAGAGAAACGGTTTTTAACGAAGATGTCATCCGATCCTCTTTCAACAATTCAATTCAAGAAGCTTATAGAATCACGATAAATACCTAAAATTGCAGAATGAATGTCGTTAATGTTCGAAAATTTTTATTTTATTTTCCTTTAATTATTTCAGTCGTCTGTACTCACATGAGAACACTAACTGTTAAACTATTTTTGATTGATATAAAACAGTTTAAAACACTTTTTCGAAATTGGTGTGTCTCATATGAGAACATAAAATCAATTTAGAATTTATAACACAGTTTCTCTTATTTGCATTATTTTAATATTTTGAGTCTAAATAATAGTAATAATATCGTGATCCAAATTCTATTAAATTAACCCAATTAAATCGATATTGAAAGGATAATATATGTTTTTTAATTTTCAAGATGTTTTCGTTTAAAACGGTGTATTATGTGGACGAAACCATACCTTTCTGATAAATGTATGGATTCGAATTTGGCTTTATTGGATGTCAAAAAATATCTTAGAACGTTCATTTGGTATCTAAGCAGCTGTGTTGGTTAAGTGTTGTTATTTTGAAATTTATTATGCTAGGGTAATTCTTGCATTTCTTTTGAAATATCTAATTTAAATTCAAGTAAAACAAAAGATTTATTTTAAAGATTAATTCAAAAATGTTAACTGATTTTTCCTAGAATCATAGTCAAGAATTTCGTGGTATATTAGTTTGAAAGCATGAATTGAAAAAAAAGTTTGCAAGTAAAGGATGTATATGGAGCTTTCACCAGAATTCCCATATGGAAAATAATTGGTCATGCACTAGTAGATCCGCTTGAAAAGGAGTGTCTTTAGCTCACGAGGTAAAGCCATCTATATGTTTAATAATTGCATTATTTCTTGATTAATTTTAGTTTTACAATTAGTGAGATGTGCAGCCCTTGCCGCTTTCGAATGATGTTAAAAATCACCAATTGTTTCATGTCACAGAGCGATAAAAGTAATAAATTGTGAAAAAAAGTGAAATTGTTTTCCAAGATATAAACAAGAGCAAGCAGAACTTAGCGTTTCTCTAAGGCGTTAAATATTACATAACTTGGAAACTCCTAGAACGGTAGATTAGAACTTAGGACAAACGCTCTGTCTATCATCCCAAAATAGAGGTTTCCATCAGCATCACGTTTACGCAAGAAGGGAAAATGAAGTATCGAATTTTTAGGTCTTGGCTCACAAAAGTCCTTTTCTTATGGATTCGTCTTTGTCCGAAATGACCTCTCGCTCACTTCTTTTTCCCGTCTCTATTAGGATACGATATCGAAGAAGAGAAATCTAATATCACGGCGTCACAATGAGTGTTTGTATGGGGTGGGGGAGGGGGATCTTTTTCTTTATCTCTCCTTCCGGTCCAAGGAAACAGAAAAGAAATAAATCCCAGCTTTGTCGGCATTCTTTTCGGTTCTTTCTGTTTTCTGTTGTAGGGAATCTACTATATGGGACAGAGCATTTTTTTTCAAATTGCATCTGTTACTTCAATTTTATAAGAAAGAGAAATGTTTATCAATGGTTTAGGATAATACATAATAGACAATGTTAGTAAATGGTTGTAACATGGTATACTTCATACAAAAATAAACAAAGAATATCAAGTTTGTATTCACTATATTATACATGTTAAACTGTACGATATTGGGGCGGGGGTGGCTCAGTCGGTAGCGCGCCAGGCTCGTAATCTGTAGTTCCCAGGTTCGAGTCCCAGCTGAGTCAGCGTTGAGATTTATCTCCGCAAAATTCCCCGCCCTGCCCACGGTCAGTAGGAGACATCGATGGGCTTGGAAAGGCCGCCGTCCGTCGGATGGGACGTTAAGCCGTGGCCCCGTGTGCGGGAGAGCCATACCCTGTGCACGTCAAAGAACACGCTGGATGGCCTTGACGGGAGGCTACCATCTGTCTCCCAACAGCTGTTCCAGTGGATCCCCCTCCCCCAACCTTCTCTGAGCCTTCGGAGTCCATGTGACCTGGCCATTTAGCCCATGGTGTGCAAAAAAGTGCCGCTCAGAGGTAAAACAACCCAACCCAACTGTACGCTATTATATACCGTATGTACAGTACGGCAAACTTTAGACTCGTGCGGTATGTCTTCTAAATCTTAAGATGTAACAAGAATAGCACAACCTGACAGTCTTTTCCGGGGTTATATTCTTTGCTGTAAGTGGTACGATATACCGCTTGCCCTAACTCCGTTTCTTTCTGTATGACTGTTGGCAGCTTTCCCATAGCAGTTCGATATTAAAGGCTCTCTCCGACATAGATATTAAAAGAAGACACCAGAATTCACAAGGCAGAGACGAATAGACGTTACAGGGGATTTCTTCCCTTCATAGCGCTTTGGGAGAAAGGCGGCCCAACACGTAATAAAATTAATCGAGAAATAATGTATGCTATTTATATACACGAAATTTGCAATTCTTCGTCAATTGAACACACAATACAATTGTAGCATAGAAGTAACTCTGATAATCAATCAGAATTGTGTAAGAGCAATCTTTCCAATTCTTTCAGTTTTAATTGACCATCAATCTCCATTTAGTCTATCTCTTCTATGATTAATTATATAGTCTTAATGAACACTATGCAAAAATAGCAATAAATTTCCATATTACCATTTAATGACTTATGTGGTACTTTTTTAACTTGGTCTCTTGTTCACATTACCCTCCTATAAAAAACATATATATATATATTCAATATATATCAATAATACACTTTCAAAAATCCAAAGCGTTGATATTAGAAACGGGTTGGATTTTACCACTTTTTCATAATCATTGACAAAGTGTAAATTTTTAACTTAAATCATTATGAAAAATCTATTATGATTGTGAATGATTTGTAACTGAAAGAAAAGATTTATTAAAATTTAAATCTGTGCATCGGAATTCTTTTATTATTTCTGTTCTCTTATTAGCCTATATATCATAAATGTTGCAGGGTCAAAATCATTTTAAAAATGCGGTTTTGATTTATTTCAATTTTCAAAAGGGATAAAATGTAAGTTGTCACATAAATTATAATATCAATTCATAAAATTGATTACGCTCTTTTTATATATTATTTAAAACCACGCTAAAAGTTGGATGCAAAACGTATGTCCATTAATAACTCTTTCCATAGATAACTTCATTTACAACTTTCAACCAATAACGTACTCTCACAACGTACGACTGCACTCACAATGGGCGACGGCAGCGCCTCTACGAATTTCGGACACTTTCCGAGGGATTATTCTCGACTCACGTCAGCTAACAACTCTATCTGTTAACCCAACAGGGTTACAACTGATCGGGACCACTACACCAAATTTGGGACCGAGCCCTCAAGTACTCAGTCGCACAACAGGGAAAATTTGTAAAAGTCCTACCCTACTTCCAATCAAGGCGGATCTAGGGAGGCAGGGCAAGGGACATGCTGCCATCCCATTTTCTCAGAATTCAAGTAAGGGTAAAATAGTCAAAAAAATATTAAATTTATTTTTATTTCATGCATTTTACAAAAATTGATTTTAAAAACCCACAAAACAGAGGTGGATATATTATATCGCATTGGGAATCAAATGTATTGCCGTCCCACCCCCTCCGCCTTTTATATTTTTTTTCCTCAATTGTGTTTCTTAACCACCCACCTCTTTTTTTTTTTCAAGATCAGGG
This sequence comes from Ryuthela nishihirai, assembly GCA_038380435.1. Lineage (NCBI taxonomy): Eukaryota > Metazoa > Arthropoda > Arachnida > Araneae > Heptathelidae > Ryuthela > Ryuthela nishihirai. The sequence continues at coordinate 68,256,917 of JAWZYU010000013.1, read as the reverse complement.
CCTGCTTCCAATCTTGAAAAATATGCTGAGCAACTGCTGAAACTTTGAAATAAATATTTTTAGTAGTTTCTATTGTATAGTAGTTTCTATTGTATAGTTACATGCATTATTAATATCCAAACTGAAAGGATGTATATCGCCTCAGATACATAAGGGAATCCTGTTTTCAAAGATAATGAAGTTTTTCGTTTACCTACTTTTTCACTCTTTAAAAGTCTTATATCCGACTAATGGATGACAGGGAAAATGCAAACAGTAGTAGTACTTATGCAAAATAAAAAATATTTGTCTTTCTATTTCTTAAATTTAATAAGTTATTTTTCTCACCACTCTGAGAAAAGAGGGCAGATTATTGTTTTCAGTAAAATATCATTTGACACTATACCACAGAAATTTAAAATTTCTATCACAAACAGATCACTTGCAACATTCGTTAAAAGTTTTGCCTTTTACATATTTAGTGATCTCTAATGATATATATATTAAAACTGCCTAAATATTTGAAAAATGCGAATTATAATATTTTGTTAGTACCAGTCCAACTAAAAAAGCGTTTTCCAATTATCTCTTAAAACAAAACAGTTGCAGTTCATACCCATTCTAGGGGTAAAGGGGTCAACTCATTGCTCCCAAGGGAACTTCATGACCTTCACATTACAGCACCAAAACTTTAAATTTATGGAATAAAAACATCATTTGCAATATTCTTTAAATATTTTGGAATTTTAATTTTTTTCTAATGTTAGAGGGTGTAATTATAGCTTTTGGGATATTTGGAAAGTGCAAAATAGTTTCTCTGCAAAATTCCCCGCCCTGCCCACGGTCAGTAGGGGACAGCAATGGGCTTAGAAAGGCAGCCGTCCATCCGATGGGACGTAAGCCGTGGCTCTGTGTGCTGGAGAGCCATACCCTGTGCACGTTAAAGAACACGCTGGATGGCCTTGACGGGAGGCTACCATCTGTCTCCCAACAGCTGTTCCAGTGGGTCCCCTGCCCCAACCTTCTCTGAGCCTTCGGGGTCCATGTGACTTGGCCATTTAGCCCATTGTGTGCAAAACAGTGCCGTTCAGAGGTAAAACAACCAGCCAACCAACCAAAGCAAAATAGTTCATCAAGCTATCCCACTGAAAAAGAAATTTTAATTTATTTCTGAAAACAAACAATTATCTCTTAAAACATCTCTGTAGGGGAGAACGCAGTACAAACGTTTGTTCCCCTCCTAAGGGCAACAGATCACCCCATTGATGCATATAGAAATTTCGTGACATTCCCAATCCACCACCGAAATTTCAAATTTCTAGCATAAATGCATCGTTTGTAATATCAGTTTGCATTTTTGAGTATTCGTTTTTTCCATCGTTAGAAGTCGCACATTTAGTTTTTGGGAGATTCGAAAAGTTCAATTCGTAATATTTCATCAATCCTATCCATCATCATTTTTTATCTCTATAAACAAACAATTTCCTCTTAAAACAACAACAAAAAAGTTGCATTCGCACCCGTCCTCCCATGTTCTAATGGATCAGTCCATTGTTGCCTATGAAAAGTTCGTGGCCCTTCACTTTCCACAACCAAATTTTCATATTTCTAGTTTAATACTTTGTTTGCAATATTCGTTTGCAGTTTTGGAATTTCCAAATTAGCTACTCCATCTTGCATATTCACCCGATCTTGCACCATGCCATTTTTCTTTATTTCCAAATAGTAAACAGGAACTTTCTGGAAGGCATATTTTAAAGGTGTAAGACCTTGAAAAATGCATTAATTCCGGTGATTTGTGGGTTTTCCTTAATGAGTTAACGAATAACAGCGATGACTTTTTGCACGAGAAAAGTTTCCGAAGCTTTACCGTCCTTCTCTGAATTTGCGCATCTATCCCGTAAGAGTACCATATGAACAGACATGATCCTTATATACTTGTGAGAAATCAGCGTGAATATTTTTGCATCGTCCCCAATTTGTAACCTTGTGAAAATGTAAAATCTTTCCTCGTCTTTAGTAGGCTCCATGGCAACAACGCACGTATTTCGCAGATCGAACTTTATGCTCCGCCAGAGAAGACAGAAATAATGATACGAACTTTGTGTTTAAAGCGTTTCCCAGTTTAAGTAATGAGAAATTTAGACAAGCTTTCAAACAAGTCGTAGCTCGTTAACTTCGGAAGAACAAGTGTAAATCTACAAACACGTATCAAGAACTTTTAGAACTCCCTCCGTAAAGACAATTAATTCGTTAATAAACTCAAATTACAGATATCGGCAATATAATGATTTATCCTGATATTATTTAATTCTGGAATTATTTCATATAGCATTTCATTTTGTGTAAAAGAGAAAAAAAATATTTGCTAAAATTAAACATTTTTTTTTAAGAAATGGAAACGAACAAGAAGCAAAAACTTATAAACTTCAGGCTATACATAGAAAAGAAAATGAGAGATTCTTTCAATAGCAATTGTTTCGGGAACATTTATTTGCAGCAAACAAACACAGAAATAGTGAAAAATAACATAAAAAAAACGTCCAAAACCGCATGTTTGGTTAAAAATGAAACCTTACACTACGGTTTTAGCTCGATTGCACAACATATATTTCCAATTCCCATCATAATCAACCGTGCACTTCAATCTAGATTGTCAACGTATTCGAAAACTTATTTTTCTTTAAATGTTTTTTCTCCTTTGTTGTCACGGAAAAAGCTTAAGGTTGTGTACTCAGAGTCTCTGCTCCCACCTCTCTTTGTTTTCTACGATACGAAACACGAATTATTCTTTCCTCATAGGTAATAGGGAGATACCTTTTCTTAACGCTACAGTAACAAAAATATTTTCAGTTTTATCTCCGTATATACGGAATAATAAAAAAAATATCCTTTTTTCCATCGGAGCAATATTTCTAAGGATTTTGTTGCACAACAAGTTTGTGACAGAAGAGAATAAATGTTCAAGGAAGAATGAAGTTGGAAAACCTATATTACTAAATAAAACGCCTTTGGAGGAAAATAACGAGTTTCAAAGGTGGAATAAAAAAGCTCTGCGATTATCGATTTTTATTTCCGAGTTCAGCAGTTCCCTATTATGGCATCGTTGCAATATTTATCGTTTACATTAGAGGTTTCATTTCGCACTACCCATTTCAAAATCCTCTCCCAATTGAAGAAGTTCCTCGCTTCGAATGTATCTTTATCCTCTATTCTCTATTCTTAAAAGACATCAAAATGGCAAAAAATGTCATTGCATCGATATTTATTCTTTGTTGGGTTGTAGCGATATAGTTCGAAACATTTTTGCTATTCAGTGGACTACATTATTTCTTCTCAGATGCAGGCAAATGATCAGGCTTTGTCAAGTCTATACAAGCCACAAATCTCCGACAAAAAAGCTTCAGTAGTTTACAGATTACAATTCCCACCCACATCTTTCTTCTTCATACACATGCAGCTTGGTTCTCGGTTTATGAAAACTTTTCAATTATCATAAAGCGAATGAATTTTATCTATTTCTATAAATTTTTGTATTAATGATTATCTATGTATAATTTTGGTGGAAGCTTACGAAACCACACATTATGTGGATAAAAAGTAATAATCTTCATGCCATACCAATGGAACACAAATCTGAAACCTTCAGAAATCATCAGCAAGAATTCTTATGGGGAAATTAAACAAAGCAGATCAGAGATCCCAATCCAATATATCTAAGATTTCCAATATTAATTTTCAGCTTTTAAAGAGTTCTAAAATCTAAAACAATTATAGAAGCTTTATTTTTGTTAAAACAATTTAATTTTAGCCGACGAAATCTGACATAGTTATTAATCAAACTTTTGAACAATAGGTTAGTTTACTCAAATGTCTGATATTACATTTTTACGTCGTTTCCAAAACGAAAAATGCGAGCTAAACATTTTCATTTTGTCTATCCGTCTGTATAGGAATTGATAGAATGTTGTGATTTGAATTCTTGTAAACTCCCAATATTTATAATATAAAAAATATATATGATTTCCTTTAACTAGGAAATTTTGAAAAATACGAACATTAAACGACAAATGCAAACGATCTATTTATACTAGAAATTCGAAATTTTGGTTGGAGAGTATGATGGTCTAAAGCAGCTTTTCTCAAACTATGGTACACAAACTTCTGCCAGTGGTAAACGAGTTTAGTGTCAGCATTCTTTTACACAGGGATTACACAATATTGCAACACAACAAATGCAAGAATATAATATCCTTTTCAGTACTACCGGTATGATTCGTATACCTTGTCTGAAATGCAGTTTTCTGTTTTGTAAGTTCATATAATATCAAATGCTGGTACAAAGAATGTTTTTATACTGGCAGCAACTATTTGCACCTTTACCCACAGGTGTGGTTGGAAAATTCCCTTTTTTTTTTTTGGATATTAGAGATAAATGAAAAATACTTTTTGACTTCGATGCATAATGTTCCGAAATATAAATCATCACTGAATTGTATGCTCATTTACCTTACAGTTGGGTTGGGTTGTTTTACCTCTGAGAGGCACTTTTTTGCACACCATGGGCTAAATGGCCAGGTCACATGGACCCCGAAGGCTCAGAGAAGGTTGGGGAGGGGACCCACTGGAACAGCTGTTGGGAGACAGATGGTAGCCTCCAGTCAAGGCCATCCAGAGTGTTCTTTAACGTGCACAGGGTATGGCTCTCCCATACACGGGTCCACGGCTTGACGTCCCATCCGACGGACGGCGGCCTTTCCAAGCCCATCGGTGTCCCCTACTGACCGTGGGCAGGGCGGGGAATTTTGCGGAGATAAATCTCAACGCTGACCCAGCTGGGACTCGAACCTGGGAACTACAGATTACGAGCCTGGTGCGCTACCGACTGAGCCACCCCCGCCCCTACATGTATTAGTAAAGAATTATTTTTGAATTTGTTCATCATCCATTAGTTCGGCTTTCCACAGTCAGAAGGTGCTAGGTGCTGTAAATGTAAAATAATTTATTCTCTTTGAAAACGATCTTGATATGGATATACACTGGTGCTCAAAAGTTAAGCAACAAACACAAAAACATGACTTTATTTAATCCTTCGTTGGTTTTCAATCAAATGTACGGGTGAAGTCAATGATCATATATCCCATTACCTGAAAAACAAACGAATTCCCATGAATATTTAAGGATATATTCAAATGTGAAGAGCAATACCACAAATCGGCATGTAAAAGTTCAATGGCAGCATACCTTTAATATGGTGTGTGATCACCTCGAACAGCGATACAGGCTGTCAACGACTCGTCATGCTGTAAATCAGGGTGTCAACAAGGGTTTGAAGAAGAAATTGCCAGTCATGCAGGAGTGCAGATAATAGCTCTTGGGAGGTGAATTGCGACCGGCGATGCGTCATCCTAGAGCGTTCCGAACATGTTCTATTGGATTTAAGTCAGGTGATAGGGAAGGCCAGTCCATACGGATCATGGTTTTACTCTCAAGATATTGGTGACTCTGTGAGGGTGAGCATTATCGTTCATTAACATGGAATCAGGACCCATTGCTGCTAGAAATGGATGAACGTAAGATTCGGGGATCTAATTGCAATACCTTACAACTGTTACAGTCTCTTAAGGGAAGACGTGAAGGTCTGTGCGGCCATTGAGAGTAATGCCTGCTCACACCAACACACCATCAGATCCAAAATTGTCTCTTTCTCGGATGGTAATGGGATGATTATCTTGTTCCAAGCTCTCTCCAGACCAATATTCATCGAGAATCGGTTTGCACACTAAATTGGGATATATCGATAAACAGAACATTGCCCACTGGCTTTAAAATCCATTTGCGATGTTGTTGAGACCAATTCAATCAAGCTCTGCGCTGACTGGATGTCAAAGGGACACTTATAACTGGTCGTCCTGCGTAAAGATGACCTGTATGAAACCTTCTGGACAACAGCTCATCGGGATAGTACAACCCGTCTGGTGGATGCAGCGAGGTCGAAAGCGAACGGGAGTGCTGTATGAGTTCTATGTCTCCTTGCATTTAGGAGCAGGTAACGGTCGTCCCTAGTCGATGTGACCCTCGGACGTCCAGGAACAGGCATTGCAGCGATAGTTTGGCTTGTTTGAAATCGATTCCAAAGGCAGCTTGCAACGCTATAATTCACATTCAACCATCTGGCTATTTCATACTGACGTTGCTCTTTTCCGATCCTTTCGATTGCTCTCCCATCTCATTTCCTCCTTCAGAAGATTTCTACCGGCCATTATCTAACGGTTGGTTGTGTCGGATATCATACGTCAAGACTCTAACGCGAACTGCCGCGCAGCTATAAATGAGGTACTTTTTACACTGGCCTGTTTCGCATGCCCAACTGTGTTTAATGCAAATCTCGTGTGCGGATTTGAACTCAGCATGTAAAAAAAATCAATAAATAGGGTGTATTTGCAAGAGGAGATATGTTATTCATCTAGTTTATTTTGGTTTTAATTAATATTTAGGATCAAACTTTAATATAAAACAGTATTGTTATCCAATAGTACAGAAGCACAGAAAATTACTGTAAACCTAGAAGTAATGAATAGTTAGCTGAAAAAAATTGAGTTTTCCGCGATTGATTAAACCCACGACATACCAAATGCCTCCTCCTGAGCCAAATACCAAACTCCTGAGCTATCGCTGCTAGATCATTTTGCATCTAATTGTGACTATAATCTTCCCAATTGTAATCTCTCGCATCGCCATCTCTGATCTCAAATGGAGGAGTCAACCTGCCATTTTATGTCGAAATAATTATAGAGTCAAAAATTATCTTGTTGTTGTTGTCACTGCAAGAATCAGTAATATGGAAGTCCAGGAACTGTCCTGTAAACATGGGACTCATGAATCGTTTGATGAAAAAAATTGAATTTCAGTGTTATTGTTTTTGCAAATTTGGTAACTGTTGAAATACTGAACGAATAATTGTTTAAAATCAAGATTTATGATTGTACAGAGAGAAAAATTCTGCACTTTTTAAACGCGGAGTGTGTATTATACTCGAAAAATATTGGTTGAGACAAGGCAGAACAAACTCGAGAACTAGATTCATAAGGCAACTGCTAGAAGTGGATGTGAAACACCTTTGAAACTTATAGAGAGTGTTTATACAATCTCATTTATTCTTCAACGGGCTGTATAATGAGGTTACATGGACCTTAAGGTTCAATACAGACCTGGAGTAATATGATTAGTGACAAAACCCAGATGCTCCACAATTCAGAGACCGCACTACATCTATCGGGATAATGGCACGTTTTACCACTATCCACCGTCGCGGCTGAACAATATTATAGAAGTCCAGCCTTTGGCAAAACCTAACTGTAATCTTCACCCTGGGTCGCCAGAAACAAGGATATTTTTTTTAGAATATAATTTTTATTCATAAGAGTAAAGAATACAAATACATTTACAATTTGACCAGCAAAGCTAAATAGCTTATCTGCAGGAAAATGAATAAATTATATTAAATATAGGTCATTCAGCCACAAAAATGGTGTACATCAAATAAATCCACAAAACACAACACATAAAAATCAGCTAACTAGAAAATACCAAATAATTTTTTAATTCCATTTTAAGTCTTCTAAAAGAATCTATATTTAGTAATTCTTTTGGAATAGCATTAAATATAAGTGGTACTTGATATTCGGAGGTATGTTTCCCGTAATTATTTCGAAAATTTCGCAATTTGTAATAACCTTGGTTTTGAAGTCTTGTATTTTTATTATGTTGAATTTTTAGTTTGTAAGTTTCGTCAAAAAATTTGTAATTATTACATTATATTTATATAAATTGCTGTAGGATAAAAGATTTAAAAATTTTAATCTATCGGTAGAAGTTTTATAAATGTTTTGCAAATGAAACGGAATAATATTTTTAGCTATTATAGACTGCAGTTTTTCTATTTTATTTATGTTAGTTAAGTTAGTTGTTCCATGCACAATTATTCCATAATTTAAAATAGATTCGCATATTGCTTTATAAAATAGTACACATGTTTCCATATTTAATACATATTTCAATTTTTGAATTTTTATCGCCGATATTCTCAAGCTTTCACATATGTGGTATATATGGGCATTCCACCTAAAATATTCATCAAAAATGATTCCTAAGTAATTTATTTTATATACTTGCTCAACAAGTGGGCAACTGCATAATGATTCATAATTTGAAGCATCTTTTTTTCTGCAATTTATTTTATGAGTTTTGATAAAGAGGTTTTGATGAATATGAAATCCTGGTGAATGAATAATCATCAATTTTGTTTTTTTCTCATTTAAATAGATTTTTTTATGATTTAACCATCTAATAATATTATTGTAATCTGTTTGAACCTCTGAAATGCTATTATTTAAATATTTCTGACTGTTTATTAAAACAATGTCGTCAGCATACAGATAAATAGCACTATTTAATTTTGTATTGAACAAATCATTTATGTATACTAGGAACAATAAAGGACCTAAAATGAGCCTTGGGGAATTCTACATCGTGTAATTAGTTTTCTGCTGTAGCAGTTTTTTATTTTAGTAATTGTGTATCTGTCTGATAAATAATTTCTAAACCAATCTAACAATATACCGCGAATACCGTAATTTTCCAATTTATTTAGTAAAAAGTTATGATCTATTGTATCGAAGGCTTTCTTTAAATCTAAGAACATAGTTACAATTTTTTCCCTATTATTCAATGATTTATTAATATTATTTGCAATTTTGGAAATTAGTTGAATTGTTTTTTTTTTCCTTTTTGAAAGCCAAACTGATTTTAATTAATTATGTTGTGTTTACGTAAAATGTTAAAAACAGTATTATAAATATATTTTTCCATTATTTTCGAAAAAATAGGCAGAATTGTTATTGGTCGATAGTTAGAAAAGTCCTCCTTAATACCACCTTTAAAAATAGGTCTTAAAATACCTGTTTTGAGTTCAGTAGGTATGTTCCCAGTAAATATAATCTGATTTATAATTTTTGATATAATATTTAGTAGTGTCTCTTTATTAAATTTTATAGTGTCTCTTTATTAATTTATGTTTAATGCAAGAGAATCCAAGTTGACGCCTGAGTTATGATTAGCGACCAATCCCAGATGCTCTGTAATTCAGTGACTGCACTACATCTATCGGGAGAAAGCCGTGTTATGCACTCTCCACCGTCGCGGCTTGGCAATGCTATAAAAGTAAAGCCACGTCTTTGAAAAAACCTGGTGTCTACTCTTCGTCCTGGGTCGCTACAAACAAGGATATTGAGGATCTAAGTTGACACAGCGCTCGTAACCCCTGCCCTGGAGTAGGAAACCTACAAAATAGATGATAGAAGGAAGACTTCTCAAAGTCTGTTTTGGGTTTTAGTTTATGATTTTCGTTTGTTTTATATTGTTTCTCACAAATAGGTCTGTTTCACTCAGCTGAAGGTGGCCCTTTCCATGCCTTTATATGCATTCGTTGTCACTACTAAAAAGAAACATATCATCTGCATATTTCTCGCAGACTCATGAATAGAATATTTTAAAATTTGTTTTAGGAAATTGCTTTAAACTTCAAACAAACTTTTCTGAAAGTGCTTATCACGTTGCCTGGAAAGCATTTGTCCTAGTAGGTAGTTTAGTGGGTTAGGATTTTAGCCAAAAAATCAATATGTATATATATAATACGTAAATAATGCTTTATAATAATATATAAATAAAGGCTAGCCTAGTAAAGTAACTGTTAGATATGATACACACCCCCAGTCAATCTATGGAGCAACAAGTCTGACCGCACCTTTTCGTAATACAGAATATTATACCTTTCAAAGAAGATATTCGTACTTCCGAATGGGAGAGATCTTTTTGATCTTTTTGATCTTTCATTGGTGAATATTTTTTAATTTCCCCTACCCTACTAAGGAACGTTTAGCTTCACAAAGTCTCGCTGCTTGCAGTTTAAACCATGTATGAGAAAATATTTTAGCTGAAAGGTCGCATAGAAAACTGGAATGGAAATGCGGGGCAGCCAAACAAATATGTCATCAATAATGTATATATAATCAACGCAGTTCAGTATTAAAAGTAATAAAAAATTAGTTAGCATCCTAGCCCCCCCCCCCCTCCCAAAAAAATCCCGTCTCCTTTTTTTAAAACGCTCCAAAAGAGCGCAATGTCATTCCAAGTGACTGAATTGAGCAAAAGAAACGCTCAAAAAAGACCCAATAGCAAGATCAACACAAAAAATCCCCCATAGCATCAAAAAACAGTCCGCCATTTGCATTCGTTCTACTGCAGCGAATCCTGAGTAGAAATGCCTACAAGAAGCATCAGATCTGCCCCAGAAGGTGAGAGAACAAAGAAAAAACGCTATATTCCTCTTTCCCGGTAAAAGAACAGAGGTTAAAACCGCAAAAAGTGTCTATATCTATAGATAGAAAAAAAATAATCCACTTCTAGCCATTAAAGAGGCAAAATATGCCTAAAATGAATCCAAAATTCTCCAAAATCTTTAAAAAAAAGTCACAAATTATCCCAAACGGTAAAGAAGACAGGAAATGACCCCAAAATAAACCGAAAGTGACCAAAGCTCCACCGGAAGTGCCCCCAAAAATGCCCTAAAGGCAGGGGGCATAAGAACACTAAAAGTGACCTGGAAGTGACCCAAAGTGACCCACGTAAACCGGAAGTGTTCCAAAGTATAGAGTTCAGCAAAACCCACATATCCACAAGACAAAACCGGAATAAAAATCTGAAATGAAATATAAGCAATGTAGTTTAATTAAAATTAATTAGTTCAGTGAGAATCCTCTTCGTCGAAATTGAACTTCTTGTCCTCTTAACGATTTTTTTCTTGTACATATTTTTTCACATTAGTAGCTCGTGGGCGGCGTAAAAAGCGGTGGCGGATAATAGTTTGTCTAGGGTTGATTTTAAATGACCTTGACTAGGTATTGACCTTGAGAATGATCACAAATCTGGATTGTTGCGCTAGTAACCGTTTGTGAAGGAAATATCTTCCCTTCTCTGTAATATTTTTATGTACATAACACATTTTATCAGAAATATCATTGATGCTGTCTCATATCTCCATGATGCAAATTAGGCGAAGGGCTGTGATATTTCATCATAAAACTTTGAAATGTCTATTTCAAGGTTTTTGAGACTTAAAAAAAATCTGTTTTTTATAGTGAGGCCCAAAAATAGCCATTATTCTTTAACACTAACTCTCTATATTTTATATTCGCACCTACAACAAACCAAATATTTTATAGGTTTAAGGGTTCCCAATATGTTTAAGGGTTCCCAATATGTTTCTGGTACACATTCAAAAGCTCTTGACAAAGACTGTTTTTAAAACGTTTACTTTTCCTCTTCTTTTCAGGTTTCGAATATAATTTTCAACATTTCAAGGCCTACAATTTATTTTCTCACCTTTTAATATCTGATAAAATTTTTATTAATAACATACAATTAATATTTCTCCTAAAACCACTTAGAACAAAGAGGAAGAACTGAAATTTAAAAATTAATGCAAATTATTTTTCTTAGGTGCTGATATATTTTATTGTGGAATGGGGTGCTAAATATATTTACATTATCGTCAATTTATAAAGTAAAATATGGCTGAAAAGAATTCACATCGGACTCCTCTGAATGAAACATTTTTTACATCTGAATTCAAAATAAAAAAGATATTTGTGTTGACTGCTGCTATGTCAGTCGAAAGCTGATACGAAGGGGAAAACAAGTTTCAAGGAAAAAATCTAATTAATTTCAATATTTTGATGAACGGAGACATGTGGTCTTGGGGCTAGAGTTACAGCATCTTTTGCCATTGTTATTTCTAATAATAAATGGGGAAGATCTTCTGTAGGCGAATGTGAATAAATCGATATTTCTGGATAGTATAGGAACAAAGGTACATGTAAACATAGAATTTAACAAATATATTTTGCTCAAAATTCCAGTTTCACCGTGAATTTCTCACATTTCCTGAATACATGCCGGGTGTTCACTAGTTAGAACACCTGGCATGTATTCAGGAAATGTGGGAAACTCCATGCGTGTCAGTTGCTACCTCATTTTCATTAAATTGTGAATATAAACCTTTGCCCTTTTTATGCTCTTTTATGCTTTGCTCCATGGTCGGGAATGGAAAAACTTTCAACATTTCCACAAACAGGGATAGAACAAGGAGCCATGCTTCCTTTTCAGAATGCTATTACTTTTAATCTTCGTTGCCGAAGTTAGCAGGTATTATCTCCTTCTCAAAGTGCTCCCATTTCAAAGCTATGCACTTACGACATTGCCTAACCCAAGCATCGAATGTTCCCTGCAAGAAAATTTTGTTTAAGTGTTTGGAGCACCCTCAATGTGACGGCGCGGGCGTCCTCGTTATTTCCAAATCGATGACCATTCATCGCTGTTTTCAACTTCAGAAATAGGTGAAAATCGTAAGATAAAGTTTTATTACATACTGAAAAATACATTTACATAGAATCAAATTTTGAGTCATTATTAGATTCGATATCTCACTCGAGTTAATACTCGTCTGTGGGATAATAACACGAACGTCTTAATAGTTAAAGTGACTACATTCTACAATAAATATTTACGCTATAAGAAGTGTCCTGTTAAGTTTTAAACATTAATAATTATCTAAGAAAAACATAGAAGGATTTTAATAGTCTTACACTTTCAAATCATAAATGATCCAATTTCTTAAAGCAAGAGAATACTGTTTAACATTATGTACAAGCAGAAGATAATTTGACAACATATTATACAATCTGTAAACCAAGAAAACATAAATTTTAGCAAAAATATTTTTCTTAACTGATACTTCAGTTAATAACATGTTTTCAGATAATCTCGTATGGACAGGAAATTTTCTAATTCTGCCAATATCCCAATTTTTACTTAAATGTATTAAAGAATTTAATGCATATATTTTGCGTAATTCTAAAACATCAAGAAATCTATAACTCTCACTAACACTTTCTCTTCTTTTTTGCTTCAAAATACATCTTAAAACATGATTTTGAACAATTTCAATAATATTTTAATATTTGTTAAATGTACCTCCCCAAGATAATAGCCCATAAGGCAAATACGATTTAATCCAACAGTTATAAATTATTTTAAGCAAAGAAATTTGAATAAAATTTCTGATATATATTTTTGGGATAATGGCATTAATTCTTTTACAGACACTTATCATATGATCTTTCCATGTCATTTTCCTGTCCAACATGAACACCCTCAAGAGCCTCATAGTAACACATAATAAGATTACAATCTATTCCATGGTACATTAATTTTCCTGTAAAATAGTCTTCTTCATTACCCCTTTGTATATATTACATATATTTCGTTTTTTTTTACATTTAATATTAATTTATTTTGAACAAAAAATTTCTAACAATCCCTAAACTATTTTTGACTTTGTCTATTAGTGATTTGTGTTCAGCTGTAAAAACAATTGCTGTATCATCAGCAAATGTAATAATTTTTCCGTACAGATGTAAATTACAAAAAAAGTTTAAGTGAATTAAACATAAAATTGGGCCTGAAACCGAACCTTGAGGCACTCCATAATTTAATTATCTTTTATCACTTACCCATTTATCTATTTTAACTCTTTGTATTCTACCTCGTAAATAACTTACCACTTTTTAATCGTTCCCCTAAAACCAGCCTTTTCAGTTTTATCTAAAAGTATTTTGTGAGATACCGCATCGAAAGCCTTTTTTATATCTAAGAATAAAATTATTGTTTTCAGATTTTCATTTAAGTTACAATAAATCGGAAAAGTGAAATCCAGAATTGCATCTTCGGTAACACGTCCCTTCCTAAAACCATATTGATTATTTGAAAAATAATTATTTTTCTCCAAAAAAGGAACAATTTTTTAACTACCTTTTCATATATTTTTGAAAAAAAAAACAGACAGAAGAGAGAATGGACGATAATTTTCTAGTTGAGTAGGATTTTCTTCTTTATAAACTGGGATAACCTGAGCAACCTTCAAAATAGAAGGGAAAATACCCTGCTGAAATATATTGTTGATTAAGTAACATAAAATTTCTTTTATTTCATCATAAATTTCTTCAATTATATTTGCTGATATTAAATCTAAACCCAGAGCCTTTCCATTTTCACGTCTGCTATCTGCTTTTCTGTGATGTAGTCCTGAAAAAAGGAAGACTGTTGGAATAACTTGTTTATTTATAGTCTTCATTGTCTGGTATATTACCGATTAAAGCACCTGGAATTTTAGCATAATAATTATTAAACTTATTTACTAACTCCATACCTCTAACATATCGATTATTCCACGAGAACTTATATCCTCTGTCTCTTTGCTTATCTTTTACTTCATAGAGTATCTTTTTATTTTCTGATGTCAGATGATCATTGACAAAAATGTTTCCTGGTTTAAAATTTTCATTTAACTCAGTCGTTTTCTGGTCTGTTTTTAGTTCCCATTGCTTCATCCAGATCTCTTTCACCTTTCTTGATCCTAAGTGGACCACAATTGGACGACTCGTATTTTTATTTCGAGTAGGAATTCTATGAATTGCCTGAAAATCTCTGTTGTTTTTTGTCAACCTTCAATACACCTGCCACCTTGTGTACAATACTTTTGTATTTTCCTTTTCTACCTCTGGAATAACGGAAACTTTAATATTCTATTTTCTTGTGTATTGTTGCAATTCGTTTAAATCGCACGGTAAATTTTTTACTTCTTGTTACAGAATTTCATTTTCTTTCTTTCAGATTCGAGTTTTGGAGTTGCACCTCTTTAACAACATTTGATATTGCTTGACAATATTAATATATTCATCAAACTCATCGGAACAGAAAGTAACATATTTATTAAAATAATCTAAATCTTTCTGTAGATCTGATCTAATGCTTGAATTCTGACAAATGATATCTTTCTTCGTTGCCTTAAATTGCTTCTCTATTTCTTCTGTCTTCTTCTGCTTCAGAAATATGGCAAGAAATATGGCAATAAATGGCTTTCTGAAGAAATATGGCAATATATTCTTCTGCTTCTCTATTTCTTCTGTCTCTATTCCTTACGAAATTCTGTGAAGAATTTACGTAAAGAACTATTGCCAGCAATAAAAATGTCGACGTCACCTAGCAAATTCTTCTCCTATACCTCTTGTGCAACCTTTTTCCTTTCCACTTTACATTCTACACACTTAATTTTTTTTATTATTTTTATTAGACATTTTCCGAAATTATTTTTCCGAGTGCCCCAGACAGTAGAAATGAAATTTCTCAGAACACTCAATACACTGCAACAAAATAGTATATTTGAAAATATCCTTTTTACATGAGCAGCATATCACGGTCATATTTCACAAACATTTTGTTCAGTTATCCAAAATATAAATAGATGATTAGCCAATTTCCCTTCAATCGCGGTTATTCTCTACGACAGTCACACTACCATTGCTGGTTGCGTTATAGAGTAGTTGAAGGCAAAATGTGTCGTTGAGGCCACAGTAAATGGAGCTGACACAGCTGAAGAAAAGCGGGGGATGTTAAGGAGCTGAGCTTCCGGTCATCAGGACTACGGAGGAGAGAATGAAGGACGATCTGCTGTCCGCTGCCTTTCTACCAAGCAAAGAAGGGCTGAAGTTCAAGGACACAAGCTGGCTTGCTCTGTATAATGGTGGCTTGGGTCTCGAAACAAAGACTTCAAGTAAGGGAATAAGAGAAACGAAAATCTAAAAACACATAGAGTTTCTCTTCCCAATTGTAGACGTGGAAACTTTTCTTCATTTCACGCTCTTCAACGATAAATTAAACGTAGCAAAAATTTTAGGATTTAAATAAAGACATATTCCTGGGAGCTGGATTAGATGCAACCGACTCTTTTCTTTGCAGATACAACAAGATCGAAAGATTAAGAGGGATGTTCTAGCATCTCAGCGCCGATATTGGTGACATCAGGTTCAAGCAAAGCAGCAGTATGGTACCTCGTGTTGCAGTGAGGTAGAAACCATTTCACCCCCTCGGAATTCAGGTCATTTCACGACTTTCCCGACGACGTTTTATTCGAAGGACTTCTACATAAGTTTCCTTTTTCATTGTTGACCCCCAATGGTATAAAATGTGTTACGAGAAGACCAATGCAATCAAAACACATTAAAGCCATTTCTTTCCCGGCCAACATTCCTTCCAGCTCTAAATTTCAACGACGCAATGAACTTGGGTGCTTCTATTTTGATGGATTGACGTTTTGTTTCCGGATCTTCGTGGAAAATCCAAGTCTTGTCTCTGGTCAAAATATGCTGAATTAATATTTCACATTCTTCTTCAAGCCTTTACAGCCAACTCCAGCAAAAATCAACACGTGTTTGCTTTGGACTAAAGTTGTGCGAGATCGGGGTCCCTGACGATTCGTCTAATGACGATTGGTCCAGTGCCGATTCGTCCAATGCCGTTTTGCCCAATGGACTATTCTTCCAATGGTACGATTCATCCAATACCGATTCGTTCAATGTCAATTCGTTCAATACTTCTTCATATAGTAGTGTTCGTATCGGCCGGAAGGGGGGGGGGGGGTTGTTGGGTTGTTTTACCACTGAGCGGCACTTTTTTGCACACCATGGGCTAACTGGCCAGGTCACATGGACCCCGAAGGCTCAGAGAAGGTTGGGGGAGGGGACCCACTGGAACAGCTGTTGGGAGACAGATGGTAGCCTCCCGTCAAGGCCATCCAGCGTGTTCTTTAACGTGCACAGGGTATTGCTCTCCCACACACGGGGACACGGCTTGACGTCCCATCCGACGGACGGCGGCCTTTCCAAGCCCATCGGTGTCCCCTACTAACCGTGGGCAGGGCGGGGAATTTTGCGGAGATAAATCTCAACGCTGACCCAGCTGGGACTCGAACCTGGGAACTACAGATTACGAACCTGGCGCGCTACCGACTGAGCCACCACCGCCCCCGGAAGGGGGGGTAAAGGGTCATCCCCCCATTTGAGGATGCTAGTAAGGGTAGTGGAGGCAAGAAATTATGACACTTGTGCTTATTTCACGCATTTTTTAATAATTTTTTAAAAATCTCTGAAACGGAGGGTACAATGTTATGCTGCAATGGCAATCACGTTTCTTGGTCCCCTCCTTTTCTATTTTCCAGAGCGAGTACATTACTCCCCCCCACGACTTTCCGATTTTTTTTTACATCCTAACCTGGTTATGCCAATTTACCTAAGGATCGATTCTGAATGCTTCACCGATAATTTAGTGAAATATAGCTTAGGATAACTTATCTGATTTTTTCTTATAAATGTATCGTGCATATACTATTCGTTAAATTTTGAGCTATTTTAATATTTTGTCATCATTTTTATCTTATGTGAATAATAACAAATTGCACTGTTTCAGCTGTACTTGGACGGATATGAAAACTAGTAATAACTAAAATTTGCAGTAGCGTTTTCTAAATGTAATTCCCTAATGTTTCAAAGTTCCATATTCTCCAACAGGTAAGAAAATAAAGGTAATTGCAAAGTTTTTATCAGTCTAGACATTTGCCCTAGATCCAAATCCGTCTGTCACCGCCCAGGCCAAAAATATACACATAGATAAAGGAGTCGTTGATATTGTTTATTGCCCTTCTTCGTTTTCATTTCTTTTTGTTTTAATAATCCACTTCGAAGATGTTTGATCCACTGCGCTAAAGTTTCAAGTCAACAGCAAAAGTATATCCAAAAGGTTTCATTGCTATTTTTAGTTCCTTTGTTGAAAGAGCAAACTTCACGGATATATAAAAGAAAAATTCTCTCCGAAATGTACTTTTTAAATGTTTGCCGCTTGAAAGGGGAAAGTTGTTTACATATATATAAATATTTGTTAGTCTTTTCATTCATTTTTGCATTCCACCAACAAAATTCAAATTTCTATCATAAACACTAATTTAAAAAAGGCGC
Organism: Ryuthela nishihirai; assembly: GCA_038380435.1. Classification (NCBI taxonomy): domain Eukaryota; kingdom Metazoa; phylum Arthropoda; class Arachnida; order Araneae; family Heptathelidae; genus Ryuthela; species Ryuthela nishihirai. The sequence continues at coordinate 68,238,972 of JAWZYU010000013.1, read as the reverse complement.
TAGCAATATTCGTTTCAAAATTTCAGATTTTTTCTCCATTAGAGGGCGTAATTTGAACCTTTCTGTGATTCTGAAAGTTTAAATCGTAATATTTCATCAGTACCTATCTCATCTTACAATATTTAATTTGGATCAAAAGAACCCAAAAACTTAATGTCTATGATGGACGGGCTCCTTTTGAAAACGAGATATAAAGAAATGAACCCCGGAAAATAATTTAGGGGAAGAAATGAATTTCGCAGTGAGTGAGACTCGAACCCATCCCCCAGTTACATGCCATGTGAGACATGGGTTCGAGTCCCACTCACGGCGGAACTCATTTTCTGAGCTAAATTACTTCCTGAATTCTATGATAATAGGCAATCTCTGTCATGATGATGATGTAGAATTGTACCTATTTTGATTGAGAAATTTACCTATTTTGTTTTCAGCTTCAACATCGTATTTTACAATAATATTATATTTATCTTACTCATACCAAATAGGCATATCTTATGATGGAGATGGTTAAGGATAAAATTATTACCCGGTACAACGAATATGATTATACGATCTACGATCTACGTTGTTTTGTTTTAAGATATAACTAGAAAATTCTTTTTCAGTATAGGTATTAAAATATCATTCCCATTTTTGAAATTCTCAGAAGTTTTAGTTTATATCGTTAGAGGGTACTAAATATGGAAAATGCGAAATTTTTAATGGCTATTACAAGTGATCTCTGTTTATCTTCAAAATTATTACACTTTTCTCAGATGGGTGTAAAAAAACCTATTACATTTTAAGAAAAGAAATAGGCAAATACTTTAATATTGTATAAGTACTAAAAAAGTATTTACATTTGCATTTTCCCAATCATCCATTAGTTAGAATTAAAAATTTTAAAGAATGCAAAAATCGGTAAATGAAAAACTTTATTTTCTTCGAAAATGGGATTTACGTATTCGCCAAAAGTTATTTCGCCCAGTAAAATAAAAAAAAAATGGAATCGGCTTTGGCCACTGTTTCATTGGACGAATCGGCTCTGACCACTGTCCCATTGGATGAATAGGCTTTGGACGAGTTGTTTCATTGGATGAATAGGCTTTGGACGAATTGTCTCATTGGATGAATAGGCTTTGGACGAATTGTCAAATTGGATGAATAGGCTTTGGACGAATTGTCAAATTGGATGAAATAGCTTTGGAAGAATTGTCCCATTGGATGAAATAGCTTTGGACGAATTGTCCCATTGGTTGAATCGACTTTGGACAAATTGTCCCATTGGATGAATAGGCTTTGGACAAATTGTCCCATTGGATGAATAGGCTTTGGACAAATTGTCCCATTAGACGAATCGTCTCTTTAGACCTCTTGTCCCCTTTAGACGAATCGCATTGGACGAAACGGCATTAGACCAGTTGGCATTAGACGAATAATACCAGACCCTTGCGAGATACAACGAACACAAAATCGGGGCATTTTTAAATGCTCTGTCACTATTGTTTAAACACTGCAATAAGGACCATCCTTGCTGCTAGTGCACTCAGGGTTTTTCTGCCGACTTCAATGGGAATATCGTGGACTCTGTGGCGCACTGATGGAAATGGCTGGTTGCCCAGCTCATTGGTTGTCCTACCCGGAATCGCGTCCGTCTGTGAAGCGTTTCTGACACTTGTAAATCGTACTTCGCTTCAAACACCATTTTCCATATGCTTGAGTCATTTCTAACATTGTCTATTTTATCACTTAAGACTCGCCGAACAAAGGACGTATCATGAACCCGGCAAATATTTTTCCAGGGTGGAGAGGGACATTTTTGCTTCAGGAAGGGACACAATATTTAGAGCGGGGGAGGGGGCCAAATTTCGAATAAAAACAAATTAATGTTTCAAGATAGAAAATATTTATGTCAATTCATTAACGAGTGCAATTGTAAATAAGGACTCATACCATAATACAACTATGGGTATAAGGAAACAAAATGAAAAAAAAAAAGAGACGTTTACTATGGAAATACGCATAAAAATATTTTTTTCAAAATAATAAATAAAAACAAACGAAATTCTCCCGCGACAAAAGTAACGTACACTGGTGACCAACAGTTAAGCATTGTTGACAAAATGGGCTATATTGAATAAACAATCGTCGAAAGCACTAACAAAAGATGCGTGCAAATAATGACGGGCACATGCAAATGTAATAGTAATGATGCAATAGCATGTGACCGTATATAATTCGTATAAAAGGCAAGAATTTAAAACCCGTAAAATATATATAACGGGATAGCTGTGGAAAACCTCATTTCTTGTCTCCTGCGCATTCTGATTGTGTTCTAACCGATTTGTTGTTGTAACAATATGTCACACAGACAGCATATGGATGTCCTCAAACATGGTCGGGCTACTGGGATGTTGGAATCAGGCAGAAAACAGAATATGTTGCCAGGGCAAGAGGTATACACCAATCTGTAGTATCAAGGCTGTGCTGTAGAGAAAGTAACAAAATACAGAAAACGTTAGTCGCCCACAAAGGCTCGGGATGATCGATATGTGGCACTAACAGAGAGAAGTAACAGACGTATGTTACCTAGAGAGTTCACTGTAGAGATGTCTGCGGCTGGAAGACAACAGTTTCGACGAAAACAATGTACAGAAGACTTCATGAACAAGGACCGTATTCAAGATGACTCACAATTTGCATTCCACTGATTCTGACGGGAAGAACAGACAAGTTATCATGGTACAGACAACACTAGGTTTGGACCTCAAACCAATGAGCAAATGTTCTCTTCTCTGCCGAATTAAAGTTCGATTTTGAGAGTGAACAGAACCCAGAAACCGTTATTACCCCTCAAACATCAGAGAAATGTATCATTGCAAAAGTGGTTGTTTAATGGTTTGGGATGGCATTATGCCACATGACCACACGTAACTACATGTCTTTTCTGGAGGATCTTTGACAGACTTCAGATATAGAGAAGAAATTCATGAATCCTATGTTAGAATTTTCGGGATGGGTTTGAACCACAATTCCTGTTTATGGACAATAACGCACGTCCGCATAGGACTACTTTAGTGGGTGATTTCTTTGAAAATGACCACTAAAGAGTTGTGGTCTGTGAAATGAAATGTTTGAAAATGACCACTAAAGAGTTGAAAATGACCAACTATAGAGTTGTGGTCTGGCGAATGTGGTGTCCATGGCACCGTATGCCATGGACACCACATTCGCCAGACCACAACTCTATAGTGTATGTGTAGGATGTGTTGGAGAGATGGATCTCATCAAACTCCTCCCAGACCTCTCCTGGAGCTCCCACTTGCTCTTGTACAGGAGTGGGATTTAATGCTGCAGGAAATCTTACTTCTCTAGTCAATAGCATGGAATGTCGATTTGTATCGCTATAAGGCGTCACAGACACCTTACTGAAATCACGTGCACAAGCGAATGCTCCTCCTGGTGCAATGCTCGACTGGAACAATGTATTGTAGTTCAATAGAACTACAATACATTGCTCCAGTCCAGCCGAAAAGTTTTAAAAGAGGGAGCCAAAACTTTGCAGCAAAATTGTTCTCTTGTTATACTGCAGAATGTTATAAAACTTATTTTGAAAATCTCCATACAGGACATTGTGAAGTAACAGAAAAATCCGTATTTGTAGTAACCCCTGGGTTGCGTTGTTTTAACCCTGAATAGCGCTATTTGCACAAAATGGACAGGTCACCAGGAACCCAAAGGCTCAGAGAAGGTTGTGGAAAGGGATCCACTGGACATGTTAGGAGACACATGGAAGCCTGTCATCAAAGCAATCCAGCGTGTTCTTTAAAGTACAAAGGGCATAGCTCTCGTGCACACGGAGATAAGGCTTAATGTTCCATCTGACGGATGGTGGCTTTTCCAAACAAAACGCTATCCCTTTTCTCACGAGGGCAAGACGGGAATTGAATGAGAGAATTCTGAAATGAGGTACAGTTGGGACTCGATCCTGGGAACTGCAGATTATGAGCTACCGCGATACCGACTGCATCATTTTGATGACTTGCAAATAACAAATTCTCTATTATTCATTTTAATGATGAAGCAAAGAGACACTATAAAAGTTGTTAAATAAGGTTTATTTGCAACATGCAATTTAAATGCAAATAAAATAACCTATTACTTTTGAAATCAATGGTGCAGTTGTTAAAGCAATCTTTCTCCTTGTTTTTATTTTAGAAATGTTACTTTCATCTCTCTTTTTGCAGTATTTTTACATATTACAAGAATATTTAAATAATTAATCTTTAATTGTTTAATGAGCATTTCTTCATTATCCGGAGAGGCGGGGGTGGCTCAGTCGGTAGCGCGCCAGGCTTGTAATCTTCAGTTTCCAGATTTCAGTCCCACCTTCACCAGCGTTGAGATTTATCTCCGCAAGACTCCCTACCCTGCTCACAATCAATAGGGGACACCGACGGGCTTGGAAAGACCGCCGTCCGTCGTATAGGATGTAACGCCTTTGCGCTGTGTGCGGGAAAGCCATAGCCTGTATACGTTAAAGAACACGCTGGATGGTCTTGACGGGAGGCTTCCATCTGTCTCTTAAGAGCTGTTTCAGTGGGTCCCCTTCCCCCATCCTTCTCTGAGCCCTTGGAGTCCTTGTGACCTGGCCATTTACCCCATTGTGTGCAAAAAACATAAAACAGTCCACCAACAACAATTCATTATCCGGAGAATCCGAAGGCGAAAAATCGGGAGATTTGTTTCTGCTTATTTAAGTGAGTGGTTCCTGTTTATTTAAGCGAGTTCAAAGAGAAGCAAATCACAAGGTACGTACGGCCAGATGATGAGCACGAGATATCACCGTCTCACAAGTATCAAGACACAGGATCTTGTTTAATATGTTGATGGTGTGAAGGCTTTCATCCATCCAATGCTGCCAAAGTCTTGAATTAAACTTTCTTTGCATTTCGACCTACACGATCACCGGTTCACCGTAAGTATTATTACGTTTGGCTATACTCCCAACTGTAAACATTTCATTTGAATTAGCATATTTAACTCACCCATACACACACGATGGACATTACAGACATTCGAAGAACTCCATTTGTTCCGTTTTATCTCTTGGAAAGCATCCAATGCCAAAATGTCTCAATTTGTCAGACCTATCCAATCTCTGCTCTTTCATCCGCACTTAAGTAACGTTTCATTGTGAAAGAGCCATTCATATGCCTATCACATCGCACCAAAACACACCTTCTAATTCTAATGGCAATCCACTACGCCTTTGAATGAGAGGATTTCTTTCAAAGTCGTGTGGATATAATAACAATTGCATTCTATGACTTCTACGTTATGTGCATTCACAATAACATGATTTCATTATGTTTCCTGTCGTGGCGTTCTTTAGTTTTATTTATTGGACTTTGTACTAAATAAAAATAATAATAATTTATTCCATGTTAAACGGGTATAGATAAGGCCAATATACTCATGACTTTAAACAGTAGTTAAGATATTCAAAGAAAAAGAAATTTCCCAGTTTTTAAACTTAACACTTTTACTCTCCTGTGATTCGCTGTATTTCCATCCCCATCGATTCCTTCTCCATCTCCATCTCCATCGATTTCCATCTCCATCGATTCAAAATCACAGGAAACTACCTTCGAGATATTCGCACCTCTTCCTGCGACTGTGAATGATTCAAGAAGGCTGATTTTAACTTTCACCAGTGCTTATACATTTCAAACAAATGATCAAAATAATTCAAAACTCAGAAATATTTTAAATATGGTAAAAATTTAATTATCCAGACCCCGATTATCAGAACTGCGTGTCACATTTAAAAAAAAGAAGCAAAAAAACATCGGTTACCGTGGTGGTGGTGGGGGGGGGGGATTTATTTCGAAGACACTGTCCCGAGCGTCTTGCCGACAGTACAGTTTTCAATTCGATGTGTGGTAATTTAATTTTATGTAATTTTGACATTTAAAGATTGTTGTTAATCTTATATGAAATGTTTCGCTTTATTAGTATAATTACTCAAAATTTAATTAGTTTAATGTTTTATTGCAATACGTTCTTTAATACATAATGAAATATTTTATGCACATGATACATATACTTGCTTTATTCGAAATCGATTATCCGATTTGTTTGGTTATCCAAATGAGTTACATCTCCAATTAATTCGGATAATCAATTTTTTCCCTGGTTTCAAAATATTTGATGAGGTTTTATTGCCACATTTCAAGTATATTAAAAGAAAGTGAAGATAGTTGAAACTAATGGTAAAGGAAAGAGGGCCACAGAAAAATGATCGCGCGAAATAGTGAGGGATCATATGATTCTGAGATACTTCATTATAATAGCAGTTACCTGAAAATCGAGCATTCACACAAAAAAAGTACATGAAAGGAGAAAAAACGCGAAAGAGCGAGCAGATGATGGTTCTTTTATATCCAGGTTTTTAGTGTAAAGAAACAGCGGGTAACGAAAATAACATGAGTTAGAATATGGCGGAAGATAACGAAGTGCCGGAGAAAAGAGTTCCGCGTGCACCATGGCTAACATGTTAGTCGAGGAAGAAGTGCAGGAAGCAATCAGTGTCATCCAAGCAGAGCTTGTAAGGGGGATGCTGAAGAAAAGAAAGACAAATATCATAAGATGGAACGAGGCAAGCTGAAGATCAGAGTTATTTGAAAAGAAATATCGGCATTACCTTTTACAGCTCGCCGCCGGAATATAAATAGAATCATTCTTTTATTCGGGAGGAACTGAAAGTAATAATAGTGTTGCCGATTCCATAGTCTTCCTTAATAAATACTTTTCAATGTTTAAATTTAAAAAATCGAATTCCAGTTTGAAAGTAGCATTGCAAAATACGTCAGATACGTTACAGGAACCAAAGTGATTTCTTCATACGGTATTTAAGTACAGAATGTTTTTTATACCCATACATGTCCTCTTATTCTCGTCATTCTTCAACTGTTCTGGTTATTGAAAAAGTTTTCAGGTTTGAAACAGGAATGCATCTGCCATTGATTTTTACTTTTTGTTGTGGATCGACTAAAGATCTTGGCATGTATTAAATTCAAAATGTATGCGTTCCTATTTTAACAGTAGCAAGGTTCTTTCTTAGATGAAAATCATTTGTTTTAACACGCAAGGTGTACGTTGAAATAAATTTGCAATGAACTTAAATTTCACAAATATAACACTTGTTTTAAACTTTTGTTTTCAGCCAAATATAATCCGTAAGAAATCTGCGCGAACCATTTATTTAATATTATTTTCCAATCGCAACAGTTACATTTAAAACTTTATAACTCTATTGTTCAATGGCATCAAATTTCCACTTTAAGTTGTACGATTTTCCATAAAAAATTATATAATAATATATTTAATATTATATATAAATTATATATAAATAAGTTTAAATATATTTTTATGTAAAAAATTATATATAAATATATTTAAAATTTCCACTTTAAGTTTTTTGAACGATTTTCCTTAAAGTCTTTGACTTTGATGCATAATGTTCCGAAATATAAATCATCACTGAATTGTATGCTCATTTACCTTACAGTAATAGCTATATTGGCATCGTTGTTGAACAAACAACTCCTGTAACTCAGATCCTCAGTAGTATCTCAAGGAATGGAAATTAAAGGAGATGGAGTAGTCCCAGTTTTAAAGGCAGTGAAATTGAAAATTTTCAATTCATTTCGGGTAACCGGTAGTTGATTACTGATGGTGGTATTGAATTTTATCTCTGAATTGTCCTTTTTTTTCACACAATAGACAAAATGCCAGATCACAAAGACAACAACGGTTCAGAGAAAGTTGGGGAAAATGTTCCATTAGACAACTCTTAGGAGACAGGCTGAAACCTTCCGTCAAGGCCATGCATCGGGTTTTTAACGCTCACAGAATATAGCTCTCTTATGTATAAGAGTCACGGCTTAACATCTCATTTAACGCACTAATGGTCTTTTCTAGCTCATCGATGTCCCCTTTCTCACCGCGTGCGTTTCGCGGAGGTTAATCTGAAAGTTAGCACAATTCGGATTCGAACCCGGGATAGTGGAAGTGGCAAATAATTTCTGAGTATACTGCAATCCCTATAGGAGTTGCGGGAGTGGCTCAGTCGTTAGCGCACCTGGCTCATAATCTGCAGTTCCCAGGTTCGAATCACAGCCTGGGCCAGCATTGAGATTTATCTCCGCCAAACTCCCTGCCTTCGGTCAGTAGGAGATACCAATGGGCCTTGAAAGGCCACCGTCCGTCGGATGGGACTTTTTTCGTGTCCCCGTGTGCTGGAGAGCCATAACCTATGCATGTTAAAGAACACGCTGGATGCCTTAACAAGAGGCTACCATATATCTCCCAAGAGCTGTCCAGTGGGTCTCCTCCCCCAATCTTCTCTGAGCCCTCAAGGTTCTTGTGACCAGGTTATAAAGTCCATTGTGTACAAAAAGTGCTCAGAGGTAAAACAATCCAACCCCTATAGGAAGGGGGTTTGGGAATACCAGCGTAGAACTGTTTTATAATATTAAACTATATATTACACCTCTTGTACCACATTACGAAAGTCGATGATTTCATAGTTAGTATTGTGTTATCCTTTACTACACATGCATTGCAAGAAATTTCTCGGCCTTAGTCTTGTGGTATCCAGTGATTATGTACAGCTTTGGTTTTTAAAATTAAAAACGTTTTGTATCCAACCACAGCTACCAAGGACAAACAAAAAAAACAGAAAGAAAAGCAATTGTAAAATATAATCTATTCAAAAAACATATTTTGTTTTAAAATAAATGCTAAACAATATTCTTTTTATAAAATATAATAAATAATGATATAACAGATCTATCGTGTTAGGAAATTGACATGTTAGCTTTCCCATAAAGTCAATTAAAGCCTGAACTACTTGATGACAGTGTTGTTAACAGGGTACAAAGAAGCAAATAAAATGTGTGATTGGATTCAATCAGGGACATTTTCGAAATTTTGTGATTAGTGAAAAAGTACAATATATGAAGAGTGTTTCTAAGTAGTATAATATTTATTCGACCAATGCAATAAAATAATTCTCATGGACAAGTTTTTCTATTTCGATACCTAATTTATTATACAACAGTGCAAATAGGACGAAAAACTACCCGTCTAGCAGATTACCACAAAAGAACTTTTTTCAGACTCCAGGTATCGTAGTATCAGTTGATATGTTTCATAAATCCTACAGTATTTTGTATGGCTACAGATTCCGTACTAATGCACCTCTTATTACTCTTTGAGGTGCTTGACTCAAAATATTAAATTACTCCTATGAAATTTGTTTTGCAAATATGGCAACACAATTTTCTTTACATGAATAAATTTAAAGCCGTAGAGACTTTCTTCAAGAACATAGATTTTTCGTTTGAAAATGAAATTTCAAAACATTTGCTGCATTTAGGATTTATTTTTATTTGCATTTTATAAATAACGCTTTCAATAAGAGTTTTCTCACTTTGTCTCCTCATTCATATTTAATGCTAAATGTGTGCCGCATATTCCTATAAATGAAGTGGAAATATAAAATTAATATGTTTTATACTTCCGGAGTTCATACTCTCTTTCAAAGTGTTGGGGTGCATATTGCATCGATTACCATGTTCCTCCTTACGGTTTATTCAGTGATGCTTATTTTAACGTGAAAAAAGATGTAAAGTCCTTTTGGGATGGAGAGGATATTCGCATCGGATTTCTTATCTCGTTTTTCCTTTGTTTACGCTGACTCTTTTACAAATGCTCCTGGGAGATTTTCCTTTACGTACTACGGAATGTTTATCTGCTCAGCATCGTAAAGTAACAAAGTGCGAAATTAGATACATATACATAATCAAACATTTAAAACTAATAAAAGGCTTGATAGTTCAATCCAGCTATTTTATTTGAAGCCTATGTTATCATTTATTTTGCTAAACAGCTTTTGCTGCTGTTCTTTTTTACTAATTAAGTATCCTTGAGGAGAACCCACTTTTTTTTGTATTTTTAGCTCGTTTTCAAAAAAATCGAGCAATTTTTTTTTCACTTTGTCGTCTGGCTACTGGTCAATTTCTTGTTTTTTGGATAAATTAAGAATTCTTTTTTGGACTAGATAGGTATTAATGAAATATTACAATTCGTACTTTTGGAATCTTTCAATAATTATAATTTCGCCCTCTAACTGTGGAAAAAGTTTAAAAGGCAAAATTTTAAATAAATATTGTAAGTGAAGTAATTACGTTAAAAATTAAAACTTTTGATGGTGAAATGTGAAGGCCACGAAGTTTACATTTGAACAATGATTTTCACCCTTACTCAATTTAGAGGGATACGCATTTTTTATCTTTTAAGTGAAAACTGATCGTTTACAAAGATACAAATTCCTTAAATATTATTTGGGGCGGGAGTGGCTCAGTCGGTAGCGCGCCAGGCTCGTAATCTGTAGTTCCCAGGTTCGAGTCCCAGCTGGGTCAGCGTTGAGATTTATCTCCGCAAAAATTCCCCGCCCTGCCCACGGTTAGTAGGGGACACCGATGGGCTTGGAAAGGCCGCCCCACGGTTAGTAGGGGACACCGATGGGCTTGGAAAGGCCGCCGTCCGTCGGATGGGACGTTAAGCCGTGGCCCCGTGTGCGGGAGAGCCATACCCTGTGCACGTTAAAGAACACGCTGGATGGCCTTGACGGGAGGCTACCATCTGCCTCCCAACAGCTGTTCCAGTGGGTCCCCTCCCCCAACCTTCTCTGAGCCTTCGGGGTCCATGTGACCTGGCCATTTAGCCCATGGTGTGCAAAAAAGTGCCGCTCAGTGGTAAAAGAACCCAACCCAACCCTTAAATACTACGACTCACACTTTTAGAATGGCTCAACAATTTCCATTTCCGCCCTCTGATGGTGAGAATTTTAATAATTTAAAAATTTTGAATGAATACTGCAAACGATATATTTGGACAAGAAATTTTGTAATATTTTAGTGATGGAGTGTGATGATTATGAGGTTTAGAATGACAGCAACAATTTGTCCCTTCACCTTCAGGTGTCGCGGAAAAATGCAACTTCTCGTTTTTAGATATTAATGAAATAATTATTTTGTAATTGAATAGGTACAAACGAAATATGATGGTTCATAACTTTCAATCTTCCATAAGGCGTTAATTACATCGTTAAAGGGCATTAAATGCAAAATATGTAAAACTTGATGTAGTATTGCAAATGATATATTTATGCTATAAATTATAGATTCGTGTAGTGCAATATGTTAACCAAGAACAGATACAGATAACTTAAAGAAGTAAAATTTATATTTATATGTGTTTTAATTAAATTCTATTGACGGAAATTCAGGACATATCCCAACTTCAAGATATTTTGAATTCTGTCAAAAAAAGGAGATATTACCCTTGTTCTAGATGACTTCAATGCCAACGTTAGTACTGACTCTGACCTTTGGGAAGGGGTGATAGCAGGGCCGACTTAAACCATGGGGCACACTGGGCAGTTGCCCAGGGACCTCAAGATTCTAAATTTCGGAAAAGTTTGTGTTGATTAATCCTCGCTCTGCAGCATGTTTTTTTTTATGTTTAAACATTATTTTTTTAAAAGTACCAATAAATCTGTAAGCTTAAATTTATTGACCGTTTACATTTTTATTCCCGTAGTGGGTGGGTAGGGGCCCAAGTGCATTGATTTCCCAAGGGGCCTACAATACTGTTAAGACGGCACTGGGTGATAGGCCTTTTGGTATTGGTAGCTGCAATGGCAATGGGCAACGTCTCCTACAGGTAAGTAAACTCAATGGTTTCAGAATAACTAACACTTATTACAAACACCACGACATACATAAGTACACATGGGTTTCACCTGATGGGCTGCATAAGAATATGATTGATTATATATTAATTAGCAGCAAATGGGCTAGTTCTGTTATGAATACCAGGTCATATAGGGGAGCTGAAATTGGATCTGACCATCACCTTGTTAAAAGTGTCTTGCAGATTAAACTTAAAAAGTGTTGTGCTAGGGTTAAAAAAATACCTTTAATTCTGAGGCTCTGAAAAAGCCAGTTATAGCTAAAGCTTATAATGATAGGTTACTTAGTCATTATGGTAGTCATGGTTTGCTTACTACTGAAATTGAGGAAGAATGGGGCCATTTTAAACAGGCTTTTTCGGAAACTAACAATACGCTTTTAGGAAAAAAGGTGCAAAGGAGACAGAATTATTTGTGTGATAAGGCACTTGAGCTTATTTCGGAAAGAAAGAACTACAGGAATGTCCTTAATCAATACCCTACTATTCCTAATAGAAATAAGAAAGAGCTGTCCAGTGGGTCTCCTCCCCCAATCTTCTCTGAGCCCTCGAGGTCCTTGTGACCGGGTTATTTAGTCCATTGTGTACAAAAAGTTCTCAGAGATAAAACAACCCAACCCCTATAGGGAGGGGGTTTGGGAATACCAGCGTAGAACTGTTTTATAATATTAAACTATGTATTACACTTCCTGTTAAATGTCCATGAAGAGAACTTATTAAACTTTTAAAGGATCAGTTTGATGCTGATAAGAATCTTTGGCTTGGCTGATAAAGCGAGGAAGCAGTTAGACAACACGACAGCAGAGAGGCTGTACCAGATAGTTAATGTTTTGTGTGGTATACAGGGATTGAAGGATAAACTAGGTAAGGTTATAGAAGGTGAGGATTCTATCATGGCTAGGTGGGCTGAGCATTTCATTTATGTTCTAAACAATGTGGTTAGTTCTACTCCCATTGTTTTTAATGATGATAGATGCATTAGTGGCTTTAATGTTGGCCCTATAACACAATCTAAAGTTATTTTGACTATTTCTAAACTTAAACTTCATAAATCCCCAGGTGCGGAGGAAATTACTACGGAAATGCTTAGAGCTAGGAATATTTCTGTTACCACTTGGATGACTGAAATTTTGAATAACGTCTATGATAAAGGCAGGGTCCCTAAGGATTTTACTAGAGCTTTATTATCCCTATTTTCAAAAACGGTGATCGCAGTTCTTGTGATAACTATAGGGGTATCAGCCTACTCTCTGCTCCATGTAAAGTTCTTTCCATGATTGTGCTTAATAGAATTAAGAATCTGGTTGACAGGCAATTGCGTGATGAGCAATGTGGATTCAGAAGTGGTAGAGGATGTGTGGATCAGATATTTTCACTCAGGCAGATTCTTGAGAAATGTTTAGAGTTTCATAAAACTTTCATCGCTAGCTTTGTTGACTTCAAAAAGGCTTTCGACTCTGTTGATCGCCATAATTTCTGGTTGATGCGAGATCATACGGCATAGCAGACACGTTAGTTAACATAATGAAAGCTCTCTATAATAACACTGAGTCATGTGTGAGAGTTGGTAAGGCTTGTAGCAATTGGTTTAGCATTACTTCTGGTGTTCGACAAGGGTGCATTTTGTCTCCTTTTCTCTTTAGCTTAGTTATTGATTACGTTATGCGAAATTCACTTCAAGGGAAAGATTTTGGACTTAAATGGGCTGGAGATATGAATATTTCTGATTTAGATTATGCTGATGATTTAGCCCTTTTGGTAGATGATGTTGATGAGATGAACTCTTTCATTCGAGCTGTTGACGAGACTGGTAGTAGAGTAGGTTTGGTTATAAACAGAGATAAAACTAAAGTGATGAAATTTGGTCAGGCAGGCTGTGATTCAGTTAATCTGAATGGTTGCAGTCTTGAGCAGGTGTCACAGTTTAATTATCTTGGAAGCTATGTAACAGACGGCATGAGATTAACAGACGAAGACAGATTATGTGCGGCATGAGATTAACAGACGAATAGGGATTGCTTGCCGGACTTTTAAGAATCTATGGAGAGTGTGGAGAAATAGGCGTATATACCTAAAGATTAAAATTAGACTGTATAATAGTTGGGTTCTTTCTACAGTTAGTTACGGTAATGGAACTTGGACGCTTTGTAAACAAGATAACAGGAAACTAGATACTTTTGATTCTAGACACTTGCGCAGTATCTTGGGCATTAGGTGGTTCAACTTTGTAAGTAATGATGAGGTTAGGCAAAGGAGTCGGCAACCTCCTTTAAGCAGCATATTGTGCAGAGAGAGACTCCGCTGGTTTGGACATGTTGCCCATATGGATAACTTTAGATTGGCGAAGAGGGTTATGTACAATGAGCCGAAATGCCTCAAAGAGAGGGGGAGACCTGGGATGTGGTGGGCAGACAATGTCAAACAGGACCTTGTTTGAATTAGTGTATGGTGGTCAGATTCAGGAGATGTAGCTCAGGACATATATGCTTGGAGAACTAAATTGCGCTGTCTGGTTGGACCTCCGTAGCCCATGTCTGGTTGTTGTTGTTGTTGTTGTTGTTGTTGTTGTTGATGATGATGATGATGATGATGATGATGATGATGATGATGATGATGATGATGATGATGATGATGGTGGTGGTGGTGGTGGTGGTGGTGGTGGTGGTGGAAGTGTGCTGCCCTTTATTTTCAAACCTTAGTGCGTAATTTTAAAATTCATAAAGACATTTTAATATAATAATAATTGATAAACATTTTAGTTTATATGCACTGACTGATTTACCTCTTAACCCTAGGGGATGATAAAGGGCAACAGTTTAACTTTAGGTAATGAACAAGAAATTCTTTCTGCTCTATGTGAGGGTAATATACTCTCCCAATTTCCCTTTGCAATCACCTCTTTATTACGAATTATTCTTGAGTCAAAATCTCTGCTAAAGTGTCGTGTGATCTTCCTACCAATTTGTTTTGTGAACATTGAAAACACATTCTGAAACGTATCTGTTGCTGATGGGGAAAAAAATTGGGTAAAGAAAGAACTGGCAGTATTTCATAGGATTGAAATTTCGAACAAGAAGCTCATTTCACCATAACTTTTGAATGGGCATTTGCAGCAAACGTCATTGGATGCAAGAACTGTAAGAGAAAGTTTCCAAGAAATCGGATTTTGAGGTTGCAAAGCTTGGCAGAAAGACTTTTTCAGCGCGAATACAATGGGCAAAGTAGTATGCATTGTGGACTGTATAGGATTGGAGAAAAGTAATTTTTACGGATGAATGTCAGTTTTGCCTTATTGAAAATCGAAATAGCGCCTGAAGTGGCGCCTAGTGGTTGAAATATTGGTGGAGAACTTAAACTAGCGGAGAAAAAAGTTTGGAGAGATTTCCGATATTGAATTGAACAGTATCGGACTGGAACATCCTTCTGCCATGCATATATTCTTTCCTTTCAGTTATTCTCAAAACGCATTATTTATGGAAAATTTTCGGGGCAAAGAAAAAACGAACTCGGAAAGGCATTTCTGTCCCTCCAGTTTAAATCAGAATTTGCCCCTTCCCCTATAATAATTACCTATGTAGAGTATGTATTTTTTCTCTCCTTTCTAGTAATAGCTTAAACAATTCTTATTAAAAATATATGTAATATAGAGGTTGACTCTTTGTTTCGTCTGCGTTCCGATTATTAATTTATATTTAGCTATTTTAAACTGAATTATTCATCGTAATTATCAGTTGAACTGTTGGCTTTTTTCGCTATTAATAACTGACTTAAAATTTTTATTTTTATCTTATTTATTATTACATATATTCTTTTGCAAAATAAATTGTAACAAGGTGACTGAATCAGATACCTTAGATTAGGCAAATAATATTGCAGAGCTTAGCACCTTGTTGAAACATTTTGTTAAAAAGCATTATTAGTGTCACATTATAAATCAATTGTTTAAATACATTGTTTCATTTTAACTTTTAAAGACCTTTCCTAAACTGTTCAAAACTAAATGTCCTTCCCTGGTAAAATATAAAGTTGGCAATCCTATTGATATAGTCATCAATTGAAGATCTTAGACTATTCATTGTATTGGTTGAATCAGCCAATCAAATGTAACGGGTCACTCTGAACAAAGGAAATCAGCGAATCAAGTTCATCGGCCACTCTGAATTGGGGATCTACCTGATACAGGTCATCGCTATTATATTTCAATGCATGCACATTTATCTAATCATCATAAGAGGTATTGTTCAGATTCCAAGCAGAGGTCGTAACAAATAAATTCTTATTGTATAAACTAAAGCAGATGGGGTAGCATTGATTCACAAAGTGAATGTCGTGGATTGTCTACATAACACACTGCAAATAATAATTAAGAAAGGAATATAAAAATGATAATTTTATTCTTAGATATGACAAACAATTAATGCTAAACTTGAAATTCGTCTGTTATTTCTTGTGATTGTTTTTGGTGGGACAGTGTCCCAGGTATCTATAAAAACCACTTTACAGATACCTTATATCTATAAGAAGATTACTATACACCTTGTATCTATAAGAAGACGATCTCATGAGCAATTCAACACTCTGTGTCACGAAGTTAATTCGCCTTGGTAACGCAGTGGTATCCTGTTGGATCACGGTGACACTGCAACTGTTGGGGTCCTGGCTCAAGCCCCAGATGATGGCATAGTCGTTTCTTCTGTCATAACCTGCAGATACGCTAGTAGCTTTTGGGTCTGATCACAATCTGAGGTTACTTTGAAACATCCTACCGAAATCAGGGTATGGGTTTGCATGTCCTCTCTAAGATGTTGAAAGGCTACATATTTCTAAAGGGAACAGTGAAAACTAAGTTTTACTAAGAACATCCTCGAAGCACTGAAAACGAAATTGTTGCTAATGGCTAGAAATCTTTTTGGGACTGAACTATGGATTTTTCAGGATGATAACATTCTTTGTCAGCTTGCAAAGGCTGTCTAGAAGTTATTAGCATAAAACTATATTAAATGGATGGAACGACCCACAGATTAAGTAACTAGCAAAGATGCACAACTTCCCTAGAAGGCTATTATAGCACAAAATTGATCACTCATATCAATTACCCACCTTACTACTTATCTTGTTCTGGTTGCATTCATGGAATGTTTAACTCTGTGGCTTTATATTCCAATCTGCAGAGTACCTAAGTGCCAGAAATGGCTAAGAAATATTACAAGTATCATAAACACAAAAAATGAATGGATTCGTGCTGCAATTGAGAGTTTTTAAAAAATTCTGCGTGAAAGTCTAATGAAGTTTTTTACCTTAGGAATGTAGACATTTTCAGGTAGGACTAAAAATATATGCTTCTTATACCTGTCGGGAAAACAGGTATAATATTATTTTTAGTCCATTGGATTTGAAGAATGTGATCATTGAAGTTCTTCTTATGTTAGCCAGACTTGGGCAATGAAGAATGAAGTGATCTGTAATTTCACGTTGTCCACATTTGGGACAATCACTATTATTGGCTATATGGCGTCTGTGGAGAAATGCTTGGAGTGGTGCCACGTCGAGACGTAAGCGAGTTATTAAGGTTTCCATACTTCTTGAAGTGTATGCATTGGTTGTTTTGCAGGGAATCGATTTAAATGTGGGAACATATTTGGCAGAGGAGAAGATTCCCTTTCCATCCTCAGGTCGTTATATAGTTCCTTACGAAATAGAGTGATGATATCCTCTGCATACAACGTTGATTCAGAATGCAAATTTGGAACAGTTGTTGCTCTTTTTGCAAGGAGTCTGCTGACTCATTGATCTCAAGGTTCCGATGTCCGGGAATCCAAAGTAAAGCAATTGAAGAAGCCCGGAACGTTGCTTGTTGAAGAGAATGATGAAGATCAAGAATAGCCGTATGTGATTTTGTCGATATGTTATTGTTGCGGATCACAAAAATGGATAGCCACTGAGCGTGAGTATTAAAAGCTATATTTCAAAACCAAATTCAATACAAAGTAAATTGTTACAAAGGAAATATGGATGAAGTATCTTATTAACAAATCAACTATTAACATGCACAAGTCATCAATCTTCCTGCATGAGCACACATCAGCTCTGTGTATTTTACTAAATACTACCTTTTACTTGATTTACCAGGTCACCCGAAGATCTTCACTCGTAAACCAATTCTCGTCCTGTGCTAATAACTTTTCACACACTAGCCGAACAAAAAGACAGTCCGTGTAGACATTCGAAGTTAGCCATAAAAGTTCCCACTTTTATACTTCCGCGTATACACAACACATCAAGTTACTTCTTGATACTTAACGATAAAAGATCCCACTTTTATCCTTCCGCGTATACACAACACATCAAGTTACTTCTTGATACTTAACGCGCACTGTCTCAGAACAGCTCACCGTCCATTTTCGAACTCTTCGACCGTTACAATACAACGACCGTTACAATACAAAACGACCGTTAACGCTCCACTCTTCTTCTCCAAATTCTCCCAAAGTTCCATTCGTTGGCTGAAACTTTGCTTTCGGTTGCCAGATTCTTCTGTCGTAACACTGCCCCCTTCCTAGGTATTGTTCGTCCCGAACAATTCTGGATTCCAAAGCTTCTTCAGTTCTTCGATGAAACGGAGCCAAACGATCCACGTGAACCACCTTGCACTTTGTAGCTGGACATCGACGAATGCGATATACCACGTCTGTGTCAAAAATGAAAGCGAATCTCATTATGACGTAGATTTCTTTTCTGACTGAAGCCTCGTCCACAAACATAATACGTGTAAGGCCTATAACCCTTGTGAACACGTTTATGTCTCTGCAGGGAGAAGAATCGACTAAGAGTTTTCGTGCAAAACCTGTAAAAAGTTTTCTTCTTTGGATTTTTACTTCTATCAACAGTAACAAGGAATGAAAGTCATTAGTGACATAAAATCTAGGGAGGAGTTTCATCCTACAGTCTGACCCTTTTGTCAGTTGACTTTCACTTAATTCAGAACTGTCGTGATGAACCTTCAGCCATACTTCACCTGAATCAATTTGATCCCCAAGGTGCTTCACAAATATAATATCAGCTCCATAATTCTTTTTAGCTCTTCGGTCCATCTCCTCCTTCCATACTCTTGCTAGAACTGCAGCTTCTAATCCGACAACCTTACCTGTTTCTCCTGTATAAGTGAAATCAGTGATGTGTCGGGCTGCTAGCAATATTTTTTCTGTTTTACCTTCACATAGCCAGCTTGCAACATCTTCAGATACTCCTTGTTCTATTAACATGTTATGAAACTTGTTCAAAGCATTGCCGTTATGCAGAACCTTACGGACACGTGATGCTTCATCTACCCTATTATCCACAATGTTCACAAAACGCAGAAGTTCTCCTAACTCTTCGACGAGCTCTTGCAGTTCCAAGGATCCGTTACCAAGAAAACACTGAACAGCTTCCATCACTTCCAGAGAGTTGTCAACAGAGTTTTCAAGTGAATCCATGTTGCTGATAACAGCTGAACAACTCAAACTCTTCATTCCACGAGCTTGTGATGCTGCAACCATTTTCTTAACTAAATCAACAGCAACATCTTCTGTACTGACGAGATCAATAGCTCCTTTTCCGAATTCATCATCATAAACCAAAGCGCACACTCCTTCAGCCAACTTTTTGGACACAATTGAGCATCTCATTAGAGGAACGCTATCTACGGTAGCCGTCAGATCCTTGCAGCGGTAAATCTCCTTATCTGTTGGCACCAGCTCCTCTGTCTGTACTACGATGCAGTATCCGACGTCTTCCATCATCTGCTCGATTTTATCTTTAGTGCAGTCAACTGTGAAGCTAGGGATGGATTCCAATTTGTCCAGAGTATCTCCCGTCAATTGGCGAGCACGACCGGAGATCATAGGGACCTTGAGACCTAAAGCAGCAAGTGCAGGAGCCAAGACAAGACTCACTTTGTTGCCGACACCTCCTGTGCTGTTTTCATCTACCATCCGATGGCGCCACTCGGGTCTCCAGCAAAACACATGACCCGAGGAGGTCATATTTGCTGTTTCTTCCGAATTCACTTTCTTGGAGCTCTCATTGTAATTAGCCAGGGAAATATCAGTCATGATTGCCAAATTGTTCATTCTGGAGATCAGCGACGAGTTCTGTAACATGATATTGTCCACTTTAGAGCTCTTGTAGTCGTGATAAAACTTTTCTATATCCTTATAATCTAAATGGTTATAATGTCCAAATCTGCACATTGACTGTTCAGAAAAGAAATTCAGCATGGTTTCGTTGAGATTGTCTGAGGGCTTTACTTCTCTCTGATCGTAACTCTGAGGCTTAGTTTCATCCAGAAAGTTAGTCTTTGAAGTACCGTCTCTGCCTGAAGCTCTTTTACTAGCATCACCTGTTATGCTTCTAAGCCATTCTTCGGAATTCCTCTTCCTTAATTCCCCACTTTCTATAAACGATTCAAGTGTGGCTATATGCTTCGGAAAAATCTCTCCGACTTCCCCGGTAACGTCGAATGGCACTTTGTATCTATTCTGAATGGACGCCTCTTCTTTACTCGGACCACTCTGCGAAACGTAAACTCTGTTTCGTTCCCCCTCATTACCACTCGTTACTCTGCCTTTGCGATAATTGTCCATGACGCATTTTGCTGACGGCGAGGAATAGAATACCTTTCGTGTGGATCTCTCTTCAGATCGTGCCAGACTTGTATATCTAGGTATTTTGAAGTGCAAAGCGTACTGTATAGTCTCACAGCTCTCTGATCTGTGTGATTGTTCTTCACAGTTCCTAGACATGTCACCAGCGACATAGACACTCTGCCATGCATCACCAGTAGTTGCGTGGTCAAAGGCATTATCTGCGCTATCTCTACGATTCTTGATTTTCAGTAGCAGATCCACATTTTTATATGCGTTGCCTTTCTCTTTTTCTTTTCCATGTTTACAATCTAACTTAACACTATCAAGATCATCTTTTTCACTGACAAATTCAACATTTAAACTATTGCATTGTCTATTGAGTTCGGTTTTATTATCTTTGAACTGATCAATAATCTTACCAACTTGAGAAGCCACTTCATCTCTCATCTCAGTATTTTGTGCGGCCATTTCGGCTTTCAAGTCACCTATTTTATCGCTTTGGGCAGCTAGATCACTTTTAATATCAGTCATCTGCGTAGCCATATCGGCTTTCATATCAGTCACCAGCGTAGCAATAACGGCTTTCCTATCAGTCATCAGCGTAGCAATAATGGCTTTCCTATCAGTCATCAGCGTAGAAATAATGGCTTTCCTATCAGTCATCAGCGCAGCCATATCGGCTTTCATATTAGTCATATCGGCTTTGAAGCTATTTATCAACTTTACTAATTCATCCATACTTCTAGTTAACGGCATTCAATTAATTAATCCCACTTCTGACACCAAATGTTGCGGATCACAAAAATGGATAGCCACTGAGCGTGAGTATTAAAAGCTATATTTCAAAACCAAATTCAATACAAAGTAAATTGTTACAAAGGAAATATGGATGAAGTATCTTATTAACAAATCAACTATTAACATGCACAAGTCATCAATCTTCCTGCATGAGCACACATCAGCTCTGTGTATTTTACTAAATACTACCTTTTACTTGATTTACCAGGTCACCCGAAGATCTTCACTCGTAAACCAATTCTCGTCCTGTGCTAATAACTTTTCACACACTAGCCGAACAAAAAGACAGTCCGTGTAGACATTCGAAGTTAGCCATAAAAGTTCCCACTTTTATACTTCCGCGTATACACAACACATCAAGTTACTTCTTGATACTTAACGATAAAAGATCCCACTTTTATCCTTCCGCGTATACACAACACATCAAGTTACTTCTTGATACTTAACGCGCACTGTCTCAGAACAGCTCACCGTCCATTTTCGAACTCTTCGACCGTTACAATACAACGACCGTTACAATACAAAACGACCGTTAACGCTCCACTCTTCTTCTCCAAATTCTCCCAAAGTTCCATTCGTTGGCTGAAACTTTGCTTTCGGTTGCCAGATTCTTCTGTCGTAACATTATTAAGTACTAAAAGCACCGATCTGGAATCTGATAATAGGAGAAAATGGTTATGATCTTGAATAATAGAGATGACGGTTCTGATCAGTGCTCTATTAACGTTCGTCTAAGAATATGAATGTTCCTGTTGGCAATTTTTTCCATATAAATTGCACATTTATATGGAAAATTATATTTTTTATATGGAAATTTATATTAAGGCGTATATTTCCATATAAATTATATATATAATTTTCATTTATATAATTCATCATATATATAATTTTCCATATAAATTATAAGACGTACAGTGCTGTATTAATGTTCGTCTAAGAATATGAATGTTCCTGTTGGCAATTTTTTCCATATAAAGATTGCGCGTGAGGGCAGGAGATGCCGATTCCAGTTTGTTGTTTAGATACTGAAGGATCAGCTCTAATTCAGACGGCTTCCGGCTATTTTTTTCAATTAAGAGTTGCTGAAAGCTGAGAGAATCAGTAAGAATTTTGTAAGGTGGACACATCCGTGGCGGAATTGCAGGCTATTGTCTGATTGAAGGAGAGTGATTGATATTTAATGATTCCAATCGAGCATGTGCTAATAGTGGGAAGGGTTTTTCCTCCCAATCCAGCGATGAAATTGTAAAAATTGTGGTTGACGGCACATTGTTCGTATAGCTCCGATGGTAACGGTGATATCATTTCTTTTATTGTGCTCCTATCAGACATTAAGACGAACCAGTGAAGGGAGGGAAAATGCTCTCGTCTCAGCTTAAAGAAGTGGTAAAGGTGTAGCTTTGGGTAAGCCAGTTACTGATCGTAGAGCTGCCTGTATGCAGGAGAAACGACAGACCAGTAAGAAATAATAGCCGAAAGAAGTGGAGCACTGTATGTTATCGTTGATCTAATGGTTGACGTTATTAATAGCATTAAGTTGTGTCTATTAAGACCATTTGTTGGAGAGGATAGGTTTCTGATGATGTTAAGTAGACCAAGGTTTCTTTTAAAAATAGAAGCCTTCTTCTACTTAACACTGCTGAAGGTTTTTAGGATTTACTTTCCAAGTCAATGGAACACTGAAGCAACATTTTATTAACATAAAAAAGTAAATCCTAAAATCTTCAGCATAGGCAACCAAACTAAAGAGAAAAGGAGATAAAATACACTCTTGTCGAACACAGTAGTAAAGAGGCATTTATATAGAAGAGTGAAATAAATCAATTGAGGCATTAATTCTTTTAAATTTATTGGTGGCCAGCTATTATTTTGAATAACATTTAAGGTTAATCTTAAGTCTATGAGGATTTCAAGAAAGCCAAATTGATCCACATTAGGTTTTGGTTGACTTCAGCAGGTTCTCATATATCCTATGCTCTTCCCCAGGGTGAAGGGAAAATTCATGCAAAGTTTGGTGCCTCCAGCTCTTTTCGGGGCTGAGTGCATAAGCAGACAGATACACAAACATAGAAACTGTCTTCTTATATGTTGGATTTATATTAATTTATATCAGTAATTAATACTACTCTGTATTTATGCGGCATGTGAAATTTAATAGATATACTATGATTGGTCTGTTCACTACTCTCTTAAAACCATTTTAACATTTTTTCTCCTGTTAAATTTACTAAAAACGGAAAACAGACTGAATGCTTTAAGATTATAAGTGTTAAGAAAACTTTTTTTGACTCTAATGAATCATTTCAAAACATATCAGCTATTTAACTAAATGTGGATAGATGATAATGGATATCAAATATTACTCAGCTGAGACTTCATTGCTGGTTCATAAGTTCTGAATTGGAAAAAATCATAATTAATTTATCAGCCGTAAGAGATACTGTTTCCATAAGTTCTATAATTAAGAGCATTGCGTAAATGTAGTCTTTAACTTACTGTATAATTCTGCAATTATTGCAAAATAATTTATCATTACATTAAAATCTGTCAGAATTCTAAATTGAATCAAGGATTCGGGAAAAGTTTCAGCCTATGAAGGTTTTTGGCATTTGGCATCATGCAAAAACTGGGAACTTAAAAGTGAAATATATATCTTATAAAGTGCGAAAATTGAGTAATTTGTATTTATTTTACTCGTTTCATTATTTGTTATTCAAAAGTAATAGTGTAAAGCGAGATTTAAAATTATTTTAACTAATCTCTATTAAGGTACCAAAAAATGCTTTTACGACTGTCGAAGGCAAAAAAAGCATAGGATGTTCCTAATATTTGTAAAAATTTAATTACCATCTAGTCTCCCAAGTTTCCGCCATGAAAGGAAGTGTGAGCATCGAAAATGATTTAACGCGGAGAAATTTTCAGTTTTTAGTAGTGCCTCTCTTCAAATGGGATTCTCTCAAGCGTCAGGACGAATGCTTCCGATCTCCATCGCGTGTTAGGTGCAATGTGTTGTCCAGCTGAGCGTGATCCACGCCGGATCCGAGAAGGCTCTGGCTCAAAAATGAATGACGCTTTGCATTTATAACGATGTTACCCGCAAACTTTCAGTTTCTGCTAATATTATTTAAAATATATTTCGTTGCATATAACATCAACGTTTTAATTTTGTCATAAAAAAAATTATAATTAATAAAATATAAATAAAATAAATGATTTCAAGCATGCATTTCCATATATATATATATCATAATGATGCATCACATACAGATTATTTTTCCCAAATCGGGTACAAGTGGGCTCAAAAGTCACCGAAATAGGTCGGTCGGACTAGAGCTCAACAACTTTGGGCTCGGGAGGAACCAGGCTCAAAAACGTGAGCACCAACTAATCTCTAATTTTAAATGATAGGTTTCTCTCTAAGTTCATTTATAACTGTGATATTGATCATAACTTATGATACAGATCATAAACTTCAAATACTTCATTTTATTGCCGAATGATCTGGAATCCGATTTGGAAAAGATTGTCTTATCACTTGTAATTGTTAATAAATTAATTAATAATTTTAATAATATTATTAATTATATTATATACATTATATTATATTTTTATTAATAATATTAATTAATTAATTAATAATATTGTAATTGGAATTGGAATTGTAAGCACAGCTGTACAAATCAGAAGTTACACACCTGTCATAGGTGGGAGGATTCGGAATTACAACCACTTGGACACAAGTTTATTCCGTCTGTCGTCGATAAGGAACTTCTCATACTCTTGAAATGAACAAATCGCATTTATTTGGCATGACGCCAGATAAGGCTGCTCCCGTCATTAATAACTCAATAAATGCCCTGCCTCAATAGATAGCAAGCTTGAGGTAACTTACCAGTGACTCTTCTCAATTGATGTTACTCTCATCCGAGACCTGAAAGACGTGAATAATTCGAAGGCTTGATAGCCTCTCCTTGGCATCATCAAAACTTTCCTGCCTCTCTCTCAAGATTCACCCAAAAGGCTATTCTCTTTCTCCTCACTCGAGCCTCTCGAAACGTCTCCCAATTCCCTTGTTAACGAACTCTATCTCGCTCCGTTGTCCTACGATCTGCTCATGTAATGCATTTAGCTGAATGTGAGTGAGTGATGGCGCTAATTCTAACTCTGATGCATACTTGTGCATCAGAGTTAGAATTTGAGATTATCGCAAAATTCGACATACAGGGTATCCTTTAAAGTAAAATTTTGATCTAAATATGAACTACGTCTACTAGAAATATTGAAATTGGTGCTTAGGTAAATTTCTGGTTGTAGATCTCAGAAACATTACAAAACTTGATATTCAACTTGGAGTTCAAGGTCAAATAGAGGATAGAGTTGTATCTAACTATAAGCATATCTTCTAGATCTGCGGAATTCGGTGTCTAGAGATAATCTGTAATCTAGATTCCAGAAAAAACTCGATTAATTAACACACTTATATAAGATTCCTATAGAGAAATATCATTGATGGTAAATAAGAATTCTCAGTGAAATTGTTTACAATCAAAATATACATCTAATATGAATTTAGCGTCAGTTTACTTTTTTTTAATTTCTTCAACTAGTCACTTTTGATCACTGAGATTTCTGTATATAATTTCCTACTCAAATAGGAAGGAAGGCTATCGAGAAATGAAGATGCGCAAAGGGAGGCGATTCAGTTATGGTATGCTGACCCATCTGACGTTTTCCTTCTTTATATTTCATCAACAGCCTTTGGTCTACTCTAAGACATCCAGCAGTCTTCTGAAATAGGAAAGCAATTCACAATTCCTGAATGACACTCTCCTTCCCCATGAGAATATCAGACTCAAAAATTAGAGGTTGGGTTGTTTTACCTCTGAGCGGCACTTTTTTGCACACCATGGGCTAAATGGCCAGGTCACATGGACCCCGAAGGCTGAGAGAAGGTTGGGGGAGGGAACCTACTGGAACAGCTGTTGGGAGACAGATGGTAGTCTCCCGTCAAGGCCATCCAGC
This sequence comes from Ryuthela nishihirai, assembly GCA_038380435.1. Taxonomy (NCBI): domain Eukaryota; kingdom Metazoa; phylum Arthropoda; class Arachnida; order Araneae; family Heptathelidae; genus Ryuthela; species Ryuthela nishihirai. Next base: position 68,212,723 of record JAWZYU010000013.1, on the reverse strand, counting down.
GTGTTCTTTAACGTGCACAGGGTATGGCTCTCCCGCACACGGGGTCATGTCTTAGCGTCCCATCCGACGGACGGCGGCATTTCCAAGCCCATCGGTGTCCCCTACTGACCGTGGGCAAGGCGGGGAATTTTGCGGAGATAAATCTCAACGCTGACCCAGCTGGGACTCGAACCTGGGAACTACAGATTACGAGCCTGGCGCGCTACCGACTGAGCCCCCCCCCCTCCCCAACACAAAAAAAATAGAGGATATATATATATATATTTCGAAACAACATTACATAATATATATTTCCATTTAATTATTTAAAATTTTGAATAATCAAAGTTTTTCATCTGAACTGTCTCATTAATTAAGCAAAGTCGCAGGGATGCGATATAAATAGTTGTCCACTATAACTACGTTCTTTCTCTGACAATATTTTTCTTTTACACAAATACATACAAAGTAGAGATAGATTGTAATTAAAAAATGAAATATTTGATATAAGTATAGTAGGAGTTCCTTTCCTCTGCTATAAAATACACTAGCACCAGTCAAATGTACTTAATTAATTCGGTAGTGTGGGAGATATTGGGGATAAATATTATTGCTGCCACAATTGGGAATGGAAAATGGGAGCAGCAGATTATTAGCCTGGCCAATGTCATCTTGATACACCAAGCCTGGACAGACAGTGGCAAAAGCGGGGAGAAAAAAAGAACATTAAATATGCGTGATAATTTAATTAAAATCTACTTGTTTTTAATCTACATAAAGAAAATAGTTTATTCAAAGCGGCTACATTAACCTATTTATGAATATTTTAAAATTGGTTCCCGATTTTTTTTTATTAATAGTTACCTGTTGAGTTTTCACAAATACAAATTTAATTAAAATAGCTGCTATTGATCTAAGCGATCTGGGTTCGAGCCCCGGGTAAAGCATGAATGTTCGTGTTGGTTTCCTGCAATCCTCACAGATATCAATCCTCACATATAAACTGACAGGCTCTTGTGGCAGACCTCTGTGATAAGCAGCTGCTTAAGGGGGTATATCTTTCTTTCTTTATATATTTAAACGTTAATCCTTCTTTTATTGCACTGTCCAAGACTGATATGATATAGGTGGCTTTGGTCTACTAATCAGCTGAGTCAACAAGGCCCCTAGTGATTGTTCTATTTGCAGTTAAGCTCCTTTTAGTTTTGTAAATTTATTTTTGATCATTAAATTTCAAACGGGATTGGATATAGACACTGTTAAAATACAATTATTATAATTGAAAATATGCATTTGCCTAGTAAATAAGTGCAGTTTCATTTCAAATGCAGTAATTTTATTTATGGTTCTTAGCGAAATTTTAAATCTGTGAACAAGCTTATTTTGTTCACAGATAATATTCACTTTTTCAATTTTGAGCCTCATACTTTAAGTCTTCGTCTTTTAGATTTCATACGATCTATATTTCTTCCAAAATATCGATGAAGATCATAATTCAATGCCACGAAAATGTTCAGCGAATGCATTAAACTGACCGTAAAGATCGTCGCTTAGAGCGAGCTCTCATGTGACATTTCTCGTGTGAAAAATGCAAGGAATAATTTTTCAAATATCAACTCACCTGTCCATTTGTCTGTCGCGTAGTTGGCTCCACAGAATACTACGCAAAAACGAACTCACGGATCAGCGAGACTTGAAAATTCGATAAAAGAATTCTTAAGTTGAAAGACATTCCACGATCAACTGTGTAGTTCATGAGCGTATAGCCGACGTGCTTAGCTCTCAAGACTCAACTTTTACGACTAGCTTCGATCAAAAAATCTAGACAGGCTTCAGGCCGTTTGCTCAGTGACCGAAATAACGTCGCAGACACTGACATTGCGAACTGGGTATTATAGTTTGGGAAAAAAGTAGTGGCAGAGGGGTGAAAAGTCCCACTTTTTTTCTTAAACGAAATTTGCCAACGAAATGTTATATAAAAGATCAGGAGAAACAAAGTGTAAAGTTACCCATGTCATACCAATGGTAAGTGAAATTCGAAGATCCATAATTTCTTTTTTCCTTCCTATTTCGAAATCAAACCATGATAGGAATTGAACTTCGTAATTGGCAGTTAAGGCCTCGTGTATTTCCCTCCCTCCTGTTTCAAAAGTGAATAATGGTATTACTCAACATCACTCTTTATTTTGGGCTGCTGGAATATTTATTCACTTGATGTTAATTTAAAAATTGAAACTCATTTGGCGTTTACATTAAAAAAGTAATTAAAGCAATATTTAGAGGTTTTAATGACTGAAATGTATCTAAATTTTGCTTCATTTAAATCTGCTCTGAAACTATATATATACTAGAATTTATTAATTGAACCACAATTTAGATTGAAAAGCTGATAAATAGTGAATCCTACTGTTGATTAGTATTAAGGAGCATCAGTGCTTAATCTGGCACAAAATGTAATAAATAACAAACAGCCATTTTCAAAGCCTTCTCTCACCTGAATTATTTTACATAACTTCTTGGTGGGAAATGTGAGAATCGTATCAGTTTTACGTTGTTGAATAGTTAAGGCATTTTCACTTTAGCTGAATAAAGATTCATTCACTCACTCAGTTCTTTGCTTATTTACAATTATCTCTGATTCATTTCATGACTAAGTCTAATTCATTACTAGTCTTCATATATCCTTTTGGGACATATAACTTAAATTTCGGAGATTGGCTGATTGACTCCCTCCCTATCTCACTCATTCATTAGACTTAAATACGATATCTATACAGAAAACTAACTGCTTAGAAATTAGAGATCTCAATCACATCAATTTAGACCTCGATTTTAAGCAGTTTTCTTTCAATATTTAAAGAATTATGGAATTCCAAATATTTAACAACGCCAATTTCAATTATGAGATGCTCTAGGGAAATTTGGAGTCGCTCGCCCTCTCCCAGATAACTCCATGAACTCAGAAATAACATCTTCTAATAGCATTAAAATCTTCGGCCCACAATCTCAAAGATTTTAACCCAAAAAATACATATATATTTCGCACCTGTTCTTAATCCTGCCCATTCTAAGGATTGTAAAACATCCTACAGTCTGTCATGCATTGAACTGACACCAATCATCCAGAGCAACCACCGTTCTTAGCTGAAATACTAGCTAAAAGAACATTTGCGATTTGGATTTTGCTCAACAACTCTATGAATGTCAAGCTAAAATGAATATCTTCGACTTTATAAATGAGAAGTTGCCTCGTTTATGTCGAAGACACCATTTAGAGTAACGTAAATTGAGGGAAAAACGTTTTTAAACAAAAATTGAAATCTGTTATCTGGAAGTGTTTTTTTTTTGCGAAATGGTAGACAATATATTCCCAAGGATTGATTGCTGATGATGGTGATGAACTGATCATTGAATATAATTATAATATTATCATCAATTTTCCAGTATAACACCATAACTTCCGTATACGCACTTTTAAGAATGTAATAAAGAAAATGATAAAATGCTTTATTTTTTTATCGTTATAACTTCATTCAGTCATCGAAAAATCAGCGGGAAATCTAGAATTATCTTTAGATTTGGAGCCAAATATAACATAATCTGTTCTTAGATTCTTAACCTGAAAATGAAGGATTTTAATTTATATACTGTTCAAATATAATCCCAATACATTGTTAGAAGCTTTTTCTCAATCATATATCGTTTAAGTGTAACTAGAAAACTAAGATAAATTTAAGCATTTAGCACAGATATTTCAAAATGACTCATAAATCTCGGATTTGCATACATACGTTTACTGGCAAAGCAAGATAGTATTTGAGGGATAAATCAAAACCTTACCAACTCAATATTTTTTGCAGAATATGAAAGTAGAATTTTAAAACTACATATTTTATATTTTGTGTAGTATTTTTCGTAGGAATAAATCAGGTAGAGACTAAATCAATCATTTTTTTTCGTTATCACTATAATATCACACTGAGAGTTACTACTACATTAGTAAATTATGTTTATAATTTTAATATATATTTTACTTTACAAACATTTATAATAATAAATAATTTTCCATACTGTCATATTGTAATCATTCACGAAGAGAATCATCTTCTCAAAGTGGCTACAATAGTGTGTATTTTTCATATTTGTAGAACCATTAAGGAATGATATACAAAGCAATTTAAAGTTATTTAAACAAAAAAAAACGTTCTTTTGGCATCAAGATTTTACTCAGGGAATTTTACGATGCAGAAAATTTGGTTTCATATGCTTAACAAGAACTTAAAAGATTCATTCTAATATCACACTGAGGTATACTTCACACTGAGGATTACTAGTACAGATTATGATTCAATATAAAATTTCATTTATAATGATATATGATTTTGGATAAGAATCAACATTGAGGTACTTTTCAAAGTAGCTAAAATACTAGTAAGTCTCCTACTGTTAGGAATATATATCATATTTCATCCCTAACAGTGGAATAGAAATTAATATGACTTGCTTTATTTGATATTTTAGAATATAAATTGCGGTTTTCAATGAGTGAACATTTATATATGCACAGTCGTATCAGAATAATATGACCACCTACCATACATATACTATGGTTGGTGGTCATATTATTCTGATACGACTGTGTATATTAAAATGTTGGAAACTTAAATATTTCTTCATATTTTACAAGCACATTTCCTTTACATTCAAGTTTAATATGACAATTTAAACTGTTAATCATGCAAGTATTAAATGAAAAACTGCTATCACTTCATGTACGATAGTTTAGCAATGTACATCAGTATTTATATATTCAGTTTTAAAAATGCTTCAATGGCTAAATTGCGAAAAAGGGAAAAATAACATCTCGTAACATTTGCATATTTCCTCAATACGGAATCGTTTATAATTTACAGAGCACTGCCATAAATAACAACCAGAGAACTACATTTTAACGTGCTAACAACTTTTAACTCCGATGACCTTTCTTGTTATTACCACCATTCAAAGAAAAAATATTAAGTAATTTAATTATACAAGAAATATACAAAAACTGGAAACGTACTTCGAATTCATCTTCGGAACAAAACGTTTTCTACTTAACTACATGAATCCACTTTCTTTGCAGCTCCAAATTCTTCGGGAAATTAAACAGATACATTTGGTACTGTTGAATAATTTCCATTATATCCAGTAACTGAACATCGAGAGGGCATATAGAAGATTGTACACCACTTTAAATCACTAAATTTCGAAATAACACTACAAAAGACTAAAGCACAAAAGAATTAGGAAACGTTTCACGCCACTGAAATATAATATTACAACTGCTACACGTGCGTTAATACTACCATTGCTAGTACAATGTTGGACCGGATCACCGGGGTTGGCATGATAGCACTTCCGATCTTTGGTCCAATGGCCTTCTGTTATACAAGATGTTGGCTGTAGGTCCCGATATCGCAGGGAAAGATACTGTAGCAGACAGCAAGTAGGTCAGTGGAAGTGAAACAGTGCATGTGTGTTTCAGTTATGCCAAGGCAACGAACGCGAGTGCGTTATCAGCAGTTAGGCTCATTCGAATGGGACCATATCATTCGGATACCTCAGGCAAGTTGGCCTACCTGTCTTATATAGACCATTTCGGTCTCACAGTGAGCACTGTAACTCATTTTTTGGAGCAGTGGATGAGGACACTTCACATCTCCATGACTCAGGTTCCCGCAGATGTACCACACCACAAAAAGATCGCTTCACTAACCAATAAGCAGCACCCAAACCCTGTGAAACATCTGCAACAATCTAGTGCAATGTGGTACCTGTAATGCATACACCAGTGTCCACATGGACCATCCGACGACGTTTAAATCTAGCAAAAATTACCAACATGACGTCCTTTATGCAGGCTACCTCTGACTGCTAATCATTGCCAGGCACGTCGTATATGGTGCATCGAGCTTGTGTCATGGGAGGAGGAGTGGCGAAATGTCATCTTCTCCGATGATTAACACTTCTGTTTGGTTGCAGATGATGGTCGCATCAGTATTTGGCGTTACTACAGAGGGCAGCAAGATCTGGCACACATCGAGGAGTGACACAGTGCCTGTACAACTGGTATTCTGATGCGGACTATCTTCAGTTATAACTCCAGAACATCTTTAGTGTTTGTCTAGAAAATTTTGATAGCCGAACGATACATCGGCGACATTCTGGTGCCCCATTGCCCATCTTTCCCGCAGAACTCCCCTGGTGACATTTTTCAGCAGGATAACGCATGTCTCCATAAGGCATGCATTGTTCAACAGTGTCTATAGAATGACAACACTTTACCTTGGCATACAATGTACTCGAATTTCTCACCTACAGAGCTCATATCGGCTGTGCTGTGTCAACGTCTCTGACAATATCGACAATCAGCACACACGATGAAACTTTGAATCTTCATTGCTGGAAGGAATGGAGGGAAGTATATATATGTTGACAATACGATATGTGAAAGTTCATGATATAATTAGGACCTGTATTTTTAAGCCGTCCCGTGGCCGAGTGGTTAGGACGCTTGGCTACTGATCTAAGGGACCTGGGTTCGAGCCCCGGATTAGGCATGGATGTGTGTGTCGTTTTTCTGCTGAGGTCCTGTCATCCTCTCAGATCTCCTACTGTGGCATATAAACTTATAGGCTCCTGTCAGACCTCTGTGGCAAGCAGCTACTTGAGGGGGTATTTATTTTTTATTTATGCATCAATGACTCAGTGTCTGACTGCAAGCTTCGCTGCCAGCAGGAGTGATATCCAATATTGAGACCCAATATTGGTGGCCCCTGAAAACATCCTTAATATATGACAGTGATCGTCGATTACTTCTTGTAATTACTTCCTTGTAACCTGCTCTACCACTTTGCTCAGTTTCACCCAGATTCCAGGCATGTTTCATATGTTGCGATTTTTGTTCCCGTGAGTGTATGTACTATGAGTCATTAAATGAATAAATCGCTTTTGAACAATGAATAATTTTAAAATACGTATCATTTTGTGTGATATTATGTTCTTCACTGAGTACAGTTAGGCTAAACAGTAAAAACGTTTTTTACCAAATACTTAAGTACTTCATAGATGATATTATGGGTATTTTAAGGCTGGGTTCTTTCTGCTCGTAAAGGCTGAAATAAAAAAAGAAATGCGCAGTTTACTAATGTTAATAAGCAAGAAATGGACAACTCAATTAATAATTAAGGCATATGACAGCAGAAAAACTATTATTTATAGTTTCCTTAGCAGAAAAAAATGTACCAGAAAATATTTTTATATGCCTAAGAAAAAGGATGATTAAATTGGCGTTTATTAAATTGTAACTTTAATGCCAATTTATAATACTATTTGATAAACAAAAATGATTCAATAAAATGAATAGTTTGCATACTGATAGCAACTTTAATCGGAAGTCATATATACCATTTTTGGTTAATAAGTTAAAATATATTATTAACTGAATTATTGTATTAAAAAGTATGTAAACATTGTTCTTTTAAAATATTTGTAATCTTTCATGGGTTGGTTCTTTCTTCCAGTATGGCAGTACTGACTGAGGGTTAATATTACTACAACAGTTTGTTACCTCTAATAAAGATACAAAACAAGGCTCTAAGAGCAATATTAATCTTTAAATCAATATTCTGTAGATAATTTATATTTGTTTAGTGATATTTTACCAATATGTAATTATACATATACAATTTTTTGTTATCCTCCAATTTTACATTTCCTATGCATGTTGCGATTTACAAGTTCTGTGAATAAATGTACTTGTTCCAACAGCTAGTAAAGAAAGTTTCAAAAATCCTTTGAATATTTGCTCCCTAGAAAACAATAATCTACCTCGATGGTATCAAAAATATTCGATCGTATTATATTTTTGAAAAGTGAGTAAAGGATTTTGTCGCTAGATTAAATGATATTGAATTATTATAATTGAGGTATTTAAAGTATAAAAAAAGTTACGTTGATTTTTGAATATCTAGTTACTCTTTAAAATTTGAATGCGTGGTTATATTGCGAATGCAATCGAACAAAATAAACCCAAAAGCGACCTTAGACATGGGAATCAGAGACAATTCGACACGTGACATCAATCTATTGAAAGTAGAGATCTGTGATTTAAAGACAGAAATGAAAGAATTGAAACGAAGTATAGAATTTTTTTCTAGCAAGTATGACAAACTGACGCAACAAGTAATAAATTACGAAAAAATCAAAAGGATTTAACTACAAAAATCTATGAAGCCGAAAATTTAAACACTGAAATGAGAGAAGAGATTAAGGAGCTGAAACAAAATCGTAATGACGTGGAACAATATGGACGCAATAAAAATATAGAAATTCATGGTATTCCCATAAATGAAGGGGAGGATGAAACAGAGCTTAAAATACCGTTGAATAAAATTTCCCAGTCATTAAACATAGTCAACTACACATACAATATGATTGAAAAAGTTCACAGACTTCCAGAAAGAAATAAAAGCAAAACCCCAAAGATAATTGTTCAATTCGTTACATGGAAAGATAGAGACATTTCGATACAAAACAGGAAAAAAAAATTACAACCACAATTGCAGACCTTAATGATAGGAGGAACACCAATATATATTAATGAAAACATGACTATTATTAACAGAGAACTTTTCTGGAGAGCTAGGATGTGTGCAAAAGAAAAAAAAATATAAGTATGTTTGGTTCAAAAATGGAAAAGTTCTAGTGAGGAAATCAAATGGTGAAATAATTATCAATGTTGATATGTTCACCAATTTTGATGATTTTTGAACTTTTAGATATATCCGATAAACCTTGCTTTTTTCTCTTTTTTTTTTGCTCTTTACTTTTGCTTTTTCTTTTTGTTTTTTTTAATATTCTTTTTAGCTATGTCTGATTTGAATATTGAAGGTCTTAATAGCAACTATGATGTTGCTTATGTAACTACAGGTTTAGAAGTGGAGGCTTGGTTCGTAAATAATTATAGTAAATTATTCACAAAAATAAATTAGGAATTGCTCATGTTAATATAAGAAGTAAAAAAAAACATTTCGATTCATTAAAATTAAGAATTAACAATTACATCAAACACATTGACTTGCTTGTTTTAACTGAAACAAATGTAAATAAATATGAAAATTATTTATATAATATTGATAAATTTAATAAAATTGCAAATGATAATATAAATAAAAATATTAGGGGGATTTCAGTATACTATAAAGAAAATCTAGATATTGAAATTATTTCACAACAAACACTTCCAGCGGAAACTATACATATAGAAGTAAAAAAAAAATAATATAATATATCATGTTTTAGCACTATAAAGATCACCTAGTACAGATGTGAACTATTTTCTGTTAAATTTCTGAAACTGGATGGAAAACACAGAAAAAGATCAAAATCAGATTTTAATAGGTGATTTTAATATCGATACAATGAATATTAAAAAACATGGCACAGAAACATATATCACACTATTGACTGAAATGAATTTTGAAAGATTAATAAGGGAAGCTACAAGAGAAAAAATAGTAAAAAATAAAATTACCAAAACCTGTATATACCATATTAATATTAAACTAATTAAAATATGTCAGCAAATTCAATAATTCAAACAAGCAAAATAGCAGATCACTATACGATTTTAACACTGATTAGCAACACCAATAACAATTTGAATAATACTAATTATAGTGAAACAGACCAGGAAAATAAGAATTGGTCATATGACCATAACAATATAAACAAAGCTATTTCTGAAATGAATTGGAATTTAGAAAATTATGGAGACAACTCAATGGATGAATTAAACCTATATAAAGTATTTAAAGACATTTATGGTGGAATTTTAGGAAAAAATAGAATATATATGAGGAGAGTTGGAAAGGTAAAAAGAAATCATAGCAAAAATTGGATAACACCGAACTTGATAGAATTAATTGAAGAAAGAGATAAAGCTTGGATTAAATTTAAAAACAATGATAAAAGTGATGCTTATAAAAATAACTATAAGAAATTAAGGAATATGGTTAATATTCAGATTAGAAATCAGAAACAACTTTATTATAGAAATAAACTTATAATGAAAAAAAAATTATATGAAGGCTACCTGGCAATTAATATATGAAATATTAGAAGGAAAACAGAAAAAATCAGCGGACGATGTAATATTTGACAATATGTCCAAAAAGAAATTATCTGTGGAAGAAATAGCAAATAATTACAATGACATTTATAATACACTAATTTTCGAGATAAGAAATACAAATCACCAAGACGATATAAATTATGTTCCAACCATGATGCAAAGAGTTTTGAAATCTATCTATATACATGAAATCACTGAAAAACAAACTATGAAATAATTACTTCATTAGACACCAATAAATCACCTGGTTACGATAATGTTTGCGTTAAACATATAAAATTTAATAAAGAACCACTACTTTATTAAATAATAAAAAATAAAAATTAAATATTAAATAATAAAGAAACACTACTTTATTATATCAAAAATTATAAATCAGATTATATTTACTGGGAACATACCTACTGAACTCAAAACAGGTATTTTAAGACCTATTTTTAAAGGTGGTATTAAGGAGGATTTTTCTAACTATCGACCAATAACAATTCTGCCTATTTTTTCAAAAATAATGAAAAAAAATATATATATAATACTGTTTTTAACATTTTACTTAAACACAACATAATTAATAAAAATCAATTGGCTTTAAAAAAGGAAACAACGCAATTCAACTAATTTCCAAAATTGCAAAAAATATTAAATAAATCATTGAATAATAGGGAAAAAATTGTAACTATATTCTTATATTTAAAGAAAGCCTTCGATACAATAGATAACAGCATTTTACTAAATAAATTGGAAAATTACGGTATTCGCGGTATATTGTTAGATTGGTTTAGAAATTATTTATCAGATAGATACACAATTACTAAAATAAAAAACTGCTATTGCAGAAAAGTAATTACACGATATGGAATTCACAAGACTCAATTTTAGGTCCTTTATTGTTCCTAGTATACATAAATGATTTGTTCAGTACAAAATTAAATAGTGCTATTTATCTGTATGCTGACGACATTGTTTTAATAAACAGTCAGAAATATTTAAATGATAGCATTTCAGAGGTTCAAACAGATTGCAATAATATTATTAGATGGTTAAATCATAATAAAATCTATTTAAATGAGAAAAAACAAAACTGATGATTTTTCATTCACCAGGATTCATCAAAACCTCTTTATCAAAACTCATAAAATAAATTGCAGAAAAAAGGATGCTTCAAATTGTGAATCATTATGTAGTCGCCCACTTGTTGAGCAAGTAAATAAAATAAATTACTTAGGAATCATTTTTGATGAATATTTTAGGTGGAATGCCCATATATCCCACATATGTGAAAGCTTGAGAATATCAGCGATAAAAATTCAAATATTGAAATACGTATTAAATATGGAAATTTGTGTATTATTTTATGAAGCAATATGCGAATTATGCTATTTTAAAATATGGAATAATTGTGCATGGAACAACTAACTTAACTAACATAAATAAAATAGAAAACCTGCAGTCTATAATAGCTAAAAATATTATTCCGTTTCATTTGCAAAAAAATATAAAACTTCCATCGATAGATTAAAATTTTTAAACCTTTTATCCTACAGCAATTTATATAAATATAATGTAATAATTAAAAATTTTTGACGAAACTTACAAACTTAAAATTCAACATAACAAAAATACAAGACTTCAAAACCAAGGTTATTACAAATTGCCAAATTTTCGAAATAATTACGGGAAACATACCTCCGAATATCAAGTACCACTTATATTTAATGCTATTCCAAAAGAATTACTAAATATAGATTCTTTTAGAAGACTTAAAATGAAATTAAAATAATTATTTGGTATTTTCTAATTAGCTGTTTATTATGTGTTGTGTTTTGTAGATTTATTTGATGTACACCATTTTTGTGGCTGACTGACCTATGTTTAATATAATTTATTCATTTTCCTGTAGATAAACTATTTAGCTTTGCGGATCAAATTGTAAATGTATTTGTATTCTTTACTCTTATGAATAAAAATTATATTCTTTGAAAAAAAAAATAATTGAAAGTGTTTATAATATCTACTTACTATTATTGCTTTTCATCATCATCATCGTCGTCGTCTTCGTCATCATCCTCAAGCAGCCATGGGCTAAGCAGGTCCAATCAGATTATACAATTTGCTTCTCGAAATACAACTCTGAGCTATATCTGCTGCATCCGCGTCACTTTAGGCCAAGTATAACAAGGTCCTGTTTGACATTATCTGCCCACCACAATCTAGATCTAGCTTTCTTTCTGAGGTCTTTAGGAACACTATTCATAACCCTATTCGCTAATCTACAGGGTGTTTCAAAACTCTATGTACAAATTTTAATGGAAGATATTGTACACCAAGACAAACCTTTTCCGTCTATGAATGTATGCCTGCTGACGCAACCCTTCAGTGCTGTTTGGCTGCCTGCAATTGGCTACAGGGGCGAAGTGGAAACGGAGAACGGACTGTGTTTGCCGTCGGCATTCGAAACTCAAGACACATTACCTGCAAAATGGGGTGTTTCACGACTGCTGAGATGGCTGACATGCATCTGGTGTATGAGTTCCCGATGGAAACGGAAGAGCTGCTATGCTTGTAGCAACAGTGCTTCCCAAACAGGCGTGTGCCAAACCACCAAACATTTGCGCGTTTGCACCGGCAACTGCGAGAAACTAGAACATTCCATGCAAACCTGCATGACCCTGGTCAGGAGAGAAAAATGCGCACTCTTGACATGGAAGAAGAGATCTTACGACGGAGTGAGGACAATACAGGCACAAGCATGCGAGCTGTTGCACGTCGCCTGGGTGTGAACCACGCCCTCGTGTGGAGAGTGTTGCATGAGCAGCAGTTACATCTATTTCATCGTCAGAGAGTCCAGACATTGCAACCTCAGGATTATCCTCTTCGTGTGGAATTCGCACGCTGGTTTCTGCAGCAGACCACGGTGCAGCCTGATTTTCTGGCTCATGTGCTCTTATCAGATGAGGCCTTTTTAACACGGTTTGGTGTGTTTAATGTTCATAATTCTCACATTGGGCGCACGAAAATCCATAGCCACAATGGCGCATGGTCATCAATAACGGTTCGCCGTCAATGATTGGGCGAGTATCGCCCATGACATTTTGATTGGGCCATGCCTGCTGCCTTCCCGACTCAAGGGGCAGATTTATCGGGCATTTCGTGAAGAAACGTTACCCGGAGTGCTGGAAGATATTTCCGTGGCTATTCGCAGACGAATGTGGTTTCAACACAATGGGACACTAGCACACTTCAGCGAAGATGTGAGGGATTATCTGAACGTCACTTTTGGGGGTCGATGGATAGGGGTGGACCCGTCGCTTGGCCACCAAGAACGCCCTATTTAACATGTATCGATTTCATCATCTGGGGGCATATGAAGAACCTCGTGTACGAGACTCCCATTGACTCATTTGAAGACTTAGTCGCAAGAATCGCTGTCGCCGCTGCAACTGTTAGGGGAAATTCTGGGAATCTTTCAACATATCTTCATACGGCAATCAATGCTTCGACGCTGCCATGCATATAATGCGTCCGGTCGCAACTTTGAGCACCTTCTTTAAATAAACATGTTGTTCACACTTGTTTCCATTCATTTATGTAACAGTTCCACCGATGTTTCTGTCAGCGCCCTCTAGCATCGAAGGGTTACGTCAGCGAGCATACATTCGTAGATGAAAAAGGCTTGTCTTGGTGTTCCCTATCTCCCATTGAATCTGGGTTGGGTTGTTCTACCTCTGAGCGGCACTTTGTTGCACACCATGGGCAAAATGGTCAGGTCACAAGGACCCCAAAGGCTTAACGTCTCGTCTGACGGACGGCAGGCTTCCCAAGCTCAATGGTGTACCCTACTGACTGTGGGCAGGGCGAGGAATTTTGCAGAGATAAATCTCAACACTGACCCAGCTGGGATTCGAATCTGGGAACTACAGATTACGAGCCTGGCACACTACCAACTGAGCCACCCCCGCACCTATCTCCCATTCGAAATTTGTAGGGAGAGTTTTGAAACACCCTGCATATGCATACCAACGGAGTCTTTCTCAGAACAATATATTGCTCAAAGGATTTGCCGTCTTCTTTGCCTAACCTCATCATTACTGACATAATTGAACCACCTAATGCCCAAGATACTGCGTAAGCTAGTAGTGTGACACGAAGGTCACGTGACACGAAGGTTGCCAGATCACTAATTTCTAAAAAAATCGTTGCCAGATATTTTTCCTGAATTTTGTAATCAACCGTAGTGTTCGGATACTTTTTTGAGCTACTGTACGTATTCTTCATATATGTACATATTTTCACAAATGATTTATGCTTAATAAAAATTATGGTTATTATTATTATACCAAAAATGATGGAAAGTAAAAATTGCTAACTATAAGGATTAAATAAACATTAGTATTTTGTTCCATTAGAGAAGTATTAAACATTCGTATTTTTAGGGAAAACTGAAAGTTTGAGAAATGCGTTACTTCAAAATGTGTTTAAAAATGTGATTATTTTAAATCATAGCGGATATATCAAAGGAAAAGTGAATGTATTAAAATAAGTGTTCGGAAAGCAGCTCGTCGAAAATTAACTCTCTCCATGAATTTAAAAAGAATCGATTAAAAATTAAGAGACCAACTAAATTCTCGTTTTACCCTTTCGAAATGCCTCAACTTTGATCCCTTTAATGAGCTCTTTCAAGTTCCGATGAAAGCTCAGAGACTTATTATAGCCAAGGGAAAAACTGAGTTGACTGAAGACCAGAAAACTAAGAAGGGAAGATAGTGGTTAGTCGTTATAACGAGACATTAGGTTGAGTTGAGTGTGGAGATTTAATTTAGATTAATTAAAATACGGTAACTAATAGCTTAAAGGGAATATTTGCTCTCCTCTCTTCGTATTCCTGATTAAATTTGATTGATGAGTTGAAGCGCGGTATTAACTGCTCTTGTTATTCAAAAATTCTCGAAAAAAAAATGAAGAATGCCGACGAACATAAGCAAAATCTGCCTTAAGAAGGAAAGATAAATATTTTACTGATTATAATCTAGAGCTGGCTTTCCAAGTAAACATAAAATGAAAGCAGAGAATGGATTTTTAAAAGTAGTGAAAAATATGGTTAGGATATTAAATCAAAAAAAAATAGCAAACCTCAGAGAAATCTACAAAATTTTCCATGCCAAATTTTATTACTATATTTTCGTCAGTAGTATTTTAAGGCGCCAATTTTAAGCAACATGATTATATAGTTGAAAATGATTTTTCTTTCCAACGCAGTCATATTTTGGGTGTATTCTGTTTCGACAACATTTTTACCCTAATTTATTCGGATGAGTAACGAACTACATCGATAATAGTAAAAGGAGATGTTTCTCTATCTGTCTCTAGAACACATAACTCTTCGGAAAATCGTGGTAGACTTTCAAATGATCAGAGTACTCTTGATTGTAGTCAGGATTGTAGTGCCGAATTTCATGATGAAATTGCAAAAGAGGCGTCCTACAAGAAAACGTATACGTCATGCTATTCCTATGGGAGATGGTAACCGCTGCCAAATCTATTGTTGCCTCTGCGTCGTTGCCAGATCCCTGTATTCATAAAAGGAATTGTTTATTTTAAGGCATTGCATTGAAGGTAGGAAACTCATTTTTCAGCCTAGTACGGGATCACACAGAAGAAATTGGCATGCGAAATTTGGGACCTTTCTTTCCAGTATCACATGAACCACAGGATAAGGACGTACCTAGAGAAGGAGGACCTCTCCCCCGCCGCAGCGAAAATTCTGTCGTCTTATATTAAATCTCATACTTATCTACCGGCTCTGAAATTTGAAACAGTTGTATTTCTATAATTTCGTATTAGCCTCATATTTTATGTCCTATAGTAAAAATAGACAAGGAAAACAACTAAAAATCTCATTCCATATAGAATATCATTTTAACCTTTTTCTGCTCGGTGGAATATTTTAGTAAGTCTTATTCCCCCCACCCGAAACTAAATCCTGGGTACGTGCTTGCCACAGAATACCAAAATCTGTGGGAAATAGAAATTTGGATAATTTGCGACGAAGCCACGGGCTATGAGAGCGCGAGATGACATTGCTCATGTCGAGCAACGATGCGTAATGCTTCGTGTTGATTATGTGCTAAAGGGTCGGGGGAGGAGGGAAGCAGTGTTCATAAAACTAAACTATAGCGCAAATACAGAATATAGAGATTAAAAGTAAGACCCGGACAGTGCCGGGTGCCTTTTAGCTAGTATGAAATATACTGAGTATCTAATCAAATTATTGTTTTAACAATTAAAACGCTAGGAGGATAGTATGAAACGCAAATAAAAATAGAAAAACAAAATGTCGCCACTGTCTAGGGGTCACCAGAATGCCAGTATTCTAAAAGGAAGACAGAAAGGATAGAAATTGAGGATAAAGGTGAACACGCTTTTAATTTGTGATATAAAATAAGTTTTTACATACAAAGTTATATTTCAAGTACCGACTAACAGTTTAATCAGAAAAAGGCATAATTCTGATTATTCAGTACACTTCCAAATATATGACGTGCCGAGTTTTATTCATATTTGAAAAACAATCAAGGGTATTTGGCTTAAGTGGCATAGTGACTAGTAACTATCTGCTGTTGCAGCAACTTTGTGTGTTTCTATTAACCATAACTAAGCTAGTGGTCAGCAATGATTCGGTCATGGTGGGGCATGCTTTTGTATGAGAAAGCTTCTACAAACCAAGAGTAGTTCCTTAATTTCTTCGCGGTCCTCTTACGTTTCAAATAAAAAAAAATAAAACTTCTCTCAACTTTCATAACACCACCTATCGGTGGACGGAAGCAAAATTTTATGGTTTTCTAAAGCCCGTACTTTTCTCAATCTGGCATGTATATTGCACATATTGAGATTACAGAAAATAGTAACGTTTACCCCCTCAAGCAGCTGCTTGCCACAGAAGTCTGAAAAGAACCTGTCAGTTTATATACCATAGGAGAAGGTCTGTGATGATGGCAGGACCTCAGCAGAAAAACGACACAAACAGCCATGCCTTACCCGGGGATCGAACCCAGGTCCCTTAGATCAGTAGCCAAGCGCGCTAACCACTCGGCCATGGGACGGCGGTAACGTTTACAATAAGATAATTTATTTAGCATTTACGATTTGTGTTTACAATACATTATTTCACGGTTAACAGTAAAGTCATGGGTTCAAGAAATTAAAAAAAAGGAAAGTACAAAAAAGTGCCTTAGTTTTAGTTAAAAACATGTTATGAGTTTACACAAAAAGGACGACATTTCGTATTTTTTCAAAATTCCGGGAGAACACGAAATAAAAAAAAAAAGTGGGAACACATGCCTGCTTTTTGGACGACGTACCTGACAAATATCGTATGTTCGATTTCAAATGGAAATGAACCTGTCTTTCGACTTTATCGCCATCTAACATAGGAAATTCGAATGAATGATTGATAAACGTAAAGAATAATATTTCATTAGTACCTATCCAACTCAAAAAAGGTTTTTTCATTTATCCTTTTAAAAAAAAGTCCCCTAGAAGAAATCTTTGCTGACAATATAAAACCCGTGAACATCATCGCACACTACTAAGGAAATGTCAACTTTCCGTAGCAGTCAACAACATGAGTAGAGTAATTAAAATATTTGTTCATAGTTTTACATTTTACAACTTTGAGCACTCTCTAAAGGTGAAGATTCAAGCTATGGAAGATTCGGAAAATATAAATCGTATTATTAGGATTTATCCAGTCCAAAAAGAATTAAACGTTTTAAACAAAAAAGATTGGATGTGTCAGACGGAGAGAGGGATGAGAAAGTTAAACTAGCAAAAAAAATACTAGCGATAACGGGAAGAAAATTGAAAAATGACTGACTAGAGGAAAATACTTTCGCCCACTTTCTTTATTATTATACTCGTATTATTTTCCCACAAGCGATTTTCACGCAAATAATTTCACTTTATACCCCAATTCTTTGACTGCCCTAGATTAAACTTATCGAAATAGGCTTTCGTGGTGCCAGGGCATCACTCTCAGCTAAGTATGTTCTACACGCGAAACATATTTCAGAAATGCAGATATGCCTTAGTGACTGGAAGAAACTGTCATCCAGATTAACAGTTCTTCCGTTTAGCTTAATACCGCACGGCCTTTATTTCGTATTTGAAAACCTCTGATCTTTTACTTTCCTTTAAATTCAGACCTGAAACTTTTTTGCGGAAGGGAAATGTTCATTTAAAAAAAAAATATGTTTCATTTAAGACCAAAACAACAACAATAAACGTAAATTGTTTTCAATTTATTTCACAGAAATTCAACGTGTATACTTTGGTGTTCACGAAAATCAGAACACAATGGAGGCAATTGGAGAATTACATACAGAATTGTTTAATAATGACTGTGTCCACCTCTTGCTTCTTCTATGGTATGCTGCACACGGCGGGGGATGAAGTCAAAGAAATGTTTGATGTTGGAATGTGGAATAGCCGTCCAAGCTATATGCATCTCTGTTCAAAACAAGACCACAGGAACCTCCTTCTGTTTAATAAGTTCTAAAATCAAATGTACATTGTAATGTACACAGGGTGTGAAGAGATTAAGTTGATGTGCATCTCAAATTGTTGTGAAGTTCTTTTCATCGTACATTTTAAATCGTCTTCTTTATCAGCTATCAAATTTCTATCGACAGCATATTGAAGTTTTAATGTGCTATGACAAATCTATTTAATTCCTGATTCTACGATTGATTTTTCTCTTCATCCATTCATTAAATAAACAGAACAAGCATTATAACATGAAACATGCTTGTCTCATTCCTCTTTCAACGAAAATATTTTTCTGCTATAATCCCACTCTAAATCTCTTCCTTAAATTTTTTTTTCAGTTCCCAAAATATCAATCATATATCAGTTTGTCACGTTTCCCTCTCTCTGACAACTTCTCAAACTCCGCAATTCAGAATAAAGTGTTTCACTTCTTCTCGTCTCTTCTTCTAGATCCAAATCAACTGGATTTCTCTTGTTCTTCTCTACATCGCTAAATTCCTTCTCTCATAATTCTTACGATGTTTCTAATGATACACGCAATTCAACTAACTAATCTTTATTGTTCTACAATCAACGACTTCTTCGTTTAAAACCACGAGAGATAGCATTTATTATAATATCATGCTTTTAAAATATTCCACAATTCATATTATCATCCATTTCATCTTAAATCATTAATATTCCAAATGACATCATAACAGGTTCGGTTGTTATCATTCACATTCTTTAATAATTTCTCCCGTTGTGAAGAAAGAAGGTTACAATATGACTGGCGATTCTTAATATTTACTACATTTAATTCCTCTCTCTGATTTCGAAAATATAATTTTTCCCCCATACTGTATCTCTTCTTTCAGTTGCAGTTATTCTCACCCGAAGCCCAGTTACCTTTGCCTCTTTTGGTTCCATTCTTATATTTTATTCTTAATGGTCTTACTTTGAATTCTTATTTTTAATTTTTATCTCTTTTCATTTTCATTTAATTCATATACAGCCCATTAACCAATATAAGCCTGATAAGATGCCAGTAAATCCTCTTTAATCCCGATGAATTGGAGAAAGAAATGGTGCCGATTAGAGAAGCAAAAGAAAGCCCTAAAATTTGAAATATTTTGAACACAAATAAATGGAAAATTTATGGTACTAATCTTATAAATAAATCTGTTATAAATATGTATGTAAATGTAGAGTCACATTGTAGAGTCGCTTTCTCTATTTATAATATTGAACTTCTATCTCAAACACTAAAAATTTAGTTTTTATCTAAAAAATATGACAAAAATCAGACATTGCTCTTTTGAGACTTTATTTAAAAAATAAAAAAGGACAGCACGTTTATTCATCAACGATGACTCAAAAATATTCGAAGGTGGTTCAGTAATAATGGCACTGAAGTCCGAAATCTGCACGAAATTCTTCAGTAAGTTTTCTTTCAGAAACGACTTTCTGAAGTTTTCTATCACTTACAACTGTTTAACGATACTTAAATAACAGGTTTTCTTTTTATACCACTTTTCAACTGCTTAGGACCCTTATTATTGAGAACCTGCTTATTGAAAAAATCAAATATTTTAATTTAATAGCAGAGCACAAATAGTACTTTATAGGCACGCCCGTCCCTTACAGAGCCAAGAACACATTGAGCACTCCAAACGAAACACGTTTGTTGAAGGCATCCAACAAAAACCACCGTCCGTCCGTCCATCCATCAATCATGATTGGCCGACATCAGGATTAGATGTATCCGGACTAGCCAGGGTTTAGTGAATTTTTATTATTCTGAAAAGATATTTCATTGGTTTTCAGAAACGACAGAACAAAAAAAAATGTCTAAGACATTGCTTTTAAAACAGTTAGCTGTATGCAATTGTTTTTCGTATCGGGCAATTATTCATTAAGTGAACCATTTTAATTATTTCTTATATTGTATAGGCATTTTCTTCAACAACATGTCTTCTATAAATAATTTTGCGAAAAAATGATTTGCTAAATTGCCGTACAGGAATTAACGTCTCTCACAGATTCATGCTAGCGTGTTTTAACCGCTAAACTGGAATTGGTTTGTCATCCATCCACTAATGTAACCTTGTCATTTCGCAAATGCCAACGATACCGCCATCTATGATCGAGTGTGGAAATTTCATTTTGCAATGTTGCTCTTAATATCATATAAATAAGGAAATCACTTCACGCTCAAGGCGTTAATAATGAAATAACCAATCGATAGTAAATACACAGAGTGTACTCTTTAACACCAGAGTCAATAAATCAATAAATAATTTGTTGAAGTTCAAGTTAAATTAAGATAGTGAAGAAAATAGCCTCCAACAGGGGCTCCTTACCCCAGTCAGAGCAGGAATTGGAGATAGCAGAGGCAATAGAAATTACTTCTCTGCTCTGTTGAAGTCTGTTGTTCTTGTGAGAGGCCTGTAAATAAAAAAGAGAGTTAAGAAGAAAGAAAATAAATAGATGAGATCTGGGAGAGGAGACAGATGTTCTGAAAGAAATGTGCAAATAGACACAAGCGCTTTTGCTTGGGTTCGCGTGGTGAGTACCTAAAAGGAAAGTAATGGAGTAATTGACGATTCCGATGGCATTAAGCTCCCGAAAGAGAACCGTTCGAACAGCATGGTAGTGGGGACAGTTAAGCAGGATTTGAGAAACCGTCTCAGGTGTGGTACAAGTCGCACTGCTGGGGCTCTTAACGTTGCCAAGGGTGGGAAGTATAAAATTAGTGTAGTTGATTCCAACTCGGAGACGATAGAGAAAAGTCTCCTCAGCTTAAAAGAGTGAGATTAGGGTCTACAAGGTACCTAAAGAAGGAAAGATTGTACTCCTTCTTCCATTGGCGAGACGATACTGCTTCATGAGGTGTAATATAAATATATTGATGTTACTGAAAAGAAAGAGGGAAATTAGATACATACCTCTAAGCCTCTAACTCTTCTTTGGCAGTCATATTTACAAGCTCGTTGCCAGGTATTCTTATGTGTGAGGGGATCCACTAGAAGTGGATCGCGATATTGGTATAAGTCAGCTTCGACTAAACGATGGTACTAGTGTTCCTCTAACGATGGTCTTAGTGTTCCACTTCTAAAGCCTTGTAAGGCTGACTTAGAGTCCTAAAGGATGACAAAGTTGCCGCTGCGAGAGTGTTGATGAAATTTACAGCTCCCAGGATAACTCTTAAACACCGGAGTCAATAAACTCTTTAACATTGTGTCATTTGCCATTCCAGAAACCTATATATCATCCAACCAACATAGACTCTCTGGGTCAACAGATACATCTGTGTAGACTTCGGTACAACTTTCATAGTGGGCAGTGACATAGGAAGTTGAAGCACATCTAATAGCCAAGGTGCCTGAGTAGCTCGTTCTTTCTAAAGATGGGATGGAGACATTGATCTTAAGCTCGCTGTTCCTCAAATTTATGGGATTCGAACCCACTAAACTCACTCATTTTTTCCACAAAATTATTTAAAGATTTATTGGCTTCTGTGTCTACAGTAAATTCTGTGTATTAACTATTGATTGATTATTTCATTAATAACGCCTTGAGCGTGAAGTGAGTATCCATCTTATTCAGAGCAGCATTGGAAAATGAACACGTGTGTGATGTCAGATAGGTCAGATTGGTGTAAGGATGACAAGCCAATTCGAGTGGTTTGAACACTCTGGCATGAACTTGGAGAGATTCGGATTCGAGTCCTACGAATTGGCAACCTCATTTTTTCTACCAAACATGTCTTAAATCTTTTTTTTAATTATTAGAATTCCAGCATCTAATAAACATACAAGATTAATCAACAGAGAAATATGAGTAGTGCGTTTGTTGTAGCGAAAATATTTTCTTTTTAGTAATTGCTGATTCTTAATGTAATGCTTGAGTATATTTTACCTTGATGTTAGCATTAGTTGCTGATGTGAATTTATATTTATCTTTCTAGGTCCATATTCTTGAGTTCCTCCAATACCTTAGATCGCATTTTTTTCAAAGTTGCCCGTAAATATCGGGACGAATGTCGACTGTTCTGACAGTTGTTAAATTAAATCTATTTTATCGTTCTCGGATTCTTACTTAAGGAGCAGATGCTGCATTTTTAACTGGCATTAATTTTACTCCATCGTGTTTTGAACCTTTGAGAGAAAAATGAATTGAAATATAGCCTGGGAATCACAGGAGGATGTACATCTTCCCTGAAAAATTTTTAACCCTTCTTTCCCTGTGATGAATGTGCAGTACTGTCATTTTAATCACATTAATATTTCTTTTACCTTCCTAATCATATTTAAAAATTTAATACCCTCTCGAACTATAATTTCCGAAACGAAAAAAGCCTGGTATGACGGCAAACGCCAAGTTGTAACTGGTAACCTTAAAATGTAAGCATTTCAAAAGGAAAATATATTAAAAAAAGTGAAATCAGCTATTTTTAAATCCATTTAATTGGAGCTGAAGATTGCAAAAGCTAAAGTCTCTTCTCTTTATATGGTTGCAGATGCTTTTAGGGATGTCTGGAAATTCTTAAAAACATCTTTCGTTGGCATTTTACGCCAATGGAAAAAAGACAGATGTAAGTTTTCTTTAGTCAGCAGCAGTAATACGCTAATTGATATTTTATGTGCCATTTTGGAGAAGGCACAAAATTATTATTAAATTCTTTAGACGAAATTTAGTCATTTCCCCCATAAAAGAATTATTCGCTTCTGACTCTCATTAACAACACTATCATTTTTATGGACTTTCTGTAATTTGATTTCATTTTAAATATAAGAATTTAATAAGCAAATTTGGTTCCCCAATTGGCTTGGGTTGTTTTACCTCTTACAGGCACACTTTTGCTCATAACGGGTCACAAGGAGCCTTAGAGAAGGTTGGGGGAATGGTACCCATTGGACAGCTGTTAAGATACAGACTGTAGCCTTCCGTTAAATCTATCCAGCTACCGCAGTGTATTCCAAAGCTTGCTTCTCCTGCTCACGGTACCACGGCTTAAAGTCCTGTCCCATGGACGGCGGGCTTTCCACACCCATCAATATTCCCTTTATAATCGAGGGTTGGTGGGTAGTTTTCTAGGAGGAAAATCTCACTTCTGATAGACTCGAACCTGGGAACTACAGATTACGTGTCTGGCGCACTACCGACTGAGTCAACCCCCGCCCGGTCTCTTATGTGACATCAACAAAAGACAAAAAACTGTTTTTAGCATTGTTTCCTTTTTGTATTTACACTTATTTGTTTGCTAAAGGCATCTTCAAATATTTCCGAATCAGATTATTTTTTCGCTCGATTTTCGTAATTTACAGAAATATATAATGATTTTGAAAATTGATGTTAAAAAATTCATTTAATGTCTGTATTATATATAGACGATTGTGATTGATTTACTGACGGTTGATGACTGATAGCTGACTGACAAGGGGTCACGTACATTCTAGCTATGATGCAGAAATGGTAGAGCTCTAAATATTTGCAAGTAGAGGTAATCCGTGCCGTAGATCTCGGACAAAATCCGAAATTTGATCTCCGAAGAAGAGAATCTCTCAAGAAATTTGATCTTCAAGGTCAATTAGAGGTTATTAGAGACCTTGATTGATAAGTGCTAAAAACACGACGATTGGTGTCTGGTGGTGTCTTGAGTTGTAGATCTCAGAATTGTTACGAAATTTCGGATTCAGGAAGGGGGAGGGGGAGTTCTTTGAGATTAAAAGTCAAATATACATCTACTGGCGCCATATAACTAAAATTTGTTCCTTGGAGATATTTTAGGTCACAGATCACAGAAAGGTTATGAAATTTTGGATATGATGTTTAATTTGAGGTCAAAGATCAAATATACAGGGTGATTCAGAATTCATCATCAATATTTGGTGGGGAGGTAGGTAATAAGAAACGAAGGAGATTTCACATAGGAAAGCATGGGCGCATATGCCATGTAGTAGGGCAAAATGACTCCAGTTCAATGATGGAAAGAACACATAAGAAGGAAGTGGTAAGGAAAAAACATTTATTATCTTACATGTAACATTTCTTTGCATTGGTTGTACAGACTTACAAGAGGTGCTCGAACTGCCGACCATGTGCTAGAATGCATGACTCACAATGGCGTTGCATGGACAGCCGGACCCTGTGGAAGATGCCTGGCATTTCCCGGATGTTTGAGGCAGCAACTGATATGCGTGCTACAAGATCCATAGCACTATCAACAGGGGTCTCGTACACTATGTTTTTCATAGCACCCCATACAAAGAAATCGATTGGAAATAAATCCGGTGAACGTGGTGGCCAAGAAACCGGTCCACCGCGGCCAATCCATTGACCACCAAATTGTCTGCGTAGGTAAGCACGCACAGCAGTTGCGAAATGTGCAGGAGCGCCGTCATGCTGGAAACACATTCGCCGGAGACTACCATCAGGAACCTCGTTCAGAAGATCCGGTAACACAGTCTGAAGAAATGTTAGGTACTTGGCACCGTCCAAACGGGATGGTAGTAAATACGGGCCCAACAAACAGTCACCGACAATCCCAGTCCACACATTGACAGCAAAACGTTGTTGCGCAGCTCCAGGTCTTGTACCGTGTGGGTTCTGATGAGCCCACACATGCCAATTGTGTGTGTTGAAGACACCCTCTCGAGTGAACAACGCCTCATCGGTGAAAAGAACATACGTTGGGAAATTGGGATCAACGGCTGTTCTCTGCATGAACCACTGACAAAAAATAACACGCTTGGAATGGTCGTCTGCTGCCAATAATTGCACTCTTTGCAGATGAAACGGATGTAACCCTTCATCGTGTAATATCCGCCACGCTGTTGCTTGCAAAATTCCAAACTGCCTAGCCATACCTCGTGTGTTCTAGCACCAGATTGTTCCTCGATTTCCTGTAGGACAGCTTCCTCTACTGCTACTGTCCGTGCCGATCTGCGCCTCCCTCGATTAACATTACTAGCAGCAAACGATCCTGTTTCACGCAGTTGGCGATGAATACGTGAAAACATTTGATGCTGTAGCACATGGCGGTTTGGGAAGCGCGCTGCATACAATTGCCTGGCTCGAAGACATCTTACTTCTGCCGCACCGTAAGTTACATGCATATCTGCACATTCATTCCACATATACCGGTTCATGTTACTTCTGCAAATTCATCTTGTCGAATGACAACTGACTGCACGCGTCAAACAGCTGTGCTTCTGTATGAGAGGTGTGTACACACAGCGCCTCTACACCACCATGCGTTCGTCTGCCCCCATACTTTCCTATGTGAAATCTCTTTCTTTTCTTATTCCCTTCCTCCCCACTAAATATTGATGATGAATTCTGAATCACCCTGTATATCTACCGATGTTAAAAGGTTAATAATTGACGAATGAGGGTATTCTGAGTCGTAGTCCTCAAAAATTATGTTCAATATTTGGATGCGATTGGTCCTTCGAGGTCAAAGGTCAAATTTCGGTATAACGATACTAGAGAGCTAAAAGTTAGTGAATAGGGCTATTTCGAGTAGGAGAACTCATAAATATTAGGATGTTCAAATCCGGTGTTGCATTCAAGGTCACATGGAGGTCGGAGTGACTGGCTAGAAATCAAAAATGCATTGTTCGTTAAATAGTGGCGTAAGTACGCCAATGCAGTCAATGCAGTGGTTTTGTGCCTTGCTTAAAGGAAACATTTGAACTTTAGAAAAAAAAATATGTTTCTTTTTAAACTTTCATTTTAATAACTGTTTTTGCAAAAAATATATTATGTTCGTTTTGATGGAAAGCGTAATGCAACAATGGTTACTCTACATTTTACATACAAAAATAAAAATTTTTGCATTTGTATTTAACTTAAAGCATCCCTCGATTTACACCATAGAGAGATTATGGAAATCACTTTGCAGATCAAAACCAACAAATTACGAAAAAAAAATCTTTCTTATGAATGAAACGAACATTAAAAGTTTTGTTTATACATATTTATCTCAGATTTCAGTTCCGCAGCAATAATAAGCATTGATCTAACGTGTTTGTCATTTATTGGCACTAATTCAGATTAGCTTAGATTAATTTATTGTGCATTTATTTTTGGTCATAAAAAACACCCGTCGTTAATGTACAGCGAATTTGAAAGATACAGCAATACAACAGCGAATTTGAAAGAAATATGTTTATAAACTGAACATAAATTTAGAAAGAAAGTAATTGAACCAAGGCATTAAAAATTTCTTTTACAAAGTAAAACGTTATGTCTTATTTTATGAAACAGTATACTAACCAATTAGCTATATTTTATATATCAAGGTTTGCTCTTTTCATGTCCTCTGTTTGACCTCGAAGGCCATATCGGCACGAGCAAATTTTCAGAAGGCTATCATTTCTGCATCATAGGTAGAATTAGTGCGATCCCTTGTCAGCCGAAAATCAGTTGCATACAATCATCTGCACCCATCCCTTGGTTGACACGGTAGGTAGCTTCCGGAAAATAACCGTGGAAATCGAAACCATGGCTATCGAGACCAGCAGCTTACGGAAAAAAGGCGGATAGATTCCGATAAAATCCTATTTCATTAATAAAACGATTATTGAAAATTTTGTTTATTCATTTTTATCTCACATTTCAGCTCAGCAGTTATAATAAACGTTAAGGTTATATAGATAGATCTATATAGATAGTCCTATATTTGCACTAATCTGGATAAGCTCAGATTAATTTCTCATATAATTATTTTTGGTCACGAAAAATACTCATCGTCTAATAATTGCATTTCATGGCTGTAACTTTGTTATAACATTCTTTCTTTCGTAGCTGTGGTCGCCAGATCAGGGGTAACAAAATTCCTTGTACATCGTTCATGGCGCCATCTGTTGATTGTATTAGTAATCCTTCTACTTTTCTTATGAATGCATTTTTTCTTTTTTAATTAAGGTTGTTGTGTTCCACTCTATTTTATGATTGGTTTTTTCTACGTCCTTTTATTATACAGTCCTTTTATTATAATCGTTTTTTTAAGATTATGACAAAATATTTTCTAAATGGATGGTTAGATTTCTTTCGTTTGGTTTTTTTTTTCTAGATCAGTGGTTCTCAACCTTTTATGCTTAACGTACCCCCTGGATACGTGTATGTAACTGGCGTACCTCTTGTATATATAGATAGATCTATGGTTATAGTATAACAATGGTTATTTTTACTTTGTTACTAGATCTAGCGACTTTTTAACGCTATTATTAATCCAATTTATGAAGGTTATTTTTCGAAACTTATTAAATTAATTACTAATTAATTTAATAAGTTTTTATATCTGTGTATTTATCATTGATCGGTTATTTCATTAATAATGTTTAGCGTGCGTGGCTTCCTTATTTTCATTTATAATGAGCAATTTGGAAAGTTGCGTTTCCTGATCATAGATATCTCCATGAGCAGCAAAGTCGGAGATATTTAAAAGTTACAATTAGTGGATGAATGATAGAACATTTGACATATAACTTGGGAGGCGTGGATTCGAGTCATTCATCGACGAAATAAATTTTTTACTCAAAAGTATTTCTAAAAAAAACTAAAGACGTAAATGCATAATCATATCAACATCTATCTGTAAATCTTATGAGGTTTCCATAGTCTAAGAAGGATACATAACCTTTTGTCATTGGCAGATTTGATGAGGAATTTTCAGAGACTCAGGACTAGAATCGTAATTATCGCATAAAACTCTCTAACCTCCCCATTTAATACCCTGAGGAGACTATATATTTTTATAGCCAATATAATTATAAATATTGATTATAAGTATGAAATATATACACTTAAAATTTCGCATAAACATATTTGGTACGTAAAGTAATATGACGATTAAACAAACAAGAAATTAAAAATTAATAATAAAATTAAGACCGGGCCATTTGAAAACTGCAAGCAGGCCACTGGCTACTTTTGACTGGTGTAGAGCATTTCCTCACCTCCCCCTCTCCACTTCTTATACATTATTTTTTTAGGGATTTCTTCTAATGCAGTTGAATTGCATTGTGTAGTTGATGGACCACCCAAATTATGCACAGCAGTAGGTCAATTGTTTCATTATATATTTTATCGCTACATTTAAGAAAATGGTAATTAATGTATTATGAAATTATTACAAGCCATTGATTTATTAAATGCGCAAAAAATAAACAATCTGATTTGGTAATAATTTTTACTCACTCAGACAGATTAAAAAAAGGTTGAGCTGGTAATCAAAAGGTATGTTCTATTTTGTTTCTCTCTTTTCTTACCAATTGAAAAACAAAATTAGAAATTTAAATTAGTTTAAGTCCAACACTTAAGTTATCTGTGGTATTTTAAACCGAGGGCCGATCAGCCCGAATAAATCCCTATTATATACTTAGGAAAGAACGCGTACTACTTGAGAAATACAGAAGCGATTCAAACTAAACTTTCAACTGTTCCTCCACATATCCGCAAGCAGGTTTTAGGTTATTACAATTTACCAAAACACTCCCAAGAGTTTTAGTTGAACCTGAAAGATTCTATTACACAGTTTTCAGCATTTGTCCTTTGCCAAATGAAAAGATAAAATTTTACTTCGAGGAAAAAATAAGAGAACTTAGTTGCACGAGACTATAATGTATTACGTTTATCTAATATATATATTGTTGTGAATTTAAATATGGATAAGCACTGAGCGTGAGTTTCGAATAGTGTATTTTCAAACAAATTACAATGGTATGGATGAAGTAACTTATAAACAAACTAACTACTACTTTACATAAATCAATAACATTTTTTCTACAGAGCATACAAGATCAGTCTTTCTGTTCTACTAAATTACTACCTCTTCCCTGTCAGTCGTATCTCTTGAATTCCTCCACTTCCGGCTTAAACAATCCTTCATCTTGTGATAGATCACTAAGTTTATCTTACTAACAAAACAAAATAATCAACCGCGCACACACCATAATAAAAATACTTCTTGTTTTCACTTAACGCGCACTGATTCAAACTATCTTAATATCCTTTTCAGATCTCACAACTTTAACACACTCAACGCGCAAATACTCAGATGAACTTCTTCATCTTTCACAATACCACGCACTAATGCATTACATTTCTCTCGTTTACTTCCGAACTGTTCTAAGTTCCAATTCGTTGGCTAATAGAATCTCACGTACAAGCACACACGAGGGTTCAAGTCACGTTAAGTCATGAAGTCACTGTTGCTCGTTCATCTGTCGTAACAATATAAAAAGCAAAAAACAAAATTTTTATGTTTCTTGGTCTATTAGAGATCTCATCTCTGACGTCATCAAAGCAAACGTGATTCGCTTTCAGCTCAGCCTATTCTTTAAAACACTTTATCAGTTCAAGGTAGGCGCACACTTGTAAGTAACGGCCGCACGCATTGGATGTATTTCAACCACTGAAAATATTCTGCACTGTATTCTCTATGAGTCAACGTACACCTGTTGGCAACGGACGCAAGCGGTAATTCTTCGGCAGTAAAATCCAAACGGATTCCTGCTGCTGGCGACAAGCCAAACTCTTTTCACATGTAACAACAAACGCCACTTGTCCAACAAAATAAAATATCAAGGTGTTTATTGTTGACAAAAATTTAAACTCGATTAATATAAATAAGGTTTACCATAATCGTAGGAAGCCAAATACGGATATTTTTTGACTCAAGGGTGGGTCAAAAATAGAGAATAAATGCATTTGAATATTAAACAATCAGTGAAAAATCAGGTTTTAAATACTTATAATTTTGTCTAATTTAGTATGAACCCGATAGGAAAGGCCAAGGAAATATTTATTTTTATATTTTTGAAACATCCCTGGTTATACACGCAATTGTATTTTTACACGGTAGATTCCCCGAAAAAACCGTGCAAAAAAAAAATACAGTGCATATGAAAAAATAGAACACTGGTTCCAGACGTGAAAACCCAGTACAAATAATAGTTGCTTTGAAACAAATTATATCAAAATCTTTGATTAAATCTTTATATGATTTTTATTCATTTAAACACATTTTTTATTTTATAAATTTTTAAAGATAATAATATGTACATATATATAAAGTAGATTATCCTTCATAAAAAAATAATATGCCACTAATCCAAGAATACAAAAGTGCAAAAAATATGACTTACATATGCTTATTAACTAGATTTTATACGTTGTCACTTTCTGAAAATAGACGCATTCGTTTGCGTAAGACTGGAATTAAATCACTTTCATTGCTTGAAACAGTTTGGCCGTCCTGTTCATACTCCAATAGCGAAATGCTCTCAGTGGTATGAGGAACAAATTATCACTTGTTTCCATTGATTCTGATGTTTGATTAGCTTTGACAACGAACTCTGTAATCAATCGTTGAGATCCTGCTTTGACTAGATTTTTGCATAATTCTTGATAACGCGCCATACATGACTTCAGGTCACGTTTAAACTGCTCAGTTCATTCGACAATGGGATCATGTGTAAGAAAATGACTTTCCAATTTACTAGCCATTTGAAACCCTTCTCTAATTAAACCTGCAGTGAATGGAACCTCTTCAACATCATCACTTTTTTCTTTTTCATCAGGAGTTTCAAGGACAACTTCTATTATTTTATCTTCGCTGAGATCTTGGTCAACTAGCAATTCATCAATATCTGCATACGATAAATCATCAAGTTCTTCTCCACCAAATGCATGTGCTAAAATGATGATATTTGAATATTCAGTTGTATTTGAGGGTACAGGATCATTGTTTTTAACACATTCTGGCCAAATAGCTTTCCAGCCTGCGTTAAAGTTGATGGTTTGAATTCTGATAACGTCAATCCAGCATGTCTGATGCAATCTAAAATACAAATTTTCTTCCTCACATCAATAACAATTAATGTTTTATCCTTATCTAGTATGATCCAAAATGTATTGGAAAGTTCGTGTTATGTAGTAAGTTTTAAATGTGGCAATTATACCCTGGTTTAGTAGTTGTATTAAGGATGTCGTATTAGGCGGCAGAAAACAAAATTGCACATTTGGGTGTTCTAAAACAGGATGACCATGCGCATTGTCTATAATCAATAGAACTTTAAATTCTACATTATTTTTTTCTTCAAATAGCATTTAATTTATGGAACAAAACATTTATGAAAACATTCATTAAAAATTTCTTTTATAGCTCAGGCTTTTTTGTTTGCCATCCAATACACTTGTGATTTATTCAAATCTGCACCTTTCAATCAATGATCGTGGTCTTAGAGATCGATTGATGAGCAGCGGCTTTAACATACGATCTCCTGAAACGTTGCTGCAAAATAGAAAGATCACACGACCTCAGCTGTTTTAAAGCAACAGACAGTTTTTTGTGATTTTGCTACGTAGGTTCTACTCGGCATTTTTTTCCAA
Organism: Ryuthela nishihirai; assembly: GCA_038380435.1. Classification (NCBI taxonomy): domain Eukaryota; kingdom Metazoa; phylum Arthropoda; class Arachnida; order Araneae; family Heptathelidae; genus Ryuthela; species Ryuthela nishihirai. The sequence continues at coordinate 68,180,643 of JAWZYU010000013.1, read as the reverse complement.
TAAAAGACCAGTTTCATCTGTATTCCAAACTTTATCAGGAGTGTATCCACCATCTTCAATGATTTGGGCCAATTTTGGACAAAATTCTTTAGCAGCCGGCTCATCTGCAGATGCAACTTCACCTTTCATCTTTACATTATGAAACGCGTATTTTTGAAGAAATCCTGCAAGCTAACCAATATACTTGTAGAGAATATTCATAATTTTTGTTTAACTGAGCTGGTTGATTCCATTTCTTGTATCTGCTTATATATTCGTAATGCCATCTGTTTGATGGTATTTCCGTCTAGAGGTTTTCTTTTTTGCATGTTATCTTCTATCCACATTACTAGTGCCTTTTCCATCTTCACTTTTGCAATATCTCTCATGTACGATAACGACGTAGCGCTCAGTTTTGTTCCAGAAAGCACAGATTTTCTAATAACATCTTCATTTTTTTATGGTTCTTAGGGTAGCTTCGTTCAAACCAAAATATTTAACAGTGGATGTTGAACCTTCTCCAGTTGAAAGGCAATCTAAAATTTGGATATTAGTATTCAAAGAGATGGCTTTCCTTTTCTGCTTTTCTATAGTTAAATTATCCGACATCGTGGTAAGGCTTATGAAAAATATTTGAATTGTAGTTAATAAATCAGATGATGAAAAAATGTAAATTATCAATGAGCAAAATTTATTAAATTTATATTACGCATACAAAACTTCAAAAAACAAAACATTTTTTTCGATTTCTTCTATTAAACACTTCTAACTTTAAACACGAAATGAGAGACCAAGACTAGCGTATGTATTGAAGAAATAATTAAGGGGAATTACCGGAACTCAATGTTGCCACTTTATTCCAAATGATGTAGGTTCTGTACAATTTTTCATAAAATAGAGAATAAAATAGAGATAACTAATTGTGTAGTTATGCCCGTGTAGTTTTTATTTTGGGAATGTAAATGGATAAATGTGTAATGTAAAATGTGTATCTATAGTGCATTTTCAATGTAAGAACTACTTCGAAAAATGTGACCATAAAAGCAGCATCTTTGTTATAAATGTAAATTCTGGGAATTTTTTCTTGAATACGAATATTTCTTCAGAATTAAATTCAAATGGAGATTTTAAAAAGGTGCCGTGTAAAAAGGCATGTTAGATCAAAATAAATCGTTTAAAAAGAGAATTGGTTTTTTTTTCTAAAACGGGTTAAATCAAAATCGTGTAAAAAATCCGTGTAAAAACAGAATTAGATGTATTATCTAAGTTTTTTCAATATACTTGCCAATATATTTTTTCTCTAAGCCCACAAATTAAAAATGTCTGCATAACTTAAAATAATATTAATGTTTAATTTTAAAATGAAAATGAAAATAAAAAATAAAATAAAAAATAATAACACAAAAATTTTATTTTTAACATATTTCGCAAACCAAACACATGTAACATGTATCAATAAATCTAAAATATGAATAATTCTGGACATGTAAACAGGCAAATTTAGACACATGCAAAAAAAAAAACAACAAAAAATGCTAGTCAAAATCAAGAATAATAAATCAATAAAACGTTGATGATTGTTAATTTCCATTGTCCGTTGATTTACGATACAACTCATTTTTTCTCATGATTTTGATTCCTTGCAACAATGAAGCATTGCCTTTGATTTTATTCTAAAATAAATTAGAGCACGACCCATCCAAGCGCAATTGTAGCCGAGACTAGACAGATAAAAACTGCGGTGCTTAAGGAAAAGTTTTTAAAACTAAATTTTGGAAATATATATTCAAATGTTTTTAGTAAATATACGGGATAACTATTTTTTTTAAATATGGACATTTTCAAATTTACGGACAGAATAACGGACATCCTTGTCGAATACGCATACTGTCCATAGCAAATACGGAGGTATGGTAACGCTATATAAAGATCATGTATCTCAGAAACTAAAATCAGCTACAAAATAAGTTTTTGATTTTAAGAGTTTTTTTTTTAATTTAGAAACTTTAAAAATAATTTATTTTGCTTGTGTACAGTGTTATATACAGCATGCAATTCCCTTGTGTGTTGTGTGGGGGTGGGAGGGTACAGTGTTATATACAGCATAAACTTCCCGTGTGGGGTGGAGTTGGCAAAATAATGTTGGACAGGTTAAAAGTATTGCAAAAATTTATTCCGAGAATAATGATGAAAAAAATATATTAACACATACTGCGCCAATATTTTTGGAATTTCAGATTTAAAAAAAAAGTACTTTTTTAGGATTTTAATTTACATTTTCGATGATTTTAGGCATTACAAGGCAATTACATGATCTTATATTATGAGAGATAACTATAAACAAAATTGTAGTACCCTGAGTATTAAAAACAAAATTTAAACAGAATGTTAAGTACTGTCGCTCAAAAAAGTATCCGAACACTACGGTTGATTACAAAATTCAGAAAAAATATCTGGCAACGATTTTTTTAGAAATTAGTGAGCTGACAACCTTCGTGTCACGTGACACGAAGGTTGCCAGCTACGAAGGTTGCCTTACCCGGGGCTCGAACGCAGGTCTCTTAGATCATTAGCCAAGCGTGCTAACCACTCGACCACGCGACGGCTAAATATATGTAGCAGGTTAAATAAAATGAATTAAAAAACAAACTAGAAAACGAACAAAAACGGAATTATTAATGAAGCTAATTATCTGTTCTTTGCAGAATATTTTACAAAAGTCATATATTTAATATTAAACACGAAATTTTGACAAAAACGCGAACTGTGTCCGTCAATAGTAGAGTATACTGATTGTAAAACATTTTACTAAAATTTTGAGAAAACTGAATATTGATTGCTTTGAATCCTTCCCCATGAATGTTGAAGCCCCTGACGAACGACTCATGCTTATGATGTGGTAATCTTCCACTAGTGAGTTATTTTAAAAATGAGCTTCAATTTTTTTGCATACAATGGGCTAAATCTCTAGGTCACAAGGACTCCGAGGCTCAGAGAAGGTTGGGGAAGCTGATCCACTAGACAGGCTGTTAAGAGACAGATGGAGGCCTCGTCATCAAGGCCTTCGGGGTGTGCTTTAACTTTCAGCTGGTATGGTTCTCCCTAACAGAGTTCCACAGCTTAAGGCACCATATGACGGGTGCAGCCTTTCGAAGCCCATCTATTTCTCAGTTTTCGCTGACAGGAAAACGGAAGAACGGCAGATTACGAGCCTAGACCGCTACCGATTAAGCATCGTACCGAGCTTAATACATGAGAGGTAATTATAACAAAGCTGTAGTACCTAGAGTATTTAAAATAATAATTAACAGCCCGCCCATGTTACCCCGCTCCTCAGCTAGGTATATGTTTCCAGTATATATTATTTATTGAAATCATATTACTTTAACGATAATAGCATGAAACAAAAGTAATAAATGTGTTTATGATAGTCTTACGTTGCCGATTTCTATCCCGTTTTGAAAAAAAAAAGTTAAAGTTTTCACTCTGCCCGTCTATAGATTGAACTTTTTTTGTTTTTATAGATAAATTAAAAATTCTATTTAGTTGGATAGGTATTGGTAATATATTACGATTCGTACTTTCCGAATCTCCCAAAAGTTTAAACTACACATCTAAAGGTGAACATTTTTGAAAATAAAAATTTTAAACGAATATACAAACGATGTATTTAAGATATAAATTCGAAATTTAAGTGTTGAAATGTGCAGGTCATGGAGTTTGCATTTAAAATAATGAATTGGACTTTATCCCAGGGACAGGATGGAAAATGAACTTTTTTTCCTTTTAAGAGATATTTTGAAAATTATTTTTTAGTTGGATTGGTACAAATGATTATTATAATTCGCATTTTCAAATACTTTGACAGTTTAAATTTACATTCTTAGAGATCACTAAATTTGGAAAAGAGAAACGTTTAACGAATATTGAAAGTGATCAGTTTATGGAAGAAATTTGAAATTTCGGTGGTAGAGTATCGAGATATTCCAATAACAGCAGCATTCTGCCCTCTTCTCTCAGAGGGGTGGGAGAAAAGTAGCTTTAATTTTGAGGGATGAACGACAAATACTTTTATATGTTGTGTATGTACTAATAAAATACTACTATTTGCATTTTTTCAATCATCCGTTAATTCCAACTGAAACTTTTGAATAGTACAAAAAGTACCTAGGTGAGCGAAAAACTACATTCTCTTTGAAAACGAGATTCCCATATTCCGCAGTGGCGATATGCATTATTCTAGTGTTCAAGTGTCTGTCGTCATCGCTAAATTTAGTCATTCCAATTAAATCACTGCACAAACTGAAAATTCCGAAAACTCATTTTGTTTTTTCGACAAATAATATCGTATGACCAAAATATTTTTCTTTTCGCTTCTCTTTCATCCTCTAGGCTTTTTCTTCAAATATTGAATGGTAAACAAACAATTCTTCATCAGAAACATTCATTTTCAGTTAATTTTTTAATTTATATTGAAATTCTAGCTTTTAATCAAACCCATTCCCTCTGAACGAAGTAGAAATGTTGTGACTACCTCTCTTCCATGGCTTTTGATGCGCGCGCACCTGGAGAGATCTGAGATTGCGACGGCGGATCCGCAGAAGTGTGCGATATAGCAGAGGAAACGGCGATTAGTGTGGCTGCTGTGTGCGTCCGGTACTGACAAGTGTGCGCTTACCTTTTTACAGTTCGTTTTCATGCAGAAAAGCTCTTTCAATGAACGATTCCTAAATACAAAACATTTTCCATCAGAGGAAATTCTATGAGTTATTTATTATTTTAAAAATGCAGTTTTTTAGAGGCCTGGGTACTTTGGTTAATAGCAAAATAATTTTAAAAACATTTTTGTCACTTGTTGAATAATTTCCTTCTAGTGCGTTACTAACTTAACAAAGTTAATATAAATATATTAACTTCACTTCTTAATTCTAAAAGCGAGGATTTTTTCTGTATGATTAGTCAAAATATTACATCACTTCACATGGTTTTTTCAGAATGCATTATTTTTTTTTATTTATATATTAAAGATACAGGTGCTCCCCTACTTGCGAACGTTCAACTTACGAACTTTCAGACTTAACGAACAATTTGGCCGTACGTTTTATTATACTGTATATTAAGGATACAGGTGCTCCCCTAATTGCAAACGTTCAACTTACGAACTTTCAGACTTAACGAACAATTTGGCCGTACGTCTAAAATTTAAGTTTCGCGCGGATTCGTGGCGTTGTAGTCGATAGCGTGGTCTAATTTTCCTTTTTTGTTATTTACAATACGTATTATATTATTTATGTACAAACATATACATTAACAGTATAAGTTGTTTTATTTATAAAATCGACTTTATGTTATCATATACCACAGCAGATTTTTGTCGCATTTGAAACACCTGCTAGTAAGTAGTAGCGCGGGTAAACTAGTGTAATGCATTCTAGTAAGTACATTGAAGGATCAAACACTAACAGTAAGTGATTATTCTGTGTACAAATGTACTTTTTAGGTTAGTTTTCGACTTATGAACATTTCGACTTACGACAAAACCTCGGGAACGTAACCTGTTCGTAAGTAGGGGAGCACCTGTACTTCCCTCCTAAGAATATTATCCTCCATTAAAAATGTGATGTCTTTAAAATATGACGTCCTGAACAATCGTACAGGACACCAAAAATACGTATTTTATATTTAAGGTAAATCAAAAATAAGACAAACTCCACATAACGCGATTTCTTTGCCAAAAATAAGAACAAAATATTCTAAGATATTTTATATAGGCCACAGTTAATGAATAAAATAGGTTACAAATTTCCAGTTTTCAAAAATATACATTAATTGATCCGTATGATGGAAAATTTTGCGCAAGGTATAATAAATAAGGCTTGTCTGACACACGAAATCAAGGGAGAACGGAAATAGGATTTCGAAATGTCACCCACAAATGTCACAGCGAATGTGGGGGCATCGGATAATTGCAACGTGTTCGCCCCTGCAAAACTACTGGATCGATAGTGGTAGTTGATCGTCTGAGTACTGCATGTAGTGAAGCCCCATATCCATCATGCTGTGGCAAGGCTTGTAAGGGTACTTCAGATTCCTCAGAAGGCCCCACAAAAGTTACCAAATGATTCATGTCCGGTGACCTAGCAGACCATTGTACAGATCCACCTCGCCCATTCCATTGACTATGGAAATTCATATCCAGCCATCGTGGTTGGGAACACTAAAGTGCGTAATCGCCCCATCGAGTTGTAACCGAACTTTCCTATGTAAATACTATCCGCTATTACTGTTAGCAGGTGGAGCTGCTATAGGTTTGCTATCGGCATAATATCAACAGCGCATTAACCAGGATCTCATACAGTGCTGTGCACAGAAATATCAGGTGATCACTAGTATGAAGATCGGGTAGCAAAAAAAAAAAAGAGGTCATATGATGGAACACGTTGATGCTCCACCAGACCTGGGGCTGATGTTCTTTAGTAATTTGTGACTTTGCATATGTCCACACATGATTTGTGAACATTGAAGATTCCCTCACGTTTGAAAATGAGTCTCTCCCCAATATTCGCTGATGGTAAGTCCTCAGAGAAAATGAAGCCTGGGTTCATAGTTCCCCCTGCAGTAAACCTTGAACTCTGGTGTAGTGGAAAAGGTGCAGACCATTATCTAGAATATTTCTGGGAACGGGTGTGAGGTATCTCCTTAGTTTGGGACGCAATATGTACTGCACATACCATCTCCTTTAGAGCAGGCATCCGTGTTCTGCATAGACGACCTCAGTCAGCATCACATAATCCCTGGTAATACGTTCCATGTTTATCTGGGTGTTAGTCCAACTGTTGAATCGCACTGTGGGTTGTGTATTGGTTGTGCTAACGTCGCATAGGATCATGCTGGGAATATTTCCGAAATTGTGCGCACCGTATTGCCACCATATTCTCCAGATGACAAGTACTCACGAACAGAGTACGTGATCATATGTTTGCAGAGAGTGCAAAGCTGGGTAAAGCAGTACAACTGCATAATAAAAATGGGCGCCTTGTTAGTGACCGATAGCAGCGCCACCTGCTACGGTAGTAGCGGGTAGTATTTAGGTAGGAATTTTTCCTCGGATTGAATCCTGCGTTTAAAAATATTCCTATTACATTACATTTAATAAATTTAAGCAAATTATTCTTCCTCATTCTCCGAAAACCTATACGTCCTTTTATTTCGAACAGCAGGAATAGTTTCAAAAGTACTGTCCGAGAAATCTACATTTTTTCGGACAGTACTTTGTTACGACGAAAACTTGTCTCCACATCTGCTTAGCTGGGTAAAGAGTAAAGCGGGACGACTGGGTTGTAAAAATCCGCGCCGCGTTAGCAATATTACCTGTCACAGTAGTAGCGGTACTTATGTAGAAATTTTTCGTGGGATTGAGCCCTTAATATACTTGAATACATTACACTTAATACATTACACTTAATGAATACATTACATATATTGAATACATTACACTTAATGAATTTACGTAACTCATTACTCCTCATTCTTCGGAAATCTATTCATCCTATTATTTGTAATAGCAGGTCTCGTCTAACTTACATTTCTTGGAAGAGTACTTTGTCATGCTGATAACACGTCGAACACGTGCCTCCAAAGAGAGTGGCTTGTTTTGCACGGCTTTCCGCAATGACTTTGCACGTGGCCACAGATAAATCACGTCACAGGGATCATGTGACGTTTAGTTCCTCGCCCCTTTAACTTGATGTCACTACCACAGGTCGCTCGACTCATCTCATTAGACATGATTCGCCTTCCCTTTACCCAGTTTTGATGGCTTTGCAAATGACCACAGAGAAACACGTCATAGGAGATCACGTGATCCTTAGTTCTTTTCGCTTTCGCTTGATGTCGCTGCTATAGGGTCGCTCGATTCTTCTCATTGAACACGTTTCATTTACCCTTTAATCACTTTTGAGACAGTGCAAACTGCTCGCTATTTGTTGACAGCTTTCTAGCATGCACAAGTGTGACTGACTTTTCTGTGCGCAGTAAGGCGCTCCATTATCCTAATAACTCCACTCTTGATGCGGGAGTATCAGCTGTTGAGTTATTCGTATGCAGTACTTTCTGAATGTATTGTTCATCAGGACCTTGTTGTTACCTGCTAGCATTGATTTATGAGAAGCATTCAATTTACCTTCCATTTCAGTTAATTTCGCTGTTGTTCTTCAGCCCCTTTTATTGAACAATGCATTTAGATCATGTTGACTGATATTGGCTTTCTGATTTCCATAAATCTTCAAAACTCTGATGCATTGCAAGGTTGTCAGGTTTACAATTTGCTACATTGTTTGTTTGTTACACGTTACGTTCCAATGAGATTTCCTTCTTCAGGCTTTCTCAATACAAATTTTTGATGTGAACATTATATTAGTTCGAAAAAGTTGAATAAGTTTATTCAGATTTTTTTTTAATTATTTTAGATTAATGTTCGCCCATGTGTGTTTTGAGTGTATATGATGGTTTTGGGGAGTTATTGATTATTATGTGGTGGCTGTCTAGAGTGAGGTGTTATAAGTGGTATAAGTATTTTGAGGATTGAGAGAAAAAATAAGGAGATGGTTATTCCTGTTTTGTTATACATATTTTTCCATGAGTCTCTGCATTTAAATTTGAGTTTAACTGTTTGATTTGCTAGTTTAATAACACAGATTTTAGTGTTTGAAAGTTTTTCTATTTTTATATTTATATGTTTTTTTCTTAATTTTTTTATGTATATATTTTTCCTCTCGGACTAGAGAGTGTTGTTTCATTTTACTTTTATTTATTTTTATTATAATTATTTATATTTTTTGTGAAGTATTTTATATTTGTTTGTGTTTTTTATTTATATTTTTGAAGTATTTTCAATTATGTCTTTTCATATTTTTTTCTCATGTTGTTATAAGTATTTTATTGATTTTTTGGAGTATTTTAATTATTATTATTTTTAAGGTGTTTTCATTAATACCTTTTCATATTTTCTACAGTTCCCTTGTTGTTTGGTGTGTGTCATGTGTTGAAGCAAACTTTTCATTGCAGCCAGAGACTACCTACTTGGTGCTTCATTGCAATTTCTTCGTGTGTGAGTCTTTTGTGAATCACATTTTCGTGCATCTTAACATCTTAATGTACGTGTATCAGACATAACCTGTTCATTAGATATCTCGTTGAATTTCCTATTGTACGGATTAAAAAAATCAGATTTTGGAGAATCAGAAGTGATTTCGATCCAATTTGAACTTGTTTTGTTAGTTAACTATGGTCCGTATCAAAAAATAGCCAAGGGAATTTTCGTCTTACTATTTGCCAAAGAATCTTGCTGTGGAGTTTGTGTTGTATTTAGGGTATCTACCTTGAATAGTGATTGGAGACTTTATGGCGATTTTTATATTTTTCGGGAGAGTGAAGGATTATTTCTATTAGAATTCATGCTACATTTCAGGAGAATCGTTACATTACAATTGTAAAGATTCTATGTGATTCTTTTAAACGAAAGCTACAAAAGGAAATTGTCTAAACGGCCATTTCTTCTTACACGAGAAATATCCTTCCGCAGATTAAAGAAGCTTCTGTGGCTACATAGGCTGGCAAGAATTTGATCAGCGACCCGTACAATCGAGATCTTGTGACAACTCTCTCTAGATCAAGGATCGGGAAACGGCTGCTCCAAGCGCACTGAAAAAAGGCTCTTGTAGCTTTTTGGTTCAACATTCAGCTATGAGCAGTTTTTTGTCTTTAATGAATTTAATGAGGAAGTTGGCAGATGTGAGTCTGAAAGTACTGATGCAATTCAAATGTTCTAAAAACACTACAAATTTAAATAAATTGGCCGATATAATTCAAACTCAAAACTCAGACTGAACTATGTATTTTTCAATACACTTTTTTATACACTTTAATATACAGTTTTTTTAAATTATACTTTATCGTTTAATCTTTCCTAATAATTTAAAATAATCTGTGGCAGTTTTTCTTTTCCTGTTATAACTTTTGTCATAAAGGCTTTAAGAAGACTGGTTCAACTGTTTTAGGAAATAATATGGTCTTGTGATGAAATGTCTTCACAATGGAAGCAAGAAATAGCTTCCTGGACTGTTTCAAAGTTGCTGAAGTTCGTGTTTATCTCATAATCCAATACTTTATTTTATCCAATAAAGGTTACAATGAAAAGATCTGAAAAACTGTTCTTTTTTTGTTGTTGTTATTGTTTTTTCTTTGCAACTTTTGGCTGAATAAAGGTCCCGCCCTCTGCTCTAGACCTAGGAGCGACAGAAAACGTTTTATTCCCTGTCGGAAATAATTCTTTCAGGTGCGGAGTTTGGACGATGAAGAGCTTAAAACGACTTTTTCTGGATGAATCGAACAAAAAATATCGACTTCTGTTCTGAGGAACTGTTTTTCCTAGAAGCAAAGGGAAATTATTATGTTTAGCTACAGGAAGAATATATAAAAAAGCCAAAATTTGGGTGTTTATCATTATTTTTACGCTTAGGTAGATAACTTAATGAGTAATCCTCGTATTTTAGTTATTATTCTTTCAGTTTCAAAAAGTTTAATAATATACTAAGGTATTGCTGAATAGCACAAAATTTCTGCAATGAATTTTTTCTGCTCCAATCTGATAGACATAACAAAGTGGTTATAATTAATATTCTGCCAAGACTAAATTTAAACACTAAAATAAAGAGATAATTCATGATTTAAGTGTAAGTTCATATTTAACGTCAAGGATGTAGGAAAACAGCGCCTCACAATAACTAAAACAAATAGCTTACATTATTTCTGAAAGCGTTGATTAATAATAAAAATGTTAATTTCCAGAACTGCCCATTAAGATTGATTAATATATACAGCTACAAAGGGCAGAACAAACGTGAAGCTACTGTTTCCGAAATTGAGACAAAGTTTCAAATTTTTGATGCCTTTTTTCTGAGGTATCGCCTTCTTCAGCACATTTTCCCTAGATCTTGAACTGATAGGATACTTCCGAAGCTAAGAGATTGTTTAAAAACTACTAGATATATACTAACTTCAACTACGTTAAAGTATCGTTCTGATATTGTACTTCAAAAAAGACAAATGCGAACTTCAGTAATTTTGAAACAGTCCAGCAAACCATTTCTTGCTTCCATGGTGTAGACATTTTATCGCGAATCCCTGATTCTTTCCTAAAACTATTTAAACAGTTTTTAAGGTATATCATTACGTTTAGTATACCGCTACCTCTAAAGTCGGTATAGATAGCCAAACGTTCGGAATAAAATGTGTTTTATCAGTAGCATTTTTAACGGAAGATGAAGACATGTAGTTGGTGAAGATCTCTTTTTCTCTGCATTTGAATGAAGCAAGTACACTGCCTTGCTCTTTAACTCTCTCAGTCTCGAATTAATTTGGGCGGGGGACGATAACTCGTCAGGCTCGTAATATTCATTTAGCAGGTCCGAATTCCAAATGTGCCAGCAGAAATATTTATGTCCGCTATATCCCCACCCTGCTCATGGCAACTGTTAAACTATAATGGCCTAGAGGAAAGTCGTAAGAGATTCACTCGACTTAGGTTGGGTTGTTTTACCTCTGAGCAGCACTTTTTTGCACACCATGGGCTAAATGGCCAGGTCACATGGACCCCGAAGGCTCAGAGAAGGTTGGGGGAGGGGACCCACTGGAACGGCTGTTGGGAGACAGATGGTAGTCTCCCGTCAAGGCCATCCAGCGTGTTCTTTAACGTGCACAGGGTATGGCTCTCTCGCACACGGGGCCACGGCGTAACGTCCCATCCGACGGACGGCGGCCTTATCCAAGCCCATCGGTGTCCCCTACTGACCGTGGGCAGGGCGGGGAAATTTTGCGGAGATAAAACTCAACGCTGACCCAGCTGGGACTCGAACCTGGAAACTACAGATTACGAACCTGGCGCGCTACCGACTGAGCCACCCCGCCCCTCAGATTCACTCGAGAATCACAAACTGATTCATTCAGTAATAAGAAAATGGTTGAGGTAAAAATTTCTTTAAGAAGTATTTTTCCCTTACTCTTTCTAAAGACAATATCTCACAATTAATTTAGTAAGCAATCACACCGGATCAGGGGTAGTCATTAGCTTCAAGTCTGTCGGGGCCATTTTGGGACGTATGAATGATTATATAGTCCAGAAATGATTTCTTTACTAATAATTATTTAGTACTATAGATCCTTTTAACAGCAAATGGAGTCAGTGGTTTTCCTTCCTGGTAAATAAAATGGTTATAAAATTATCCGCTCTTGAGTAATACAAAAATGCTTGCCTGCTGAAATAAAAAAAATTATAGCAGGTCTCTCATAGGAGGCTGTGGCCTCCTCCTTATGATCGACATTGCACCGGTTAAATATACCACATGATACTAATTTTAGTATACTTCTGTACACTAAGATGATCCATGAATTGAAAAGTTTGAATGCCGTAGATGTACCGTTTAGTTCCAATGCTGAAATATTACTTTCCTTTCAATACAAGGATCTCACAATAATAAAATCGAATTAATCCTTGCTACGTAGAGTTTCAAAATTATTTACACTTCTGTCCAAATGCATTCGACTCTTGATAACAGGGTAAGGAACAGTTAGTAGTTACTTTGAATTAACGTTTGATTCTTCTCTCAAATACATTATTCTTCTCCACTTGAAGCATTACTAAGCCCTATTCAAAACTTCAGTAGTAAACATTATACAAAGATATAATTTGTATATTAAGATATGATTTGTATATGTTTTTATAAAAGAATAATCTGTTTGGGAGAAGAATCAAATGTTAATTCAAAGTGGGGTCCTATCCCAACCGACTGAAGGCAAATTTTCCTCTAAGAATTGGATCGATGTAAGAGTGGCAATTCCCTAATCTGTGAACCAAATAAGTCGAGATTATTCAAATTTATGCAAAAAGGTTATTCTCCTTCTTAGAGTTTATATGAAATCGTGGAATAAACACGATTACTTTATTGAGTAACTGTATCTTAAAAAAATATATACATTTTCACAAGTTTTATTTGTTTTTAAATTCCGGTAGGAGATTGACAATTTCAAAAAGTTTTGGAGAGGGCTTAGTAATGCTTCAAGTGGAAAATAATGATGTATTTGGGAGAAGAATCAAACGTTAATTCAAAATCAGTACGAATGTCAAAAGATCTCTTTCGCAACTTCCAGGAAATAACGTAAACATGGTTCTTGATTTGTAAATCAATAATCTGTAGAAATCAAAAGCCTTCAACTCAAACGTTAATGAATTTATCAGGCAATATCCACTTAAAAAAATAAATATTATAATTATAAACGTAATACAATAAACTCCCGGTTATCTGGTAGTCAATCATCCTGAATTCTCATGCAACCAGTTTTAATTTCAAATTCAGCATTTGAATTTGGTTCAGCAAATTTCAATTCACGTGGTAGTAGTTCTCCCGGATGACACTGACATTGGTCGATATATGACATTAAAATGTAAAGTGGAAATCTTCCGAGTTCTTTGTGAAATCCGAGAGTGATAAAATCGTAAAACGGCGTCCTACACTTTATACCCCTAAGCTTGAAGATTTGGAGAGTGCGATGTATGAATGATTCTCGTTAAAGAGGTCGGAAAGCACATGCATCTGAGGACTAATGCTAATCGAAAAGGCAAAGGAATTTTATGAGAAGATGAAAATAACGGAGTAGTGTAGATTATCTCAGGGATGGTTCACTCGCTTTAAAATGCGGCATGGGATCCGAAAGTTTTACGTATTATTTACGTAAACAGTATTACTCACGCAAACGGCAGATTCATCTAACCGGTAACTGTTAAATTCCGGTTTAAGGGTCCTAAGCTTCTATTATTCTACTATATCTTCCGGTTTAAGGGTCCTAAGCTAATCCGAGGATCTCTTTTTTCAGCCATCTGAGGGATTGCTCAAAACGTTTTAACAGCTATCCATTCCCCATAAATACCCGATCAGAGATTTACTATACCTCAAAAATTGTTTTTAAATGTAAAATATTAAAATGATTTGATATATAGAATATATATTTAATAAAATTAATACAAAAGTAGTATGAAAGCAATCTCACAAATTAATGATTAAGATAACTAATCCATGCAGAAAATTACTTTGCGAAATTATACTACAAATTCGATTAAATGCATTTGGAAAGAAAAGGCACAGAAATGGTCCATGAACTAAAGTTATATAGAAATGCATTTAAATGTACTCGAAAACCGGTGTTATATATAGTCAACTAAGATCAATAATTGTTCGCTCTGTTGTTAATGAGAATAACTCCCTTTGCTCATGGCAAGCATTATACCGATTCTATTTAGTCGTCAAGTCTGTACAGCTGTCATCAGATACACAGAATGCCATTTGTTGGATAATTCCTGTTACTAAGAAGAGAAATATTTGAGAGATGCGCTCTGTGATGATAAAACTTGTAACGAGTAATGGATGATTTCATGTCACAACCTGCTGTTGCAAAAGCATGGCATTCGATACCTTTAGATAATTGCTAAAGAGCGTTTGCATCATTAAACGGTATACAAAGGACTTTATTAAGCAAAATCACGAAACCGTGTTAGTTACAAAAACATCACTGATTTAAAAGTTTTAGCTTATTCATTTAATAATTCGACATTTATGAGCTAGCATTGAATAACACTAATCTATGCTTTTGTTAGTATTCTGTGTGTAATCAGTTTCGGATAACTTAAATGTTGCTGGAATTTTTGAGGATTTGGAATTTCTCTTTCTTTGCCGAATCCCTTTAAATAAAATATCGGCTATAATCATGACCCCTGTTTCAAATCTTCGAACAGAAATGAGATATCGTTTTGTTTGGAAAGTTTACCTTCTGTCACATATGGTGAAAAATGTTAACCTATTTCTACTACACTCATTGGATAGCATTCAGACGAGCTCTCGGTAATATCTTAAGTTTATTCCGTTCCAACCGATTCAGAGAAAGCTCAAGAAAATATTTTGGGGCTCTTTTTTCAACACTTTGAAGGGAAAATCAAGAAGACTCACAAGATCTGAACTCTGGGGTTGCTTCCTCATCTCTTTGAGGGGATGTCCAAGAAAACACTTAAAAGCTATTTTTGAGGAGAAGCTTAGGACCCTTAACATCTATTCTGAGAAACTCTTTCTTCCACACTTTGAGGGAAAGCTCAAGAAGATCTCTATCTAATCCGAGGATCTCTTTTTTCAGCCATCTGAGGGATTGCTCAAAACGTTTTAACAGCTATTAAGATAATCTCTTTCCTGAACACTTTGAGGGGAACTTTAAGAAGACTTCTAACTCCTATTCCGAGAAACTCTTTCATCAAACCTTTGAATGAAAGCTAAAGTAATCCCCTAACAACTTTTCCAAGGATCTCTTTTTCAACCCTTTGAGGGAAAGCTGAAAAATATTTTAACAGCTATTTCAGGACCTCTTTCCTTAATATTTTCGCGGAAGCTTAAGAAGATTCGTAACTTCTGTTTCGAGAAATTCGTCTTCAACCCTTTGAGGGAAAACTCAAAAAGTCATTCAAACATCTGTTCCAAGATTTCTTTCTTCAACTCTTTGAGAGCAAGCTCACGAAGAATCCCTAACATCTTATCCGAGGATCTCTTTCTTCAACTCTTTAAGAAAAAACTGAAAAAACACTCAGCAGCTGCTAAGTATCTCTAGCATCAACACTTTGAGGGGAAGCTTAAGACATTCCGTACCTGCCGTTCCCAGAAACATTCTTCACCCCTTTGACGGAAAACTCATAAAGGTTCCCTAACAGCTGCATCGAGGATCTCTTCCTCCATCCCTTTCAGGGGAAGCTCTAGAACATCCCTAAGAGCTGCCCATGTGTTTCCGATCTCAAATCTTCTGATGAGAGCTGTCCAATTAGCCCCGGCAACTTCGCTCTCCTTCCCCAGCTCTTTGATGAGAGTTTCCGATGGCCCCTAGCATTTCCCCCTTGATCTCTTTCCTAAATTATGCAAAAAAAACACTGGTCACCTATCCCACAAAATATCATTACATATACGTTGCCTATGATGGTTACATACTGTGGGGCAAAAATTAGATACATTTGAAAAAGTCGGAAGATCCCCTGCAATTCCCAATTGAAACCTTGTATATCAATCAATCAATTAATTAATCATTTTTTGTACCCAAAATCATATTACATAATAGCAATATATGGTATTTTAGCAGACAAATATAGTCATAAAAGAACAAAAATAATAACAATAACACCAATCATCAATAAACAAAAGAAAATACTAACGAAAAAAAGAAAAAAATATAGAAAAAGAAAGATTTCGAGAATCAAGGGACTAATTTATGCCCGTCCAGGTTTCGAGAACGAGTAACGTATTATTATAACATGTGGCAATACATACTTTGATTTATCTCTAATAATAAATAATGTTTCGAATTTACAAATTATATCGTTAAACATTTGATTCAAATATCATAACTTAAAATGAGATAACCATTAGAAAGCGACATCCAACAAGAGTAACGAAAGGAAATAGATATTCAAATTTTCAAAACAATTGTTCCAAATTATCAATATCAAAAATATTTTTTTTTTATTTTATATTTAAAGCGAACGAAAGCAGTTTCATTTCTATTATTTAAGTCTAAACTTAATTTTTACGAGAAAAACAAATGTCTTTTTATTATATTTTTATGTGGAAATGGAACCCTGTATAACTCGTTGAGAATTATAAGAGCCTTGAAGGATAGGAACCAATATCTGTTTAAATATACATATAATACAATTTTTTATATGTATATTAAAGACTAATTTATATATTTTTTATGAATTAAAATCAAATTATGAAGATTATTTTCATATTCACCTCCCCAGCTGCATGTTTCATAGCGAATAGCAGAGTGAACCACTGCTCCATTATTATGAATGAAATATCTGGTCGTTCATTTGTTATTTGTAAAACAGTTTCGTGCACTTCATTCTGTTATGTTCTGGACAAACCAATTGACTTTTATTAACTAATATACATTTTCTTCTTCTAGAAATCTGCATATATAAGCTATACCTATATTTGTTAATGGAATTATCCAAGAAATAAAAAAATTAAATTTTCGTGTTTTTTAGTTTCAATAAATGACTTATTCTATCGTTTTTTTTTATTTTCACTGATATCTACACAGTGGTATCAGAACAATATGGTAGGTGGTTATATTATTCTGATACGACTGTGTATTTGGAGTTATTTACCTTCAATCAACTGTCATATCAGTTAACTTACAAATAATATCAACTAGCTTGCACTTAACACCAATTTTGTATAGAGTTATTATATTATTTGAAAAAATAAAAAAATTGTAGATGAAAAAATTTTATTTGAAAAAAGCACAGAGATATTATGGAAGGTCCACTCATGATGTAAGTACAAAAACGTTGTCTCAAGAGCATTATAAATTAAAAATTTAGCGATAAAAATGGATAGAATTAGCATTATCTCTAGTGCGTTACAGTTTTAAAAGTAAGCACCCAAACATATATAATCATTTTTATCTAATAATTGGGAGTTTCTTGCTTCATCTACCTTTGACCATATCGAAGAATGAATTTTCAATCACACTGATTTCAGATTTTTGGCTGCAGCGAAAAAAAATATAGTTTCAAATATCATGTAAAGATGGGAAGATCGTCGATATAGCTCATGAGTACTATCGCCTTGAGATGGGCTAATTTTTGGAAAGGCTGAACTACTGTTTTAAATATTCATATTAACAACCTATTTTTTCTACAGTTTAAAAAAACTTTAAAGTAACATTTTAAATAAAAATTGTCTTTGAAAAGAATATTTTTAATGAATTTTTTTTTGTAAAAAGTGCGTGAGCAACCTTAATGGACGGCAAATATCTAAACCCCACACTGATGAATGATTCTTCTGTATGATTACTAAAATACATCTTTTATTTGTGTGCGTGGAATTATAATTGCTTTTTGTAGAAAGTTAAAAATAAAAGTTATATTAATCGAAGGAATGTTTTAATGTTATTATTTTATTTTTTACATATTTATGTAATAATATGTAATAAATGTAAATTCGTGACTAGTTATTCAATCGCTACTTCAATTTTTTCCCCTTTAACGCATAAAACAAAATATCTTCAAATCGGTTCTGTCGAACCCACGGCTCATTACAAATAATCAGTATACTGAATCTGGCCCATTTCTACTAAATTTCTGACCAAACATTTTTAGGTGTATAACTGAAAGATTTTAACTCCTTATTTCTCATTAAAATGTTATTTTTTTAAAAAGATATTTTCTTGATTTATTAAAAACTATATTTTTTCCAACTCATTACTCATTAGAAATGCATGTTTTTATTTCTAAGTAGACATTTTTTTCTGTGGGTCATTAAAAATATAGTTTCTTTTTTCCTAATGGTTCTTCAATAAATATATGGGTCGGACTGGCCTGCTATAAAATATTAAAAATATATCTTTCAATGAAACATAAATTATCCATTAATTATTCATCTTAAAAAACAAATTGTTGCTTATGAGGCGGGAAACGAACCGCAACTCTGTTTAAAAATTTCCTTGAAGCTCTCTTTTAAGCAATTTTTAAATTACAGCTTTAAATTAAGACGTTTTTAAATTACAGCTTTAAATTAAGCTGTTTTTATATTTCACTATCCCCCATTTCTTATCGTAATTATGCCACCACAGAGTGGGTTGAAATGGCCGAAAAGCGATTTAAAAATAGTAACTCAGGTAAATATGGTTCTATTTATTTGATATTGGAAATAACAGTTGTTTTTACACATAATAGTCCGTAAATATTTGACAATTATGGGAATATACTGGATATTTACCAAATGATTATTATCGAAACTTTAAATCCTAATGCTATTCAATAGGAAACATTTAAGGATAATTTTTGTTGTTGAATTATGGAAACATTAAAAATTCGATTGTCCTAAAATTTGTCATAATAAGTGTTACTGTATACCTCCATAACATGAATGAAAATGGTGGCAGTACACCGTTCATTTTTCGATTAATTATTAATTGAAATATAAGCACTAATGCTGTTCAATGAGAAAGTTTTGAGGAGACTCTTTCTCAAGCAGTAACAGAAACATAAAATATCCGATCTTCCTGAAATGTACAATAAAAAGTGTTGGTGTACCAATCGTTAACATATTTGAAAATGTTGCTATCGACAAAAGGTATCGTAAAAATATAATTCATGTAGTACATGATAATCCATAAGGGACCTTGCTTCTAGTTATGAATGTAACAAGCCAATTAAACAACATCGTACAAAATGTAAATCTAGATATTAAATTTTAAAATTGTAAGAAAAATCACACATTTCAATCCTCATCGTTTGAGCGAAAAGGCATCCCTGCCTCTTCTTTTTTCTTCCCTTTCTTAAGTGAGCAAGTTAACAAGTGCACTGTTTCGGATCATATGGTTTTGTTTTTATGCGGCATAAAAGTTTGAGGGGACGTAGTGAAGTAATAGCTGAAAGTTTTTAAACCTTCATTTTAAGCACTGCTTGTTTTTTAATGTACACTGTATTGAAAATAAGAATAAGTAGATTTTCCGCTGGTTTTCACTTAAATTGGAAATGCACTTGAAATGGTAAAATCATACAAAAGATATTAAGTGGTCTACATTTACAAATACACTGAGATGCCCGTTTTTTAGGTACACTTATCCAGTAGCTTGTTGCGCCTCCTTTGTCCATCAGAACATTCCAAATTCGTCAGGGCATGGAACTTACAAGATGTTGGATGCGTTGTGCAGGAATGTTGTACCATGAGGAAATCTTTGTGTCGCGCAGTTGCTGCGAATTGGACTACTGCACAATCCTGCTGCGAATAGCCCTTACCACCTCATTCCAAAGATGCTCGATAGGTTTATATCTAGGAACTGTGCAGGCCAATGAAGCAAGGAAAACTCGTAGGCATCTTCCTGGAACCATTCGATGACGATACGTGCCTTGTTAGCAGGTATCTCCATGCTGAACGTGTCCATTCGAGTGAGGATAAACTGTAGTCATGAAGGGATGAACTTGGTCAACAACGATGTTGAAATAAACCGTGACGTTGAGATGTCCTTCGTGAGAATCATGGAGCATAATTTGTGCCAGGAAAACATACCCCACACCATTACACCGCCAGCACCGGTCTGTACTATTGACACTAGACAAGATGGCTCCATGGTTTCATGCTACTTGCGCCAAATTCTAATCTTTCCATCAGCATGATGCAAAAGGAACCTTGATTCGTCCTGACCAGGCTATTTTTTTCCAGTCCTGAACGGTCCAGTGTCGATGTGCACTTTTGAATGCTGATTGCGAAATTATTAAACTCTCTGATCCATTTTTTCAGTGTTACTCTTTAGTGTAAGGATCAAAATAGCACGCGTATGTGAGCCGCACTATACTGTGAAAGAGATTAAATATAATGCAAATGGTGTTTCTTTTATTCGAGTAAATGCCGTATTTGATATCAGAGAAGATTTCTTATTAGAAGCCAAAAAATCATATAAAAACAAAAAATATATATCTCCTATACATTGAGTATAGGAGATATATTGTCCTGATAAAATCGTTGCTTTAACTGTATTTATCAAAAATGACTTCAATGCATTGTAACAAACTATCAGACATGAGAGTTTACCATAAACCATATTAAATTTTTTTATCTTATTTATTATTTTTTGTTCTCTTTTAAAGAGCAAACACCATTCTAAAATTTAATAAGTGAAAACACACTAAACTTAATTTACGTTTTTCTTCATCGTTAAATTGCAAATAACGAAAAAAATTTAAAAAAGTATGAAGCATTATGAACGTAAAAAATAACACAAAATAACAAAAGCTGAATATAAATCAATATAGCAAAGTAGGAATAAAATAGACTGTCCCGGGTTTCAAACATGTTTGCCCAATACCATTAGCATACTCTTTTCTTTTATGTTATCGGATGTGAAATAATATATAATAAGGAATAAAATTATTCTTTTACGTTAAAATACCAGAATCGTCTCCAGAGGTTCTGAGAAACTATTCTTGACATAACATGTTTTCAGCAGACCCTAAAAAATGACCTGCTTTCAATAGAGAGCCACAAGAAGGATCTTCGATGCCTGAAGAAAAGAAGACACCACATAAGGAATCTTCCTTATGTTGAGTTTTATTCTTGAGAACAAAAATAGCAATAAAACTGTGTTTTAAAGGAAAACTTTTCAAACAAAACAGGATTTTTCCTTTCATTTTTTTTATAACGCATACCAAGACCTGAGCGAGAAACCGTGCGAAATATGTTTCTTTTATATGTACATATTATGTAAGCCAAACTGGGATCTAGAAAAAAAAAATGTCTTTTTTTTTTGATCCACACATCCCCTACCACTTCTGAATCCACATTGCTCATCACGCAATTGACTGTCAACCAGATTCTTAATTTTATTAAGCACAATCATGGAAAGAACTTTACCTGTAACAGAGAGTAGGCTGATACCCCTATAGTTATCACAAGAACTGCGATTACCTTTTTTGAAAATAGGGATAAAAATAGCTCTTGTAAAATGCTTAGGAACCATGTCTTTATCATAAAAGATATTCAGAATTTCAGTCATCCAAGTGGTAAAAGAAACATTCCCAGCTCTAAGCATTTCCGTAGTAATTTCATCTACCCCTGGGGATTTATGTAGTTTAAGTTTAGAAACAGCCAAAATAACTTCAGATTGTGTTATAGGGCCAACATTAAACCACCAATGCATCTATCATCATTGCAAACAATGGGAATAGAAATAACCGCAGTGTTATAGAATATCACTGAAATGCTCAGCCCACCTAGCCATGACAGAATCCTCACCTCCTATAACCTTACCTTGTTTATCCTTCATTCCCTGTATACCTGTCCGTTTTCTACCACACAAAACATTAACTATCTGGTACAGCTCTCTGCTGTTGTGCTGTCTAACTGCTTCCTCGGCTTTGTCAGCCAAGTCATCAAGCCAAAGATTCTTATCAGCAGCTAACTGATCTTTTACACGTTTATTAAATTCTCTGTAATGCTTTCTATTAGAACTAGTAGGTTATTGATTAAGGACATTCCTGCTGTTCTTTCTTTCCGAAATAAGCTCAAGTGCCTTATCACTCAGATAATTCTGGGTCTTCTGCTCCTTTTTTCCTAAAAGAGTACTGTTAGTGTCCAAAAAAGCCTGTTTAAAATGATCCCATTCTTCCTTAACTTCAGTAGTAAGCATACCATGACTGTCATACTGACTAAGTAACCTATCATGGTAAGCTTTTGCTATAACTGGATCTTTCAGAGCTTCAGTATTAAAGGTAAATTTTTTAACCCTAGCACAACACGATTTAAGTTTAAATTGCAAGACACTTTTAACAAGGTAATGGTCAGATCCAATTTCAGCTCCCCTATATGACCTGGTATTCCTAACAGAACTAGCCCATTTGCTATTAATTGATATGTAATCAATCATATTCTTATGCAGCCCATCAGGTGAAACCCATGTGTACTTATGTATGTCGCAGTGTTTGTAATATGTGTTAGTTATTCTGAACCATTGAGTTTACTTACCTGTATGAGAAGTTGTCCATTGCCATTGCAGCTGCCAATACCAAAAGGGCCAATCATCCCTACCCAAAGGTCAGAGTCAATACCAACTTTGGCATTGAAATCACCTAGAACGAGGGTCTCCTTTCTTGACAGAATTCAAAATATCCTGAAGTTGTCCGTAAGACCTATCCTTCTCATCCTCATCAGCATCCTCAATGGGGGGTATAACAGCAGATAACATTCAGGTCTTTAACGCTTGTCTGAAATTTTGCTGTAAGAAACCTTTCATTAATGCACTCATATCCTAGAAGAGCATCACTAGCGTGTCTGCTGAGAAGCAGACCCACGCCTTGGTGATGCTTATTGTCGTCCCTCCCTGAAAAGAGAAATTTAAGATTATTTTTAAGAATCTGACCTTTATCTGTCCATCTGGTATCTTGCAAGCCGAGAATATCTAAATTATAATGGTGGAATTCTTCTGTGAGGACATCAAGAGAAAAAGCTCTATGCAGAGTCCTCACATTCCAACTACCTATGGAGAGAAAATGGTTAGTGGGATGTTTAAAGAAACTATGTTTATTGAGAGAGGGAATGCCAACAATATCAAACAGCCCCCTAATCGCAGACATGGGGCAAAGACCCGTTCCCCCACTACTAAAGGCTGAAGCCATCTACACTGGAAGACTTCCTCCAATGTAGAATTTGACGATGCCAATAGAAGCAAAGAGTTCAGGTGCCTGCGATGACCTCTGCTCAGTATTATCCACCAGCTGATAAACATATCCTGTGAATCTTTCACTTGGGGCTGTCAACCCACAAACAAACAGAAAACACAACAGAAGATTTTCCCTCCACAGAAGCCCACCAGTGCAGCAAAATTAGGATCCATAATCAAGATCAGAGCCATATATCTGTCCAGTCCAGTGGGTTTATATGGTCAGCACCAGGACCCTGTGTAGTTGACCACTCCTCAGCAGAGTAAAAAAAAAAGAAAAGTAGCCATAGTTGTCCAGATCAGTAGGCCACACTAATCTGGCAGCCCTCCCCTGCCGTTCACTTCCACAAGAGAATATCTCTTTTGAAAGGTACAAACGGTCTGCACCACGAGAAGGCGGGGTCGGACATTAGGTGCTAGGCCTGGCCGGTTCTATGCATCATCACAGGGGATTGGTGCATAGCTCTCCTTCCAGTGACATCGTGGAACGAATTTTTCGATTCTTTGTTGGTAGAAGTCCGTGAACGTTTTCCGTTCAGCGATCATTTCATTGCTATTTCCAGGTCATCATAATTTGGAAGCACGGGGCCTTCAAGACTTTTCTTCAGCGTTGAAAAAGATGATAATCTTTAAATTCCAGATTAGGGCTAATTATATTTTTAACGTTGCGCTGTTATCATCGTTCTTGTTTTTCCGTGTCTGACCAAAGCCACCTTCATACATGAGGTCTGGACAGCCATTGAGCAAAAGGTGCGAAGAGAGAATAGAAATTAGGGCACAAATATTTTATTCAGTTCATTTGTCTAAACTTTAATTAAAAGCATTTTATATTTAAAAACCTAAAAATAAAATAATTTATTCATTTTGACTTTATTAAGATATTTTATATTTTAAAGCAAATTATAAAGTGTTTTAAAAATAAATAATACAGTTGATTTTTCAAATATAAAGAAATAGTTAAAACTGTCATATATTTCAAAATGAGTTCTGTTACTGCGCTGTCCTGGCTTGTTGTATCAGAGTAGCCTTGGTGCGACGCTCTTTCTACAACAGACTGCATACTGACTTTTTAGCCACGAAATTTCGCACGCCATTTCTCTACACTTTGCAGACTCATAACATCTTCGTTGTACACTTTCAGGAGCTGGCGATGACTTTCTGCCACCGACACATTTCTTGCATCCAAAAATCAAATTGCAGCACATATTTCACTCTCGGACAACTGTTCCAGTTCTGGAATGCAACACTCGTAAACACAAAAAGCAGTAGATGTCGGTTGACTCGACATGCAGTGTTACCAGCAAGGATTACGATATCCCTCCGACATAACCTGGGGCGGGGGTGGCTCAGTCGGTAGCGCGCCAGGCTCGTAATCTGTAGTTCCCAGGTTCGAGTCCCAGCTGGGTCACCGTTGAGACTTATCTCCGCAAATATCCCCGCCCTGCCCACTGTCAGTAGGGGACACCGATGGGCTTGGAAAGGCTGCCGTCCGTCGGATGGGACGTTAAGCCGTGGCCCCGTGTGCGGGAGAGCCATACCCTGTGCACGTTAAAGAACACGCTGGATGGCCTTGACGGGAGACTACCGTCTGTCTCCCAACAGCCGTTCCAGTGGGTCCCCTCCCCAAACCTTCTCTGAGCCTTCGGGGTCCATGTGACCTGGCCATTTAGCCCATGGTGTGCAAAAAAGTGCCGTTCAGAGGTAAAACAACTCAACCCAAATCCGACATAACCACAATAAATGTAGGTCTTTTGGTTGCGAGATTATAGACCTTGTACTCCTACTTTTTGACCCAACTTCCTCGTATAAAGTGATCATCAGATAAGTTATCAGCATATATAGCGATTCATATTTTTATTCACAACAATATTGTCTGAGCAGTGTGAAAGAAATTTTTACACAAAGCGATTTCTTTTTCTTACCTAACCTGTTGATGTGGGGTGAAGGTGGCTCAGTCGGTAGCGCACCAGGTTCGTAATCTGCAGTTCCCAGGTTCGTGTCTTAGCTGGGACAGAGTTGAGATTTATCTCCAAAAAAAAAAACAAAAAAAAACTCCCAGCCCTGTTCTCGGTCAGTAGGTGGCTACCGGTGGGCTTAGAAAGGCCGCCGTTCGGATGGGCCGTTAAGCCGTGGCTCAGTGTGTGGGAGAGCCGTACCCTGTGCACATTAAAGAATATGCTAGATGGCCTTGATGGGAGGCTACTATCTGTCTCCCACCAGCTGTTTAGTGGGTCCCCTCCCCCGATTTTCTCTGAGTCCTCGGGATACTTGTGACCTAGTCTTTTTGTCCATCGTGTTAAAAAAATGCCGCTCAGAGGTAAAACAACCCAACCCATCTTATTGAAACACTGTGATAGTAACTGTACTCAAAATATAAGGAATATTAATACCTTATATTATGAGTACAGTTACTTGGAAAGGGTGCTGTCTATCAGATGGAATATGAAGACATGGCTTGTGTGAAGGTGTCCGTTACCTGAACACTTTCAAAATTTTATTTTAACATTCAGGAACTTGCAGCATATCTATCGATAGGGGTGGGGAGCTCTCAGAGTTGCGCAAGCGGTAACCCTGTGTCGCTGCAGAGGTTGTCCGTGGCGTAATATGCAAAATGGCGTCTCAGAGAGAAAAGTTTATTTTGTGTACTGCGACTCAACCAGACAAAAGGTGTCATAGACATCATTCGTGCATTTCGAACTCGATTCGAAAGGAACCTCCTGGCCGGAGCAGTATTTATGCGTGCGAAAAAAAAGGCAGTTTTAAACGACGGGATGTTTCTCCAAGGCCAATCTTCTCGGTAGTCCGTCGTCAGCACAAACAGTCAGTGTGACCCACAGAGCATTTTCTGGAGACCACAACAGTCAAGAACGAAAGCTCACCTTGAATTACGATGCAACTGAGTCTTGTGTGGCGCATTTTACTGAAGTGGTTACTAATGAGCTCTTATAAGCCGCAATTGACCTACACTTCGAGGCCAGCTGACATTGACATGCGGATATAATTCTGTGCTGAATAGTGGCAATTGATTGAACATGATGATGGCGTGCCCTCATGGATGTCTTCAGAGATGAAGCCATGTTCCATGTGAACGATAAAGTGAATAGACACAACATCCGTGTGTGAGGAAGTGAATGCCTTCGCCAGGTTTTGAAACACAAAGGAAACATCCGAAAGATCAAATCTTTTGTTCACTGTTTAAAGATCAGGAATACGACTCATTTATTTTTTCGGTGAGATCACCGTAACTGGAATTTTCGTTCCTGGATACTGTAACCGAATGGATGCTGCCTCATCTTCAAGAAGTTGGACGGATTTGACGTTCTAATAAAGTGCAACTCCACTACATTTTCACTGCGAGTTACGAAGTGGTCTTAATGAGAATATACCAGAAATATGGACGAACGTAGAAGATGGATAGAACGCGTAGCTGGCAATGGCTTGACACCCTGGAAATGTTCTTGAAGATCACTGGATCAGATGACAAAGGACTCAATTCAGTGTCTACGTGCCACCTTTGCCAAATACTCTGGGCAAGTTAAAATGAAGTATCGCGGATGCCGTCGCAGGGATCATGTGGGACGATTTGATGAAACTGTGGGAGGAGATGGAATTCAAGGTTAACGAGTGCAACATCGCCAGTAGTGTGACATTCAGAATTTGCAATGTGAAAAGGAAACTTTGAGAGCTACCCTATCGATCAGCATGCTGTATGTGCTTTTCTACATGTATAAATGTTGATGTAATATATTTTGGAAAGTGTTCAGGTATTTGTGAATAACTCTTGGTGTGCAAAAAAGTATCCTCAGAGAGCTACTACTGAGCAAAAAAGTCAACCTAACCCAACCTTCTTTGGACAAAATGGAAAGTAAACGCTTCTTCCCTACAGAGGTGGAACGAGGGGTGACTCAGTCAATAGCGCGACAGGCTCGTAATCTGCAGTTCCCAGTTTAGAGTTCCAGCTGGGTCAGCGTTGAGATTTATCTCCGAAAAACTCCCCGCCGTGCCCACGGTCAGTAGGGGACGCCGATGTGATTCAAAAGGCCGCCGTCCGTCGGATGGGGCGTTATGCCGTCCCCATACCCTGTACACGTTAAAGAACAGGCTGGATGGCATTGACGGGAAGCTACCATCTGTCTCCCACCATCTGTTCCAGTGGGTTCCCTCCCCAGTCTTCTCTGAGCCTTCGGGGTCCCTGTGACTTGACCATTTAGCTCATGGTGTGCAAAAAATTGTCCCTCAAAGGTTAAATAACCTAACCCAACCCTATATAAGTAATTTAATAGCCCAGATGAATTAACTGAAACTAATTTTCATTCAAAGCATATATGTTCAATATACTAGCTTGTAAAAATATGTAAATTTGGCAGTAAATATTGGATTAAAAAAAAATTCAGCCTGTGATTTTCGCAGTTTCTTCATGGGATGGACTCATTCAAGACAATGTTTGCATCAATATCGGCAACACTGATATAATCTCATGGTAGATGTAATTAGATTTATACCAGAACAGTCAGAGTGTTCCAGAATATTTATGTGGCATTTCGAAAACTACTTTGCCATTCAATTGAACGATAATGGATGATTTGAGGTGTATTCTCACGAGTGATTCGAATAGGGCATTGATCATTATCCATATGATGATGTTTCCAGCGAAAGAGCTTTCTAAACTTCCATTCGGACTCGGAACTGAACTAAATCCTGAGAAATGATTTCTCAGTGGAGCTGCAGCAATACGAACAGTATTTCTAAAGAGGAATGAAATTATATACAGCTCTAAGTATTTAACAAGTGCATAGCTTATTTGCTAAATCTTAAGTAATTAATATTGTACCCAATCTCATTTTCATCGCTATCGGATATCATCACATCCGTCATTGGAAATCGTTTCTAGATATATCAATGAATAATGGGAAAAATTACTCGATCTGAGATAGCATCAACACCTAAAATTTACAATTGTCGTCGCATATGGTAGTATGTTCCTTTTTTTACCAGCTGGAAGATTAAGTATTCGAATTTTCACCCCAAGCATAAACTTGTTTTCTTTCATTCCCTCAGATAAAATATATCGATAACATGACGCAAATTTTGCATCATGTTTATTTGTTAGTTAAGATTATTTACAGCTATACAATACGAAGATCGATTGTGATTGTAGAGACAAAGGAATGCGAAGAAATAAATAAAACAACTCATCAAAGCATACATAGAACTAAAACCAAATAAAGGAAACAAAAGTAACAAATAAGAAAAAGAAAAGTCACCGAATAAAACAACTAATAAACAAACTCAAGAGTAATAAAAATAACAAAAACTCATAAGAACAACTGCAAGCCTCACGAAATGAAGAAACAATAAAATCACATCAGTAACAGCAAAAAAATTAAGAAATATCATTAAATGCATATCAAAAACATAAAAACAAAAAATGTGAAAACTAATAAAACATATCGAGACACAGATCATCCAAAAATTAATAAGAAGGTAAAAAAGATCATAAAATATAAAACTAATAAAACAAGCGAAATGAAATACTCATGAAATAAGGAGAAACAAAACAACTTCTAAAAACATAAAACGCTAAACAAACCACAGATTCTTTCACGAATGAAATATTTCCCATAACGGGAAACAATGCGTAAGTATGTTGAAATTTATTTGCGAACTGTGTGACTGAATTCATAATGTAACAGTTCCAGCTGGAATTCATAATGTAACAGTACCAGCTGGAATTCATAACGTGCAACCAGTATAAAAAAGTTTAATCAAAATACGAATTTCAATATTATATTCTATGAAATGAATTTACTTCAATGATCTTGAAGTCCTTGTAAATTAAATTTACTTGTCATTATTAGATTCTTCGCAATTTACTCTGCGTTATCTCAAAATGAAATAAAAATAAGAAATTACTTGTTAATGCAACAGCAAAACGTTCTAAAACTATTTTCAAATAATTTCCATTGCTAACTTCTACCTTAAAAGCTAGGAAATTGAGTGGTGGAAAACGACTCCATGAAATGTTAACAATTCTTAAAATACTGTGTGGATAAATAATGCCTTGTTATGATTCTTTACTTTCGCACATTCTCCGAAACTCTTTTAAAAGTTTGTAGTTAAATCATAGATTTTCTAATTGTCATTTTCTAAAATTTATTATTGTTATGTATAGCCCAAAACAATTAAAATTGTCTTGTGTAAATTACTACCACTCTGCTACTTGCCCTCGTCTCTCGTTTTTCTATTATGTCTCTCTTAGGGTAACAGTCCATTCCATCGTGCTTATGATTATGCAGTATTCCGTTCATTATCTAGAAACTAGAATAAATGTTTTTTTAAGAGAAGATTTAATGTTGAAAAAAAGGAGATCACGAATGCCAGAAAATTGTTCATAAAGTATCTAACTTGGCACGAGATAATCTCTATTTTCCTTTTTCATTTTTAAACGTTATTAGGCAGTAAAAGAATTTTCATTCGTAATTTCAAATCGCGTAAAAATTAATCAACTTTGTAAAAAGGATTGAGAAACATTTTTCTGGAAGGCAGTATTCCTGAAGGATAGTGTTCTTTAGATTTTTAAATTATACATTATTTTTTCCTCAAAAATTGTGATAAATATTAATACGGAAAGAAATCCAAGGCCAAGATCAGGTTTAAAGAAAAAGGTACTCAGGAAAAGTTGGTAGATTAGATGGGTGTCTCTAAAGAAAGCCATGTAGCCTGACCTGTAGTATCCCAGAAATGTCTTCGTATCAAAATGTCTTCCAGCTGCTTTTCAAAGCCCTTCGGTGTTTATTGCCTCACTGAGGTCTTGGGAGAGAAAATCATATCGATGAAGCCTTCGAAACCTGAAAATCTCCTATATTTAGGAACACTTAAAAGGCATACCGAATCTCATCCTAAAATAGAATGTAAAATAGAAGGAATATACATAGTTCCTCTTTTAAGTTTGAAAAAGTGCATATTACCACTGACCAACATTATTTTAATATTTTCAAACTATTTAATTAAATCTTGATATGAGCTCTCTTAATATTAATCCAGTATATTAACTGTAGCCGCAACTGTATAATTTTGTTTTAATTGAGACTCGAAGTTACAGAAATCGCACCCAATCTGGATTACAGGAAGTTCTCTCCAAAAACTCACATCACATTCAACAAAACTTTCACGTGTTCGCTTGGTGCGACCTCAGCATGAAGGATAATTCCGCATGTGAGTTGTTGTCTTGAAATCTTATTCTAATGATTGTGTGCAGTCTTTTACTGTTGCTTTGAACATAGAAGCCTAGATAGCTCGCGTATTACAATGCATCTTCGCCCGCCAACAGGCCGCTACCCAGAAATCAATACAATCCGATTTTGTTCGAAGTCTTATGCTATGATATGTGACATTGGCTGTCGTGACTAAAATTTTTTGTGGGAAACTTTGCCTAGCGCAGGAAGAGCCCGGATGTGAGAAGACATTATAGAGAGATTTCTGATATTGAATTATATCGGATTGGAACGATGTACCGTAATGCATAAATGTTCTTTCTTTTCAGCTATTGTCAAAGCGCATTATTCAGGAAAATATTAAAAGTAAAAAAAACAAACTCGAAAAGGCGCTCTAATCATCTGCATTTCATTTCAGTGTTTTTCCCATCCCCTATAATAAATATAAATAAATGTATATTTTTTTTCCCTCTTCGATCTACCGGTTTTTCTAAAAAAACTATTCGTGAACAATGTGTAATAGTATATAGGTTTACTATTTTTTTCGATTCCGTTCACGATTTTATTTTGTATTCTATTATTTTGAAATAAATCACATGTCGTAAATTATCAAACAGTTGTCTTTTTTATTTATAATAATTAACTTATAATATTTATTTAGTACATTAATTTATTATGCGATGAATTGTAATAAGTGGATGGTAATACAATAAATTATAAAAAATACTGGAAAAAAATCAAAAATATAACACGGCAAATAATAATTACAAAACGAATATAAAAAATACTTTTAGAGAAGACAAATATCAAATACTACATTATAAATTTACTTATTATTTCTTGTGATTATTTTCGTCGGGCAGTGTTCCAGTTGGGCTAATAAACGATTTGATACATGTCTTTCTGCTGAGGTCCTGCCATCCTCTCAGATATCCTACTGTGGCATATAAACTGACAGGCTCCTGTCAGACCTCTGTGGCAAGCAGCTGCTTGAGGGGGTATTTATTTTTTAATGCTATTTGCTACTTGTCCTACAACTGATCATCTGCTCTTCAGCGCCCCCCACCCCTCCTCTCCCACTTTATTCACTGGTATATCTAAAGATGGGATATCTGCAATAAAAGATCCTTCATCTGCAGTTGCTAGGCAGCCACCAGAGGCAGATTCTGCAATGACGGAGTTTAGCATCACCAATAGAGGATAATTACTCTGCAGCCAATAGCTCTGAGGCCAGAGTACCTGGCATGCCATTAGGAGGTCATGGGTTCAGATCCCACCCGGCTTAAGACAGTTTTGCTCTACAGCCTAATAATGTTCAAAACGTTTAAGCAAGTATTTTTTACAACCGAATAGTTAACCGTCTACATGCTAAACATACCTAGGATATAATCAATGTATATGAACTGTTAAGTTCTTAGTACTGTATTTAAACGTTATGCGACTCAGAATCTATCAGATTGTGCTGCATATGGTGAATCTTTTTCTATTTCTCTGGAATCAGTGAGCTACTAGAAATGCAAAATGCTCTTAATTTAATCTTTTGATATTGACCCCAATCGCCTTTTAAAATACTGAACATAGTTATAGAAGCCACCCCACTACTAATCAGAAATTTAACTGAATCTATTCCTCCTGATCCCAGTCTTTATGCAAATGCTCTGTTGTTTAATGTTGGAGCACATCAGAGATTATTCCCACTTATTAAGGTTCTGATATTAATTTTTTACCGTAATTCAAAGTGCTGAACCAGCTTAAATGGCAGTCATCATCGGTATCAACAAGAGTTCATGGCCACATTAAAAAATGCAGCTTCACCAAATCATGATTAATTCTAACTATTATCTGAAATGCTAATTACCGAAACTGACTGAATTTAATATATTCTCAAATAATTAATCCACTTGTGCAGTTAGTAATATTGGTGCTAAAAAAAGTTTTTTTTTTTGCTTTTTTAAAAACTCTTAATTAACTTTTAAATGAAATTCGAAGATACTATTATTTCCAAGTTTTATCTGTTTAATTATCATTTAAGGATATTCTGTTTAGTATAAACCAACAACAACAACAAAAAAAAACGTTTTATGTCACAACTCTTTCTGTTTGGTTTCTGAATTGATGCTACAATTTACAAAACTTTTAAAAATTGCACATTCTGTTATAAAACAACAAGCCGTGGTGATATGATAACAAGCGAAATTTTTTGTAGAATGTAATTAGAATTTAATGGTGAGTTACGATAGATGAACGAGCAACAATAAAACCGTGATGTGCTGTATCATTTTGATGCTCGGGTGTGCTTAGCATGTGAATTACGTCACTAGTGATTAGAACAATAAGAACTCAAACTTTAACGATGTCTTAAAAGAAAGAGGAATAAAAAATTGCTTAGTGTTTGGACGTGTATATTTCTTTAGCACTAAATGAATTAACATAAAGTTAACGTTAAAAAAGTTTCTCAAGATAGTTGAAGATAGGCCAAGGACGAGACATGTTAGTAGAGCCAGTAGAGCTGACTTCAAATTCTCTGTAGGAAGAGTTCATCGCTTGATGAGTGGTGATCAACGTCTGAAAAGAACTGGTTCTGAAAGCCTAGTATACTTAGCTGCAGTTTTGGAGTACTTGATGGCGGAAATTTTGGAAGAAAAGTCATTTGATACATGGTTATTTTTTATTTTTTTTTTAAGAATTGGTAAGATTATTCTTGGTAGTTTAGAGGTTTATTCGCAAATATGATTGTGCCACTTACGGAATATTGCAAAAAGTCTTATTTTATGTTTTGAGTGTGGACTAAGAATTCTAAAGAAACGATTATTTGTAATAATAGTGAAAAGGTGAAATATTCTTCTGATGGTTTATTTTCACACTGAAGAAAATAAAGATTTGTATTAATTGAATTTACTTTATATTTGTGTTTTTATTCATACTTTTGTAATAAATTAACTAATTTATTGCAAAAGTAATTTATTGCAAAAGATTTATTAGTTTTATCACTAAATATTCTTTTGAACTCACGCTCTAGAATTTCTTATTAAAACTTATAACAGTAATATTAGTGTTCATTTTGTACTTTTCCCAGTGAAAACTGCTATAATAGAAAAAAATTCATATAATATTTTTATTTATGTTGCCTTAGTAAATTTGGGACCTTTCGGTCGAGAATACCAGAATCAAAACAGAAATAAAAATCCCGATAGTTTGCGTAGATACAAAACTACGGTCTATGAGAGCGTGCGCTGACGTCAGCAACGCAGTACAATTCTTGGTGAAGAATCTGTGTGATAAGAAGTTGCTGGGGAGAGGGGATACTCAAAACACTAACTGCTAATACAGTTAAAATCAAAATACGCAGATTAAAGACTCGGAAGCGCTGGTCGCGTTTACCTAGTAATAGAATATTTTCGATTAATGTTTTCTTAGTGATATTAGTGTGTCAGTTTCAAACGCCCAACATTTCCCTTTAGAATATTTCAATATTTTGTGAATTGTTAGTTCGAGTGCATTTTTGTTTTGTCCTTCCTCAGTTATGCCACTCGAAGTGTCGATCTCAACATTATTCATCTCAACATTATTCAGTTCTCAAACAAACTTATATTAGAAATGACTAATGGGTGCCTTGGAATGATGTTTTCAAATGCAATCGGTAGAAAAGCTCTATTAAATGATTTTCGTAAATAATGGAAATTCAGAATTCTTATATTTTATTAATTAATAACATTTCATAAAAATATATTTTATATAAATTACTAAACTGCAATTTCGTAACAGTACTAAGACCCTGATTTTCACGATTTCGTAACAGTAATAAGACTGTGAGTAACAAGGCTTATGATTTATTTGAATTTTGTGCACCACATAACGCTAACTCAAAAGTTTTTCTGTAACTTTCTATTCAAAGTTATATTTATCTTTTGTTAACTTTCTTTCAATTTGTCGGTAAATAGTGTTCTCATTTCCACATTGTCATCCGCTACTGAACAAAGAAATCAAACGAAATTCAATTAATCTGTAACATTTCACTTTACAAATTGTCTTCTCTACGTAAAATAACGTTACCAGGTAAATCATGATTGGCTTCGAATGAAAACAGAGGTTTTGTTAAATCAGAAAGCGAATTTTCGATTTTTGTGTTGAATTAATTGGTTTGGAAACTACTAGAAATTTCTTTAGCTCCACGTAATAGATTATTTTCCACCAAACAAAGCACATTTCTTGAATAAAAGCACTGTTCAAAGAAACCAAATTTTCTCATTGTAAAGAGTGCAGTAGCAAATCGAACCTTTTTTTTTTTCTTATCACTGATGCTTCATTATTGGGGAAAAAAGAGTAAACTGTTCAGTCGGAAACAATTATTCTGGTCCCATGTGATATTCGTTGACTCTAACTTTATCTCTTCCAGTCGGCTCTAGTAATAATTGTTCGCTTTGCTTTTCCCTATTATTGATACATTAATTTTGGCTCTTAATGTGGAAATAATTCCTTTCCCGTGAGGAAGAAACAAACAACGAAATATATTTGATGTTTAAAATGGAAAGATACCATTAGTTCAAGTATAATAATGCGATGCATAATATTACATTATTCATAAACGAATTAACTGAAATTAGGGTTAAGACATTTAATCAATTACGTTAGAAATATGAACTCAATTAACGAGATGCTCATTAATTTAATTCCTTTTTATCTTTTTTTCTCAGACTGTCACAAATTGCTTAAACAGCGAAAAGATGACAGAGTCTGATATATATTTTATTACTAGATTAGTTAGATTGATATAAGGAAGTTAATTAGAGTAGTAAGTTTTTATTTCTATATTGATAAACCATTCCAATTGAATTGAGGCGCCTGAATTATTGATATTGAATTATTGATATTGAATTATTGATATTGAATATTACGCCCGAATTATTCACTCAGATGTTTTGTTAATTTTTGATACTGAATATATTAGCATAACTGGTACTTGATGTTTTGTTGATCAAATTGGTGAAAAACCGTAACTTTTGTAATGGAATCATTAACCCTACACTAATTTAATTCGTATAAACAATAATTCTGTCCTGACCTTCTCTAAAATTAATCGAGCAATGAAAAAAGCCTAGAAACTAAAAGATTCAAAATATATATTTATTACCTTTTTTCATTTCTGTTTAGTCTTCAAAATACATAGTATTTTATTAACACGAGACACAGAGGTAAGCTAAAAAATCTTGTATTGATTTACCCGCACAACCTTAATCATTTAGACAAGGGCAGTTAATAGTCAAGTTTGTTAACTACTACATTAGTTAGAGACATTCATTTTTAACCTTCAACACACATAACCTGTTTCCCTTGAAAAATATCGTTAGTTTGTATTATTATTGACGTAGTTAGAAGCTGATTTTTATAGACGAAAAGATTCACTAGATTCGTTTCGTATCTTTCTACGTTAAAATAATATTAAAGTAAAATATTTATATTTATACAAACTGGTTGTTAATAAATTTGTATACAGAGCACAGCCTGAAAGTCATTTTCAAACAGTTCAACGATTACTTGCATAACTTTCGAGTTTTAAATTTTCTTTCACACGCTATTATTACGCTTTCGAAACTTCTCAATGCAACTATTTAAATATATTTGAATGTAGTGCAATACTGTCGGTACAGCGATACAAGAATTAAGCTTAACGAACGACAATACATTAGTTATAATCTTGATGTGAATGAAATGTTTCATAAGTTAACTATTTTTCGTATACTGAGCATAGCCTTGACGAATTGTAGTTAGTAAGTTACTCCACATTGTCCAGAAAATGTATCGATATTTTCATTTTCTATTATACGTATAGTAATAATAAAATATTCCTAGTTATTACGTAGCAATAAAATCATAAATATCTGTGGGAAATGAAGTATTGAGGCAAATAGGTTAGGTGGTATATGAACGACCTCACGATTAAATTTAGCCGACAAAACAGCAGTAATAAGAAATTCTTTTATAATTTGGAATGAGTGAAAACTGGAAAATGGACAGTTAAGGTTGAAGAAGGATTATTCTTTATTTTTTTCTAAAAAATAATTCAAGAACTTACGCTTACCTTTGATTGACTTTACATTGAACACTATCGATTCTGAAAATGTCTGATACTAATTACAGAGCGAACACTTTAACGACCTCTAGCGGTTAGTGAGAAAGGTATGACGTAATCTAAAATGCGGCAAGATAAGTTGAGTCCAGAAGAAAAATTTATGCTGGGTTGAATATAGAAAATGAGACTTCGATTGTGATGGCCAGACGACTGGATCAGAGCATTGCCGAGAGGATAAGGCTTGTGGGATGCTCACGGTCAGCCGTGGTTAGTACCTTCAAAAAGTGGTCGAAGGAGGGAAAACCCATGAACCGTCGGCAAGGTGTGGCCGACCACGGCTCATTGATGCTAGAGGTGAGCCAGGCTATCCCGTATGGTACGAGCCAATGGAAGAGATACTGCGGTGCAACTCGTCCGTAATTTGAATGCTGATGACGGGAGTAATGTGTCACAACACATAGTACTTCGAACCCTGTTGAAAATAGGGCTGCATAGCTGCAGGTCGCTCCGAGTGACCATGCTAACCTCGTTTAATAGCCGAAAGGGCCTAAAATGGGCATGCGGGTTTCAAAACTGGAGCTTGAATGATTGGAAAAAGGTCATCTGGTCCGATGAATATCGTTTCCTGTTGCACCATGTGGATGGCCTGATACTGTGCGTCGTTTCCCCAACACTGGGGAAGTGTTGGCACCATGATACACCAAGGGATGAAAACAAGTCGGGGGAGGAATTGTAATGTTTTGGTCAATTTTCTGCTAGGAAACCCTGGGTCCAGTCATTCATGTGCAGCAAACTACAAAGTCTACCACCTACATGAACATCATTGCATACCAAGTACATCATTTCATGGCACCAGTATATCCTTCTAGTACTGCCTTCTTTAAGCAGGATAATGTGTCATGCCACACTGTCCGGATTGTTAGAGAAGGTTCGAAGAACATGAGGAAAACTTCCAGCGATTTCCTTGGCCTCCAAATTCCCCAGACATCAATCCAATCGAGCATCTATGCTTTGTGTTGGAACAAAATATCTGATCTGCGGCGGCTCAACCATATAACTTACAAGAATTAAAGGAACTGCTGGTACAGTCGCTCAAAAAAGTATCCGAATACTATGGTTGATTACAGAATTCAGAAAAATATCTGGCAACGATTGTTTTAGAAATTAGTGACCTGGTAACCTTCGTGTCACGTGACACGAAGGTTGCCAGATCACTAATTTCTAAAACAATCGTTGCCAGATATATTTTTTTTTGAATTCTGTAAGCAACCATAGTGTTCGGATACTTTTTTTGAGCGACTGTACGTGTTGGTACCAGATACCACAAGACACCTTTAGAAATCTTGTAGCGTCCATGTTTCGCTAAATAAGAGCTGTTTTGTTGGCACGTGGAGGATCAACATCATATTAGGCAGGTGGTCATAATATTTTGACTGTTCGGTGTATATGAATATTCAATTTTAGTGCAAATATTCAACAATTCCTAATTACACTTATACTCTAATAGGAATATTTTAATCAGAAATAATACCATGCATTGAACCATGCATTAACAAAATACACTTAGTGCTAATGAAGTACATTGCATATAATATAAGAGGAAACTATGTTACAATGACATAGTTTTACCTCCTCCTACTACAGCCTATCAGTTCTAAAGATAAGACATAAGAATACTCATGATGAACATGATGAATAGGCATGCCAAGACAGTACCTAATATATAGAGCAGTGTCTTAACAACTGAGGTAACTACTCCCGTCCAAATAGCTTCAAATAATCCAGTTCATATATCTGAGTAAGATTCATATTTTCTAATCTTGTGAATGTCACAACTCTGACTTATAAACCTATCTTCTCGTTATGACATTTCTTATATGTCTGAAATAGATTATCTATCCTACGAGGAGTAATTTCTAAGTAAATACTTCTAATGGATGCACTAATTGATTGAAACAGCGCTATAAACCCTCCTGGCATGCAAGTGGAATACATTTGATTTATCAGCCTTGCAAGTGATTGGCAAATTCCTACTCGAGGTTTCATGTTTTCTTGAATATAAATTTCTAGGTTTATGAGACATTATATACATACAGTATACGTCCTTTTTTAGTTAACTAGTATTTTTATCTCGATATATCCTAAAGCTAACTAATAATTTTCGACTGATCGTATTTAAATCCATACCGAGTTTAGACAACTCATCCTTTCGGCTCCAAAAAGAATGAACAACCCAACCTGAAAAATAGATCTATTATAGTCTAATGCTTGCAGTTATATTAACGTCACCTGTGATGCCAATACACCCATTGCCATTAAGACAAATACACCTATTTTTCTTGAACTTCAAAACATAAAATTTTCATAGTAATGAGAAATGTTTCTATTTTTATTTTATATACACTGCTGGCCATTAAAAGTTCAACACCAGGAAGAACTCATCAGATTGTCCCGAAATATGCAAGATAGGTAGCCCATGGGAAATTACGTAAATGATTCAAAGCGCAGCACATACGTACATCATGTGTGACAGTCACGCCCCCCTGCGAGTAGTATAATAGGAGATTACAAAGAGCCGATGGAATTGTGTTTGCTCGCAGTTCTTGCACACTAAAGGATCAAGTATGTCCCTATGAAGAACACGGAATCCATACGACCAGGTTTCTGACTTTGATCGAGGGAGAATTGTGGAATTATCGTACCGAGATATCGGTGCTTGTGTTGGACAGAATGCTGCTACAGTGATGAGAATATCATGTCAGTGGGTAGAGGAGGAACGAACTCATCGACGTGAGAGATCTCAAAGACCCTGTCACACAAACGAACAGACACCATGTGCACACACCAGCCATGCACACGAGATGTCAAACGGCAGACATCTCGTGTGCATGGCTTTGAATGATCATACAGCCACATCAAACATCTTAACTCAAAAATTAAGGTGTGTTGCACATTAACCAGTGTCCACACGCACTGTTCAACATCGTCTGCAGCATC
Organism: Ryuthela nishihirai; assembly: GCA_038380435.1. Classification (NCBI taxonomy): domain Eukaryota; kingdom Metazoa; phylum Arthropoda; class Arachnida; order Araneae; family Heptathelidae; genus Ryuthela; species Ryuthela nishihirai. Next base: position 68,141,073 of record JAWZYU010000013.1, on the reverse strand, counting down.
GGTGCATGTTTGCTAGGCGGCCATTGCTTCGGCAAGCACTGACTCTATAACACAGGTGCATGCGACTGCAATGGTGCCGAAAACGTTTTGCATGAATGTGCGAATGGCATCGCATCGTCTTTTCAGACCAATCACACTTCAGTATGCAGCACCATGATGGACGAATCCATATCTAGTGGTACCGTGGCGACAGGCTCAGTGAGACATGCATCATGCAGCACCATACAGGTCCGACCCCTGATGTTATAGTATGGGGTGCCATTGCACTCATGCATGCGCCTTGTACACATTACCGTACACATTACCTTGTACACATTACTCCAACACCTCAGTAATGAACAGCTAGTGTTACATTACTGAGGTGTTGGAGCCTGTGGTGCCATTTACCAACAGGACAATGCCCGACCATTCATCGTCCAACAATTCCTGGATAGCCACCACGTGACACTTCTGCCATGGCCTGCGTGTTCACCAGATCTGTTCCCAATTGAACATATCTGGTTCATGATCTCACGAGACTAGGACACCAGACACCAGAAGGTGCTACAACAGATGAACTTTGACTACGTATTGAAACTGTATGGACTACATTCTCCAAATACACATCCGATGTCTCATCCTCGCAATGTCCGACCGTGTAGCAGTGATTATTGCCGCTCATGGTGGCTACACAAGATATAGATTTCTTTGTATTTCACAAGTCTAACCGAGTTGTATTTGTAATCATTTGGTTATAGCAGGGTTCCACCAACATGAAAGATGACGTTCCATTCATGGAAGAGGAGGTAAAAGAAGTGATTAGTGCTATGGCCAGGGGAAAAGCCCTTGGCCACGATGATCTGACAGTAGAGATTGTGATGCAGTTGTTTAAAGAACACAAAGGATGGTTCACTCAGATGGTTCACTTTCACAGCTTCAGGCAACTATCTGAGGCTGGGAAACTTCCCACAGGCCTGGAAACAAGCTGAGCTAGTCCTATTTAACAAGGCGGGTAGAGATCTGGCAGACGTAAGATCTTATAGACCAATATGTCTGCTGCCAGTGATGGGAAAGATTCTGGACAAACTGCTCACAAATAGGTTGTATTACCACTGTAGTAAGAACAACTACCTGAACGACAGACAATTCGGGTTCGGGACAGACCAGTCTACCACTGCCGCTATGAAATAGATGGTGGCCATTGTTAAGGTTAATAGCGAAAATAAACTGCACACCTCTCTCATCGCTTTGGATGTGATTGGCGCATTTGACAATGTCAGGTGGCCTGCAATTCTATGTAGGCTACAAGATTGTTCTTGTCGCAGCAACATTTTCATTCTGGTGTCCAATTATCTCAGTGAGAGAATTGTCACCTATTCCCGTGCTAGTGGGGCATCTCAAGGAATTTGGACAGGGGCTGCCCACAAGGTTCGTGCAATGGCCCGTTTCTCTGGAGCTTAGTTGCAGACATGACTCTGTAGTTGACCCTATCTGAGGGTGTCTGGCTCCAGGTTTATGCAGACGACATGCTGCTTGTCGTATCGGCCTCCCCCAGAGCAAGACTGGAGATTACCGGAAATGCAGCACTGTCGGTGCTCGAAGGATGGAGTCTACGCTACAAGCTTGGGTTCAGCTGTGTGAAGACTACATCAATGACAGTAACCAAAGAGGGTGCCCTCAACAAGAGGTACCCGAGCTTTAAATTGAATTGCAATAACATCTGCCATATGACAGCTTTGAAATACTTACGCATCACTCTGGATGAGAGTATGAGCTGGATCTCGCACCTACAGGACCTTAAGGTAAAATGTACCAAAGTTATGTGCAAACTGAGGAGTATGGCTCGCGTCTCATGGGGACTCCGAGGGGAGGTCCTCAAAAAATTTATTTAATGGCAACATAGAGGATCCTGACTTTTGGAGCAGGAGCTAGTTGGCGCCTGACGGACCACTCCATCATGTGCAGAAAGCTGCTCACAGCACAGAGACCAACTTTACTGCGAATTTCCAGGGCTTTTAGGACAGCATCTATGGATGGTCTCCTGGTGATAGCAGGGATCCAGCCTCTGTATTTAACGGTTGGCAAAGAGGCGACCATATTCAGAGTTCTGCAGGTCAGAAAAAAAGCAACATTACTAGGAGTCCAGTATGACTCTGAGATTAATGAGGCTCAGACTGCTAAGTAGGATACTCGTCCCACCAAGAGACTGCATGTGTCATGGTCTATGGAGTTACCATCAGGTCAAGGAGTAGAAATTTACACAGACGGTTCCAACAGCGAGGATGGTGTGGGCCTAGCCTACACTGTCTACAATCAAAGAGCCAAAGTGTATGATTATAAGAGGAAGGCTCGGCCTTCCAAGCAGAGCTGCTTCCATAAGAGAGGCCCTTAAATGGGCTCTCAATGACGGCAATCACAATAACGACATCCGGCTGTATACCAACAGCCGGGCAGCTCTGCAAGCGCTTGAAGATGCAAACAACATTCATTATATTGTTAACGAGGTCAAGCACCTCATAGGGACTCAGAACTTGCCAAGGATCTGTTTTTAATGGATCAAGGCACACGTAGGCCACGAAGGAAACGAGGGGGCAGACCAACTGGCCCGCTCAGCAGGTACTGATACCTAACCTGAGATAGCGGTAAAGACTTCTAAAACTATCCTGAAGTCCATATTAAGTCAGAGAGTTATGGACGAGTGGCATAGGCTCTGGGATACGACCGAGAATGGTCTTCAAACAAAGACATTATTACAAAGCGTCAAAGTACCTTACGCAGGTACTGACTGGACATGTCCGATTACAGAAGGGTTCGCTAACGAATTCAGAAGCTCCCAAGCGATCAGTGAGGTAGAAGGCGGGGAACTCACAGTGTCCATTAGGAGGCCCGAGTCAGGGTGCACCTGAGGGACATGGGCTGGCTCGTCTACCGGCTTCGGGACTCACTCCTTTGAGACTGGAGCTACTTTTGCTCTTCTACTTATCTTCCATATCTTTCTAGCCGGGCGGCGCTCCGCACCCCCTTTAACTCCAGCCATACTCCAAGTCCCTAATGGTCTCCGAGACAAACCTTAATCTTCTACTTCCAGGCTCCTCATGCCACTTGTGTAGTGTTTAACGACGGAACACGAGTTTTTCCTCATGGGGGGCGTGTCCTTCGGGACCGCCCCCCACCCCAATTGTTGAGAGGTGATCCTTGTAACACAAGCTATATATTCACTAAATATAGCTTTGATATCTCTTGACCAGCAGTATATATTTATATGCAATCACCATTTATTTCTCTTGAAAGTTACGTTTTTTTTTTCTTTTACATGTGTTTTCCTATTTCAAATTTTTAATACTAACACCGTAAATTTCCATTTTCCACGATGAATCGAAATAATGAATCATAAACTGTATCAGCTATATGTAAATTAGATCTGTTCTGCCGCTGTTCCGTTTGTAATATTTATAATTCTGTCGGGGGTTATAGGACTGAAGTGTCTATAACAGTTGGGCCGTTAGGCTCTGTTCAGTTGCAGCATAAACAGGAAAAAGACCTTACTCCCCCCCACTAGATCCGGTTCTATTAAAAATCAATTATGCGAAAAAATGATACTGAAAATAATAATAATTGTAGCTAATAAAATACTGCTATTTGCATTTTCCTAATCATCCATTGGTTCGAATTAAAACATTTAACAGTGCTAAAATAGGTAAACGAAAAACTTTATTCCGAATGAAAACGAGATTCCCATATTCGCCGGAGGAGATACGCTGTCTTTTAATTTATCTTATGAATTAATCACTAACAAGCCCTAAATGGTAAATATTTATAATATATTTTTCATGCAACGGAATTTATTTAAAACTTGAAGCCTCTTCCATTCACCTTAATATATATAACATTAGCTTATTGAGCGAGATAAAAAATGACTACCATATACAACTCTATCATACTAAGGTCAGCTGGCTACGTCTTAAGTTCTTCTTGAAAATAATATAATTATCTAAGATTAATATCTAAGAAAATTTAATAAGCGGATATCAGTATGGCACTCCGTTTTTTCATGCGCATGCACTTGGTTCTAATTATCTTAGCAAAAAGTCGCAAAATAATGAGAAGATAAAAACTGAAATGAGTGAGAAACCTTTCTAGGTTTGACTAATGCTACGGAAATTAAATTGACTTAGTTTTTCTCTTGATATCACATCGATGGAAATTTTAATGTGACTTTCAGGTAATAGAAAATACACTGTTGAAGAATACACTGTTCGCTTATCTGAAGGCTAAAGAAGCAATTCCAAGCAACCAAATTAGTTATCAGAACACCTGCTCAAGGACATTCTATGTCTTTAGTCATTTGATTACTCATCCTCCAACCACTTGCTGCAGTGAGCCGTAACGTAATTAAAGCTACAGCGTCTTGGAACCAAAGAAAACTGTTTTTATAGTTTCGATTTTAGGAGAGGGAAACAAGTAACTTCGAAAATCAGAAGAAATTAAGAAACATATTACTATAATTAAAATTAAGCCAACAAAAGCAAAAAGAACACTACACCACCAAGGCAAATTAAAACTAATGATACTCAAAAAATGCGAAAATACTTAACCAAACTTCTAAAATCGTTTAGGTGAACGATCACAAATGAAAACATCTAAAAGCTATTACTTCAAGAATCACGAGAAAAAATTTTACAAATTTCAAAATAAGCTCAAAATGGTCAAAGAAACTTTAATCTCAGAAGAACATAAACCATCGATTGTAAACTTTTATTTAAACTTTCTTTTATTTCCTACCGGGATAGAGAGCTCGAAAGGACTGGCATTCCAGCGTCGGAGACTTAAAAAAAAATAATAAAAAAATTTGGGATGAATGATAAAAATAATCCTAGGAATATTGAAATAAGGCAGAAAAGTGCGAAAAAAAATAATAATCAGAGGAATGTACTTTGTAATTTCTTCCAAAACCTTCCATTTTTAAATATATTAATGTTTCATTAATTTTTCGATTTTCGAAATTTTAAGGAAAAGTATGCTGATAATGTTTTCAAATCGAACTTGTGAGCTTAAATCACGGGCTACTTCTGGAAATCTGTAACACCATATATCAGATGGCTTTAATAAATCATTTATATTCTAGTTTAATAAAATATGCATCAAATGAAGAAAAAAATATTATTTTTCAAGCCTGACTTATATATTTGCATAAGTTATTCCGTGGTCGAGTGATTAGCGCGCTTGGCTACTGATCAAATGGACCTGGTTCAAGCCCTGGGTAAGTCATGGATGTTCACGTCGTTTTTGCTGAGATCTCACCATCCTCACACACCTTCTACTATGGTGCTTAAACTGATAGGTTCTTGTCAGACCTCTGTGGCAAGCAATTGCTTGATGGAATATTTATTTTTTATATATATAAAAAAGGTTTAAAACAACAATTATTATTTTCTTTAAATCGATTCTTTTTCCTTTTATGTCGCATTAAAACCATGTATACATATTTTTCGAATTCTGTCAACTTATACATATGACTTTGACACTGGTAGGGTTAACAAGTCTTGTAGTGATGAAAAATCAAGAATCACTATTGAGACATTAACAGCATTATCGAAGTAAAAGCAAAAAAATGCACTTGTTCAGAATTTTATGATATTCTTAACAAAACTTCAATATATATTAATATAAGAAAAGTAATGAGAAATATAAATTCAACTGAGACCAAAAGGATTCACGAGACAGGACTGTATGGCAGCCGGTCAGTTGTATGCTTGCCTTTTACCTCTAGACAAAGATAGGCAGCTTGAAATGATGTCACGTCACGAAGTATGTATCCGAAAATAACGACATCAAATCTTGTACACGGACGAATCAAGATATTCTCTTCAATATGACAGTAGATGTGCATTGATCTAGAATTACTTGGGAACTTTCAACTAGGCTAATAGCAACGTGGAGAAAAGTGCATTTTATTCCGTAAGTCGGACAGTGTGGGTCGTGTTTTCATTAGTTGGCTTTACCGACCTTCATGAGTTTCAGATTCACTGAATGTTCTGATATATCGGGATGTGATCCTTGATTCCTATATGAAGGTCTCCTAATGGACAATAATGCCCATCCTTACAGAGAAAGAGTGACTAATACATATCTTGAGGAAGAAAATATCCACCGAATGAAGTGGTCTCTATTTTCTCCGAATCTCAACCCGATATAACATATATGGGATGTCTTGGGAAGACGTATTTCATTCAACTCTTTGAACCACTTTGAAAAACACCTAAAACATCAGATCTCCTTTCTTTTCATCCATTTAGATGGCTGGATATGTCCAGCTGATGGATTCAAGTGCAGTTTTGATAGTATATTGGGTTCCCTCATTTTAATTCATACTTTTTGTGCTGTTGAATTTTTATTTAGGTAATATGATTTGTTTTCACTGCTGACTTCGTTTGGCCCTGGCTAGTGACAGGATAGAGACATGAAAGATGTTGAGTATATGGATCTGTTAGTGATATTAGTTTGTGAAGTCCGGAGACGGATTTTTTGTCTAGTGTTATAATGAGGGTTTCATTTGAATCAGAATGAAATGGGTCCTTTTATGGCTAGTTTTGAAGAGGGCTGTTTTGTGTTTGCGTAGTGTTCGGAGTGGAGGACAGTCTGTAGGTTCAGAATTTTTTTCCCATTATCTTAAGAGTTTTTGCTTCTTCTATTTTTCTTTATAATACACTCCAGGAAAAAAAATGCCACACCTGAAGAATTAATGCCATTTTGTTCAAACGAAGGCAGCTGTTAGTATACACTGAGATGTGCGATTGATTACATTTTCAAAAAAAAAAATGGAAAATTTCCCGGTAAATTCTTATAATTAATGTGATGTTGAACCGCCATGTGCAGCAAGGCATTCATGAACACGGCGGGGAAAGCTATCGTACAGCTATATAATGTCCTCCTGAGGGATACAATGCCAAATAGAACGAAGTCGTTGTTCCATTTCAGCGACAGAGGTTGGCGCACCTCTTGGGTGTTGTTAGAACTGTCGGCCCATTATGTCCCAGACGTATTCAATAGGTGAAATGTCTGGCGAGCATGTTGACCATGGTAGTACCTGAACGTTTTGTTCCTGTAGCTACTTCAAACTAATGCGAGCTATGTGGGGATGGCCGTTATCTTGTTGGTAAAAGGTTCCGTGCTGCTGAACAAATGAAACAACCACTGGCTGCAAAATGTTGGTAACATATCGTTGGGCAGTTAAAGATCCCCTTATGATGACCAGTTCTAACAGAGATGTCCGACTAATGGCATCTGACACCAAGACACCAGGTGCTGGACTTGGATGACAATGTCGCACGTACTGGGTGGCGTTCCTTTCCCCTGGATAACGGCGAACACGTTATCTACCGTCGTGCTGACCAAGACAAAAACGAGATTAGTCACTAAACACCACGGTACTCCACTCTTGTTAGTTCCAGTTCTGTCTGAGGCAACACCACTGACAACGTGTTGGCAAGTGGGCAGATGTGAGGAGCAAACGCCGTGCCCGATGATAAGCTCGCAATGGAAACTGTAAAAAGTCTCTTGTTTGCCGTTCGCCTGGTAGGTAATCGATGTGTTGTTACCTGTTGCCAGTCCCTTTGCAGTTGCGTTGTAGTCGTGAATGTGTCACGCAATGTCATGCGTCACAAATCGTGGTCCTGTCGCTCCGTGGTCATACATCGTCTTCCTGATCGTTGTCGGCATGATGTGTTGGATCCTTCTTGAACCCACTGGCGCCATACGTTTACGATGGTGCTGGGAATGTGGCCAACCTTGTTGGCCACTTCTCTGTACGACAAACCAGCTTCTCTAAGGTCGATGATTCTACCACGCTCAAAGTCTGTTAAATGTTGGAACGGCTGTCGACGTCTGTATAAAGACGTTTTTAGCGGTTGAGAACAATGTACACAACGTTTTGTCAAACAGGGAGCTTTGGTTGCTTTTATCAGTGTCTGAATGCTCTGCACATGTGGTGTCAGCTCGCGCCTGTCCAATCGTTTCGATCGTCCTGCAACGTAATCATTTCCATGCATTTCTATATACTACCTCCTCCCTAAATTTCGTTATATTTGCATAACTTCTTTCAAGTGTTGCATTTTTTATTTCATGTAGTGTATATATAAAAGCTTAGATATTACTAGTGCTTGATCTGGGTATTGATAGGTATTTTTCTCCCTGGTAATATGACTGAATAGGAATATAGGTGGTGGATATATTTGAAGACATATTAATTTTGGGGAAATTAAATGTTAAGTTTATTTTTAATATAGGAGTGAATAGACAATCGTTAGGTGGAAGTGTACCTCTCTTTCAGATATATATATACGTGTGTGTAGGTGTATATATATATATGTAAATGTATATTGGCTGATCATTGTATTTTTTCCAATATATTTTGCTTTCTCTCCTTTTTATTGAGTAATATATAGCGAATATTCAGATTTTACAGGGTTTTTGCAAATTCTGGGTTGTTGATAGTTAATTACTTCTCCGGTAGTTAACTGGATATGAGTACAGCTGGTAAATACCTTTGAAGGAATATTAATTTTAAGGAAATTTAAAATAATAATTTTAATTTAGGGTGATTAGATGTTCCAAATGTGGTAGTTCATCTCCTTTTCAGATATATACATATTATAATCATTGTGATTTTTCCATTATCTTACGTCTTTTTGTCATTTTATTGAAAAATGTACGAAATATGCTCAGTGGACTTTATTGCCCTCCCAATATCTGGATTTTCTTATCGAGGGCATGAATTGTCGTTGACCTTCCTGATTTATTTCTAGAAGGGTCCTCTAGTGATTATACTTTTTTTTTTATTCAAAATTACCAGTTCCTTTGTTTCACTTACTTTTATTCATTGGTTTACACTGTATGAAAATCATTTTGGCTCAATGTTTTATGACTTATTACGACATTACCTTTTCCTTCTGCGAAATGTGATTGAATATTTTCTAATATACTCGTATTTTGAGATATGCGCATTTTTTTGTTTCGCTCTTAACATTTGACGAACAGTGTAGTTTTATGTCACACATTTTAAATCCCTAAAACCTCTTTCTGCCGAGAAGGTGATATAAAATTAGGCTCATAACAGACTCTATTCAGATATTGAAGTCAGGGACTCCAGTTTAGTACTTCTCATAAGAGTACTAAACAGGATAACTAATTCGAGGGTATCAAGCAACTTGAAGTTCTTATTTTTAATGTGGATATTGATAAGGAACCAGAATAATAGTATATAAAGTGGATTAATCGATAATGTTATGCTAACTTAAGTGAAAAATTAACCTTTGGCTGCAAGGTTTTTATTTATAATTACTAAAAGATAAATTAACTCGACTAGAATAAATATACGAGATTTTCAATTTACGAACTTTGATATCCACTTATAGTCCAAATTCCAATCTCCCTTTTTTTGTTGAACATTCTTATGAGAAGTACTCAGCTGGAGTTCCTGACTTCAATATCTGAACAGAGTCTGTTATGAACAGAATCTTATTTCACCAAGGTGAAATTCTTCAGTGCGACCTCTAGATATCTTGAAGCACATAACTTCTCAAGTTATTCAAATCATTAAAAAGATTGTACGCACCAAGCGAGAACGAATATTTTAGTCTTAATCAACCAATTCACATTTCGCAAAGCAGACAGACATCACATTCCCAGCTCAGAGGAAAGGTCATTGCAAAGGAAACAGAGTGCTAATTCCAATTCTCACGGGGGCGGGGGTGGCTCAGTCGGTATCGCGCCAGGCTCGTAATCTGTAGTTCCCAGGTAAGAGTCCCAGCTGGGTCAGCGTTGAGATTTATCTCCGCAAAATTCCCTGCCCTGCCCACGGTCAGTAGGGGACACCGATGGGCTTGGAAAGGCCGCCGTCCGTCGGATGGGACGTTAAGCCGTGGCCCCGTGTGCGTGAGAGCCATACCCTGTGCACGTTAAAGAACACGCTGGATGGCCTTGACGGGGAACTACCATCTGTCTCCCAACAGCTGTTACAGTGGGTCCCCTCCCCCAACCTTCTCTGAGCCTTCGGGGTCCATGTGACCTGGCCATTTAGCCCATGGTGTGCAAAAAAGTGCCGCTCAGAGGTAAAACAAAAACCCAATTCTCATTTTCCTCTGGTGGCAAATCGATTAGATGTGAGTAAAAATATCGGAGTTCCTGAAAAAGTAGAGCTGTTCTCTTTTGTCGTCTTCCTGCTGGGTCTCGCATTCTTCAAAGATCATTTCTGAGTCGTATTGTACTTTTATTTCATATTTTAACCTAACATATTGGGCCAGCCGACATTTCTTTATCATAATTATGCCACATCGCTTCGATCGCTGAAGAAAAACATTTCGTTATCAAACGTTACAATGATGTGAAGTGCCACACAGCACTGCATGATGCTCAATTAATAGAGAATTAGTAACTTCAGATCATGCAGTACACAGGCTAATCTAAATACTTGAAATAGTGTGCTTTTGTAATTAATTTGTTTTTGTTACTTTTCAGTCTTTCGATGTTCCAAATCAATTAAATTCACATTAAAACAACAATAGTAGAGGCACAGAATTATCCGTGTGCATAAAGTTCAAGAATTCTTGAACCGACATTATAAGACATGTTTAAAAGAGGTATGCATCGAATCTTGATTGTGGATGCTAAGTACGAAAGATTTGTAAAGGCAACATATTTCAAGGTATAAATGGAGGGTACAGGCTATTTCACATTGCTCCGATACCCATAAATTACTTGTTCCAACATTGTAGCGTTACATAGCTCTTAGTTCAAGTTTTCTTTTCCATAAATGATCATATTAAAATAACTAAATACCATTTTTGCTAGCGTTGTTAAATACGGTCACGATACCAAACGTTATGCAGTCACATTTAAAAAGTAGCCCTGCTATTCAGGCCCAGATATCTAGATATCAGAATAATGTTAATGTAGGCAATCTAAGAAGGATAGGCGGAGGTAGTAGGTGTGGTATGTAACCCAAATAAAAGTGGGGGTGGGGGTGGGGGAGAGAGGCGAAATTACCCGATACGAGGTCCGTAGAAAAAAAAACTCCGTTTTAGTGGTTTTCGGCAAATTTTTTGAAAAATACAGGTAATATGAAAATATAAACTATCTGAACAAAATATCCGGACACTCCTTCTGAGTAATGGATTCGCCCATATACGACACAGCCATGGCCCAAACACGTATGAAAGGACGCACGTGGCCTGGGAAAACTTCCTAGACATGCATGAACAGAAGAATGGACCATATGGCAGAGCTCAGTGACTTTCAACATGGCACGGTCAATTGCCACCTTATTAACAGTCAGTTCGGAAAACATCGGTCAGTATGCCACCTTATTAACAAGTCAGTTCGGGAAATTTTCGCCCTGCTGCAGCTGCGCCGTTCAACTGTATGTGACGTTATTGTGAAGTGAAAACGCCTAGGAGCAACAACAGCGCAATCGACACCCGGTAGGCCACGTAAAATGACAGAGCATGACAGTCGAGTGCTGAAGCGGGTGGTGCTACAAAATACGTATCCTCGGTTGTAACAATCACCAACTAGTTCCAAAATGCCTCTGGAAGCAACTCCAGCGCCATAACAGTTCGTTGAGTGCTGCAGGAAATGGTTTCCATGGTCGAACAGTTGGACACAAGTCTAACAACAAGATCAAGGCCAAATGTCGGTTGGAGTGGTGTAAAGCACGGCGCCTGTAAACTCCTTGAGCTGTGAAACTGAATTCTCTGGCGTGATAAATCATGCTTCACCATCTGGTAGTCCGACGGACAACAGGTGAACACTACCTATCTGATTGTGTTGTGCCAACTGTGACATTTGGTGGAGGGGCATCATGCTCTGGGGCTGTTTTTCAATGTTCGAGCTGGGCCCCATAGTTCAAATGAACGGGACTCTGAATGTCGCGACCTATAATGACATTCTCGACAATTCTGTGTTCCCAAATTTATGGCAACAGTGAAGACTCTTTCCTTTGCCAACATGACAACAACCCAAAAAGCGAGAACCGTGCAGGAATGGTTTGATGAGATGGGTGTGGAAGAACTTGACAGTCCTGCACAGAGCCCTCGTCGCAACCCATGGAATTCTTTTGGGTTGAATTGGAACTCCGGCTGCGAGCCTGACCCAACCACCCGACATCAGTGACCGGCCTCCCTAATGCTCTTGTGGCAGGCAATTCCCGTAGCAACGTACCAAAATCTAGTGAAAAGTCTTCCCCGTAGAGTAGAGTAGAGGCGGTGATAGAAGTATGGGTGGACTAACAAGCTATTAATTTCTTTCCTATTACCAGGATTTGGGTTTGGGTTGTTTTACCTCTGAGCGGCACTTTTTTGCACACCATGGGCTAAATGGCCAGGTCACATGGACCCCGAAGGCTCAGAGAAGGTTGGGGGAGGGGACCCACTGGAACAGCTGTTGGGAGACAGATGGTAGCCTCCCGTCAAGGCCATCCAGCGTGTTCTTTAATGTGCACAGGGTATGGCTCTCCCACACACGGGGCCACGGCTTAATGTCCCATCCGACGGACGGCGGCCTTTCCAAGCCCATCGGTGTCCCCTACTGACCGTGGGCAGGGCGGGGAATTTTGCGGAGATAAATCTCAACGCTGACCCAGATGGGACTCGAACCTGGGAACTACAGATTACGAGCCTGGCGTGCCTATTACCAGGAGATTGTGGATGCGTGAGTGTTCTGATACGTTTGATCATATAGTGTATGTTTAATATTTTTTAGCCTCCATAAAGGTTGTTTTACCTCTGAGCGGCAATTTTTCACACAATGGGCTAAATATACAGATCACGAGGACTCCAAGAAATCAGAGAAGGTTGGGGGAGGGGTAAGAACTGGACAGCTATTATGAAACACATGAAAGCCTGTCGTGTTTTTTAACGTGCACAAGAATGGTTTTCCTGCCACAGCCCACGGTTTCAACTTCCTTCTGACGGCGGCCTTTCGAAGCTAATCGATGTCCCCTTTCTGACCGATGGCAGGGGTAGGGAGTTTAGCAGAGAAAAATCTTAACGCTTACCCAGGTGGAACTCGAAATTAGGAACTAGCAGATTACAAACCTGTTACCCCAACGATAACCACCCCGCCCTGGAGTTTTCCATTATGAGTCATTATCCTGATCGAAGACTCGAAGCACTACCAGCAACCAAAACCACAACTGAGAGAAATAAATAGGTAATTGTAACGATGTGTATTACATTAACACTTTTAAGTGGCATTATGAACTTCAGGTTCCTTCTGACGGCGGCCTTTTGAAGCTAAATATTAACAAGCAATGCTCTCTTCTAAATATTAATAAATAATGATTTTAATAAGCAATGCCGTTTTCTAGAAATATCGATAATTTATAAAGTTCATTCGTAGTCATCATTACTCACCAGCTTCCAGCGTTAGTTACGTTATATTCTAACAAATGTGATATTTACTCCGAATGAAGGCCTTTTGCAGAAACTAAATTCGCCCTAACGATAATTATAGAACAATGGTCTCCAACCTTACAGGGCAATTCAAAGTTAGATTTGTTTCGTTAGCCTCACTGAGTGATTCGAGAATAATTAGTGTATTGCATTTTCCATATCTTGTTACATGTAAAAGGAAGTCTCTATTTTCATGTTGTCGTTTTTCAATTTTCAGATTATATACAGGGTGAATCTGAAAAAGTGGGCAAAACTTTACGGGGTGGTAGAACGCAGCTATACGAGCAATATTCGTCATAGAAAGTATGGGCGGAACGCAAACGGCGAGCCGCTAGGTGGCGTTGGAAATGGTATAAAAGGGTCGGTCCTCGCACCCAACGGCATTTCTACCATGGATTGCCGAGAGGATGGCTGGTTATACTAACCACGAAATGGCGGTATGCACTTTGTGTACGGTGCGGCGGACGGGAATGCAAGTGAGGCACAGAGTATTTCCTCTCCTTCTTGTGTTCATTCTTTAAATGTGACAGTGGAAAACTACCTTTTAACTTCTCACCGCTTGCGTTCCGACCATACATTCTATGACGAATATTGCTCATATAGCTGCGTTCTACCACCCCGTAAAGTTTTGCCCACTTTTTCAGATTCACCCTGTATACAAAGTGAAAATTCCCAACGTTTTTATGTGCAACAAATCTGTGTCAGTGATTTTTTTTTAGAGTTTATTAAAATTATAAAATTACTTTTGCTTTTAAATTTTCACTTGAGAAAATTTACAACCTGAAAATTATCACTGCCTTTCAATATTAAGTCTATTAAGTTCGTTTGTCTTCACTTATTTTTCCTCCTCGGTGTGAGCGCCTGTACGCGGTGAGGGGGACCACCCTGTGAAGGTTCCGCTGGCTTGGTTACCTTCGCAGGGTCCTAAACGCTCGCCCGCGTGTTTGCCGTGCGCGGAGACCCGTGTCCTGGGAAAGGAGGATCCTGGTAGTTGCTCGGGGGTCCCCGTCTTCTCTCCTCAGCTCATGACTGGCATGGTCCCCATTGGCCGTCTTGCCATTGGGGAGCCTGTCTGTTGCGGGGCTGGGCAGCGGATTCCGGGGCCTCTGCTATACACTGCTTTGGCCTCTGCTTCCGGTAAACGGGAGCTCCTGGGGTGGCCCCCCCAGGAGCAATCGGCTGGTGGGCAGGTCCTGCTAGGGTCAACCGTGCAGAGCGGTGAGTAACCTTGCCCACAGTCCGGGTACAGTTTACAAGTTTCCTCACAACTTATTTTCCTTTTGTAGTTATCCTTTCTTTGTGAGGCCAGTTTGGCCATTCACAATTTTTATTATTTTACGCTTTGTTTGATTTGTGTAGAATGTTTTGTTCTGCACATTTCTCTTTTTATTTTCCTTATATTTATTTGTGAGGGCTTGGCTCACTGTCTGTGTGGGTATAGTGCCTGCGTAGCCCTGGTGCCCGACTGGGCGTCCCCTTGTTGGGCTCCGTGGAGGGTGGGGACAGCGGGCACTGAACCACACAACAAAAAACATGAGAGAGAATGATGAAAATAATGCGATCGCCGCCAACAAGAGGGCTCGACATGAGCCCCCATCTTCCTCGTTGTCTCAGTTATCTCTGCCGTCGTCATCTATGTCTGTGTCTTCGTTCCCAAAGTTCCTGATCATCCACTCCACGGGTGATCAGGTACTTGGGGACATGTCCCCTTTTTTCGTTAATAAAGGTTTGAAAGGTCTTGCGGGAGAACCGAAATCCGTTAAGCGCCTACGATCTGGTGACTTGCAAGTTGAGACCGCTTGTTCCAAACACTCGAAACTGCTCCTGAAAGTTAAAGCAATTGGTGGGGTGGCTGTCGAAGTCACTCCCCATAAAACTTTGAATTCCTCTCGGGGTGTGATCACCGAGTGGGGCCTCCTCAAAGTCACTGAGGAGGAAATCCTCTTGGAGCTCGCACCTCAAGGAGTAACAGTGGTCCACCGGGTTTCGACACGCCGTGATGGAAAATTGACACCCACCCGGGTGCTGATTGTCACATTTAACATGCCACGCCTGCCTTCCTATATCAAGGCAGGTTATTTACATTGTGAGGTACGGCCGTATATACCGAAACCTCTGCGCTGTTTTCAGTGTCAGATATACGGTCATGCCCGCACAGCATGCAGGGGCAAGCCCACCTGTGCTCGCTGTGGCAGTAAGGATCATCTCGATCCTGACTGCACAGCAGAAAAGGCATGCTGTGTGAACTGTAGTGGCGAACATCCGGCGTACTCCCGCGACTGTCCAAAGTGGAAAGAGGAAAAGGAGGTACAACGCCTCAAAGTCGTGAATAATATCTCGTATGCTGAGGCGAGAAAGCTTGCTGCACCGCCCGCCCCACCTGGCAAAGTTACCTATGCCAGTGCAGTCATTGGAAAGCCCATCGTTCCAATGACTTCGGTTGCGGTGCAGACTGACATCAGTGTACCACCTACTGAGTCTTTCTCGCCAGCTGCGAAGTACCTCCTCACGCAGGCGAGACCGAGGGTGGTGTTAACTTCGACATCAACCCCGGTTTCCATTCCTGCAGCTCAGCCTTCCACCTCCACCGGAAGGCCTCCTCCCTCCCGTCCTCAGACAGCAAGACCTTCCAAACCGAAGGGGCCCCCACCGGGGCCAAAAAAGAAAATAACAGCACCACAAAGGGCGGTCACCTATCCATGCCCCTCGGACGATTACGAGGACATGGATACCGACCGCCCCCTATTCACTAAACCGTCCTCTGCGGCGGTTAAGTTGAATAGGAATTCGTCGTTCGCCCACTCTTCTAAGTCCTGAGATGGCCACACTCCTACAATGGAATTGTCGTGGATTCCAGAGGAATCTTGAAGACATCTAGGTCCTCCTTCAGGCACACCAGCCCATCTGTGTGTGCCTGCAGGAGACATACTTGCAGCCAGTCACAGATCCCATGATCCGGCACTTTTCACTGGTTCGCCGGGACCGGGATGGAGATGGCCCAGCTCGTGGGGGTGTCGCCATCCTCGTGAGCAACCACTCTTCATTCCAGGTCGTACCCCTCACCACCAACTTGGAGGCGGTAGCCATCCGTCTCTTCGTGGGGTTCTCGCTGACTGTCTGCTCTGTATATCTTCCACCTGGGAGCATCGTCTTCCAGGAAGACCTTGATGATTTCGTCTCGCAGCTGCCGTCCCCCTTCCGCATTATGGGGGACCTCAACGGATACAGTCCACTTTGGGGCAGTGCTGACACCAACGGGAGGGGCGGGGTCCTGGAGCAGTGGCTCCTGGATCCTTCTCTCTCCCTGTTGAACACCGGTGTCAGTACTTAATTTCACTCCCCAACCCGCTCTTTCACTGCCATTGACCTCACCATCTGCTCCTCCTCGATCCTTCCACTCTTTACATGGGAGGTCAAGGACAACCCTTATGGGAGCGATCACCTCCCCGTGGTGTGCACCATCTCCCGTGGAGGGCCTTGCAGCCTTCACGCGTCTCACGGTGGAGGCTGGATCGGGCTGACTGGGGTGGTTTCGAGCTGCTCTCTGAGCTCGATGACCACTCTGTCAGCCAGGAGCCAATCAATGTGGCAGTAGCGGAGATAACGGACTGTATCGTAGATGCAGCTGCATCAACAATTCCTCAAACTTCTACATGGTTTCCTCGCTTTCCGAAACCGTGGTGGAATCCAGATTGCACTGCAGCTCGTAAGGCTCAGAACAAGGCTTGGGGGGTGTTTCGGAGATATCCGACGACCCCCAACCTCGAAAATTTCAAACGCGCCAGGGCGAAAGCTCGTTTCGTCCGACGCCAGAGCCAGAAGGAATCTTGGATCAAGTATACATCTTCTATCACCCGCACGACTACTTCTAAGGTCATGTGGGATAAAGTCCGGAAGATGAGTGGGAACTACACGTCCCATTCGTTATCGATCCTGGAGCACAATGGACAGGCAATTGCTGATCCCAAAGCAATTGCCGACACTCTGGGGGAGTCATTCTCTTCCATTTCTTCGTCTTCCTCTTACTCCCCTGAGTTTCTGGCCCAGAAGGGCAGGGCAGAGCGCTCTCCGCTGTCTTTCCACTCGAATGGCCTGGAGCCTTATAACAGGCCATTCACAGCGGAGGAGCTTCGCCTTGCTCTGCACTCTTCTCGTGCCTCTACTGTAGGGCCGGACAATGTCCATTATGCCATGCTCCAACATCTTTCACCTTCGAGTAAGGATCGGCTGCTCCATCTCTTCAATCGCATTTTTGTCGAGGAGCAGTTTCCGGACTCCTGGCGGGAGGCCATCGTCTTGGCCTTCCCCAAGTCAGGCAAAGATCCCAAGATTCCTTCCAATTATCGTCCCATCGCATTGACGAGCTGCGTGTGCAAGGTGTTGGAAAGAATGGTAAATGCCAGACTCATCTGGTATTTAGAACATCACAACCTTCTTTCCAACACCCAGTGTGGCTTTCGCAGGCAACGGTCAACTCTTGACCATCTGATACGCCTCGAATCGGCTATCAGAAATTCATTTTTAAGAAGAGAGCACCTGGTGTCAATTTTCTTCGACATCGAAAAAGCGTACGACACGGCTTGGAGATTCGGCATTCTTCGTGACCTCCCAGCTTCGGCTTGAGAGGTCACATGCCGATCTTCATCTCCAACTTCTTATCGACATGCTCTTTTCGTGTCCGTGTCGGTAACACTCTGTCGCGGCCGTACCCCCAAGAACAGGGGGTGCCACAAGGCTGCGTTCTGAGTGTTACGCTTTTCGCTGTCAAGATTAATTCTATAACTAGACAACTTCCTCCATCAGTAGGCAATGCCCTCTATGTTGATGACTTTAGCATCTTTTGCTCATCGTCCAGCATGAGGGTCATTGAATGACAACTGCAAATTGCCCTGAACAATCTTTCGGTTTGGGCGACGGCAAACGGGTTTCGGTTCTCCCCACAGAAGACCGTTTGTGTGCACTTTTGCCACAAGCGTAATCTTCATTTGGATCACGAGCTGCGGCTCGGGGGTAACATCATTCCAGTTGTGGCGGAGACCAAGTTTCTCGGTCTCATATTCGATCAGAAATTGACCTTTTTACCACATATACGTCATCTCAGGTCCAAGTGCACGCGGGCATTGAACATCGTCAAGGTCCTCTCCTCCCTTTCTTGGGGGGCGAACCGATGTTCTTTGCTCCGCCTGTACCGTGCACTTGTCCGATCGAAACTGGACTACGGATCCCAGGTGTACAACTCGGCACGGGATTCGGTGGTGAAGGTGCTGGACCAACTCCATCATCAGTGTTTGCACGGGAGCCTTCCGCACCTCACCGGTCCAGAGTCTTTACGTTGAGACCGACGAACCATCTTTATCTCTTCGCCGTCAGCAGTTGTCCCTACAATATGCTTCTAAATTGCGATCCCTGCCTGGCCATCCCACTTAGGACTGCGTTTTCAGTCCGAAGTGGGAAATGCTTTACAATAATCGGCCGACTGCCATTCGTCCTTTTGGTTTGCGAGTCCGAGGCTACTTCAGAGACATCAACACCAGTCTCGATAGCGTTGCACAGTCGACAGCTGAGCCACTTCCACCATGGCTCGCTGTTTCCCCTACCTGCGATTTTTCCCTGTGCAGGACGGGGAATGCCTTTACACCCGACTGTGTGTACCGGCAACTCTTTGCCAGCCATCGTGCTGAGCACCCGGACTTCTTGCCTGTCTTTACAGATGGCTCGAAGTCCGGCACTTCAGTGGGATCGGCCATGGTCTGCTGTGATGTAATCATTGCAGACCAGATCCCACTGCAGTGTTCCATCTTCACTGCAGAGTTGCACGCTATCAGCCTCGCCTTGGACCACGTGGCGACTAAGCATCATCATCAGTGTGTGCTTTACACCGACTCGCTTAGCTCGCTACAGGCTTTGATCTCGGTGAGGCATCAGCCTCACCCAGTTCTTACTAAGATCCGCCAGCAACTACATCGTCTGGCAGCCACCACCACCATCCATTTCTGTTGGGTGCCCGGTCACGTCGGGATTAGGGGCAATGAATTGGCAGATGCTGCTGCCAAGTCAGCCACGCCCCTGTCCGACTCTCCGTTGCCGGTTCCCTATCTGGATTTCCGGCAGCGTTTTACCACCGAGCTCCGGGCACAGTGGCAGAGATCTTGGTCAGACAGCTTACGAACAAGCTCTTTGAGATCAAGCCTATCATCAAACCATGGCAGTCTTGTTACCGCAGGAATCGCAAGGAGGAAGTTGTACTTGCTCGGCTCCGCTTAGGTCACTCGTATATTACTCATTCATTTCTTCTACGGGCGGACGACGTACCTAAGTGCGAGTTTTGTGACACCATTTTAACAATCAAACATATTTTAATTGAATGTTCATGTTTTAACCTAGAACGTCGTTTGTATTTTACTTTTCACAAATTTACGTCCGAGCCACTTACACTCGGACATCTTTTAACTGATCATTGCTTTTTACCTCCAATTTTTGCCTTTTTGAAGTTTACAGGTTATTTTAACAGGTTATGATTTTGCGGATTTATTATTTATTCGTGAATTGCGGATTTGTTATTATATCGTACATTATTTCGTAACCATTTACACCTGGGTTAGTTTTATCAATTGTATGTACTGTATATATATATAAATATTTGTTCTTTTACAGTAATTTTTATCACGGTTTTTTGTTATATATTTTTGTTGGTTTTGTCTTTACTTGTTTTACACTTGTTGTTGTTTTTGTATTGTATTTTATCACCTTTAGATGTTGCTTTTAACATTGGTTGTAGGTTTACACGATTTTTAATATCTTATTTACTACTTGTCTTTGGCGCATTATGGCCTTAGTTGCCTATGCGCCAATAAACCTAAAACAACCAACCAACTTCACTTATTTTTGCGTCGAATGTACACGATTCTTCAAGGGTTTAAAACGCTGATTTAGTTCACTTTCCACATGGGCCGTATCAAAGTTATTCGGGGGGCCATAGGTTGGACACCACTGGTGTAGAAGATTCTCCATTCTTTGGAAGTCGGGATATGGAATTGCAATTGCTGTATGAAATGTCATTTCATTAATAATAATGTTATTGAGGAAATCTGCTATCACACAGACTCGAATTTATACTACATAATAAATTTATTTTTTGCTTTGTAACATTATTTAGTGATTGATTTAAGGCCGAAAAACAATAGAAAACTTGAATAAAAATATACTATTTCATTAAACCGATTAAATTTTCCATCGTTATTAATCATTAGGTTACAAGTCAGAAAAGCTGATGGAAAAGAATGCAGCATTAAAGGAAGCAAACCTAAGTTGTTTTACCTCTGAACGGCACTTTTTTTGCACACAATGGGCTAAAATAGCCAGGTCACAAGGACCCCACGGGCTAACAGAAGGTTGGGGGGAAGATACGCTGGACAGATGTTAGAAGACAGATGCTAGCCTCTGCTCAAAGCCATGCATTGTGTTCTTTGAGTACCCAGGGTATGACACTCCCAAACATGTAGGGGGTCGCGTCTTTGCGTCTCATTCGACAGACGGCGGCCTTTCAAGCCCATCGGTGTCCCCTTTCTGAACGAGATTCTTTCTGACCGTTTAACAGAGATAAAACTCAACACTGACACAGGTGGCACTCGAAACTGGGAACTGCAAAATACGAGCCTGACGCGCTACTCACTGAACCAAACTCTGCGCCAACAAAAATAAGACAAAGTAAATTTAAATCAACAGAAGTAAGACTAAAACAAAATTTGTTCATAAATTTTTTAACGTATTTGCTCAGCTCTAAAAGCATATATTTTTTTCATTTATGTTGACTAAAATAATATATTCAGAGTATAAAAATAAAATTACACTTTGATACGACCAAACATCCCCAGAGTTTTCGAAGAAACCACTCTGAACAAAAAATACTTTTAGCAGACGGAAGAAACTGTCGGACTTTGGATATAAATCCACAAGAAAAGTCTTGGATGCCAAGGAAAAAATGGACGCCATGGAAGTTCTCATCCACATATTGAATTATCTTCTTGAAAAAAGTACGACGATATATGTTGAATAGAAACTGTTCAAAGAAGATATGAATTTTTTTTTCTTGGAAACAGATATCACGACATGAGGGTATTTTTTATGTCTTATAAAAATTTGATAAATATATATGTATTCGTTATCAACAACGTTTTCTGTATTATATATGGATTGATATTTTCCTTCACCAAAATATTTTTCGAACAGTTGAAAGGACTTCTGAACATACTATTTCTTTTACTTCCCTATAATCTGATTTGGTCCTATTAAAATATATTTGGAAATGTTCCAATGTAATCATGTTAGAATTATTCTGTGAGCAAAATATAATTCGATTTCTCTTCTCCACGAGGTAAGGAAATTGTCGAGAATAATTAATTGAATCTCTGTTCACATTTTAAACATAGGCATGGATGTACTAGGTAGTAAAAATACTTAAAGTTTCCATCGAGTAACAGAACTAATTTAATTCAAAAACATTTCAGACTATGATTTTTTCTGTTGCAAGGACTGATTAGGTCCTTGCAACAGAATATACGTGATTATATATACGTGATAATATACGTGATGAAATATACGTGATTTAGGATCACGTATATTCCAGTATCAACAATATTAATATAATCTCATGCTATAGTAATTAGGGAGACAGTAGTTACAATATTCAAGAAGTATTATTTAGCATTTCAGAAGGTAGAGTAAAAAAATATTTATAACGATATTAGATGATTCGACTATATTCTCATGAATTCATATGGTTTCCAGCTAAAGACTTTTTAAACGTCCATTCCGAGCGAAAGTGCACTGACTAACAGCTATAGCGATAAACAGAGTATATCTGAACAAGTGTGAAATTAAATAGAAGTCTAAATATTTAACTGGTTCTTTTAAGCTAGCTAAGAAACATCTTAAATCAGAAATGCGTAAACATCTTAGAAACGCAGAAGCAAAATTCATCAAAATAAATACACTTATATTACCTTCGTCGAAATTCTCTCGCTGCTTACACATATCAGTTACCAAACTTTAAGTAGATAGTATATTGTTCTTGGTAACATTGTCTTCCCGGAAATGTCCATTAAGACTAACTTGTTTCAGTCTAATGTGGATGGAGGGGTTTGATGATTTTTAGTAGGTCCTAGAAAATATGCATTGTTTATGACGTTCTCAAATAAAATACTTCAATATATTTCTGGGTATGATATAGCCTGACACTCTGCCATAGCCATCTACATCGGAAATCAATTGAAGATATACTGTTGAATATTTTTTTCGGTTTAGATTATTTACCATAGCGCAACACAAAGAGGGATTTTGCTTGCAGAGAAAAGGAACTAAGGAGAATTTAAGAAATTAAACAACTGATAAAGGCATAGCAAACCAAAAGAACAAATAAAAGAATAAAAATAGAAAATTAAAAAATTAAATAGCTAATAAAAACTCGAAATATGACAAGCGACAAAAACACGTCCACTACAAAAGGAAACACTAATAATTATACAGATTGAAATAAAACAAATAAAATCATATTATAACAACACGAAAAGACAAAAGGAAAACAAATGATAAAAGCAAATTGAAATATGTATCGAAGTAAAACACTCAAAATTATTAATAACATACAGAAAAACACAACAGACACAACAAATAAGAGTTACTAAAACACACAAAAATAAAAGAACTCGTAAGATAAGTAAAAAAATTGGTAACAACTCACAAATCTGAAAAAAAAAATGCACATTTTTCTTTAAGACTGAACATTCACCAAAGACCGAAGGAGCGCGTAAAGAAATCAAATTAAAATCCATTTGCGATCTTGTGATTTGTAACTGAAAGTCATAACGGGAAACTAGTACAATCTTTTTATTAATATTGCGAAATTTAATATAAAATTTTTATGAAACGATTAGATTAATTTAAAAACGGATTTCAATGGCCTTTAATTCTTTAAGAATTAAAAATTGTTCAACTTTTGAGGGGGTTTATTTGTACGTTTTTTTTTGCATTATCTGAAACTTACAAAATTAAAAAACAAATGCCTGCTGGTGTAAAAGTAAAACGTTCTCAAATAAAATACTTCAATATATTTCTTTCGCTGCTAACTTACAACCTAAAACCTAGGAAATTAAATACATCAAAAAGCGACTCTACGAAATGTTAATAATTCTTAAAATCTTGCAACGTGAATGAATAAATTCATTCGTATATTCCACCAAACTCTTTAAATTCTTTTGTAGTTAAAGTATAACGTTGCTGATAGTCATTCCCGGAATTAAAAAATGCTATTAAAAAACTGAAAGCAAAAAGCAATTCTGGGATCGATCTCATCACGAACTGTAGGAATAAGTCCTTGCCAGAGAGCATCCTTCTTAATCTTCTTCAAATGTTAAATGAAATTTGGATAAATGGAAAATTTCCTACAGATTGGAAAATCGGCAACGTTGTCCAATCAAAAAACAAAAAAAAAATTCCTGATCAGTTGCAATCCTACAGACCAGTTTCTTTTATTTTCTGTCGGGGGAAATTATTTGAGATTTTAGCTCTTTATCGCCTGAAGTGGTTTTTAGAAGTGAACAACTTGCTTCCGTCTTGCCAAACGGGGTTCCGCAGAGGAAAAGCTACAGAAGACAATATTTTGGGACTTATGGCTGAAACCCAAAGTGCTTTGAAAAAAATCCAGATTGTGGCTGTCGTGTTTGTGGATGTTCAACAAGCGTTTTACCATGTTTGCCATCAAGGCCTTTTGTTCAAAAATTTTAAACTCGGATATGTTCCGATTTTTCTAAAATTTCCTCTCTGAAATTACAAGTGAACATTGGAACCAATTGCTTCAAAACCATCACTTGCTCTGTTGGATTACCACAAGGAAGCATTTTAAGCCCAGTTCTTTTTATATTATGCTCCATGATCTGCCATATTCCTTAATATTAATATACGTAGTACAGTGTATGCATGCGATATTAAATTCTGGTTCAGCTACAATGATCCTTGAATCTGGAACGAGACTTAGAAATTACCATCAATCAAATTGCTGATTTTCTTGAGTTTTGTGGTCTAAAGTTGCCCCATAGAAAACAAAATCTCTTGTTATTAGTAAAAACAGATTAAGAGAAGACCTCTTAACTTTAAACTTAAGGATGAAACAATCGATTAGTCACTGAACATAAGTTTCTGGGTGTTTATTTGGACCAAACTCTCACTTGGAAAATTCATATAAATCACATGTGTTCCAAGGCCAATGCTAGACTTAACATTCTAAGATATCTCACAGGAATATCTTGGGGAGTCACTTCTTTTCGCCTTCTCTCAATTTTCAACAATTTTGATCCGTCTCGTCTTGGAGTATGGTATCATTTTTCTTTTCAATGCCTCAGAAACATTTCTAAAAAACTAGATATTTGCCAGAATAAAGCTGTCAGAATTTGCCTGGCGCTGCTTCCCGGAACACCTACTATTGCTTCACTTACTGATGCTTCTATCCACCCTCTAAAAATTAGAAAAAAATCAAATTAATAAAAGTGATTGCTAGAGCGAATTTCAAGTTCCCAGTCATTTCCGGCCCTGACCAAAACCCTCTATAACTGCAAAAGATGAGAAATAAACAGACTCATTATTTCTGACGAACAAATTATTTAGTTCATCAATTCCCAGCTTACAGAAAATCCATTTCCCAAATTCCCAATCTGGAAAATTTTGAAACCTTTTATCCAGCCAAATCTTCCTCTTTCTCAAAAGAAAAGTCTGCTTCCTCCACAGAAATTGAAGTCCGTTTCTTTGAACTGCATTGTAGATTGTTATCAAGTCTTTCTGCAAATTTATACAGATGGATCTAAGGTCTTTCTACTAAAATATATTGTGCTTTCTTCATTCTTCTCTGAATATTACAACCTGTTACTCCTTGAAACATTCATGTGGTATCATGGCTGCAGAACGTTTAGCTATTTATCAACCAATTACAATATTAGAATGGGCCTTCTCAGTCTACAATAAAAATATTCTGATCTTGTCAGACAGCAAGTCCGCTCTTCAGTTTCTGCTTTCAGACCCACTGGCTTACATTTCCATCATACATTACATTTCCATCATATCTGACATCCTATGGATATGTGACACACTTTCTGTTGTCAACTCTCATAGAGTCTATCTCCAGTGGATAACCAGCCATTCTAATAACCTTGGTAATGAGAGGGTTGATCTTGTCGCTAAAGCAGTTTTGACCTTGCCGTCTAACTTAAGCCACCCTCTGTGTTAGAGATATTTTTGTTTGGTAGTTAATAGAAGAACTTCAGAGGAATTGACTCACAGCTTCAAAACAACATATCTGAAAGTGGGTAGATTTTACAGAAAAATATTTCTCATCCCCCCCGTCCACTACGAAAGTTTAAACTGAACAGCAAAAGAGAAGAAACGACTATAAATAGATTCACCATTGGTCATTGCGCACTAAGTAAAAAACTTCACAAAATTGGAAAATAAAACTCACCCCTCTGTCAAACTGGTAACCAACCTGAAAAGGTTGAACGTATTCTAATTCACTTGTCCACTCTATGATCTCCAAAGAAACAATATGCTTTCAAGTCTCCAGCAGATCAACATCACATATGTTACTATCAGCTCCATCCTGGGCAGAATACAAACCTCTCACGTTGTGTACAGGATTTCCAAAAATTTGCTGCTGTTCCTGAAAGACACCGGCCTCCTCAGCCCCATTAGTGTCATTCTTTAGTGACTTTTAAACTCTCATCGTTCAAAGATCAGATGATCTTCAAACACCTTCAAATACTTTACTTTCAAAACTATTTAAATCTTTTTTTTAAATTTTTTCAAAGTGTATAGTCCTGTTTTATTGCACTGTTATGCTTAGAAGTTTTTTCTTACCTACCGATATGGACTTGAGATAGTACGTAGCCAATCCAGGCTGCTTATTTTCTCTTAATCCCGCCATCCTGTTATCCTGATAGTCATATTCTATAATTTATGAACATTGGGTATTGCTACATATAGGTATCATTATCTTCTTCTGTAAATTACTACCGCAGCTTTGCTGCTTGCCTTCTTCTCTTTTTTGTGTATCATGCTGATAATTATGCAATGTTTCTTTCATTATCTTGCAACTAGAAATACATGTTTCTCACAGAGATAAATGTAATATTCAAAGAGCGAGATCAAGCATTTCACAAACCCATTTTTAAAGCTTTCAATATGAGCAGGAAATATCGTGTTGCGTTCCAAATATTATATCCCGTAAGAGTTTTTAATTGAAATATACTTCTGTGTAGCATTTGACTGATTTTTTTAAATATGATTTTGAAATATTTCACAAAAAATAATTATCTCGAAGATCGTTAGCTATTCATTTTAGATTCACATTTTTATAGATTATTTACACCGAAGAACCTAAACATTATTACCATCTACCTAATGTGATGTTGGTCCTCCACGTGCTGCCAAAACAGCCTTACCCGATGAGGTATGGACGCTACAAGATTTCGAAAGTTGTCTTGTAGTATCTGGTACCAACACGTTACCAGCAGATCCTTTAACTCTTGTAAGTTACGGGGTTGAGACGCCGCAGATCGGATATGCTGTTCCAACACAAACTATAGATGCTCCATTGGTTTGATGTCTGGGGAATTTGGAGGTCAGGGCATTACCTGGAAGTCTCCCTCATGTTCCGTGAACCATTCTCTAACAATCCGGGCAGTGTGGCAAGGCGCATTATCCTGATGAAAGAAGACACTACTAGATGGGTATACCATAGAGGGATATTGCCATGAAAGGATCTACCTGGTCTTCAGTGATGTTCAGGTAGGTGGTAGACGTCGTAGTTTCCTGCACATGAATGACTGGACCTAGGGTTTCCTAGCAGAACATTGACCACAACAATTCCTCCACCGACTTGTTTTCATCCCATGGTGTATCCTGGTGACAAAACTTCCCCAGATAAACCATGCACACGTACCAGGTCATCCACATGGTGCAAAAGGAAACGAGATTCGTCGAACCAGATGACGTTTTTTCAATCATTCAACGTCGTTTCGATGCCCGCATGCCCATTTTAGGCCCTTTCAACCGTGAAACGAGGTTAGCATGGGCACTCGGTATGGCCTGTGCAGCTATGCAGGCCCATTTTCAGTAGGGTTCGATGTATTGTATGTTGTGACACATTGCTCCCATCACCAGCATTCAAATTACGGGCAAGCTGCACCAGAGTATCCCTTCTGTTGGCTCGTACCATACCGAATAGACTTCGCTCACCTCTAGCATCGATGAGCCGTGGCAAGCCCACACCTTCCGGCGGTTTGTGGTTTTTCCCTCTTCGGACCACTTTTTGAAGGTATTAACCATGGCTGACTGAGAGCACGCCACAGGCCTTGCGTCTCGGAAATGCCCTGACCCAGTCGTCTGGCCGTTACAATTTGGCCTTTGTCAAACTCACATAAGTCCACTGCCTTTCCCATCTGACGAACAAGAATAACATTGATTAACAAAGTTAATATTGTTATACAATTGTTATACAATTCTTATATTATTTTATACAATTGTTATTTATGCCGTTTCCCGACTTCACACGCGCCGTCGTTTACCTGCAAGTGCTTCGATTTGCATAAAAACGCGCTGGTCATAATGTTTTGGCTCTTCGGTGTATATTTGAACAAATATTGCAATAAATAATATGATGATAACAATTTCTTATCCAAGGGGAACGGGGGAAGCTATGTCGGTAACGTGCGAGACTCCGAATATGCAGTTCTCATTTTCGATGAATGTTGATGTTGAATGTCTCCCTTCTCTCGGTGACGCTCAACCTTCTCTCGGTGAGAAAAGGGGCGCCATTGGGCTTCGAAAGGCATCTTTCGTCGGAAACCCCCTCCCTCCGTTTCCGAAATCTCGTCGTCTTGTACGAACTCCTGAATTTGTCTATCTGCTTCGAAATCTAACACAGGTGTCTTTGTATAGTTTCATTTTAGCCTCATGTTATATGGCTGACAGTAAAAATAAATTTAAAAAATAAATAAATAAAATATTTTATTACCTGCAAAATATCATTTTATCTTTTCCTGTCCGGTGGAGTGCACTAGTAATTAGAAACCCTACCCATGTCATATTATCTGCCTCTCCCCATACTCATTGATCTGAATCTTGTGTAGAGACCTACCTGCGCACCATAAAGAGCATGCTAGATGACCTTGATAAGAATCTTCCAACTGTCCCAGTGGGGCGGGGGTGGCTCAGTCGGTAGCGCGCCAGGCTCGTAATCTGTAGTTCCCAGGTTCGAGTCCCAGCTGGGTCAGCGTTGAAATTTATCTCCGCAAAATTCCCCGCCCTACCCACAGTCAGTAGGGGACACCGATGGGCTTGGTAAAGGCCGCCGTCCGTCGGATGGGACGTTAAGCAGTGACCCCGTATGCGGGAGAGTCATAACTGTGCACGTTAAAGAATACGCTGGATGGCCTTGACGGGAGGCTACCATCTGTCTCCAAACAGCTGTTCCAGTGGGTCTCCTCCCCCAACCTTCTCTGAGCCTTCGGGGTCCATGTGACCTGGCCATTTAGCCCATGGTTGTCAAAATAGTGTGGCTCAGAGGTAAAACAACCCAACCCAACTGTCCCAGTTCTTCCCTTTCCCGTACCCATTTCTGAGCACTTGGGATCCTTGTGACCTCGTCATTCAACTTGTCGCGTAGAGAAATGTTTCTCATCAAAATTATTTAGCGTGTCCCATAATATCCCTGAAGCGGACTCGTCAAAATCTCATCCAACTGCTTTTCAAGACCCTTCGGTGTTTTTATTTCTCACCGAGATCTGAGGAAAGATAATCTATTCGCTGAGTCACGTGGAACCCGAAAAATTTCCCATCTTTGCGAATATTTAGAAGACATTAAATTGTCCTCTAAGTTAGAGGATCTAAAGAAATGGATGGAATGTGCAAAATGCATTTCTTTTTACTCTAAAAGCTGTATACCATAACTGACAGCTATCATTTACAAATTTTATTAAAATGATAAATAAAATATTGAATTAAATATTATTATTATTAAACGCAACTGCAACTGAATATTTTTTTAAGCAAGACCGAATATATAGAAATCACATAGGATATGTCCTGTTCTATAGCAGCTCACATTACAACTGACATAGTCTTGATGAACTCGCTAAATACGGTCATTTTACGTCATGAAAGTGTACGATTCTGTGTTTGAGTTGCCTTTAACTATTATTCTAATGACTGTACACAATCTTTTACTGTTTCCTTGATCTTACAAGCATATCCATTACGACTTGCATCCTACGATGAATCTCCCGGGCCTAAAGCTTTGTGCACCTGGAAATTATACCACTGCACTCTGACCATAGTTTACCTGTTGATATGATCCCACAACTGATTATTCCTGACATACTCTTATGTACCCGTAATGGTGCGACGGGGGTGGGGGTGGCTCAGTTGGTAGCATGCCAGATTCGTAATCTGCAGTTCCCAGATTCGAGTCCCGCCTGAGCCAGCGTTGAGATTTATCTCCGCGAAATTCCCTCCCTTACCTAGGTCAGTAGGGGGCACTCATGGGTTTGATAGCCCGTCGTCCGTCGGCCTGGACATTAAGCCGTGGTACCAGTGTGTGGGAGAACAATACCTTTTGAACGTTAAGGAACACGCTGGATTGCCTTGACTGGAGGCTTTCCTCTCTCTCTCTCCAACAGCTGTTTAGTGGGTCCCTCTCTGAGCCCTCGGGGTCCTGTGACCTGGCCGTTTAGCCCACTGCGTGCAAGAAGTGCCACTCAGAGATGAGGGGTAAAGCAACCCAACCCAACTGCTAATAGTATACCATGGGATGAAGAATTATTCGTACTTAGAATTGATGTACCCTGGATGAGTTTCTCTTAAAGTTCACTTATATTTTTATGTCTTATTCAAAGGGTAAGCGTATGTAGTCATGTAACCTGCAGTTCTCAGGTTCGACTCCCCATTTCGCATTTGTTGAAATTTTTTCGCTATTCAGTGTCTTGTCCTCAGTTCCCCCCTTTTTTTCCGTTGCGATGTTCAGAAAGTAAGTTTAGACGCGAACTGTTTTCAGAAGAATTTTCTTGATAACAATTAATTCTTGAATGATATTAACCCAAAGTTTTAATACACCATTTTTAGTCCCTGGTAAGTGCAATGTCGTTTTCAGAAGGCATTGACCTAAACCAGTGGCTACCAAACGTTTTGGACTGAACTCTTCCTTTTTCCAAGTATTATATTTTCGAACGCCCCTCTTCGTGGAGGGCTTTGAATCTCCGAAGTATTCAATATTCTATTTAATCTGTTTTTCCATAAAAACTATAAAACGTCCCCTCAGATTTTTCAAACACCTCTTTGTCGAACCTACTTCGCTACCGCCCCCCCCCCCCATTAGGAACCACTGTCTAAACGAATGTTTTGTGATTAATTAACTTATGCTTGCAAAACCAAGTTCTTTAAGCTATCACATGGTATGAAATTTCTTTAGAGACGAAGAAACAAGACTACCAAAGTATTTGTTTATTTATTTTTTACTGTTTAGCTCCAATGTATCAAAGAGGCGAATTTTTGAATATTGGCATTAATGTTTTGATTCTAAAGTATTTTTTAAACTAAGAGACTTTGAATTATTCGATTAAGTAAGGTTACTGTTACAAGAATATGGCATTCAATGGGATCATCTTTAATGAATGCTATTTTGCGAAATTGCCATTTTGTAGACCGCAAGAATTTCTTTACAACTGAAAAGTTAACCGCCATCGAGTTTAAAATAAGCAGGATTTAACCCATAACACGAGCTGTTAAGTGTTGAGTACTCTATTTATATGGTCTGTGAGTGAGGGTTAATGAGTTTATACTTAATAGGGTTGAGCACAAAGTCCATCATATATAAAAAAAAAAAGATTTTGTTACGTATACTAAATATCGTTGAAAAAGCTGAGCATAGACACAGATGCTACTGCTTCACCATCTAGAAATTTAACCGAATAAATTCCCACTTGATTTAAATCCTTACGCGAATTCGGTGCTCTTTAATGTTCGAGCATAGCTTAAATTTCTCTTATTTCCTAAGATTCGACTATTAATTGCTTATCGTTATTCAAAGTGCTGAGCTAGCTGAAAAGGAAATGAGCATCATCAGCAAGATTTAAATGCTACATTGAAGAATGCGCTTCTGCTCTCACTCAGACCATAACTAACCCTTACTCTGCTCCGGAACACTAATTACTGTAGATAATTGGAATTTAATACCTTCTTAAAAATTAGCCCACTGATAAAGTTGATATCACTGCTGTCGTTCATTTATTTTTTTGAAAAGATCCTTTACGAGATTTATTAATGCAAGTACTTCTTTGAATAAAATCTTTATTCTGTCATCAAGATATTATAAAAAGAGGTTACAGTTGTCTAACAAAACTGCATGACTTGTCTACAGAATAAAAGAATACATCTACGTCTGTAATTGCTTAAGCAAATACTTGCTACTGAATTAAAGAAGTTTAAGAAGAATAGAAAAGGAAATGAGGATTAGAAAATTGCTTTTTTGTAGTAATGTCACGTGAAGAGATAATTCAGCTTTGCAATACATAATATAAATAATAATAATCAAAAAACATTTGCAATATGAGAATACATTGTGTCATGAACAAAATATGTCTATAGCAGTATATATATATATATCCTTAAAAAACAGTTTAAATTTATTTTTAAAAGTATCATATCTAGAGCATTTTCAATGATTGTTTTTTGATTTTTCATAATTGGAAACAATTATCTTATTCTAATCTGGTAACTTTCTCATGATCCATTTTCTTTATATATAATCGAAATAAACGTTTAATATTGTATTTATATAAATTTAAATAGAAGAGAATATTTAAATCGTTACAGTTGCTCAAAAAATATCCGAACACTACGGTTGATTACAGGATTCAGAAAAAATACCTGGCAACGATTTTTTAGAAATTAGTGATCTGGTAACCTTCGTATACTAAAATAAATTTACTACAAAAAATCATAATATTTCCTGCAGAAAAAATAAATCTATTAACAAATAACTTTTTGTTATAACAAAAAGTTGACACACGAAGGTTGCCAGATCACTAATTTCTAAAAAATCGTTGCCAGATATTTTTTCTGAATTCTGAAATCAGCCATAGTGTTCGGATATTTTTTGAGCGACTGTATACGTGGGAGATTTCATCTTCATTTTCAGATTTTTATTGTTATACGGCATAATTTTTGCAAATGCTGATTGATTTTTTTTTCCTGTTTTACATATATTTTTTATTTGTAGTTCCTCGTATATCAATTCCATAATTTATTTTTGATTCACAAATTTCTCTTTAAAATAGTGCACATGTTTTTCTACGCAATGATTATCTGAATATATATATTTTTTTACAGTAGCCAACTTAAATTATCACACAAATACTGTATAAGTGTATTTTTTCTAAAGATACTGTCAAAATGAAACCCAAATATTTTATCTTATCTACTCTATCAGTTTTATAAAAGTTACGAATATTTCCATTAGTAATATTTCCATTCCTCAATTTGTTTTATGTAAACATTCCAATTTATATACTTTTATAATTACATTATATTTAATCTTATATCCAAGAGATCGAAGATTATCATTTCGTTTTACTTTTGTATAGCTAAACTCCATTATAATTGAGCCAATGAAATTATATTATTAATTGTATTTTATTGCTATCGCTAATCCAATAACGTTAAATACTTTTATAGTAACATTCCGTGCCAAATGTAATACCTATTGTGCCAAATATAATATCTATTGTGCCAAATGCCTTTTGCAAATCCAAGAACATTATTAGAGTTACTTAAAAAGCATTTTTAATGCAGCATTTACATTATCTACCAGTTGTGCTAATAGTTTAATAGTTTAATTTTGTCATTGAAATTATTATCTTTTTTTTTGAAAACTGAGTGTAAATTTTCATATATTTATATATATTCATAATCTTTAAAACTATGTAAAATATCGCAATTAGTCTGTAGTTAGAAATATTCGTTTATACCTCCTAAGATAATAGTTTTAATATTCAAATAAGAATAAACCACAGGAAGGTTCTGTGGCTAGGTAGCATTTGAAGTGTCAGTTGAAAACCTTAGTTTCGTGGGGAGTGAAATCTGAATTCATGATCTCCTGAAACGGTCACCTGAAACCTCCAACATCCTGAAACGTCTGATTCACGACCTCCAGAAAGCATATCAGTCGCTCTACCACAGAGCAACCCCAAGGATAGCTGAACTTCACTTAAGTGGTGACTATGAAATTTAATATCACGATCTATAGTTTCTTGTGGCGCCATCTACTGACGTGGAATGGAACAAATATGCTATCAGCAGAAATAAATTCCTCCTCAAGATATATCATTGACAGGTCTGGCAGGAACCTGTCAATTTAATACATCATATGATCTGTGAGAAAGGAAAGACCTCAACAGAAAGGCAACACAACCTGTCATACCTTTCCCGGGGTTCGAACCCAGGTCCCTTTGATCAGTAGCAAAGCGGCTAACCACTCGACTCGGTGAAAGATTCAATAATAGTAAAGCACAAAAAATATTCTATTACCAAGTAGCAACAGAAATATTGGCTGAAAAAAAAAGTTTATCTAAGCCAGGAGTGGGATCCTAACACAAGACCTCCTGGAAACGTATCAGGTGCTCTACCATTGAGTTATCTCAAGGCTAGTTAAAGCTATACATAAAACATGATAATTCTTTCGAGTGAATAACATCGAGTTATGGCAACTACCAAACAAGACAGTTTCTTTAGTCATATGTAAAAAAAAACTTTCAAAGAAACCAAATATTCTGATTATAACGAGCAATGCAGCAAATTCCAACTTTTTTCTGTCACTTCATTACTCGAGAAATGACGTTTCATTACTCGAGAAAAACGAGTGAATCGTTAGGTCGGAAACTAGTTTTCTCTTCCCGTGCCACGTTCTTTGTTCTGATTTTGTCTCTTTCAATCGACTTTTGGAATAATGTTTCGGTGTAATTTCTTTTTCTTTTATTGCTTATATAAATAATTACTCTTTTGCACTTTTTGTGGAATTTTTTCCTTTCCCGCAATGAATAAATAAACAACGAACTGTACTTGATGTATGGAAATGAAAAGGTTAATTCAATTTTCTTAACGACGCTTGAT
The DNA here is from genome assembly GCA_038380435.1 of Ryuthela nishihirai. Classification (NCBI taxonomy): domain Eukaryota; kingdom Metazoa; phylum Arthropoda; class Arachnida; order Araneae; family Heptathelidae; genus Ryuthela; species Ryuthela nishihirai. The sequence goes on along the minus strand of JAWZYU010000013.1, from coordinate 68,106,439 downwards.
ATTGCTTCATTCAAAAATTAATTAACTGAAACTGGAGTTTTTGATACGAAAATTTTAAAGTAAATATTTAATTAACTAGAATTGAAATATGAAACCAGTTAAAATGCTCATTATTTTAACCTCTTTTTCTCTCATTTTTATTGCCAAAAAATGATGAATAGAGAAAAGGTGAAGACTGGGTAATAATACATATATACATCTATTTAACTAAAATATTGATTAAATATGAATAAGCTAATATAATGAGTGTTTTTTTTTTCTTTTCGTAGCTTTTGGGTTATTCCCTTAACAGACACGTTTGTGTATATAATGGTTAGGATTTGATAGGGAAATGGCAATTAATGGACAGCTGTTACAAGACAGATAGTGGCGTTCCATCAAGGCCATCCAGCGTGTTCTTTAATGTACACTGGGTATGACTCTCTCTCACACACTGATACACGGCTTCACGTACCATTCGATGGAAGGAGAACTTTACAAGGCCATCGCTGTCCCCTTTATGATAGATGATCAGCTGGGGGTTAAGTGGAAATAAATCTCAATGCTGGCACTGTGGGGACTAGAACTATTAGGAGCAGATTTTCATTATTTTAACTTAATGATTCCGCATGAATTATTATTCCAAGTGTTTGTTAATTTACCTGGTGTATAATTTATCTCTCGTAACGGAACGATTAATCCTCATCCTCCTCATCCTCCTCATCCTCCTCCTCATCATCATCCTCAAGCAGCCATGGGCTACGGAGATCCAACCAGACCGTGCAGTTTAATTCTCCAAGCATATATGTCCTGAGCTACATCTGCTGCATCTGGCCACTGCACACCAATTCTAACAAGGTCCTATTTGACATTGTCTGCCCACCGCACCCTAGTTCTCCCCTCCTTCTGAGGCCTCTAGGCACACTGTTCATAACCCTATTCGCCAACCTATAATTATCCATACTGGCAACATGGCCAAACCAGCGGAGTCTCTCTCTGCACAATATGCTGCTTAAACTCCTTTGGCTAACCTCATCATTAGTTACAAAGTTAAACCACCTAATATCCAAGATACCAGGTAAGCATCTAGAATCAAAAGCATCTAGTTTCCTGGTATCTTGTTTACAAAGTGTCCAGGTTTCACTAACATAACTAACCCTAGAAAGAACCAAACTACTATACAGTCTAATTTTAGTCTTTAGGTGTATACGCCTATTTTTCCACACTCTCCATAGATTCTTAAAAGCCCCGGCAGCAATCCCTATTCGTCTGTTAATCTCATGCCGCACATCACCATTATCTGTTACATAGCTCCCAAGATAATTAAACTGTGACACCTGCTCAAGACTGCAACCATTCAGATTAACTGAATCACAGCCTGCCTGACCAATTTTCATCACTTTAGTTTTCTCTCTGTTTATAACCAAACCTACTCTACTACCAGTCTCATCAACAGCTCGAATGAAACAGTTCATCTCATCAACATCATTTGCCAAAAGAGCTAAATCATCGGCATAATCTAAATCAGAAATTTTCGTATCTCCAGACCATTTCAGACCAAAATCTTTCCCTTGCAATGAATTTCGCCTAGCGTAATCAATAACCAAACTAAAGAGAAAAGGAAACAAAATGCACCCTTGTCGAACACCAGAAGTAATGCTAAACCAATTGATACAAGCCTTACCAACTCTCACACACGACTCAGTGTTATTATAGAGAGCTTTCATAATGTTAACTAACTTGTCTGGTATACCACATGATCTCACAATCAACCACAAATTATGACGATCAACGAAGTCGAAAGCCTTTTTGAAATCAACAAAGCTAGCAATCAAAGGTTTCTGAAACTCTAAACATTTCTCAAGAATCTGCCTAAGTTAAAATATCTGATCCACACATTCCCTACCACTTCTGAATCCACATTGCTCATCACGCAACTGACTGTCAACCAGATTCTTAATTCTATTAAGCACAATCATAGAAATAACTTTACCTGTAACGAGAGTAGGCTGATACCCCTATAGTTATCACAAGAGCTGCAATCACCTTTTTTGAAAATAGGGATAACAATAGCTCTGGTAAAATCCTTAGGAACCATGCCTTTATCATAAAAGATATTCAGAATTTCAGTCATCCAAGTGGTAACCGAAACATTTCCAGCTCTAAGCATTTCAGTAGTAATTTCATCTACCCCTGGGATTTATGAAGTTTAAGTTTAGAAACAGCCAAAATAACTTCAGATTGTGTTATAGGTCCATCATTAAAGCCATCAATGCATCTATCTTCATTGCAAAGAATGGGAGTAGAACTAACCACATTGTTTAGAACATCACTGAAATGCTCAGCCCACCTAGCCATGACAGAATCCTCACCTTCTATAACCTTACCTTGTTTATCCTTCAATCCTTGTATGCCTGTCCGTTTTCTACCACATAAAATATTAACTATCTGGTACAGTTCTCTGCTGTTGTGCTACTTAACTGCTACCTCAGCTTTGTCAGACAGGTCATCAAGCCAAAGATTCTTATCAGCAGCTAACTGATCCTTTACACGTTTATTAAGCTCTCTGTAACACTTTCTATTAGGACTAGTAGGGTACTAATTAAGGACTTTCCTGTAGTTCCTTCTTTCTGAAATATGCTCAAGTGCCATATCACTCAAATAATTCTGTCTCCTCTGCTCCTTTTTTGCTAAAAGAGTACTGTTAGTTTCCAAAAAAACCTGTTTAAAATGGCCCCATTCTTCCACAAATTCAGTAGTAAGCAAACCATGACTGTCATAATGTCTAAGTAACCTCTCATTGTAAGCTTTAGCTATAACTGGGTCTTTCAGAGCTTCAGTATTAAAGGTAAATTTTTAACTTTAGTACAACACTTTTTAAGTTTAAGTTGCAAGATACTTTTAACAAGGTAATGGTCAGATCCAAATTCAGCTCCCCTATATGACCTGGTATTCCTAACAGAACTAGCCCATTTGCTGCTAATTAATATATAATCCATCATATTCTTATGCAGCCCATCAGGTGAAACCCATGTGTACTTATGTATGTCGCGGTATTTGTAATAAGTGTTAGTTATTCTGAAACCATTCAGTTTATTTATCTGTAGGAGACGTTGTCCATTGCCATTGCAGCTACCAAAACCAAAAGGGATTATCACCCCTCCCCAAAGGTCAGAGTCAGTATCAACAATTAATCACCAAGGCGTGGGTCAACTGCTGAGCAGCAGACCCACGCCTTGATGATGCTTTCCGTCCTTCCTCCCTTTAAAGAGAAATTTAAAGCTATTTTTAAGTGTCTCACCTTTACCTGTCCATCTGGTCTCTTGCAAGACTTGAATATCTAGGTTATAGCGCTGGAATTCCTGCGTGATAACATCAAGAGAATAATCTCTATATAATGTCCTCACGTTCCACGTTCCTGCAGAGATAAAATGATTAGTAGGATTTTTAAAGAAATTAGGTTTATTGAGATTGGGTAGGGCCAACAATATCAAACAGCCCCCTGATCGCAGGCATGGGGCAAAGACCTGTTCCTCCTCCGCTAAAGGCTGAATTCACCGATGCTCGTAGGAACTTTGTGTATTGTGTTAGCTCTAACTAAGGCAGTGGTCAGCAGTGACTTCGGTCTTAGTAGGGCATGTCCTTGCATGAGAAGGCCTGTATTAAGCTAGGAGTAGCTTCCAGGATTCTTCTCTGTCCTATATGTCGCAAATCAAAAAAAAAAAAAAAAAACTTCAGGCACAACCTTTTCAATTATAATTTCATGAATAATTTTCAAGAGCCATATGGCCTGCCTGAGACACATTACTCCAGTTTCGGCTTGACGATGCCCAACTAGCTAAGTATGGTTCAGGTACCTGCGATGGCCTCTAATTAGGATTATCCACCAGCTGATATGAGGAATCTCATGCCTCTGTTCACTTAGGACTAGCAACCCAGAAGCAAACAGAAAAGACAGTGGCAGATTCTCCCTCAACAGAGGCCCACTACTGCAGCAAGTCCAGGATCCATAATCAAGCTCAAATTCATAAACAAGTCCAGTCTAGTAGGTATAAATGGTCAGCACCAGGACCCTGTGAAGTTGACCAGTCCTCAGCAGGGTTGGAAAAAAATAACAAAGTGGCCATAGATGACCAGATCAGTAGGCCATACCGAACTGGCAGCCCTCCCTTTCAGTTCCCTTCAAAAATAGAATATATCTTTTGAAAGGTACTAACGGCCTGCACCACGAGAAGGCGGGGTCGGATATTAGGTGTTAGACCTGGCCGGTTCTGTGCATCACCACTGGGGATTGGTACACAGCTCTCCTTCCAGTTTATGCCTAGCTACCATTTACAGACCTGATTAATCCTACACTAATATAATTCATTTGTAGAATATTTATATCCTGATCTGCTCTGAAATTTGTTCTTCTATTCCCATTGTTATATATATTATTGTTCGCTTTATTTCTGTACAGTCTAAAAAATGCTCAACAGTTAACCAACAAAAGACAGCTATGTGGATTTTTATACACACCCGTATATTAATGAGAAAACTCTTATTAGTAAAGTTTGCTAGCCACTATATCAGTTAGAGACACCTTTATTTCTTTTCCGAAGCGCAAAATCTGTTTTCTCATTTAAATATCGTTACATTTTTCATTATTTTATTATTTATTTTATTAATCGTGAGTTATTGTTTATTCGTGCTATCTTTTAAAATAGAGTGAACTACTGAGCTGTCAACAAATGAACCTGAGTCATCCTACTCCACATAAATATGTATTGCATCCAACAAGACATTTTTAAATTTCGCTTTCTTTTACAAACTTCACTTTATCAGGGAAGCTCGCTTCCATGAACAGCAATATCATCAAAAACAGTTATCTTCTAGTATTTAAAGCTTGTAACCAGGAACGTATTGCATGATCCTGTCACAACCTCAACCCTTAATTAGTGATGGATGTTGCAATTCGGAATGATACAGTTTGCTGCATTCTGTTCTACTCTTCATTATACAGAAAACTCTGTCTTGTGTCAAGTGAAATGATTGCCTGATAACGTGTCAAGTGAAATGATTGCCTGATAACATGTCAAGTGCTATCTGAACTACCGGCAGAATGTCAAGTGTTACCTGAGCTACCATTGGTTTCGTCGGTTAACTTTCTTTAACGGCTTTGAGGTGACCAAAGGTTTTTCGACCGATCATTGCATTTAGTGCCAATATTGAAAATCAGCAAACCAGTACATTTGAAATAACTTTTTACAAATGCAGTTTTAATTAACTTTAATGATAGGAACAATCTGACAAAAAACATTAACTTTTGGGGAAATTTTGGTTTTTAAAACAACTCCCTTTTAAAAAAAAGATCGCAGAAATGAGAAGAGGCTCTTTGAAGGTCGTCCAACCGTATCCAAAGCAATGATTTAATATTCTACTTCAACTATTCAATAATTTACTTACGTTATTGTTTAAGTCACACATCAAAAACATTTTAATTAAATATATAAACTTCTAGGTCAATGAAGAGAGTTTACATTGATTACTTTTGTCCTTTTTCTTATGCCATTTTAAAGATTTTGAGCACATCTTTTTCGCAACTTGCAAAAGCATTAATCCTTAGTGTGTCATTATCTTTACGAAACAGTTCTCTTAGATTCTGGGTCTGAACAGAATATTTCAAAACATCAGAATTCAAGAAATCGATTAAATATATCGTTTTAATGTTTATTCTTTTCTATTTAAGTCATAAAGATGTTGTTCATTGTCATAAATCTTTTCGCTCTCTGCTGGATTGCCTTTCCAAATGTACAATATCTTTCAAGAAATTCATCAGACAGATAATATCTTACATAGTTTGTCCAAAATATTATATCATTAGATATAATCTTTGAGAAGCTTTGTTTGCTTGTTTACGTAGTAGCGTGTTGACTGTTTCTAAATGTTATCTACTATCGAAAATGTTCCGCCCTCTAAATTTTGCCTCACTAGACATCTTCATCGTCTTTTTAACGGAACAAACATCCCTGCACATGCAGCACTTCATAATTATCATTATCATCATCATCAATCAGCCATGGGCTACGGAGGTCCAACCAGACCGTGCAATTTAGTTGTTCAATCAAGTCTGTCCTGAGCTACATCTACTGCATCTGGCACTTAATATTCCAAAATTAACCAACAAGCTGAAACGTCTATCAGACTCTCGATTAGATCGGAAGAACGAGAACTATACGGCCCCAATCAGACGTGGCCATATGTGAACAAAAGTGTCATCTCGAAAACTCTGGAGATAATCCCAGAAAATAGATAATATTGTTTCGTGACCACATAGTCCTTGTAGAGTAACAAGTGAACAAATCGACTCACATGATACTTTATGGCCACAGGAATACTGCATGCATTTAACTCTCTTTAGGACACTCTGAGTTCATTAGTAATAAGTATATCAGTTCCTATTGGGTTCAGAAGGCTGAATGGAAGATTTATCTAAACACTTATATGTGATGGAAATTTAATCTCTATTCACATATGCTTGCGATCCCTAGGGTAATATTTAAGTATGTGTAACTGATATGTGCCATCAAATCTCCGTGGAATCTGGAACACTTTAGTAATGATCATTTCTTGATGGTCCCAGATTTAGTTTATAGTATAAATTTTATAGAAGTTGAAAAAAAGAAGGGACATGATTGAACATGTTGAAGGGTTGAGATTAATTATTATCCTTGTAGAATTGAAGGAATCAATTTCTATTGTTTATTATTTTTCTTTCTATTGTTTATTATTTTCTCTTTAGGTCATCAAGATGTTGTTCATGGTGATAGCTCTCTTCGCCCTCTGCTGGATGCCTTTCCAAATGTATAATATCCTTCAAGAAATTCATCCGGACATTAACAAGTAAGCCTCAAAGATTTCTTTTACGACTGTTATATAAAAAAATTTCGTAAGAGTAGGAGACTTTGGGAATTTTCGTATTTCGGCTAATATAATAGATATTACTGTTGCATGTGTTTCAAATCAGATATGATCCAAAACACTGCACAATGCAGTGGAGTAAACTGCAAATAGCCCATAAAAAAGTTTCATGCCTTGAATCTGCAACGTATAATTATTATCAGAAAGAGAGCAGATAGCGAGATTTTATCATTCGGTTAATTATTACCTTTAACTTTTAAGTGCAACGATTCAGGAGACTAAAGTTAATTATCGGAGTGTCAGATACTCTTATATCAAAAGTTCGTAATGGGTGTAAAACAAGCAAACAAATACAAGAGCGAAAATATTGTTCAAATATTTCTAGTCAAGTAGAGATTCCACTGATCTTAACCCACTGTTTAAAAGAAGATATGAGGTTCAATGTGTTGCAGCTGTCTGTTACTTTCAGAGTAATGACGATCGGTTTTCAGCGAAATTTATTCGTGATTTACAACAAGAGTAATTACAATCGACTGAAACGTAAACGTTTTCAGTTGGTGATATTCGTGTCCAGTCATGTCAAGCAAAACGAACATCCCAACCAAAAAAATTCGGCTCTAAAATGGTAACGAGATGAAAACAATAGCAGTAGGTAAATAAAATCAACAAATAGTAAATTTACAAATTTCCAGGGTTATCTGATTTTATTATTTGGTTGTTTGAAGCTGGTTGGCCAACTCTGTCAAAGTTTTAACACTACAGCAAATATCAGAGATATTTTATATGATAGCAAAGATCCATGGTAAGCTTAAAAGTTTCTAATTCTCTTGTTTCAAGTTAATAGGTTTCTTCTTAGGGTGACCATATGTCACTGAATTAATGACTCTGTCCCTGACGAATAAATGTCTCCGAAAGAGTTCCCGGAATTAGGTTTTTGATTTTTCTCTTTAAATATTAAATTGACTCTACGGCTTGAGAAGACAATTAGTAATAGAATAGTAGTGGTAACACCGCTATAAAATATTTCGGTCGCAATTGAGATGACTGAAAATTTTGGACTAGAATCATCATCATAATGATAGTGGTATTTCGTGCGCAGACCAGTAAAGAATGCATGGTTTTCTTCTACTTGTGAAAACCATCGCGTACCTTATGGTTGCCGATGGCTTAATTACTATGCGAGTTGTTAATTTTTATTTCTGTTTTAACAGATGTTGGCGCCCGTAGCAGGTAAAGTCGCTCAAAAAAGTATCCGAACACTACGGCTGATTAAAGAATTCAGAAAAAATATCTGGCAACAATATTTTTAGAAATTAGTGATCTGGCAACCTTCGTGTCACGTGACACGAAGGTTGTCAGATCACTAATTTGTAAAAAAATAGTTGCCAGATATTTTTTCTGAATTCTTTAATCAGCCGTAGTGTTCGGATACTTTTTTGAGCTACTGTACATACCGAGGATTTAGTTTCTGGGGGAGAGAGGATTTCAGGATGAGACTTCACTAGGGTTTCTCAATTGCTAAACTACTCCACCCGACATGAGAGGTTAAAGACATATTCTATATGAATAAAATTTTATAGTTGTTTTTTAAATCTATCTTTGGTGTCGGACAAATACTATAGGACTGAAATAAAATTATACAAAGACAATTATTTTTCGTTTCAAAGCACATAGGTCTGTTGAGATTTCGTATAAGACCACCGGATTTTCGCGGGGAGTGAAATCCGGATCCTGGCTTCCCCATGGGTGCATCCCTGTCCTGTAGCTCCCCAGACACTTGATAGACAGATCCCAAAAATGAAGAAGGAACTGTCCAACTTTTAATTCTGTTTCTATTCTTCTACTGTGGATATAAAGGTGAAACAGGATCATGCAAACGGTGCCATAAACCAAGGCACTTCATCTCCCAATTGCCATATATGGATAAACGAAAAAACACGGAAGAAAAATTCAACGGTCTTCTTCGTTTGCCGATATGATCATTGAAGCTCTAGATCAATAACTAAACAGGAAAGCAAATATTTAACCGACGACTCCAAATAAAAGTGAAATCTCTTTCGAAAAACAAATAGAAAAACTCCAAGCAGAAAACAAATTATTACTAGAAGTCATAAAGCCAAACACCTCTTCAACTCAACTTCAACAATTACCATGTAATACTCATCTCCAATCCCTGTAGGCCATTCTATTTTTCCCTGCATAAAATATTAACTATATGATACAACTATATGTTGTTGTGTTCTCTAGCAGCTTTCTCTGTTTTGTTAACCAGGCTATCAACGAAACATTCTTTATCAATATTCAACTGATCATTTACTCGTCTATGCTACGTGTATTGCCCTCTATTATGACCAGTATGATGTTGAATCGATTCAGTTCTGCACTCTTTCAGATATAAACTGCATTTTATTACCACTTAATTGACTCTGTCTTTTATGCTCCATTTTAGCCAAAACAGTACTGTTAGTTTCAAGACTAGCCTATTTAAAAAACCTCATTTTTAAACAAAAACGATTGTTTATAATGACTGAGTAGTAACCTATCCTGATAACCTTTGGCTACCTGAATGTCTTTCAAAGCTCTGTTGTTAAAGGTAATTCTTTTAACCTTAGCACAACATTTCTTAAGCTTCAGTTGCAAGAAATGTTTATCAAAGTAATTGTGGGAACCGTTTCTAAGAGTTCGATGTGAAAAGGTACCTCTCACTATTCTCGTCAGGATATCACTTGTGAGATTTCCGATAAATAAAAACAATCTCGTATGGTGCACTATTTACAAATGTGCAATTTATATTTCTATATGCAATAGTAGTTAAGAATATTTACAATAAAACAGTGACCGCCCACCCGGTACAATCACGCGATACGATTAACAATCAGGCTCCACTAAGTCTAGGGGGTGCTACCGCTACATGAAAGAAAATGGCTAAAACAAAAGCCTCAGACAATACGTCGTGATATGCGTAAGGTCTCACAGTCTGTACGCAACGAAACTGATTTTTCGTACAAAGGTTCTCAAGTTCGAAAACACCGCTTGACATAGCCATGGGATGATTTTCCTTGGGTGTGTACCATCTCCGTCAATGGAACGCTGACGCGATACACTGTGCCACGTCAAAACTCTCAATCTCCGAGGAACTGGGCTTTAACCCAAAATACATGTTGTTTGTCTTCACCAAATCTTCACAACCGGATTCGTTGTCGGTGCTCTGTTACTAAGAGAAAAGGTCATTTAGCCAAAAATGGCAATCAAGGTCCCTCTCCCCTCCCTCCCTTACACACACTATTATGTCCCTCTAATTTATTCATTTTTATTAATTGTTCTTTTTTATTGTATTTTTGTTGTTGTAAATTTTTTTATGTATTAAGTGTGTTTTTGGAAGTGCTATTGTGGGGATATGACTTATAATGCTGTTTTCGGGTCTGAGCGGGCTGCCTGCGTGGGATGACGAGTCCGAAAACTCATTTTACGCTCTTTTTGCAACTAGCCTGGGGCGCGAGTGTGAGCGCTGCAGGCTAGTTGCAAAAGGAGGAGATCCAGGCAGTAAGGAAAGAACAGTATTGAGCGTCGCTGTTAAACGGGAAGGACGTTTGAACACGCGTCAAGGGATGCCGCTCTTGCTCAAAGAAAAACCCGTAAGGAGAGGGTTCGATTCTATGTGAGAATCAAGATTCTTTGTGAATCAAATACATTTTTTTGGAACTGAACTGAGTTCTTAGTGAACCACATTGTAGGCAAAGGTTGGATATCCTTTCGCCGAGTTTGAGGTAGGTAAAGCGAGAATCTGCAAAGTGTGGTTCTTCACCTCATTGCATAATTGTTTGCAGCAGCAAAGGACTACGGAGTCGGGCGCATCCCCAGCACGTGATTGTATATAATGTGAATAAAATGTGTCGTCCCTATACAACTCTCGTGCGTAAATTGTTGGACATATTTCTGTACATTACTTGGCGCAGTAAGTCTGAGGCATACGTCGGTACTGGTGTAACAACCACGAACCTGTTATTTCACCGAAATAAGGGTGAAGGTTAATTAAGAGAGTAATTGATCGTCCTCTACTATAGAGTGGGTAAATCGTCTGTCATCTGGCCCAACACCACATTCGGCGCAGTTCAAAGAAAATCAAATTCCGCTTGACGAAGTAAATACCTGCGTCGTTCCTTTACGACAGAACATCACATACACACTTTCCACTATAACTGACAGAGTCCTACAATACGATCAGACTCAATATCAGCGCTCCCCTTAGGAATTAGTGTTCCTAATAGAGCTAGCCCATTTGATAATTGACAATATCCATAAATAGAGCTAGCTACTCCGGTCCTAAAATAAGCCAGTATTAACTTTTGCATTTTAATCACCAACACAAGAGTAATATTTTCTTTTTTCCACAGAGGGAAATAATAAAACTGTTAAAAGGTTTTGAAATGTAAAAAAAAATAGATTATTGAAAAAAAAAATTGGTGCACTCTTAAAAATAAATTTTTTAGTATAGACAAGAGATCGAAACCTGTCTGTAAGCGAGTCAAATTACACTAGCGAACAGTTAGTTTAGCCCTCCAGACTCTGTTGTTTTGAATATGTGCACGGATACTATTCACTGAAATAATCTTGGTTCCTTTCTTATCTTTGCTAATCTAATTAATAAATTCTAATTATAAGAAATATTCACTCCTCTACAAATTACTACTACAAATGTTTGCAATACCTGAATGCAAATATGAGGCATATCTCTAATATTTATGATATGGTTCAGTTATTTATCGTCAGAGTCATGGTACATCTTTTTCTGCAACTGTTTCAATGGTCACTGGATGGGATCTGTTATTGTTCCAATGGTTACTGCAAAGAATCTGTTAGTATTCTAATGGTTACTGGATGCGATCTGTTAGTGTTCCAATGATTACTAGATGAGATCTGTTAGTGTTCCAATGGTCACTGGATGGGATCTGTTAGCATTCCAATGGTTACTGGATGCGATCTGTTAGTATTCCAATGGTTACTGGATGCAACCTGTTATTGTTCTAATGGTTATTGAATAAGATCTGTTTAGTATTCCAATGGTTACTGGATGGGATCTGTTAGTATTCCAATGGTTACTGGATGCGATCTGTTAGTGTTCTAATGGTTATTGAGTGGGATCTGTTAGTATTCCAATGATTACTAGATGAGATCTGCTAGTGTTCCAATGGTTACTGAATGGGATCTGTTAGTATTCCAATGGTTACTGGATGCGATCTGTTAGTGTTCTAATGGTTATTGAATGGGATCTGTTAGTGTTCCAATGATTACTAGATGAGATCTGTTAGTGTTCCAATGGTTACTGGATGGGATCTGTTAGTATTCCAATGGTTATTGGATGCGATTTGTTAGTGTTCTAATGGTTATTGAATGGGATCTGTTAGTGTTCCAATGATGAGATCTGTTAGTGTTAGATGAGATCAGTTAGTGTTTCAATGGTTACTGTATGGGATCTGTTAGTATTCCAATGGTTACTGGATGCGATCTGTTAGTATTCCAATGGTTACTGAATGGGATTTGTTAGTATTCCAGTGGTTACTGGATGCGATCTGTTATTGTTCTAATGTTTATTGAATGGGATCTGTTAGTGTTCCAATGATTACTAGATGAGATCTAGTAATCATTGGAACACTAACAGATGGTTACTGGATGGTACTGTTAAGTATCCGGTTAATGAATGGTTACTCGATGGGATCTGTTAGTATTCCAATGTTTACCGGATGGGATCTGTTAGAAAGTTTATAATTCGAGTTAATATGCGAAAATATATTTTATAATATATACGTAAATGTATCTATTAGTGGGGCGGGGGTGGCTCAGTCGGTAGCGCGCCAGGCTCGTAATCTGTAGTTCCCAGGTTCGAGTCCCAGCTGTGTCAGCGTTAAGATTTATCTCCGCAAAATTCCCCGCCCTGCCCACGGTCAGTTGGGGACACCGATGGGCTTGGAAAGGCCGCCGTCCTGTCGGATGGGACGTTAAGCCGTGGTCCCGTGTGCGGGAGAGCCATACCCTGTGCACGTTAAAGAACACGCTGGATGGCCTTGACGGGAGGCTACCATCTGTCTCCCAACAGCTGTTCCAGTGGGTCCCCTCCCCCAACCTTCTCTGAGCCTTCGGGGTCCATCTGACCTGGCCATTTAGCCCATGGTGTGCAAAAAAGTGCCGCTCAGAGGTAAAACAACCCAAACAACCCAAGTATCTATTAGTATTCCAATGCAACCAAAATTAATGCATAATCTTTTTTTTTAAATATCGTAGGTATTTTAAAAACATTTCTTATTGTAAAATTAAAACTATTATATGATATTTTTAGAAAAAAATATTTGGTTTTACTCTGTACAGTGGTTGCTCAACATCAATACCAAGTACACCATGGCCCTAAATATGATGTATCATTGCGTCAAGTGTATTATTAGATGTACAGTTTTTAGAACTTCATCTCAAGTAATTTCTATGATTACATATTAAATCCAAAAAAAAACCTAGAGGAAAATGTTTATTTCCAGCATTATCGATTCTTCCTTTTTCCCATCAAATTTTTCAGCATTAGGCTATAATTTTGTTATTGAGAGAATCACCAGGTTTTGAAAATACTCACCGCAATTCGAGACCGCTGTTTGTACTTGTTTGACAACATTTGTTCACAGAGATAAGCAAGTTACAAAACGGCAGATATTTTGCTATGCAAATTTTCTGAAATTTGGAAAATTTTCAGAAGGCAATAATGTTCGAATAGCGTGATCTGATACAGGAACTATCGGAAGTTCTCCAAACTTTCATTTTAATTATAGTACATTTCAATTTTGTAATATTTGATTTCAATCACATCCATTTGTATATTTCTCGTTATATCTAACCACAGAGCATTATTTATAATTTAAAAATCCAAATACCTTCTGTAAATAAGGTTACTAAGTGTTTTCTGTCAAAATTATAGTTATTATATTATACCCTTCCTGCAAAATAATATGAAAAGTATATGCCTAATATTAAAATTTGAAAAAGAAAATAATTTTTATTTGTATTGAAAAGTATTCATATACCACTTTTAGGGCAAGATGTGATGCCCTCCATGTGCCACGCGTTGAGCACCACTGCTGTACATAACCCGCATCTATCTTACATTTGATTCGCTCTAACACGCTCCGATATTGACTCACCATAGTTGTTTTTCACACTCATCAGGGAAGCAATTGAACCATTTCAATTTCCATTTTCCTTCACCGTTTCAGTCCCCAAGGAATGATACTGTGAAGCTTTTATTGCTCCAAATTCACAGTTAGCCTCTAACTTCTCTTGAGAGACTTTTTTCTATCTCGGAAACGAAGTCTCGTTTATCAAGACCCTTAATTGTTAACCGTTTCACTGCAAAGCACAGAGAACCGTAAATAACCTTTTCAAGTTCTGACAATCGACGGCTGGTTTTTTTCTGAGTACAAAGGAATCTGACAATTTCCTCGAGAAATAATTGCATTTCAAACATCGCTCTTGTTTAATCAAAGATCGAAAAATGTTTTAGAATGACATATTTGCTTTATAAATGTGTGCTACTGAAACATGATTGTAAAACGATAACGCAAGCTAGATTCCTGTATTTCTTCCCCTGCTATATGTAATATAGAGTAGCTTATTATATAGTATAATATACACAGTCGTATCAGAATAAAATGACCACCTACCATACATATACTATGGTAGGTGGTTATAGTATTCTGATACGCCTGTGTATATAGAGTATAAATTAATTCCAATTCAGTATGAAGCATTTCGAATTATATATTGTAGGGGTTCTTGATCATTTTCAGTTTTCACAATCCATTTATAAATGATGTATGGAAGCTTTGCACCTCCATAACGTTTTTTTTAAATCATAATTAATTTTTGAATATGGAAATTTTGAGATTGATATTTGTTTGAATTGTCGAAAAAAATTAACGTTATTATTATGAATTACATTTTATAGACAGTTTTTTACTTTAAGGCACAATCATATTGTAATTGACTGATTTTGAAACCGAAATAATTGAATGATCTTAATCCAAATGACCCTCCCCACATTCTGGGGGATGCGGGATAGTCAAGTAAATAACATCTGATATCAGCGTAAAGGCACAGAACTGCCCGCAAACAAACGATTTAGGAAATACGTTTTAGTGTAAAATGAGCTAGACGATGATAGTTTATTGGTTAGAACACCTGTCATATATTCAGGAGACGTGGGTTCCAGTCTCACTCATCATTAAATTCGATTTTATGCAGCAATAATATTTCTTGAACTCGTGATATATTAAAATTTAGATACTATGATCAGAAGTTTTCAACTAAAACGAGAGCTTTTCTTTTCTCCTTCTTGGTGCTCCGATTTTTAATCAGTTTCTTGCAACAAAATTTTCAGGTAAAAAATAAATTAACATTTTCATAGTACAGTCCGCTCAAAAAAGTATCCGAACATTATGGTTGATACAGAATCCAGAAAAAATAGCTGGCAACGATTTTTAAAGAAATTAGTGATTCTGGAAAGAAATTAGTGATCTGGCCACCTTCGTGTCACGTGACACGAAGGTGGCCAGATCACTAATTTCTTTAAAAATCGTTGCCAGCTATTTTTTCTGGATTCTGTATCAACCATAGTGTTCGGATACTTTTTTGAGCGACCGTACATCAAACTGGCTTGACTTTAGTTATCGTTATGCAGTACCGTATATTAACTTCTGTTTCAGTTTTATGAACTACTTTTAGAGTTATCCGGAATTGATCGGGTTTTAAACTCTCAAAAATATATACTAGATGACAATTCCTAAGACATAGTAATGTACCCAGAGGGAAGCCCCTGGGAAGGGGTCCGCTCCCTTCCCCCTGAAAAACTTGTAGTCTGATACAAAATCTCAAACTTATCTACCTACTTTGAAATCCAAAACATTTGTCTTTGTATAATTTTATTTTAGCCCCATATTTTATATCCGACACTAAAAATATATTTAAAAGGACTATATAATTTCATTTCATATAGAATATCAATTTAACCTTTCTTATCCAGTGGAATATTTCCAGTAACCGGGAAAACCTACTCGAGTCTTCTCTGCCATTTATGCATCATAGTTAAAATTAGCGTGATCCCCTGTGAGCCAGACACCAGTCAGTGGTCAATTCCCCCTCCTCCAAATTCTCTGACAGTCCCCAAAAACGATTTCTCAGAACACTCCAAACAAAATTCTCCAATCCTTCTCCCCACGAAATTAAGTCCTAGGTACGTACTTCTTAAGACACCAGCTATCATTTCAATAAGGCTCAATAATGTGGACCTCTTTTTTTGCATGGACTGTAATTTTTACTCCAGCTTTTTTTTGGGGGGTGGGAACAAAAATTGGAGGTCTTAATTTAAGATAACTGTTTATACTCCCCTTTTCAGAAGCTTCCTTTCGGATATAAACTTTACCCTTGACAATTTCTTACGTATTTACCCTGATAGGGGTGAAATAAGTAAGCATTGGGGATGCAGAAACATTTGTTTTTATAAGGGGAGCGAACAACTCTTAAAAATGAACTTATTGGAATTGCTCAATAATGCTCGCTGACTCCTCTTCATATCCTTTGCGGAGGACAGGGGCGACCTTTGAGACCATCAGTGGCATTATGACTTAAAGTACTGATGTTTAAAGTTTTAATAATACTAGAAATCAAGCGGTTCATTGGACACCTCTTGAATTCTAGCCTGTCGCTCCGCCCCTATTTGACCTTGAACGCAATGCCAGATCTAAACATTCCTCTTACTTCTGAGTTCTACTGCCTGAAATGCCTTATTCACCAATTTTTAGCTATCCAGCACTAGTATATCGTAATTTCACCTATGACCTCGAAGGATTCATCGCATCGAAAATTTGGCATAATTTCTGACATTTACGTCTCAATATACCCCCAGGTACCAATTTGCAGCATTCGAACACTGGTAGATCAATATTTTACCTTTGACCTAAAAGCCCCCCCCCCTCCTGCCCAGGATCCGAAATTTCGTAACATTTCTGAGATCTACAACCCCAAACAATCCCAGACATCAATTGTCATATTTCCAGCACTGATAGATGAAGGTTTGACCTCTATGTGACCTCCATTTGACTTTAATATACTCTTTACTCACCTTACATTGAGTACCGTTAACTTACACCTACCGTTATATAAAACATTTTTAAAGGACTTGTTTTATGGGAAGTGAAATTGGAGGGAGAAAATCCTTGCTCTTACCGTGTAACAGAAATCCCTCCCACTTTATTTCAGAGGGAAGGGGGATTTCATTAGGGATGAAGAATGAATCGTGGAGCTGGACAATCTCTTATGTTTCTCCAAGTAATGGTTAAAGAAAGCTGAATAACGGATTTGATGATCCTAGCTCATGCCGTTTGGGGACAGGTTTTACCCAGTTTTCTCTGGAGGGGAGGAAAGAAGATTTAGGGGTCCAAAGCTGTATACTCTATTTGAGGAATCTAGCTGTCCCTCTTTTGAGATGTTCTTAAACAAACAGAAAAAAAATCTTTTAAACATATAACAGCATTATGAAATTAACTCGATAAAGTTGAAAACAATTCAGACTTTATCTACTATAAAGGATTTTTGGAGCCTTTTTACGTGGCAGAAATTATTGTTAATATTAGTATTTTGTATTGTATCATTCATACCTTGCAATAAAGAGGATAAATATGTTATATATGCTTTGTCTGCGGGTCATGAAAACCATTTCATTTGCAACGTTAATGTTAATTACCCGTTGTATGTTTATTGTTTTATGTGCTCGAGACACAGTTTGCGAAGCGCAGCCTTACACGAGCGCTGCTGAGTTATGATTTGTAAATTCTATATTATTTGACTATACACTGCTTGGCCAAATTATTGTGAACACCGCATCTTGCGCAAAGTACCATGAAATATGCCAAAGTATGCAAAATGTCTTATTGGCATAAGCGTTCTTCGCCGCTACTAAGTTCTATAAAAGCCGTAAAGGCATGGTAGAAAGCGAAGTCAAGTGCGATATGGGTGCAAAGGCTGATCTGATTGACGAAAGGGGGTCATCGTAGGAGCACGGTGAAATTCAGCTGAAAATCATGGGACAGAATATCCCAAGTGTATGGAGAATGGCAACGGTTTCAAAAAAACGTCTTCCAATCATGACAAATGCTAAAAGAAAAAAGGCTCTGACAGACAGGGACAGACGTTTGTTTAGCCCATATTATACGGCAAAACAGAGCTGCTACAGCTCATCAGCTGAGACAGATAACTGCTAGAAATACTTTAAAACCCATTTCAACGAGAACTATGTGCAGAGAATTGAAAACTTTGAAATTTGGATACTCCACCATGATATATAGCAGGAAGTGTTAGGTTAATTCATAATATGAATGTTCATAATAATTTGGTCAGACAGTGTATATATTGTATTTGTGTAGGCTTTATTTCAGATTGAAACACAATACTTGTGACGATTGATCTGCCTAGATGGGACAGTAAATCTTGGCTGTTCCCTATCGCCTTTCTCCTAACTCCCCTTCTGTCTTCGGAGTGAAAAGGGTCACCGAGGGCTTTGTTCCACCATCCGTCGGATAAGATGTTAAACCGTGGTCCCGTGTGCAGGAGAACCATGTTTTTCTTAAGAACAAGTTGTACAGACCTGACGGGAGACTTCAATGTGTCGTAAAAACTTCCTAGTGGATCCCCTTCTCTAATCTTCGATGAGCCCTTGTGACCTAGTCTTTTAGTCCATCGTGTGCCAAAATACTGCAAAATGCAAATTTTTTAAGCAGATGAAATAAGTGCTATTGCTAAACTTATAACATTCTATATAGCTAGATAGTCAGAGAGAGATTGGGATACTTAGGAGACAAGGACGCATCCCCCCCCCCCGAAAATATTGTCGTCTTATACGAAATGTAAAAACTGTGTACCTGCTATGAAATCCCAAACAGTTGTCTTTGCATAATTTTATTTTAGCCCCATATTTCATGTCCGACACAAAAAATAGATTAATAAGAACAATTAAAAAAAAAATCTCATTCCATATAGAATATCATTTTAACGTTTCTTGATTTCATGTTCAGTCGAATATTTTAGTAATGCAGAATATTTATTGTACATAAACCGAATTTTTCTTTATTATGTTGCTTATTTTACAATGTGCTGCCGACAAAATCTCCATTGGTAATGTTCGGCAGAACCTAGCGTACAGTGGCTCCTTGGTTCTCGATTGTAGAGACCACAATTATATTTCTTTGAGTTATTGTAATTTTTTTATTTTATTGTCTTTGTGTATTGTTTTCTATGTACGTTTTGCATTTGTATTTTTGCAATAAATTATTATTATTATTATGAATTGGGGATAACCCTATTCAAATCTTATTCTCAGATGCCCCCCCACAATGACCCCCAAGCTAAATTCTCAGAGCCTCCATGAAACTGAATTCTCGGTCCCCCAAAACTAAATTCTCGGACTCCCCGGAAACTAGAACCACATAAAACTAATGACAAAAACTATACTGCTATAATAAACACATTTATATGAAATGTTGTCAGTTAAAAGTTTAATGACCTGAATTATTTGATGAGAAGTGATATTATTAAATATCACTTCTCATTTCATATTCTTAAAAATTTAAACACTTTGAATTTTGTGACGTGAATAGGAGATATGATTTGTGGTAGTTATTTCTCTAATAACCTGATGTAGTGTTTGGGTTTTATAATTTCCACTTTAAACTCTATATACATCTATCAAATATGAAATAACCAAATAAATAAGAATAAACTATTGTATTTGCAGAAATATTCTGCTTTTGAGATTCTTTGACAATTTTAATGGTCCAGTTGAAGCTTTGAATTCCACGATTTATTCATTATGCATTAAAAGAACCGCCAATGTATTCAATACGTTCCTCCAACACGGAATTCCTTAAAAATGCTTTTTATGAAATTGTGATTTTTGAGCAATATTATGCATCAGTTGCATACCCCAGACGTCGCGAAACACTTTTCATTAATTTTGAAACCACTGGAAATATGTCAGGAAAATCATTGTGTGAAGAAACGAGGGAAATTATTCAGAATGTGTCTCATCTGGAGTTCCGCCATTTCTCCTCACGTGTTGCGTAGAATAGTGAGGGCTGATTTTTGTCAGACATAATAAAAATAGCCGTTTGCGGGATTTCGCGATATGTATAATAGAAATTAAAATAGATCATCGTTGTAATGAATTCGCAAAAGTTTAATAAAAGGTATAAAATATCTCAACTTTAGTAAAACTTTAAAAGGAAGATTTATTAACTCTGATGTTTATATGACGTTAAAGTAAGATTTATAGTTCGAAAATAAAAAAAAAAAATAATGAAAATGCTAAGTAGGAAAAAAAAAATTTGGGCTGCATGTTTTTGGTTTTACTGCTATAAATCACGTTTTTTTTTTTCTTTTTCTTTCTATAGGGAAACGAGGTCGGGGGAGGAAACTGCATCAATGACCGTTAAAATAGTGCCGTATTTTTTAAATGAAAAGTTAAATTAGAAAGCCCATAATTTCTAAAATATCTGTCACGATTATTTAAATGCCTAGATGGAATCTAAATCTTCATTTTAATCAAATTGTGTTTAGTATTTAAAGAATTATAAAGCAGGAATATTTAATATATCTTGGTTGATCCTTTCGAAAACTCTTAAAAGTTGACTAAAGGTGAATAAATTTTCAAACTTCAGTTCTAAAAGTTATGTCAATAAAAGGTTTGATGAAACAGTTTTTATTTTTGTTTGACTTAACCTTTTTGAAAGATTCTCATATATGGTAGCACTCCTTTTAATATCTAATCAACCAAAGCTTCGGGCATCAGGAAAAATGGCGTCAATTATTGTAACACCTTATATTCAATAAGTACAAAAATAACATTTAATGGTGAACATTTAAGATTATTACATTATTTACCATTTATGCAAATAACAAATAATTTAATATTTACTCTTCATAATAATATCTTTAGTAAACTGAATATGAAGAAACCACCACCATGTTAAGAATTTATTTTTTACCCATTGCTATGTTGCTTTCGTTTATGATATAATTTTACCCAAATATTTTTTTCTAAAAGTAGAAGAATATTCACTAATACATCACACCCGATATTCTATTCGGTTGCTTTCTTGAAAAGAACAGGATATAACGAATAGAAGAACAACAAAGAAGTGGCGTTTAGAAAGTTATTTTATTATAAAGGCTAAGTTTTCAATCATTATATCAGGATAAAATTAGTTCAGAAAAAGTTTACAGCAAATCTATTAGGCAATGTTTTTTTGTACATTAATTTCTTAATTTTGCATAGTATACTTTATTTCATTTTTTTTTCTTCAAATTTCACGTTTGCTTTGTTTCTGGTAAAAATGAGAAAAAGAAAAGCAATAGAAATATTTAGAAACAATACCACTAAGATATCATTAACGTAAGCTCTCGGTAAATGAAAAAAATATTACACACAGTACCAACAGATATTAGTCCTTGAGTATATTTTCTGTCATCATACCCCACATTTCTACATTCATTTTCTTCCATACCTATTGCCTAGTATATTTTTCTCTAGAACCACTTAAAAATGTTCAAGGTTTTAACGTATCAAAGGAATAAAATTTTAAATAAAAACTAAAAATTAAAACATCACTTTGGAAATGAAAATATAACTTATGACACTGAAAGCCGAGATCTGTGCTAACATTCATTAGTAGTAAAACAAGAATTTCTTAAATGAAAAAAGGGAAAATGTGATTAAAAATTAAAAAAAAAGTCTTGAGCATATTTCTCCATTGAACGCATAGTGAATGGAAATGTAGAGGATATAATAGTATTGCAGAAAACAAATAATTTGAGGAAATATTTAATTGCTCCTTATGCGAAGGTCTAAAATTTGCATCGGGAAATTATGCTACACAAATCACAAAATCTATCGGAACTCAGTGTAAAATGCAATGCAGTATCAGTTAAATTACATATCTCACATCTGCGTCACATACTATATAGAGGTATGGTTGAAATAGGTGATAAGAGCTATTGATACCTTACGGGTCGTCTATTGACTAAGGGACGCTCGAACATGACCTAAACCATGCCTTAACTGCATGCTTACGAGTACAAGCCGTGAAAAATTGGCACTAACCACTTCAGCATAGTGACTACTCCAGTATTCTGTGCTCATTCTGATCTTGTTCCCCGAAAGTGTATAAGAAAGTTTGGCACATATCTCTCCATTGAATGCGTAGTGAATGGAAATAGAGAGGATATAAAAGTACTACAAAAATCACTTTAATCATGTTTTTTTTTATTTATTTTTCATTCGAACTTCAGGTTCTAATTTATATTTGTGTGCATATTGCATAAATGTCGTTGGGGCCGGACCTCTGTGGTATCTATTAACAAGCCGTCATTAGGTGCCAAAATTAGTAGATTAAAATATTTATTTTTGCAATTCTCTGTGTATTAGTTATAAATATGACAAAAAAACTCACCACACACCAACAGACTGCTGCATATGCCTACATAGTCCAAAAGCTATGCACCAAATATATACCAAATGCTAGCACATGCTACATAGTCCGGGTTCAACCCGTTTTCTCTACTAGGCAACAGGTCTGAGATCGGTAAAGTGAAGTTGGGAAAGTGAAAGTGTTTACCAAGCCACTTCACTTTCCCAACTGATCCTTATCTTTCACCCATTCATCCTCGTCCGACCAAAGCAAATCTATACATTCACAAATATCGCTTCAAACTCTTATCTTTCCGTAGTATACTTTTCTCTCTAAGCCCCCAAAAATATCAATTTACCTGTTAATTTTGAATTGTTATATTTTTCGAACCAATTTTGGAAACTCTTGTTTTCTCAACTCCGATTTATTCGTTTTCGCAATCTAACAGCCCAATAATTCAATGAAGTGTACGATAACTGCAACATTTTCTGAGTAAAACCCAAATTTTAACATCTTTCCCACAGATCGGCATTTTCATATAAATATACCTGCAAATCCGTTTTACAAATACTTTGGAACTTTTCTGCCAAAAAAGGTTACAGAAATCTGCTCTAGACCATTCAAGGTCCCATTCATCTGCTGGGTCGGCGCAACAACAAAAACGGTAACAGGCGAAACGAAATTCCCTTTCCCCCTTTCGAAACCTGTTTTTAAATCATGAAAAATTTAGTTTATTATAATTATATTTATTACCCATTATAAAAATTCGCTTGTCTATTATAAATATATATATATTTAAATACAATTTACGCTATGACTAATAAATTACATGAGTGACTTCGGGACTCTTCGCCCGCGTTTTCGTTGGTCCTCCAAATCCCTGCATCTTTCGAGATGTAGGGATAATCAATAACAATGAACAACAGATTTGTCCTTTGATGTTTTTCGGAGGTGCAAACAGCCGTTTCTTATGATGCTTCTTCGAGGTGCTGAACATGAAAATGACAACAAAATTATTTGACTGGCTAAGGCTTTCGAGATACAGATACTTACCTGTATTACGTCAGTCGCTGAAGGCTGCGTATCTGTCTACAGGAACCGCCGCCTCTTCGTTTGCCGCTTACATACCAATTATTGAGAATCTCGCATCACATTCCAGCAATAATCTGCTAATAATATTGATTGGTTCCATCTTCCTCAATATCTCTTTTTCATTGTAGAAATTTCCTACTGAAATTCCCCATGCCCATCGCTCACAGCTCTACAGTTTTCCGAAAGAAATCCAAATAAGATTTAAGAATTGTACCTTCAAAGACATACTACATCCCAGTTTGTGATATGAGAAAAGTTCTTCCATAAGATCCTGGTAATGTTCTGCTTCTTTTCCCTATGAAGCTCGTCGCCACCTGTCAGAAGGCATGCCATGCTCTCCGTTCCTCACCAGTAATGATACGATCAAATACCTCATCATGTAGCAGTGAGCGAATATCTGGACCGGTAAAAACACCCTCTTTTAACTTTGCATCACTATGTCTTGAAAATTTCTGTCGAAGGTACAGAATGGTAATTTGCGTCTGATACATAGCCTTGACAAAGTTCTTCATTAGGCCCAATATTACGTGTAAAGGTGGTAACAAAATCTTCGTGATTGTACCAGCTGATGATATACCAGCACATTCTTCTTCCTTGCCTCCAGTGTTTGCTGAGAAGGGCAAATCCTCTCCACATAATGAGATGCTTTATCTATGCTATTCCATTCGCAAAAGATGCAACAGAACTTTTTACATCCGAGCTGTAGTCCAAAGCAAGAGAGCAATGACTTTTAAGTCCGCCGAAATATGCCACTTGTATTTCTCATAATTTATATATTGAAGTAATTGTTTCATATTAGCACCATGACCTACTGAAATAGAAGCTAACACGTTCGCATTGTGTGGAAGAACGGCTTCCGTATTTAATTTCGAGGAATCTATAAATAATTTTCATATAATAACCAATCTTTGCAAGCAACTAGGTTACCTATCACGGTAAAGAACAATAACAGATCTTTTTGATGGCTACGATATGCACTGACTTTCACATTTTATCAGAGATTGCACTGTTGCAGTTGGATCATAGTAGTCCCGCCTTGCTCTTTGACAACTTCAAATCTGTAACAAGATAATTTAACTAGTTCTGCGTGATCTTGAAGTGGATCCGATGTTGTGGGTATGAAGTCGGGATCTACAGATGCTATTTCCTGAATTTCTGTTTCTTCCTTCTCTTCCTCTTACTCCTCTAACTCCACATCATAATGTTCTGATGGCTCTGGGAATGGCAGTTTTTCCCCATGTGGCACTAGGCGGATGGAAGACGGTATATTGGAGTAGTTTATTGTCTTTTTTTTTTCTTTTTGGTTGGACCACTTTCCATCGGAGGTGTCATATAAAGGTAACAGTCGCTCAGGTAGTTGGATGGTTCCCGCATGTCATAAGAATGGCAAATGGCATCGACCGCCTCTCGCCATTTAGCCAGCTGCGAAGACGTGTTATACAACTATTACACATTATTCGTGCATCTCAGCTTATCTATTGATCTCCAATAGTACATCCGAAGGACGTGTGGTAGACCTTTTTGATGACAGGCGTTATTTCTCGCTTTTGTGACGCAAAAGTAACTTTACCACAAATGTAACAAAAATGATCTGGATTATCCACATAAGAACGAGGCCTATCGCTCATATACAGAACCCTCACACAATCATGAATGGATAATAACTGAGGATGGGTAACTCCCTAATGATGCAATAGCTCCCTGGTATTGCGTTGCCTCGAATGATGCAATAGCTCTCTGGTATTGTGTCACCTCGATGCTTCGTATAGAGAACGAAAAATTCAAATCAGTATACACTGTATATGGACGCAGCCTCCTGTATTTTCAAAACAAAATCCAATCACCAATTGTTAATGTCATAATCGTGTTTAGCGCCTCGAAATTATTAAAAAACGGTTGTTTTTATTTTTGAAACGTTTTCAATGTGTACAGTGTAATCAAATCGAAAAGAGAAAGCGACAAAATGCAGCGATGCTTTCCGCAATTCTGCATTTTGGTCAACCAACACTCAGCCATAT
This sequence comes from Ryuthela nishihirai, assembly GCA_038380435.1. Classification (NCBI taxonomy): domain Eukaryota; kingdom Metazoa; phylum Arthropoda; class Arachnida; order Araneae; family Heptathelidae; genus Ryuthela; species Ryuthela nishihirai. Next base: position 68,080,956 of record JAWZYU010000013.1, on the reverse strand, counting down.
AATAACTCATGGTTACTATAGAGAGTCATCGTTATTCTATCAATTATCTTTTCAAAAGAGATATACGACTTCATGGTGATATAATTAGTAATGTCTTCTTAAGATGTTGACAACACTGAGTGTTGATTTATTTGTGTATCAAATGTTTTAATTCTTAAATGATTCTGGTTACAAAACAAACTTTAATTGTAACTCTTGAAACGTTTTCGACCGAATGTATTTCTCAGTTGTTTAGAACTTACTTTTTCTTTTCCTTTTCTGTAGTTATAAATATATTAACGTCATCTGGTTCTGCTGCCATTGGCTGGCTATGAGTAATTCCTGCTACAACCCTTTCATCTACGCCATATATAACGTAAGTTATATAGAGAGAAATATTTTCTTTTAAAACGAATCTGAAATTTATTTTCACCAAGAATTTATACCCAAAACACTGAAAAACGAAATTGCATACTTCACCACAAATGTACTATATAATATATTTATATATTATATATATATATACGCAACTTACTATATAATATATATTATATAGTACGTTGCTCTACGCTAGTACGGTTGGTAAAAACTTAATTAAATACTGAAATTGAAAATATTGATTAAGGCACAAATAATTGGTCAAAATGTTAATCACCTAACAGTTATTTTTGATTTCGATAATATGTAAAAATACTATTAGAATATCACAACTATTATAGGGTTTGTAAAATTTATTACACTTCTTTTGCCTTTTCCGAAATCGACCTTTTGAAACAAGTTGTCATGTGCCTTTTGAAAACTACGCAAAACTCCCCGCCCTGCCCACGGTCAGTAGGGGACACCGATGGGCTTGGATAAGGACGCCGTCCGTCGGATGGGATGTTAAGCCGTGACCCCGTGTGCGGGAGGGCCATACCCTGTGCACGTTAAAGAAAACACTGGATGGCTCTGATGGGAGGCTTCCTCTGTCTCCCAACAGCTGTTCCAGTGAGTAACCTCCCCCAACTTTCTCTGAGCCTTCGGGGTCCTTGTGACCTGGCCATTTAGCCCATGGTGTGCAAAAAATGCCACTCAGAGGTAAAACAACCCAACCCAAGCCTTTTGAAAACAAGATTGCATTTTTCTCAGTTGCATTTTTTTTTCTTTTGCGTTTGTTTTACGTTTTACTTTCTTTTCAGTTACTCATGAAAATGACGAGTAAATATGAAGGATAGGAATGGATGTGGAATTTGAAACTTGTAACAAATTCGAGAGAAGGAAAACATAACAAGGGTAGCAATCTTGGAATTATTTGTCCGATATATTCTGTTTAGAAATGGAATTGGAAATTTCTTCAGACTAAAGCACAACTTAAGCATCCTTCAATAGTAAATACAAAGTTGCCTGTAGAAATAGACTTCAACAATTACACCGGACAACAAATAATAATAAGGCAAACAAATCATAAAAGTCACACCTCTGAGATAAAAGTAGCCATTTCTTAAATATTTCAAGGTGCTGAACACGAATATGACAATGAAAATGAAAAATTGGCTACGATTTCTGAGAAATCTGCAATAGTTTCTTATATAATAGAGTAATACGTACATATGACATGTATCGGTAAAACTCTGCTTCTACTTCCGACGTGGCTTTGCCCGTCGCTTGTACAGCTACTCAGGATCATCTCTGGCGAGCGTCCAACAGTAGTCACCCAACATTGAAGTTGACCAGTTTTCCTGGTATCGTTTCTCCATCGTTGCAATGTCCTGGTGAAAACGTTCACCGTGCTCATCACTAACCATGCCGCAGTTGTCGGAAAGAAATCTAAGTGGGAATGGAAAAAGTGGATCTTTAAGGATATATTGCAGCTAAGTTTGTGATACAGAGACAGCATGTCCTTAACCAGTTTCTTGTAGTTGTCTGCCCTGACATTCCCGAAGAATTTAGTTGACACCAGACGAAACGCGTCCCAAGCTTTTTTCTCGTCACTCTGAAGCAAGTTGTCGAACATCTGGTCCCTGAACAGCTCGCGGATCTGAGGAGCCACAAAAATTCCCTCTTTAATTTTCGCTTCGCTGAGTCGAAGGAATTTGTCAGCCAAATACTTGAAAGTTTATGCAGTCTGGTCCATGGCTTTTACGAAGTTTTTCATCACACGGAATTTGATGTGTAGGGACTGTAGCAGGATTTTGTGCGTTTCTGCCAGTTCTGGGTGTTCCACATTCTTCTCTCCGACCTTCAGAGATTTTCTCTGAGGCCAGTTTCTCTTCACGTAGTGCAAAGTCTTTGCTTGGCTGTCCCATTCACATAAAAATCAGCAATACTTCGTATATCCCAGCTGCAGATCCATCAACAAAGCCACTACCTTCAAGTCACAACAGAAATGGAAGCCATACTTGCTGTAGAAGACAGTTCACCAGCTATTTTAGGCTGTCATAAGTTTCTTTCATGTAGACCGTGTGTCCGACTGGAATGACTGCAAATCGATTTCCATTATGCAGCAACACCGCCTTGAGACTCAATTTTGAAGAGTATATGAATAGTCGCCATTCTTGAGGGTCATGTTTGATTCCGAGGGCATTCATCAGGACTTCTACATCGGAGCAGAACACAAGGTCATCTTCCTTTCTGATGTAAGGTGAAAACTGCTCATGACGAGTTCGAAACGAAGTCACTCGGACATTTTCCTTGAGAAGATTCCACTGTTTAAGTCTTGATCCAAGAAACTCTACTTTGGCTTTGGCCTTGGATAGCTCCAGATCGCGAACAAGATAGATCATTTCCACTTTAGTGAGAATGCGTGGCGCAGATGACGAACTGTGGCAGACGTATGGATCATCATTAGACACCGTAGGCTACGGAAAACCCGACGTCGATTCGCCTCCCTCCTCATTGTCTGAATCGGTGGAAAATTCTTTTGGAGGTTCGGGAATGGGAAGCCCTTTGCCGTGCAAAACTGGTCGGAGAAAAGATTGTATATTCGGGTACAATATTGTCCACTTCTTTTTCCGTGTGATGCCTCCAGAAACAGGTGGAACCATGCAGAAGTAGCAATCATTTGCGTGATTGCTTGGCTCTCTCCAAACCATAGGAACAGCAAACGGCATCGCCACTTTTTCGCCTTTCAGCCACTTCGGAAGATTCCTTGCACACATATTGCAGCATATGTGTGGGACCCAGGTTCTGTCCTGGTCCCCGATTTTGCATCCAAAATAAAACTCATACGCCACTTTCACTTTTGGAGTGATGGACCTTTTCTGGCTTGCAAACATCACTTCCCCGCAAATGTAACAAAATGCATCTGCACTGTTAGCACATTTACGAGGCATCACTACTGCTGGATTAAAACTTCAAGGATCACTTGTGTTGTACTTATGACTCAGGGGTAAATGGGAGTCGCTCAGCAGAGTTGCTCACCCTATGAAACGTTGCTTACTACTAATGATTGAATAATCTTTTGTCCGTGATCGTAAAGCTGCGATGTCATAAATCAACTACATTGCATCAGACAATGATGCAACATCTGCGGAGGTTGTGTGTATGCGGGCTGATGCAATACAACGCAATATGTTGCAATCTGGAATTTAAAATACAGCGTTGCAAAATGGTTACCTATGTACTCAATGCAGACTGAGTCGTTTGTACATGACCATCTCTGTCTCTCCTAAACAAGAGCCAATCGACAAATTTTATTGTCATTTTCGTGCTCAACACCTTCGAAATTAATAAAGATTGGCTATTTCATTCCAAAGCCTTTTTGTGTGTTGCCCAGTATTATTAAAAACATCTGAAAAAAAAATTATCGCTGACGTGGCGGGAATCGAACACGCAACTCTCTAGATACATACCAGAGCGTTAACCACGCATCAGACTCTAAAATCGTCCAGAATAAGCAAGGTCCTCCACATCTCAGTGAAAGATTTACAGGTCTTATTCTGGAAGATTTTAGCGTTTGATGTGTGGTTTAACCCTTTCACGACTAAGGGAAACATTTTTTCCATTTTAAAATTGGTGATTGTCGTATTTAATTATAACCTTATCTGCATATTTTATACAGAATGTCAAAATAGAACGTATGCCGAACGTAATTACGTACACGGGAACGTTTAGAAAAAAAAAAGAACTGTCAGGACGCATAATATATGTACTATGTGCAATGTCCATCTTTGCTTCACAACCAAAAGAAATTGCTTCGCAGAAAATCATAATTAGCACAACATTTATTATAGTAATTTTATTTCATAATTTTGTATTATTTTAGTTAACATTTTGTTCTAATAAACCAATAAATAAAAGACATTGCATAATAAGCCTAACTATAATTTGTGTTACCTTTATAGTCCATTGGGAAAAATATTTTCCATAAAATTTAAAAAAAACTACACATTGTTATGTATTTTTCTAATGATTTTTATTTATTTTACGTCTAAACAAACTAAAATGAACAGTTACATACTAATATTTACTCTTAGAAATCTTATGGTCCTGAAAGGTTGAACAGATAGAGGGCTCTGACATGTATCTAGAGAGTTACGGTTTAATTCCCGCCGCGTCAACCAATATGAAAAAAATCTTTCGGCCCTTCTAATTAAGCAGAATTTGCAAATTTCTATTCAAATCAGTCAATCTAGAATAGTTTCCAAAAAAATTCTAACTATGCAAAGTTAACTTTTAGGAAGCTATGCTTTCTTTCAGGCCCTTGTCTGATTTTGACAGAGACAGTAGAGAGAAACAAAAGTTTGAACTTGACGAAATATTTCAGGTAGGTTTAGTTTGCTTGTGGAACTTCAATTTACTCTGCATATTTACCATACATTCACAAAAATTATATCGCCCACATCCCGCGTTAATAATTTAGGCCACGATTTAATCATGTGTGTTTATGGCTAATATAACAGTCTAGGAAAAGAGTGATTAACCAACCCTAAAAGTTTTCGAAAATTATGCAAATTCATGCATTTCATTATTTAAGAGAATAAATTCACAACTACTAAATAGTCTAAGCAGGATCAAAATCAAGTGCCTAAACAGTATGCATTAAAAAGGCATTCTAGTTCACATGAAAGAATACTGAAAAAGAAAATAAAAACATTTTCGTAGACATTTAGTTCGTCAGCTACTGCAGTGGATGTTTAAAAAGGTTCCATTTTGTAAGTTAACACAACCCAAGTTAAACGAGTCAAAATTTTACTTTGAAGAGACAAATTAAGGATTAGCAGGTTTTTAACCACATATTTTGTTTTAAAAATATAATTTATTAATAAAATGCATTTAAACTTACTATGTTTTACTTAATGAAATCGTTAAAGTGTAGTTTCCATGAATTTAATGGTTTTTTTCGTGTAAATATCCAGCATTTTTCGACTCTATACCAAATCGGCTAAAATATTTATTCTGTTTTTTACGCCTGAATTTTTTTAAGTTTATGCTTAAAACGAATTTTTAAAAATGGATTAGAAACAAATTTAATGTTTTTTAATCTTTCTTCCAAACCTTTGTCTTGGTTTGTGTTAAAGCAAGACGTTATTCTTGTCATAAATATTTTGCCGATTACAGAACGAACCTCGAAAACTACGTATCGTTTATTTATCGCTAATATTTTTCGATATATACATATATACAGTACATACATACATACATACATACAAATAAAATCCTCATGCAGCCATAGACTATGGAGTTTAGTTCTCCAAATATGTTTGTCTGGAGCCACACAAAAGCTATATTTGGCCATCTTAGGACAATACTAGCAGGATCCTGTTTGACATTGTCTGCCCATTGCACACTAGGTATCACCCCGCATTTCTTAGGCCTTTAGGCTTAAGAAAGTTCACAACTCTAATCACCAATCTGCAGCTATGCATACGGGCAACATGATCAAACCAACACAGAGTCTCTTTGCACAATATGCTGCTCAAATGAGGTTCCCGACTCCTTTTCTAATATGTTCATTACTTACAAAGCGAAACCACCTCATCCCCAAGAGAGTGTATAAGCATCTATAATCAATGGCCTCAATTATATTATTATCAAATATTATATATTAAACCAGCAGACATGTCTCTTTGTGTGTGTTTATATGTTGTATGAGACACCGCGACAAGCCCATTAGTTCTTCCAGTTTATCATTTTCTTTTGTATAGGGAATTCTTCTTCCTTTTTCAAAATTAAAATTAAAAAATTATCTTACTTAAAAAGAGTCCAAATTTCACTATCATATCACCAATTTTAGACAGGAGTAAACTATTATATAACCTAATTTTAGTCTTTTGGTGTAACGCTTATTTTACCACACTTTGATATAAATTCTTAAAACCGCCAGCAACAATTCCCATTCTTCTGTTGATCTCATGCAGCACATCACCAGTATCTGTTACACATCTCCCGAGATAACTAGACTGAAACACTTTTTCAGAGGTGTATTCGCCATGCATTACGACTGAAGTACAACCTGCCGAACCAATTTTCATCATTTTAGTTTTCTTTCTGTCAATTACTAACCTACTCTTTTGCCATACTCACCAAAGAATTTACTTCATCAACATCATTTGCCAAAAGGGCCAAAATTTTCCGCATAATCAATCAAGAAGAAAGTAAATAATATAATCAAAAATGTTGCGGGAATTTTAATAAGCAATACTGTTTTGTCACTAAATACTATGAAATTAATGTTTTATTACATTAATTTCACAATATTTGTTTTAACAGCGATTATTTTAGCAATGCCAAGGAGTTAGACAAAGGTGAACTTTGTTTCATTTTTGTTTAGTTTGGTTACTGAATAAATATTAATATTCTACATAGGATAAAATTTATAATATTCCGTATTCAGCAAAATTTAAAAACAAATTATTCATTTTAAAATTTACATATATTTCCTCTCCCTTTTCTTGCTGTGATAATGAAAAAAATTACATTATATTATCAAAGATTTGGAATACTTCTGTCTTGTGTAAATGGAAAGTTATATTGAAAGCTTCCTTATAAAAGAAACGTTTAGTAGCAAAATATCACATGATATAGAAAGTCTTAAAGTGTCCTCTAATCTCGTTTTTGAGAAATATATGTTTACTATTTAAAGAATTCTGCAACCTGAAACAAGTAACAAGTGCTTCTAGTCGAATTTTACTCGAAAATTGCAAGTTGTTTACTGAAGCAAATGCAATTTTAGAATTTGCATAATGGTTTTTAGTTTCCATCGATTTACAAACATTGTTTAGGACGAATGCAACAGTAGTTCGCTATCTAGTTCTTTCAATTTCAAAAATTCTTTTAATACTAAATTAATATTGCTTTAAATTGAGATCATTCATTTATCTCTTGTGATGTTCTTTTGTAAAATACATTTTTTTTAATTTATGGAGCTTTAAATGTGGTTTTTCGTTTACATAACGTGTCCCAATACGTTTCATAATATAATGTGTATTCTCACAGCACACACACACACATATATATATATATACCAAGTTTACCTACAATTAATATTAAAATATTTCGTTTCATCTAGACATCTGCAAAAAATATAAATTAAAAAAAAACTGAAAAATGCGTATCTTCCTATAGGGTCCTAAAAGGTAGAAAATAAACCTACAAAATATCGATGGGGCAATCAGTCACTGAGCTCGCATTCACTTCAAAGTAAGATAGGGCGCCGGCAATCTTGTCAAGTAAGTAAATCGACACCCTATCTCCCTTCGAAGTGAATTCGAACTCTATGACTGATTGCAGCATCTGTATGCTTTAGGTTTATTTTCTACTTTTTAGGACCCTATAGGAAGATAGGTATTTTTAATTGTTTTTAATTTATATCTTTTTTGTAATTACTAAAAACACCTACTTTCAAAATGTTTTATATATGACTCATAAACATAGAGCGCATTACCCCTCCCCCTTTTTGAGTCTGTTTGAGATAGCCGATGACATTAGAGACGTTAGAAGCTTTAATTTGAGATACCACTCGTTAAAGTCGAAACCAGCGAAAATTCGCTCCTCCCATTTATCAGGGGGAATATTAGAAATAGTTTACGACCGTCATTTTAAAGTTTTCATTTGACAACTTAATTCGTAACTCTATGCCGCCGCGTTCGGAAGATATAGTAGAACGACTTTCACATTTCACGTTTTTTAGGTGGAAAGAAAGCACGGGAGTCAATGTTTTATAGCCAACAATACTCCCCACTCCCCACGTCAAAAGCTTTCATTAGACACATAGCTCGTTGCCTTCCTCACTCAAATTCAGGAGATATAGGGGAACAATCATTTCTACCACCCCCTTTTTAGGGGGGAAGAAAGCAAGAGGGTTCAATTTTTCGTAGCCTACGACATTCTTTGCGTAAGAAGAATACATTCGACATATCGCTTATTACTTTCGGCTTTCGCGTTCTGGAGATATAGCTTAAGAGTAGTTTTCACCTTTCCCATTTTTAAGGAGGAAGGAAGAACTGGAGTAAAAATTTGTGATAGCCTATGACACTCTCCGCTTCATAAGATTTTATTGGACACATACATCATTAAGTTTCTCCATCGCGTTCAAACGATATGGTGGACAGCGTTTTGTCAAATCCACAAACTGGCCAACCAACAAACTCAAAAACCGACAAATGACAAAGACAAAAGCAACAGGAAGATAGGTAATAAACATTCTCAAGTTTTCTGTATAATATTAAACAGGTAAGTATATTTCAAAAATTAAATTGTTTTAATAAGATGTGTGTCAATATTTCTCAAAATTCATACAAACTTTACTTGTTACTCTGAAATATGCATATATTCTTATTTCAGAAATCCTCAGCATGAAAGTTTCACAGTGGTCTTGATTTCAAGATTGATTTCTTGATTCACAAGAAAAGCTGGTCACCACTAGTTTTAATTGTTGAAATGCCCTCAGTTGATTTGTTTTACTTCTGGGAAGACCATATTTTACACACAATGGGCTAAATTTACAGTTCGTAAAGGCACCAAGGACTCAGAGATGGATAAGAGAAGGGACCACAGGACCCTAAAAATGGAAAAAGAGACGAATTGGATAAAATTGAAACTTAAAAGTAATACTTATCATTTAGCCCATAATGTTTCCTTTAAATGGTGCAACGAAATCGAGATTTCATAATAATGATGGGAATTAGTTGATAAAATCTCAACCTAGATGCAAAGAGGACTCGAACCAGTGAACATCAGATTGCGAGCCTGGTGTTTTATCAATTGCTCCAATCCTAGTCTCACATTAAAGTACTCTAGGGATGAACTACATTAGTGAGCTAGCTACCAGATGTTCACTGTTCCTATTTCACCAGGATCACGCATCATTTAAAAAAGCAGAAGCAGCTAAAAAAATTCCTTACTTCAGTTCTAAATTGTTACGTAATTTTTAGTTAATACTAATATGAAAAAGTTTCAAAATTTTCAAACAAAGCAAACTATAATGCAGAATCTTTTTCTTTAATTATAATTATACGTTCGTATATTATGAAGATAAACAGCGCGTGATGAATCACAATGAATTAATTGCATGACCATTATTCCTTTCGGTTCTTTATATTTATTTATAAGAAATAAAATGTTTTCCTTCTACCATTATTGTGATAAACTTTAGGATTCTTTATAGTGAGCCTTGTAGCTTCAAACATTTGCAGAACTTCGACAAATGAATGACAAAATGCGCAAACGATAGCAGAACCCAAAACGTTTAATGCTCAATATACGGCCATGTTAACTAAGATACTTTAATGTAGGATCCATGTGTGGCTTGATAAGCATCTTGCAAAGTGTGTGGAAATAACCAAGTTACTCACATTATCGTCCACCAGTTGTACAGCTGCTATGATGTACTGCTTCAATTTTCCCTGTGAGATTTCTGGAAATATCATGTGTAGAATCATCCTTACAACTATGTCGCAGGATCTCAGGCAACAAATCACAGATGTTGAGCAACTGGTGGACTGCAACACCCAGGGTACATCTTGTGGATCGAAACTTTTGGAACATTGTCCCGGATGATGTCGAAGAATTATGTCCAAATATTCGGAACGTTTTTCGAAAAACATTTTGGTCTGAAAAATTCGAGAAATGTTTCGAAATACCGTTCTTCGGACTATAAGTTTAAGTCTTCGGACTGAGTTTGTATATGGTGTACCATATATCAACTCAGCACGGAAATAGTAAGACTTTTCGTTGTCAATTTCGTTTGAACTTTCAGATTGAAGGCCTGTAAGCACAGAAGCAACTTACAATTCTTTATTTATGTTTGGTTCACTTAGATTCCAGTTTTCCAATTTCTTCATAGAGTGAATCATTTAACAAAAACAGAAGCATATTAATATGCTTGCTTATGACCACATTTTCATTTCTTTCTCAAATCAGAAACTTTGACCTCTTCACCTTTTTTTTTCGAAAAAAATTTCCTTTGTCTTTTCAGAATACAGTACTTTTGACAAGAACAAAAAGGGTCTAATTCCCAATCAGCTTCCAAAGAGGCAGTTTTCAACAGGGAAGTAATGTGATTTCTATTTTCGAAGTTAAAAAAAAGAGAAAAATGTAAAATTCGGGACATTGTGTCTAGCGAGCATTGTGTGTGTAGGACCCGGGAAGCTATATTAAAATTCAAGGATATCCCGGGAAATTCGCTCTGGTAGAAACTTGCCGATACCTTACGAAGTAGGACGCTTCGAAAGTACGAAGTACGAAGTAGGATTTGAATATTGTTTCGGTGTGTGGTCAAGTCACTTATGTATGCTATACTGGAACTATTCAAGTTTAACATGAAACATTTTGAATTCTATAATTTTCACATTGCGCCACTCATTTTATACAATTTGTTATAACGCTGCAGGTTTCCGAAAGTGTATGAATCATTTTGAATAATATTGTTTTTCCAGAAATCATTAATAAACTCGTTGTGTTAATGGATTTTTTTTTCATAACTTGTGGGAAATTAATGCATTTTGTTCTGAATTGAAACTTCATTGTACCTTCTTAAAGGAATGTATTTCCTGTCTATGGTTGAAAGCTTTGACTTTTTTCCACGTCTCCATACTCATTATCATTTTCCAAGTTCACAAAGAGAGTCTTAAGAACCGATTTTCATCTCTGCGGGCTGTGCAGAATCGTTTGCAGTTATTTTTTTTTATTGCAAAGGAACAATCTCTCCAAAAGCCAACTGAATCGCATCATTAGAATATATTTCCCTTTTATTGCACTGACGTAAAGACCGACGAGGAAAAGACAACTTTCTCCAAGAATAGATCTCATCGCTACCACTCAATTAAGATCGGTGCTTGCTCATGCAGAACCTTTTTAGTGATTCACGTCCTCTAGAATAAAAATTTCGAAATCAAAACGGGTTTATTGCTGAGTTGTGTTGTTTTACCTCTGAGCCGCACTTTTTTCACACCATGGGCTAAATGGCCAGATCACATGGACCCCGAAGGCTCAGAGAAAGTTGGGGGAGGGGACCCACTGGAACAGCTGTTGGGAGACAGATGGTAGCCTCCCGTCAAGGCTATCCAGCGTGTTCTTTAACGTGCACATGGTATGGCTCTCTAGCACACGGGGCCACGGCTTAACGTCCCATCCGACGGATGGCGGCCTTTCCAAGCCCATCGGCCGTGGCAGATTTTGGTTTCCACCCTACTGACCGTGGGCAGGGCGGGGAGGTTTATTGCTGCATTATTTGCTCTATGAGACTTTCGTGTTCCACGCATGAAATTTCGTTATATTTTGTTAAAATCGAAATTACACTTATTTATTGCAATTCAAATTTGCTTTGTTTACGATAAATAAAAATAATCAATATTTTTGTAATAATTTTCATAAATCAAATTTATCTTTTTATTAATGTTTTGCTAAATTAATATTATTAAACAAAAATGGTATTCAGTTACAATAAATGTAGAAAAACAATTTTTAGTGAAAGTTTCAAAAAGATAATTCACATTATACAACAAAAAGCAATTTGAATTATTTCTAGATGGAAAATCTTGCTACAGCTAAATCATTCTTGACACAGTTATTGAATGAAATATCGCGCGTTGGAAGAGTTATGGTTCCAGCCCTACTACAATACGTAATAGCTTTGATTCTAGATATATACAACACTTTCATGAAATATACAAATAGGTCTAATGGAGTTAGCGATAATGAAACTTGTTTTTATTCAACGTTTTTGTGCATTGTGCTCAAGCGTCTCAAATTCTGTGTTTAAGATTTCAGTGAGAAATAGTTCGAGCTTAAAGAAAAACATTATGTGCAGCAGGAAAATCTGTCTAAATTTTTAGACCAAAAATTTTCGAGTTTCATGTAATATTTTTGCTTGTAGAGTATTATAAATTGTTTTTGTAAATTTGTCCCCATTGTAATGGAAATAGCATAGAGAATTAAACCAAACGGAGCCTGAAATAAGTGTAAATAATTGTAATTAGACCTTCGTCGTAAATATTGGCAATATTAAAGAATGTTTGTTGGGTATTATTTGAGTTCTAATTTTTCTCGTCACTGGTATTCTGTTACTTTCCAAATGCATTCATTTATATTTTGAATTTTCTTTTTATATATTTTTTATCTCGTTTTCAAAGAAAAGAGTGATCTTTGTGATCTGTCTGTCCGTCTGTAGACATCGAACTTTTTTTGGTTTATAGAGATAAATTAAAAATCCTTTCTGTTTTAGATAGGTATTGTCGAAATATTAAACTATGTACTTTTCGAATCTCTCTAAAGCTATAATTACGCCTTGTAGCGGCGGAAAAAAATATGAAAATTCTAATATTTCAAACGAACGTTGCAAACGATGTATTTATTACAGAATTTTGAAATTTTGGTGGTGGAATGTGAAGATCACGAAGTTTTCATTGCCAACAATGAGTTGACCCCTTAGACATAGAGAGCTGGGAAAATACACCTTTTAGTTTTAGCAGATAATTGTTTGTTTTCAGAGATAAATGAAAAATTATTTTTGGGTTAGATAGGAATTCATAAAATATTATGATTAACTTTTTAAATCTGTTGAAAGTTATAATTGCGCCCTCTAACGGTGAAAAAAGTTGAAAATTCCAAAATTTTGGAACAACTATTGCAAGCGACGTATTGATGCTAAAATTTTGAAATTTGGTCGTGGAATGTGAACGTCATGATGTTTTCATTGTCAACAATGAATTGACCCCTTAAACCGAGGGTGGGTGGGAAAACGCGACTTTTTCGTTTTAAAACCTAATTGTTTGTGTGTAGAGACAAATTAAAAATTATTTTTAGGTTGGACAGGCATTGAAGCAATATTACGATTTGCATTTTCTGAATATTCCAAAAACTATAATTGCGCTCTTTAATGGTTGAAAATGTTAAAAATTCCAAAATTTTAAATGAATATTACAAACCAGATATTTATACTAGAAATTTCATGTTTTGATGGCTGAATGCAAAGGTTACCAAGTTTCCATTCACAACAATGACTTGACTCCTTACCCCCAGGGAGTGGAAAACACAACTCCGTTTTTAAAGTGATAATTGGAAAACTCTATTTTAGTTGGATCAGTACTGAAATATTACAAATTCGCATTTTTCAAATACTCACGTAGTTCTGATTGATATTGTTACAGATCACTAAATATGGTAACAGTAAACCAGATAACTACTTTTGCAAATAATATGTATATAGCACAAATTTGAAATTTTGGTGGAAGCTCTCAGAGGTGGTGGAAGTTCTCAGAGGGGTATGGGAAATGCAGCTTTCTAAATTTAAAAAATAAAGGACATACTTTTTATATTATTTAATTAGTAATATATTACTATTTTCATTTTCTCCATCATCCATTAATTCAAATTCAGAAATTCTTTAATAAATGTTAATTAAGATATTAGATATCAGGAGAAGTTGGAGCTTAATAAACAACTTTTAAAAGACTTTTCAACTTTTAAAAATTTAAAAAGTATACAAAGGAAAAACATTCTCTTTGAAAATGAGATTTCCATATTTGCTAGAGGCGATATGCGTTCTTCTAATTAATTCGTAACAAGGTATTAAGCTTTTCAAATATCAAGTAATAACTATTGCTTTTTCAGAAAACACTTATTCTACGAACATTTAATGAGTTTCACTCTGAATTTACATATTCTATAATACTAGCATATTACATCATTATGAAATTATATTAAGTATAAAATCGAAGAAGCAAGAACTCATTGAGGGATAAAATTGTTTCAGAAAATATCTGATGACTTGCAACTCAATCTAGTCCAGCACTTTAAGGATGCTGAAATTTATTGTCGGATGACGATAACCTTGTTGTTTGCAGAGCTAAATGTAATGCAACTTCATTAAAATTAGTGATATTATGGAAAAATTATTCAGAAAAGCTTATTTTCTGACGACATGTATTATTTGCTTTCAACTGCAGAGGAGTGACAGAACTGCCGCAGAGAATTTGCGTAACAAATAACAGATCAGAGCAGCATGAACAGTGGTGCATAGGACGACAGAGGTATTCCTTAAATAACATTTTGAGCTTGAGCATTGTTTAATGTGTGAACTCATTAATAATGCCAGGATTTGAAACGATGTTATTTAACTTGAGAATAGATGTTCTCAAGTTAAATAACATCGTTTAATAACATCGTTAAATAACATCTTACTTCAGTAGTCCGTATACGTATACTGTCGTATACGTATACGGACTACCTCAGTGCTTAGGAATATTATACATAAATTCAGTATCTTCAAACCTCATAAGAAACACTGTGATGTTAATTCTTCGGTTGTCTGCCTATTGGGATCACTTAGGAATGTCCCTCCGGTTCGATCGCAATACGCGACGGGTGAAAGAGTCTTTCAGAACAAAAACAATGATTTTATCACAATTGCAGGGACTCAATACTGAGGCTCCTCCCAAATAAATTGATTGCACTCCAGCCTTTACTTAAATATAACAATTATTTATTGAACCTTCCAAACATGCTTGATAGACAAGTACATATGCTCAATGACATAGCATTACATCAACAGCTTACTATGCCTGTTCAGCTGCATTCACAGAGCCCAATGCCGTTATTTCCAGTCGGCATTTACCAGCTTTACAATTTTACCTCTTCACACGTTCGTCCTTCGACTGGCTCTCTCCCTCGTCGTTGCCAACCTCTTTTTCCCTTCTCCCTCTGCTTCGGCCATCTGGCAAAGACCGCTAGCCTCCGGGTTCGGAGTCACTTGTCAGTGGACGCTAGCCGTGGGTCACTTACCTCCTCTGGACACTGCTACTTCAATTAACGTTCCAGATGCTGGGACTGAGGGCCTCCCACGTAGCGTATGCCCTTTTGGTGAAATCCGAAATATCATACAAAACCCGAACAAAAAAAAAATATTTAAAAAAGCCTCTAGCCTGACAAACACCTTTAAGTATTTTTAAATAGAAAAATATTACCAGAGAAATTTCTTAGTTCATACGGTAAGCTATTGAACATTTTGGGGTCTAAATACATTGAATGCATATGTACAATATCGTTTTTAACTAATGGAACAATATACTGTTTCTCCTTAGTACGCAAATGATGTTCAAATATTTTTTCTTGAAGATAATTTCTATTTCTATATACATATATCATTAGTTTATATATATATATAAATATTATCATAAATCAACGCAAAGACATCCACATGTTTATATCTACAATGTACAAGGTGGTTATAATTAAACTGACAATACTCTGAGCGATGTAGAGAAGGATCTACTCCACGGATCACAGCGAAAAGTGGTGGATACCTTAATAAGAACATGGGGTAGAGAATTTGCGAAATTGAAAAAAGTTAGTTTTAGTGCTACCAGGTGGCGTGGGTGCGCTATTAACGAGGTAGAACATGCTAATTTCTCGTGACACTCACTTTCTCGTGACACACGTGAGAGTCGCTATATAAAATGTGATGTCTTCCCTGTAATCTTTAGAAAAAACCATTTGTATCTGAAAGAAGGACGAACTTTGTTAGTGAAACTCTTTTACCAAAACGGCAGTGATGCCGCCGCTGCATTACGCGAATATCGTCGTCTGAAAGATATAAGGAAAGGAAAATGGACTAAAGAATATGATACAGAAATTCGAAGAAACAGGCCAGTTGGGCGAGGCTCCGGGTAGAGGCCGGCGTCTGATGCAGAAGGCAGTGTGGAAGATATTGCACTTATCGTTGCAGAAATCCAGTCGCAATCGGAGCTACCCGTAGTTAGTGCGAGACAGGTATCCCTGCAACTGCAACTTCCGTTGTAAACTGTCTGTAGAATTATACGGTTCATCCTGAAATGGTATCCTTATAAAATTCATAAGGTACAGCAGCTGCAACCACGTGACCCTGAACAGCGCACCGACTTTGCATTTTCTGACGAGGATGCAGCTGGACGACATGTGGCCTTCGAAAGTCTTATGGACCGATGAGGCGCATTTTTCCCTACATGGAGCAGTGAATACTCACAACTGCCGCATAATGGGACCTACACATCCGCATGCTGTTCTCATACACTCCGACTATCTAACCATATGGTGCAGGTTTACCGCAAACTTTATAATCAGACCATTTTTCGTTTAATGAGATCACGCCTGAAGACTTCGTGCATCGATCAGTGAATGGACCACGTTACACAGATCTTCTCCGCCTCCGCCGCAAGATTATTCCGGCTTTGCAATTAAGAAATTGCTTAAACTCCATAACCTTCATGCAGGATGGGGCGCCACCCCATGTTGCACGTACGGCAATGCAATTGTTGCCGTACGTGCAACAATTGCGTTGCCGTACGTGTTACAAGCTAAATCTTGCTGGCAGGCTTCATTATGAATTCTGAATCCAAATCTTCAATAATTCTTTTTTTCAACAACAATAATTTAAATTCTCGAATTCTTCCAATGCTTGGCCACCAACCACATCTCCTGACCTAAACCCATGCGACTTTTGATTACGGGGTTATTTGAAAAGCGAGTTTATCAGGGTAATGTTGAATCGCTTGTTGAACTGAAGGCAAGAATAACACAGAATGTTTGCAGCCATTCTCCGAGACATGTTTCAAGAAACTGTGGACCATGCCGTATTACGTTTCCAGCACATTTTGCATTACGAATGGTTCACATATTGAGAAACTTGATTTGCAAAATGAAGGTTATGTTTATTCAACTTGGTATTTTCACTATTTTAGCGCCCCCACGCCACCTGGTGGCACTAACACTATCCATTTCTTTTATTCGCATATTATCTACCCCATGTTATGATTAAGGTATCCACCACTTTAGCTGTGATCAGCCGAGTAGACCATTCTCTACATTGCTCTGATTATAATCAAAGCTCTTAATTATAATCATCCTGTACATTAGAAGACCTATTAATATTTTTGTAAGCTTTTTTTTATTATTCTGTTTTGAATTGTAATGTTTGGTTTAAGATTGGTTTTATAGGTTTCCCCATAGAGCAATAGCCCATAATAAAATACAGACTGAATCCAGGAATTATATATATATTTAACATCATTTCTGCATCTACCAATTTGTTTAAGTAATAAATTTTGTATAACATTGACCTGTTTTATTTTAATTTTATCCACATACGGTTTCCAGTTCAATTTTTGATCGATTTTTATACCTAAGTAGTTAGTCTCATGAACAATTTCGATAGGCTTACAATTACAAGCTAAATCTTGATTGCAGGATTCATTATGGATTCTAATATTCAGATCCTCGCTAATTCTGCACTTCAAACTAAAATACATTAATTTTGTTTTATTTAAATTCAAAGTTAATCTATTAGTACTAAACCAAGTACCAATAATTTTTAATTCACTGTTGATTAATGTTTTTAATTCTGTTTTATTTTTAGCTCGAAAAGTGATGGCAGTATCTTCAGCAAAACTAGTAATTCTCCCTGTTATGTTCATCTGACAAAAATCGATAATTTATATTAAAAATATAATCGGCCTCAGTACAGAACCATGTGGCACGCCATTTTTACCTTTAACTCTCAACTAATAATACCATTTATTTTAACAACTTGTATCCTATTCTTTAGATAACTTTTAAGCCATGTTAGTACAATTCCCCTAATTCCGATATGTTCCATCTTATTCAATAGCAAGTTGTGAGATATGGTGTCGAATGTTTTTTGTATGTCCAACGTATAGTTTGATAATTATTATATAAGGATTCATATATGTATTGAGGAAAAACAATTGTGCAATCCTCCATACTATTACCTTCTCTGAAGCCAAACTACCTATTGGAAAAAAAAAGTTATTTTTCGATAAAAAAAACAGTTAATTCTTTTTTTAATTAGCTTTTCGAAAATATTTCCAAAAATCGAAATGATAGATATTGGCCTATAATTTGATAACATATTTTTATTTTCATTTTTATAAATAGGAACCACGGATGCTTTCTTTAATTCATTTGAGAAGACACCATTTTGAACTGACATGTTAAAAATTTATGTAAGAGGATTAATAATGTACTTTACACATGTTTTTAATTTAATGACAGTGAATTCATCTAAACCCGAACTTTTATTATCATCCAATCCTAAAATAATATTTTCAATTTTAATTTCCCTAATTTGTTGCACAAATATGGAACTGTTTGTTCTGGTGCTATGTTCAAATGCAATGTCAGTAGTTTCATGTGTTTGGCATTTAATAATATTTTTTACAACTCCAGTAAAATAAAAATGAAATTCATCTGCTTTTTTTAATGAATCGCTATCATTTGGTTCCTTAATAATATTAAACAATTGCGGTGTAACAGATATTTTTTTGAATCAGTTAGCTCTTTTACAAATTTCCATTGTTTTTACTATTACCATTGGATTTTTGAACTTGAGTTCTGCAGTAATTATTTCTTATATTTTTTATTTTAGTATTAAGCTGATTTCTTATATTTTTATAATTCGTTTCATATACATAATTATGTGGATATTTTTTGAATTTCTTATAGTATTTATCTCGTGTTTTAATAAGGTTTGTATACTCATCTCTTATCCAATTATTTTTTGATTTTCTTTTGTGTTTTCAAGTAATACTGTTTGGATTTATTATTTCAGAAAATTTGCCTACAAATAACTTGTATGCGAAACCTATATTTTTAATGTTATCCCAATTGGTCTTCTCCAATTCTTTAATAAGTAGTGTACAGTCTATTCCAATGGTTTTCAACCTTTTATGCTTCACCCTGGAAATGTATATGTAACTGGCGTACCCCTTGTATAGATATATAAAACTATAGTTATATTATAGCAATTGGAATAAAATAAAACATACATAAATATACACATAAATTGCACAGCAATGTTGCCAACTTAGCGACTTTGTAACTAGATATTGCGACTTTTGAGCTCTCACTGCGTACTCCAAAGAGTTTTACCACGTTGAGAACCCCTGACCTATTCTATATGCAAAATTATTATACCAATTGGGTAATTATCAGATATTTCTGAAAATACAACCACTGATTTTACGTCTATGTCAGAATTTCCTTTAACAAATATATGATCCAAACATTACAAACTGGCCTGTGCACTTCGGTTATTTCATTCAAATCCGATTGAAAACCGTATGTCGACATCATTAACAAATAGTCATCTATGTATTCTTTGTCAATAAACAAATCAATATTATTGTATCCTGTAAATAATATATTTTTCATATCAATAAATTCCGTTCTTTGTCAATAAACAAATCAATATTATTGTATCCTGTAAATAATATATTTTTCGTATCAACTTTTCCTAATTCTTCATTTAATTCTTTAATGAATTGGCATTGTGTGTAAAAGTGAGACCGGTACACTGCTAATATACAAAGATTGAAATTGTTTCGTGTCAAGCACAATGATTCTGATGTTTCCGTCTCTATATCTTCATTTATAACTATATTCATATAATTCTTAACATATATTAAGATACCTCCTGATTTTTTGTACTGTCTATATTTGTAGAATTTTTATACCCACTCGGATTTTATAAACAAATTTCATCCTCTTTAACCTATATTTCTATTAATATTAATATATCTATTAAGTTGTTATCATCTATAATTGCCTGTATTTCTTCAAACCTATTCCTAATACTACGTATATTAAGATTTAATATAGATATAGATGAATAATTAGAAAAGGTAAAAAATTATATTAATCTATCCAAATCTGTTACATTACAATCGTTATTGGCGTCACATTCAACATCACTTAGCAACCGAGCCATTTTGCTCTTAAAATATCGTTATGTCTAATTCTACATATTTTGGTTACTGCACTATTTAATCTACTAATATTTCATCTTTCTACATGTATACCAAGAAAAACACTAATATACTGGAACTTTTGGATCTTAAAAATTTGCCTTAGCTCCATAATATTATTATGAGATAGTACAAATTTTTCTTTGAAAAAATGCTCAAAAATTCCAGTGTTTGAATCCTTGTAGAAAGTATACTGTTAAACTGATGACTAGGTTGGGTTGGGTTATTTTACCTCTGAGCGGCACTTTTTTGCACACTATGGGCAAAATGCCAGGTCACATGGACCCCAATGCTCAGAGAAGGTTGGAGGAGGGGACCCACTGGAACAGCTGTTGAGAGACAGATGGTAGTCTCCCGTCAAGGCTACCGTCAAGGCCATCCAGCGTGTTCTATAACCTGCACAGGGTATGGCTCTCTCTCACACGGTGCCACGGCTTAATGTCCCATCCGATGGACGGTGGCCTTTCCGAGCCCATCGGTGTCCCCTGCTGACCGTGGGCAGGGCGGGGAATTTTGTGGAGATAAATCTCAACGTTGACCCAGTTGGAAACTGGGAACTACAAATTACGAGCCTGGCGAGCTACCGACTGAGCCACCCCCGCCCCAAAACTGATGACTGAGAACTGGACATAATCCCTCCTGAATGACAAAGTCAAAGTTTTGAAAATAAATAATTCTGATCTTTGTACACTCTGTAATGGGCTTGAAACTATCTCATAACTACTCTTGAACTCTGATGCATATTCAACAGGAAAATACTGCAGGATGTATCTCTTCTTTCTTGAAGTGAATTTCAATCACTTCAAGAAATAAAAAAATTATAATTTACCCTGAAGAGCCATTTTTTTCAGTTTGGGATCAGGTCCACAAAGCTACTAGCCTATCTGCAGGTTATAACTGAATAAACGATCAAACCATTCGGGACTCGAACCGCACCCCAGCAGTTATCCTTTATCTTCTGTCTACCCGTCTCTAGATGTTTAGCCTTTTTTTTTAGAGAAAAGTTAAAAATTCTTTTATGGGTTGGATAGGTATTGATAAACTATTATGATTAACACTCTTCAAATACCACAAAAGTGTTAATTGCACCCTATTACAGTGGAAAAATTTCGAAATTTTAAACGAATATTGCAAACGATTTATTCGGCTAGAAATTTGATATTTTAGTTTTGAAGTGTAATGATCAAGGGATTTACATTGACTGCAACATTTTGTCCTTCACACTCACGTGTGGTGGAAAGCACATTTTTTATTTTAAGAGAAGAATAAAAAATTCTTTTTGAGTTGAATGGATACTAACGAAATATGCTGACTCATAGTTTTCAAATCCTCAAAAGGCCTAAATTTACATCGTTAGAGGACGCTAAATGTAGAAATTTAAAGGTTCAAGTAATATTACGAACGATATGTTTATGCTAGAAATTAACTACTCTGATGATATCGTAGATCGTGTATGGATCGCGTAGATTGCGTAGTGCGATGTCCCAGGTAAAACATTAACCATTACCATCCCCATCTGAGAACATGCCCGGCCGGCATAAGTAAAAGCATATAACAAGTAACCCACCCGTGTGTGGATCCCTAGAGGCTAACATAAAACACAAGCTAAAAATAGCATATATCATGCACAAGAGACCTAAAACGAGTAGCTTTCCTCAGAGAAACCCATCATTTTAGGCGTCTTGTACTTATTAAGAACATTATGATCATAATTAAGCAAAGAAGAAATGATCTCATTAGAATTATTTTTAACAGCATCAAAAAACCTTTTTGAAATGCATTTAATATGAGTATAAATATGGTCCATGCCCAAATTTTTATGAAGATGTCTGTTAGTAACAAACCAAGGGGCACCGACCGCAGATCTCAATATTTTGTTTTGCAAGACCTGAATCTTGCGTATATTCGTGGAGGTGGTGTTCGTCCATATAGGGGATTCTGATTATACATCGTAGATCGTATAATCATATTCGATGTACCGGGTAATAATTTTATCCCTAACCATCTCCATCAAAAAGATATGCCTATTTGACATCAATAAGAGCAAAATATATAAGTAAACCACCCTTAGGTGCGCCCCTAAGAGCAAGCATAAGAAAAGCTAAAAATAGCAGTAAAATTGTATAAGAAACCTAAAACGGGTAGGTCTCCTCAGAGAACGCTACCGTTTTAGGCCCTTGTACTTGTTCAAAACAGTATGATCGTAAAGAATCAGAGAAGAAATAATTTCATTGGGATTATTGCTTACAGCCTCAAAATATCTTTTTCAGGTGCGTTTTATATGTGTATATGTATGGTCGATCCCCAGGTCTTTATGGAGTTGTATGTTAGTGGCAAACCAAGGGGCATCGACCGCAGTTCTCAAAATCTTGTTCTGTAAGACCTGAATCGTACGAATATTTGCCCATATGGGCCATATGGGTGAAGCATAGAGAATCACAGGTTAACCTCATAATATCATAGAGTAAAAGCTTATGATCAATCACTAAAATGGAATTTATCATAAGGAGTGGGTCTAGCTGGCCGCTCAATGAATTGACTTTGGAGATTATATTATTTATGTGATAGTCCCATTTTAACCTCTTCTGTATAACAACCCCAAGATATTTGACTGAGTCACTCCAGTCAATGGGAATATCTTGTAAATGGAGGCAAGTGGGATTCATAATACGCTTTCCAGTAAAAAAGATGGTAGAATTCTTGTCAGAGTTAATCTTTATCTTCCTCTGATGATACAATTTTCATATGTGTTATAAGTATGTATAATTGATTAAAATTGGATTGGTAGCTTTTTATTTTAAAAGTTAGCACTTTTAAACTTTCAATAATATTTTAATATAATTATAATAATAAATAAATTACTTTATTTTGTATGAATTACCTGATTTACCATTTAATCCTAAGGGGTGAGAAAACGCAATTTTAAATTTTAAAGGTTAAATGATATTTTATTTTGCGTTATATACGGCTAATAACACACTACTCTGTACATTTTTAAATCATTCATTAGTACGAATTTACTACTATTAAAGAACGCCAAATTCGAAAAATTAAAAAACTCAATTTCTTTTCAAACGAGCATCCCATATTCAGCAGAGATGATATATTCATCTTCTAGTTGTAACTAACATTGATTTTATCTAAATATTTTCATTTTTGTGCCTAAACGTTTTATATAAAATTCCATTAAGGCACTGGGCTATGTCCATCGTTGCCAGAGACCTCAACGAGAGCGAACGCTGTAAGTGTATCTGAATGCCAGTGGTGTCCTATTAAAATATGAATGCATTAATGAAAGATTCCCTACAGCTAAATTTAAAACGGGAATTAAAGACTTGAGAGTCATCTGTTGCATAGGAAGATGATTGATTATTTATTAATTAAGAGCAAATGAGTGACGTGGAGTCTTGTACGACCTGGAGTTAGGAACACCAGGTCGCACAAAAGAGCTGAAACTGGATCTGACTTAGATTATTCTGACGAATTTACTTTTTGGCAAATTATTTTGACGAGAACTCTTTCATTAAAGCTATTGATAAGATGCACTCTTTCATTAAAATTCTTGATGAGGTGAACATTTTCATTAAAGCTATTGACGACATAAACTCTTTCATTAAAGCTGTGCCGAGATGAGCTATTATATTAAAGATATTGATCAGACTGTTAATGGGATAAGTTTGGGGATAAATCGATAGAAAACTAAAGTGATGAGAATTGAAATGTTGATGTGCTGATTTTTTGTACGGCATGGGTAAAAGTATCAGTTTTATCAGTTGTGTGACAAACATTAAACAGTTAGCAGTTATGTTACGACATTTAACAGAAGAAATAAACATTGCTGCTGGGACTTTTAATAATCTGATTTGGTGCAAAAGAAGACGCATGCATCTTAACACTGAAATTAGATTACTTAATAGTTTTTTCCTTTCTAAAGTTTGATATGACATCGATACTTAGACCCTTTTGTAAAAAGATAACGGGACACTTGATGCTTTTGCTTCGAGTTTTTTTCGCCATATTTTCGGTGTTAGGTAGTATGACTGTGAGCACTGATGAATTTAGACAAATTCATTAGCCACCATTGAGAAACATCTTATTTAGGGAGAGACCAATGTTGTCCAGATCCAGACCTGAAGATTACCGAATAAAATTACGATCAGTATGACTGAAAGTCTCACAAAAAAGTCGAGATCTAAAATGCTGTGATGAACAAACAAATATAATTTTTTTAGAATTGTCTTGACGTGTTAGTATCTAAAAACAAGCAACTCAGAAGATGAGGGCATAGAGAGCTAAACTGATATCTGTTTTAATCTCAGTAGGGTACGGCTGTTTGAGGATTGTGTATGTATGTATGTATATATGTATGTATGAATGGATGTATAAATGGATGGATGGATGTGTAGAGGTATAACTGTAGGGATTCCCTCCGTTTCAGAGTCTCAAACCCATCATAACTGACGTAAACAATCTTGATTTTTATGCATTATAAAGAATAATATATATATAATAATATGCTATTTGCTTTTATAATTAAAAGAATAATCTGCATTAAACTCTTCTCTTAAATAAATAACCTGTATCCATTTTCCTCGGCTCTAGGGAAGCAAACAGTCCCAAAAGCTTTCTGATTTTAGGCAGATGAGCATGCTGCATAAGCAACATCACAATAAGATTTCGGCTTAAAGATGATAATTTAAATGTACTTCATCGTAAAACTGGGCTAACAAGGGAGAATAAAAATTTCTGGCACATGGATGTACCATGGATAAAGTTGGTGGCATGTACAGCTTTAATTAATTATGGGCAAGTAACATAGATTGTTAATCTATGCTTTCTCCTGTAGGTGACATTTATTGTAAGAAAGTAACGGTAAACTAAATGATGCACGGCATTTTGACACATCACAAGAAAACAAGGCGAGATACATCTTCCCAATTAATGGAGAGCAGTTGCATCAAGTGACAAAGTATTTATGTGAAATCGATCAAACGAACCATTCTCTAGTCACTACGAAATTTATCGTAAGTGCACAATTAGCAGCTGTTTTGATCGGAACTCGACCAAATTCTTCTCGTTACTACTAAGGTTGTTGTTGCCAATTGCGCTCTTAGTAGAGTCAGGCAGTAACACAAAGTGACAGTTCCTTCATGCATACACTTTTCTTGGTAAAATAATATTATCAATTACAACGGCAAGGGCAGAGACGACATAAACACGGTTGATGTCAGTGGAGTGCAAACACATCAATAACATTTGGTAAAGGTTATTCTTTCACGGCAAGTTTATTACTTCAAACAAAATTTTACTTCCTGAGTTTTAGAGAACATGGAGTTCACCGAAAATAACACAATTTTGCTCTCTACAATTAAATTTGTGATGAGGCTGTAAAGCCGTATTCGGTTGTTATGCCATTTGTGAGCAGGAGCTAAAGCCATTTTTAAAATGAGAATGCTATTTCGTGGAATAAAATAAACGTTAGTTTTCGGTTTTTTAACAAATTTCATTCTCAGAACTTATAACGAAATTCGCTTTTTAATACGGAATGATTTAATCTTGTGATTACGTTCACAATTTCGGGATTTAAGGACTCCAGAAAATATTACATCACTACCGACTCACTTTAGAAAATGATATGTAAGATGATACTACATAAAAACATATAGGAATTGTACACGTTAATCAAAACTCGAAAGTTAAGAGGAAAAATGGAACAATGGAACAATGCAGAACGAAGCCTTTTCATAAAAACGTTTATACAGAAAGTTTATGGAAAAATATATAGAAATAGTATTTTCATAAAATGTTTTGTAACTGCTAATTGCTTGACATGGCTAATGATCTAGTGTCGTCTTCGAAATATCTCCCTTTTAACTTCTAAGTGAAATGAATGAAAATATAGAACGTTCTCCTGTGCTCTACTACATTTGTTAGTTATTGATATTCTATGCAAACGTAATGGCAAAAATAGCATTATCTAAAATTAGAGAAAAGTGATCAAATTCTCATCTGAGATGTTTCAAAAACAGTTTTTGTTTTGATTATAGGCAATAGATTCTGTTTACAGATCAAGTTAATAATTGACAGATTTTATAATGATTCGCAGGAAGAGAATTACTATACTAATTTTAAACAAGTAATACTGATGAATATTAAAATATTTTAATCTTCTCAAATCTTAAATCATATATTCTGAAATTATTGAACTGATTTCTGGGGTGGGGGTGGCTCAGTCGGTAGCGCGCCAGGCTCGTAATCTGTAGTTCCCAGTTTCGAGTCCCAGCTGGGTCAGCGTTGAGATTTATCTCCACAAACTTCCCCGCCCTGTCCACGGTCAGTAGGGGACACCGATGGGCTTGGAAAGGCCGCCGTCCGTCGGATGGGACGTTAAGCCGTGGCTCCGTGTGCGGGAGAGACATACCCTGTGCACGTTAAAGAACACGCTGGATGGCCTTGACGGGAGGCTACCATCTGTCTCCCAACAGCTGTTCCAGTGGGTCCCCTCCCCCAACCTTCTCTGAGCCTTCGGGGTCCATGTGACCTGTCCATTTAGCCCATGGTGTGCAAAAAAGTGCCGCTCAGAGGTAAAACAACCCAACCCAACTGAACTGATTTCTATTCCTTTTATATATATATACTATCAGAATTGCCCGCCATTGCTAGGGCCTTGATGCAGCACTCAGAATAGCCGAAGTATTTCGAAAGGTGCCGACACTTTTTACTTCCGGGGTGACGTTACTGGCAGCGATAGTTTTCGGCTCCCCGTAATTTCTCAGGTATTTGAATTTGATGTAATGGTCCCACATACGTCCTGAGTGCGTAAGGTTTAGAGATGTGGCTCTTAACTGCGGTGGGTCGGGATTGAGCCATTGCAAGTGGTCAACAGATCTAGATGAGCTACTTTCGCCTACCTTACGAATAGAGAGTAAAAAGTTATGAATGGAGAGTACGTTATCGATAGGTAGAATTGTTAATGTATAGATGTTTCGCGGCCAGCTGGGAGGTTTTGGGGAAGAACAATTTTTCTGGGGTAGAAAACCTTGCAAGTGCGTTACGTTACGGTGAGATGAAGTTTTAGATGAAGACTGGTGGTCGTTCTAGATCTGTACTCTAGGAGGAGATGGCAAACAAACAGGGAACATGAAAAACACGAATTGCAAACAAGTCCTTCGCTGGATTTCAATGAGTAGAGGTGAATTCCATGATCAGATATTCCACTAATACCTAAAAAACGAACGAATTCCCGTGAATATTTTATTTACTGATATATTAAAATTATAAAATCATTACCTTAAAATTCATGTAAAAGTTCGTTGACAACATACCTTTAATATAGTGTGTCTCGGACAGAGATACAGGCTGCACAAAGACTCGCCATGCTGCAAATCAGTGTATCAATGAAGGTTTGAGGGAATAATTGCCATTCATTCATGGGCGCAAATCGGATTGATGGATTGCAACAGGCGATGTGTCATCCTAGAGTGTCCCAAACATGTTCTATTGGATTTTGGCCAGTCCATACAACTTATGGTTTTACTATCAAAGCCTCCCAATCGTGAGGGTGCGGTCTGTGAGGGCAAGCATTATCGTCCATTAGCACGGAATCAGGACCCATTGCTGCGAGGAAAGGCCGAATATAAGGTTCGAGGATCTCAATTCTATATCTTACAGCCGCTACTGGGTTACCGTCCCTCTTGGGAAGACATGAAGGTCTGTGCTGTCATTGAGAGAGTCATGTCTTCCACACCAACACACCACCAGCTCTAAAACTGTGACCTTCCCAGATGTTAATGAGATGGTATCTTGTTCCAGGCTGCCTATGGACTAATAGTCATCGGTAATCAATTTGCCCACTAAATCGGGATTCATCGGTTAACAGAACATTGACCCATTGACGTTTCCTGGACATTTTCTGGACCAATTCAGTCGGGCACTGCACTCTCCAAATACCAAAAGGGCACAGGAAAATGATCGCCTTGCATAAAGATGACTTACATTAACCCTTCTGGACACGATTTGCTGCGATACAGTCTCCCATGGATGCAGAGGTGTGGAAAGCAATCTGGCGTTCTGTATGGCTTCTATGGCGCCTTACATTTAGAAGCAGGTAGTAGTCATCCCTAGTCGATATGGCCATCGGTTCTTCTGCTTCAGGTCTTCTATCAACGATTTGGCTTATTTGTAATCGATATCAAAGGCAGCTAACTACGCTACAATTTACATTTACCCATCTGGCTGCCTCAGACATTGTCCTGCCTCGAGCTCCCTAATGCTCGCCACCTCATTTCTTCATTCATAAGGTTTCTTCTGGCCATTATCTAACGGTTGGCTATCTCGGATGTCATACGTCTAGACTCTAACACGAATTGACATGAACGTACTAAGGTGATGTTTTTTATACTGACCAGTTTCGCATGCGCGACTATGTTTATTGCATATTTCGCGTGAAGATTTGAACTCAGAGTTGGTTTTTACGTACAAAATCTTTCGTTATTTATTGTCAGTTATCGCACAAGACATGCCGATTTTTTCTTTTGTTTCTCAACTTTTGAGCACAAGTGTAGTATAATTACAAAGAGAACGAATGCAATCTGAAAACATAATAAATAGCTAACGGTGTATGAGTGTCCTGCTTTGATTAAAACGCAGTTGATCAATAATATTTTAATAGACATTCCAATCGATGAGTCAAGATAATGGTTGGTGAAAAAATTGCTTTTAATGTACTTGAAAGATGTGAATTTATTTGCTGTTCACTAAGATAGAATTTAATACTCAAATACGAGCATTGGGAACATACACCGAAGAGCCAAAGCATTATCACCACCTGCCTAATATGATGTTGGTCCTATACGTGCCGCCAAAACAGCTGTTATCCGACGAGACATGGACGCTACAGGAAATATAATTTATGACAAAACCCGATGCTCCGCAACTCAAGGATGAACTACATCTTTAGGGAGAGAAGCCAAGTTACCACTAACCACCGTCGGTGCTCAACAGTACTATAAAAGTAAAGTCTCCAAAACCTAACTTTAATCTTCGTCCTGGGACGCCACAAACAAGGATATAAAGACCCAAGTTGCGTTCGGCACCCATGACGCCAACGCATGGATGCTACAATATTTCTAAAGATATCTTATGGTATCTGATACCAACACATTACCAGCAGATCCTTTAACTCTTGTAAGTTACGTGACTGAGCCGCCACAGATCGGATATGCTGTTTCAACACAAACGACAAATGCTCGATTGGATTGCTGTCTGGTGAATTTGGAGGCCAGAACAATACCTGGAAGTTTTCCTCATGTTCTGCGAAGCATTCTCCAACAATCCGGGACGTGTGGCATGACGCATTATCTTACTGAGAGAAGACAATATTTTAAGGGAATACCGTTGCCATGAAATGACATACCTGGTCTTCAATGATGTTTAGGTAGGTAGTAGACGTCATAGTTTCCTGGACATGATTGACTTAACCCAGGGTTTCCCAGCAGAACATTGCCCAAAGCATTATGCTTCCTCCACCGGGTTGTTTTCATCCCATGGGACATCCTGGTGTTAACACTTCCCTAGGTAAACGGTGCATATGTATCCGGCCTCCAACAGGAAACGGCAACAGGAAACAGCATCAGGAAACGAGATTCATCGGACAAGACGACATTTTTCAAATCATTCAATGTCCAGTTTTGATGCTCGCGTGCCCATTGTAGGCACTTTCGACGTTGAACCGAAGTTAGCATGGACACTCGGAGAGGCCTGTGGTTATGCAGCCCCATTTTCAGCAGGTTTTGATGTACTGTGTGTTGTGACATATTACTCTCGTCACCAGCATTCAAATTAAGAGCGAGTTGAGCCACAGTATCCCTTCTTTTGGCTCGTACCTTATGAGATAGCCTTCGCTCACCTCTATCATCAATGAGCCATGGTCGGCCCACACCTTGTCACGGGTTCGTGATTTTCCCCTCCTCAGACCACTTTTTGAAGGTACTAACTACCGTGAGCTCCCCACAACCTTGCCATCTCGGAAATCCTCTGGCCATTACAATTTGATTTTGTGTAACTCACTAAGCCTGCTGTCTTTCCCATCTGAAGAACAAGAATAAAACTGATTAACAGAGCTCAGTATCAGGTGTTATTTATACCGTTTCATGAACTTCACTCATGCCGTCATTTGCCTACAGTTGCTTCGAGTTGCTCATAATGTTTTGGCTCTTCGGTGTATCTTCTGAAATGACAGTTAAATCTAGAAAATACTTTCTGCTCCAGAATAAGGTCAAAGAAATTCAGTCATGAATTAGAGTGAGAAACATTGTTGCTTTGTTTCTACTCCTTCTTATAGAGAGGGGGGATGGGGTGGCTCAGTCGGTAGCACGCCAGGCTCGTAATCTGTAGTACCCAGGTTCGAGTTCCAGCTGGGTCAGCGCTTAAATTTATCTCCGCAAAATTCCCCGACTTGTGCACGGTTAGTAGGGGATACCATTGGGCTTGGAAAGACCTCCGTCTGTCGGCTGGGACTTTAGGCTGTGGCACCGTGTGCGGGAGAGTCATACCCTATGCAGGATAAAGAACACGCTGGATGGCCTTGATGGGAGACTATCATCTGTCTCCCAACGTTTGTTCGAGTGGGTTCCCTTCCCCAACCTTCTCTGAGCCTTCGGGGTCCATGTGACCTGGCCATTTAGTCCATGGTGTGCAAAAAAGTGTCACAAAACAACTCAACTCGACAACTTCTTACAGAGTAGTGCAGAAGTGACAAATTTCCATGGATAGAGAGATTAAGAATTACCTAAGGGAAGAGTAGCCTTAGAGGGAGGATTCGTAGTGTTTCAGATCACTCCACAGTACAAATGAGAGATAATTAATAGTGGTGTATTGAGAATTTAAGAGGAAATATTGAAGCTGATAATTAAATTATGAAGTCCCTTCTGGGGAGAAGAGCTTATAGATATTTATTAAGTTATATATACAGGGTGTCACAAAAATATAGGTACAAACATTTAGGGGAGGTAGATAACATCTAAAGGAATGAGAATTGCGTAGGAAACCATAACCGAAAACATCATGGGAAAGTGGTAGCAGAGGTACAAGACCTGAAAGGACACAAGACAGTGATTAATGGGAAAACATTTATTGAACATAATTATTGCAAATGGCGTACTAGATGATACATTTCATAACGTTACAGCAGATGCTCGAAGTTTCCACCATGAGACGCGTGACACCGACGGAGCATTGATGGCCGGACATGGTCGAACACACCTGGAGTTTTTTTGATAGTAGCAGCAGCGCAAACGAGCCTTGTCACGAGATCCATGTCAGACTCCACAGGCGATTCATACACGGTAGCTTTGAGAGCCCCCCACAGAAAAAATCAACGCTCGTTAAATCAGGTAAGCGTGGGGGCCAGGCAACTGGTCCAGCATGCCCAATCCATCGTTGCCCAAAAGACATGTTCAAATGCGCACGAACACACCTTCCATAATGGGGAGGCGCCCCATCATGTTGAAACCACATGTTGCATCTCACATTTGCTGGAACATGGGCAAGTAAGCCTGGTAGAACCTCTTCCAGAAAGATCAGATACTTCGCAGAGGGCATGCAGGGTGGTAAAAGGTATGGCCCGACTAAGCAGTCGCTGATCAAACCTGCTCACACATTTACTGCGAAACGATGTCTTGCCGCATGGGTGTGCACACCGTGGGGGTTCTCGTGAGTCCACAAATGCACATTATGCTGATTGAATACGCCATCCCGAGGAAACTAGCCTCATCAGTAAACAAAACATGAGCTGGGAAATTCACATCTTGGGCACTTTCTTGGAGATACCACTGCGCAAAACGCACACGTGCAGGATGATCTGCTGGGAGAAGTAACTGAACCCTTTGGAGATGAAAGGGGTGTAAGGACTCGCCATGCAAAACACGCTGTACACTGCAACAAGACACTCCTAAGGCAGAGGCAACGGCACGTGTGCTGGTACTAAGATTAGTTTCCACGGCATCCAACACACTTTCTTTAATGGCAGGAGTATCCGTCGATCATGGTCTGCCCTCACTTCTGCTACCTCTTAATGACCCATAATCGCACAAATTTTGATGCGCACGCGCAAACATACGGTGGCCCGGTACATGTCTGTATGGGGAGCGTTCTTGATACATTCGTTGAGCGGCTCGTCCGTTGCCCTCAGCTGTTCCATACACTAAGTTCATGTCTGCCAGTTCCCTGTTCGAAAACCTTTGCATGCTCTTCGTCAGCCGACTACCGCTGACGTTTCCGATTATGGATTCCTATGCAATTCTCATTCCTTTAGATGTTATCTACCTCCCATAAAAGTTTGCACCTATATTTTTGAGACACTCTGTATATACCGTCTCTGAGTATATTTATTTCAGATGAAGTTTAATAGCTTTGAATGAGACTTTAGTCCCAACGAGAAGTTAGGATAAAATATTCAGTGCTTCGCAGAATTATTTTTTCCCAAATTAATGACTCATTAATCTGTTGCTAATCTCTATTTATAACAGCTGAACAAATAACCCAAGGATTACCATAGTGTTTTTTAACTACTAATATTTTGAAAGGTTGTGCAAATCATTGTCTTTTATTGCATTCAGATTTTATGGGTTGGGTTGTTTTACCACTGAGTGGAACTTTTTTTGCATACGATGGATTAAATGGTCAGAGACTCCGAAGAGAATGTTGGGGGATGAAACTCACTGGATAGCTGTTGGGAGACAGAGAGTAGCCTCCTGTCAAGGCTATCCAGCGTGTTCTTTAATATGCACAGCGTATGAGTCTCCCGCACAGGGGGTCACGGCGTAATATCTCATCAGACATACGTGGGCATTTCCAAGCCCATCAGTGTCCCCTACTGACTGAGTGTGGGTGGGTGGGAGGGAGTTTTGCGGAGATAAATCTCAATGCTGGCTGGGAACTACAGATTACGAGCCTGGCGCGCTTCCGACTGAGCCACCTCTTCCCTCAGATTTTTTGGGAATATGAAATGACTTTTGACTGAAGTTGGAATATCTTCCTTACAGTACATCCTTAGAGTACGTTTTCGAACCGTTATCACTCTTAGTACATTTTTGTCTGATTATGTAGTAATTTATGTAGCATATCTTTTTCCTATATCGTATTCATATAATATATTTTTGATCTGATTGCGATACAAAGCCACTACTTCCTAATTGTGTTTCATGTGATCTATCACTGAGAACCTATTAAAATATCTGCTCTAAGCAATACTATTCAACTCACGAAGACCACTTATAACATTATAGAGGAGATACACTGTCCTATTGGCCCTAATGATTGTTTCGGTCCTATAAGCCAAAAGTCTTGCCATTTGCCATCAGTTGTGTTGGAATTTGATCGACACTGATTTGCCACACGCAGATATTGGAGATCTTTCAACGAATCAAAAGTATCACTTGAAGATTTTTGAAGCCTTCTCATTTGGCTAATGACCCCGAAGCCTAGCAGCAAACAATCGAAGAAAATTGCCGCACGCACAAAACTAACTTTAGCTGGCCGCATGCTTCATCTGTGCATGGAAACTAGCAATCTGCCATTGCATTCATTACGTGTAATAATATTTATCACTAGAGAATATTGTATGTGGTTTAATATTAAATATAATATAAACTGCAAAAATACCCTCTAGAATCCGTTTCAGTTTCGTACTATGCAGCTAACCGTTTTTCTCAACAACAATCATGAAGGACGTAATCAATCAAATTATTTACGGAAAGTCACATTTCGCACTTTTGGAGAAATTTGTCTTCCCTAAACATTAAAGCAGGTTCTTGGAATTAATCATTCCACTCTTGAACTTGACGTACGGCCATGATATATTCATTGACCTAATTAATCAGCAAAAATATAGTATCACTGATCCCTCATATTATTTTTCTTTATGAATGATCCGAATTCAATTTTGAAGTAAAGATTGACAGAAATTTGTTATAATATATAATCTTTCCCTACAAGAGACAGTGGAACACTGCATAAACTTGTGACCAAGGTTCAAAGTGTGATTGTTATCCATCGCGAAGAGATGTATTCTTCAGAGTTAAGCTTATGGATAGATAGTGAATTCCATTTTTTAACCAAAACCAGAATTTTCGTATTGAAGACTTTATAAATGAGTTTAAGATTAATTATCACCCATAAAACCCTATGGGAGAGGGGATAAAACCCCTAGGGACAAACCTCCCCCCACACACAGTCATTAGGGTTACCTAAGGAACACAGGAACTGGAAACTAACATTTTTATCCAAGGATCGCAAACCTTTCAAACGATGTGAAACTTTGTTTTCATTTATTTTTAATTCTTAAACCAAGATATCATTAAGGCCGTAAAATGTCTAGTTGAATGAATCAACACAGACCTAAGAGACAGACGCACAAAACAACCTTCTAACAGGAGATATCAACCATTAATAGTTACCACGATTCATTTAACTAATAAAACACAATTTATTCCCCCCCCCCTAATAACGTGTGGGTCAACCTTTCACTCTTACAACAGCAGCACACGATCACTTCGTCGCAAACCAGGTATTAGAAATGTTCGTGGAATGTTACGGCCCATGATTCCAGGACAGCTGTCCGTAAAGCGCCGAAAGTTGCGGATGATGAGTTATGGGCTCGAAAGCATCGCTCCACATCGTCCCACATGTGCTCAATAGGGTTCAAATCCAGAGAGTGAGAGGGCCATTCGAGTTGTGAGCTCACTGGAAAGCCTTTCAACCAGTCCTTTTCCACATGAGAGAGATGAGATGGGGCATTGTCTTGTTGAAAGGAAGCATCCTACTGTGGGAAATGGATAGCCATGAACGGTGTAGATGTTTGATGAGTACGTCAGCATAGCCTTGTGCAATGATGGTGGTCTCAATAGGTACGAGGGGTCGCAAGGTGGAACAGGTAAACATGACCACCAATATTATGCCACCCTCACCGGCCTGTAACTTCATGATAGTTGGGGTCCTTTGGCTTCCTGTGGTCTGCA
Organism: Ryuthela nishihirai; assembly: GCA_038380435.1. NCBI lineage: Eukaryota > Metazoa > Arthropoda > Arachnida > Araneae > Heptathelidae > Ryuthela > Ryuthela nishihirai. The sequence continues at coordinate 68,045,744 of JAWZYU010000013.1, read as the reverse complement.
CCATATATAAAACAATTTTGGTGTAGTTGGAACCTCGATTATTCGGACCAATCTACCCATTTGCAGTCTTCCACAGTCCATTGGCGATGTCCCTTCGCTCACTGCAGTCTCATAACCCAGTGATGTGCTCTTAACAAGGGTATTCGATGTGAGCGTCGGTTTCCACAGCCCAGTTATGCCATCATATGTCGAATGGTCTTTGCATAAATCTTCGTAGCTGTCATGTTGTTGAATGTTGCCGTTATCTTCTGCACTGTGGCCCTCCATTCCGATGTTACGATAAGGGAGCTGCGGCACACACCAATGGCCGGTTATGACCATAGTTTTCCCGGTGACTGCAGGATTTAGCAGTTTTGATGTAGTCATAGTGAGGTGTTTGAGTTCATACTTACGGCTTTTTATTACTACCAATATTGATCACAAAACTTTGTGTAGTCAGCGAAAATACTGTAGGTGCGGATATGGGGCATCCTATCATCCTTGCATCGGCTATATGCCCATTATCAAACTTTATCAGGTCGCTGTGTATGCTATACAGCCGGTAGGTATCTGAATTATTTATAGCCTGCATGAGGTTTCGACTGGCCCCATTGTTGTGGATAAATAGTGCAGTTTTGTGGTTGGGGGTGACTTACGCTTACACCCATTGACTCTGATGCACGATTCTCAGAGAACGAGAGATGAGCCAATTATTCTCAGAATCCCCATGAGTTATAACATATAAGTTGCTTTAGCTTCTACCCTCTGCCCCGAAGAGATTCCTTGAACAATATTTTTTGTTGAAGCTTTCATTAAGTCTCTATTTTTTTTTTTCATTTTTATTATCCTTGTAGTGTATTAAATTGTCAGGTTCCTGTCAGACCTTTGTAGCATGCAGCTGCTTGAAGGATTATTTATTTATTTATTTTTGAACAAACGAAAGTTTTGTGATCAATATTGGTAGTAATAAAGAGTCGTAAATATGCACTCAAAAAGCCACATCAGATTCTCCAGCCGAGAGTTGACGATCTTCGTCTTATTCGATAGAGCAAGGGTTTTCAAATTATATTCTGCTAAAACTTTCCCAGGTCCCTTTATAAACCGAGAAGGGTGTTGAATCAACACTAGTCCGACTTGAAATAGAGAACAGAAATCAGGGGCTACAGATTGTAAATATACTGCTCACAAAAATTAGGGGATATTTTTATTGCTTCATATCCATTTTGAAATATCCCCTAATTTTTGTGAGCAGTATATTTCTCACATTCAATAGCAACATTAGATTGACACTCTTCTTTGGTTATAATTGAAATTGTGTGTTCAATTATTACTAAAAAGATAATAAGTATATATTTGATATTCTTTAGAAAGCATCGAGTTAATTATTAATTACATAAAAAGCATAAATTTTGTTTTATAGCTATTTGGTTTGCGACAGCACCATTAAAGTTCCAAGAAATTAAAATTTGAATGGAAATGTTCAGCGGGAAAATTATTCCAGGGCTTTTCGTGTCTTCTGAAAATTAAAAAACCCGGGCGCAGACAATGCATATTTACCCACCGTCATCCGTTTACGTAATCAAGGCACGTTGCGGAGAAGAAAAATATTAGTCTTAAGTAGAAGTTGAAACTGCGAACTTCTAATTTCAAGCTCCTTTTTACTTTGTAAGAGTTGGAAAAAGGAGCGAAACATTTTTCATCCAGACTGTAAGCGCTGTTTCCCTCTAGTAAGACGAAAAAAACTGAAACAGAGCCCATGATATCAAAATATGGAAACAACACGTGAATACCAAAAAGCAAAAAGTACAGCTTCAGAAAAGCAAATAATCTAATAATCTTAATCTTTCTAAGTTGAAATTTCATTATACTCGATTGAGATGGGTGAGTTTGACGCCATTCTTAAAAATAATGATGACTGCAAAAAATTAAGAATATATCCATAAAAATAGCAAGATAACTTTTCTTTTGTACAAATTACATTTATCGGCACCTTATCGAAAGTTTGTCAAACTATGCATTGCTATCAATATATTTGGATTAAATATGCTTTATCATTTAGCAGAAAACCTGGTAAGTTCAACCAAAACATTATTAATGATGCAAAGCAAAAGTTTGTTAGGCAAACATTAGTATTATTTAAGTCCATTACACAAGTTTTTAATGGACCTTAAAAAGGCAAAATTCTTTAAAAAACAAACGTCTTGCAAACTGGTGGCTTAAATCCAGATTAGCAGTTCACTTCCATTTCTTACAGTTAATGTTTCCTTTCCTTCGCGCTAATGGATGCTTTTTTTTCTTTATCGGATTTTTTCGATGGAGACGTCTATCTCTTTTACCATACTTGATTTGAATAGCAAAGACTTTGGTAAATTAACTCTGAACTTATGATTTCAATTCGGAATGGAAATCTCTTTTCCTTCGATATGAATAATGTGCATTCCTTTAAAATGTTATAGTTGCGTTTCTAAAGCAGAAGAAAAGATCTAGAGTAGTCATCATATCTTGACATATGCATATTGATCATTATTCTGTTTTTCTTACATTTCTCTTGCTAATGGATAATCCATCTAATAAATTTAAAAAATATTCAAGAAAGTAATAGAAATGTAAAATATGGAGAAATATTGCATTCTCACCGGTAATAGTCCAGAGGCAAATGTTTCGTTTGGGACTAAAAACTTTGAAGTATTTGCTACATACTTTTTACCATATATTTGGAATTAACTGTGGAATTAATAGCCAGGAAAATATTTATACAAGGTTAATAAATTCCTCTTTCCTTTCCTTCTCTTTTAGCATTTCTGGTGTATCTAAAATAACGAAACATTACATTTGAGATTAAGTAAACCAAAAAACATTCAAAGCGGAAAAAATAAATTGCTCTAAGCTAATTTAAAACAAAAAAGTAAAAGCGAAATAGTAAAGAGTAAAAAAAAATGCTTATTTATGCTAATGCTCATACCGTGGGTAAACCTGAACAGACAATATAGAAATTCAGCAGAAAAAGGAATATTCCAAATCATGAACAGGTTATGGGGGAGAGTGGTTAGCGTGGGAAGCAACTATTTGAGAAGTGGATAATTTTTATAACGTTTTATAGTATTCGTTAGCGTTAACTGATAAAATCGACTACCTCTTTGTGGAATACATACATGCATACATACCGAATCCTTAAGTAGCCATGGACGACGAAGGTCCAACTAGACTATGCAATTTATTTCTCCGAACATGTCTGTCCTGAGATGCAAACAGTTGCATTTGGCAAATGTAGGCCAATTCTAAAGAGGTCTTGTTTGACACTGTTGACCCACTACATCCTAGGTCTCCTTCTTTTTTTGAGGCCTTTTGGTGTACTGTTCATAATTCAATTGGCTAATCTATAGTAATGCATACTGGCAACATGACCAAACCAACACAATTTCTTTCTGTGACTGTGCTGTTCAAAGGAAGCGAAGCACAGAAAGGTTTACCTTCGCAAAATACGATAATTTATGTTTCCAATAATAATTTTCGTTTTTTTAAATGCAACTTTGTTAACAAAATTTTTATCGTGTAAATCCTTCATAATACAAGGCAGAAAAACAAGCAATCCTCCAGAGGTTTTAAAACTTAAAATGAAATCACATTTCTCCCCTGCAGAGAGTTACAGAATGAGTCAGTCTCCGATCCAGACAATAAAGGTAATCCCAAGGCACCCAAGCAAATAATTATAATTCATAAAATGTAAACACAGAGATAGTAGGAAAAAACTATAAAATAGTATTTTTTTTCTTATGAATAATTTTTTTTTCATGCGGGATAGTTGTTATAAGTTATCTTTACCACTTTTGATTTTTCATGCGGGATAGTTGTTATAAGTTGTCTTTACCACTTTTGAAGGGTCTGATCGACAAAGCACTCCTAGGTGTGAGAATCATACCAGTCACACATACGAGGACTGTTTGATAATGTATATTTTCCGCCAATAATATTTTATCAATCGTAAAATATGTTTAATAACAAGCAAATACATGATATCATGGGTTCGTATCCCATCCGGCTGAAGACAGTTTCTTCTCTAAACTCAAAATAGTAGAGAATAAAGGGCTGTAAATAAGTAAAAGCGTGTACCAAGTGACTGGATTTTTATCGCAACATAGCATGTTCTCTTACGAAAAAACTTGTGAAAAATGCGTGAAATAGGTCCCGAGTTTAAAAATGTTTTGCATCCATCAACCTTACTTATAACGCTCCCCCGTCCCCTAAATCCGACACTGCCCTGTACACGTTACGAAATATGCTATGTGGCCTTGGCTGTAGCTTCTATATGTTTCCTAGCAGTTATCCAGTTCTAGGACCTTATGTTCCATTGATCTGTTCATTTAGCCACACAAGCGAGAAACCTACTGCTTTGTTGCATAGTCAAAGAACACTCAAACTCGGATTTATTTTAGTAGCATCTAATGCAAGGATGGGCAATCTTTTCTCATCAGCGGGCCAGGTGAGGATTTTTTTAGAGTGCCGCGGGTCAAAAACTTACTTATTATATTAAACATTCGATACTTATCACTCCCGATCCCACATTCCAATGCCATGAGTAGTTAGTATGAGTAAACAAATAAATTTTCACATGTACCGATTTATTTCTCTGGACAAAACATACCAAAAATTGTTTCCTGGCACTCTTTTACATATTAGCAATCAGAACAATTTGTGTAATATTTTGTAATTTTCTCAAAATAACGACACTTGCACGCCCGATAACACAGGAGTCTTGAGACATGTGGGTAAATACTTTTTTTTGCATGTTAATGCAACCAAAAGTTTCTCAAATGTTTCTTTTCTATGTTGACCTGTATTACTTTCATAATTAGAATGTTTGCTGATGTAGTGTCTGTTTGAGTGAAGAGCTGAGCTCTTTAATCGGGAACTGAACAGTACATTCAGAAAATCCGATCTACTCCTATGGCCAGTTTGTCATGTGTGTCTATGCCGTTGTAAATTAATTTTGGGCTACTAAAGAACACCTTCAAAAACAGTGTAAAGGTAAATTGGGAAAGAAAAAGAAATCGAAATTCCGCAAAGCACTTCATAAATAAGACAGAAAATTTTAATAATTTGCGTTGCGATATTTGCGTCCACGGATTGCCCATGGTTGATCTAATAAACTGATTGACAAATTATTATATACATCTACCTCATAACCTGTTGCTCCACCTGTTGTCATCCCAACAGCAGTCAGACGTCTTGGTAAGGACTCAATAAGGTGTTGAAAACATGGAAGTGATTTCACGATGTAGCTGATGAAGCGAGTATCGCCTGTCATAGAGCATCCACAATTGCCGGTGGGGGTTGGAGGGCTCGAACAGATCTTTCCAATTCGTCCAACAAATTCTCAATGGGATTGAGGTTCGGCGTTCGAGAGGGCCATTCGAATGTGGAAAACTCACTTGGATGTTCTTGGAGCCAATTGGTCGCCAGTCGGGAAGTATGCAGTGTCGCGTTGTCTGTTGAAAGTTGGTGTTGGTGAGGAACAATAATCGTTATGAACCGGTGTAGATGATCGGCGAGGATGTCCATATACCTTTTGTCAGTGACGGAGGTCTCGATAGGTACGAGGGGCCCCAAGGGATCCCATACTGTTACACCATCTCCACCTGCCTGTATTCCCAACTTGGCTGCTGGGTTCATCGCTTCGTGTGGTTTATCGTGATAGAGTTGAAACCATGATTCTTCAGACCAGATGATATGTTTCCAGTCTTCTGCACTCCAGTTGCGATACGCCTTTGCCAACTGCAGCTTAATCTTTCGGTACCTTGCAGTCAACAAGGGGACACGATGTGGACGTCGACTGCCATAGCCTATTATTGCCATGGTACGACGGATAGTCTTACATATGCATATGGTAACCGTGTGATTCCTTGTAACGATGCGGGACACTGCGCAACCTATAGAGTCAATTGCACGTTAACGTGCACATTTCTCCCGCTGGTTGGATGTTTTGTCGTATTTCACGTAGTCTTGGTGTACAAGTGCAACGGTCTGACGTGGAAACCCCAGCATTTCAGAAGCTGCAGTGATTGAATTATCTAGCCACGGTGAAACTCACTTATGTCTCTGCCTTTACACATGATTACTTTTCCGTGAGTGGTTTCCAATGCGCAGAGATATCTGCTCTATTTATAGGCATTGTCAGTTTTAGTGTCCCATGTTACTGAACGTGATACTTCTGCTTTGCATATTGTTATCGGGGTATATAAAATAATTTGTCCATTCAGTGTATATAGGCGAATGTGAGTGAACGCTGACTTGACTGACTATAGTGCAGAAGTGGTACAATCGAAAAATTTGCACCTAAGGGTAATCGGGTCCTAGACTTCGGGGAAAAATCTGAAATTTGGTCTCCAGTGTCCTTCAAGTTAAAAAAAAAAACAGTTGAGCTCAAGTAGAGGTCAAACTTTGGTCTTAGAACGCGAGGAACTTTGGAAATTGGTCTAAGGGATGTTTTGGGTTCTTTAATACCACAGACCTTATGAGATTTCCGATCCGGAGGCTCCTTTGAGGTCAAATGTCAAATATATATATATATGTACTAGTGCTACAGACCTAAAAATTTATGCTTGGACGCATTTCAGAACGTAGATATCAAAAATGTTGCGAAATTTTGGATGTAACGTGTCCTTTAAAGTCAAAGGTCAAATTTCTATATGACGTTGATAGAGAGCTAAGAAGTCGGGCAGCAGAAGTCAGAAATATTAAGAATTTTCAGATCCCGTGTCGCCTTCAAGGTCAAATACGGCTCGAAGTGATGGTCTAGAAATCATGAGATGACGAAGGCACTTATCGATTTCTAGTTTTATATCATTATTAATGAAATTACCGTATTTATGATATACATATAATTATTAAATTGTTTACATTTTTCTGTATTTTTTACATTTTGACAAATGTTAATGAAAGCCACGTTTATATTTAGAAGTATTAAATTGTTTAGATTACTTCAGTTTTTTGAAATACTAGTTTAATTGAAGAATTAAAATAATTTTCCTTAATATCTGATCATATAATGCGAGAAACATTAATAACTTTTTATGGCTTATAGATTATTTTTATGGCTTTGATGATTTGATAATTTTCTGCCAAATAGGAACTAGTCAGAATCTTCCAATGAGGAAACCTTTCCTGATTTAACTCATTATGCGCCCACAAGCAACGATCATAAAACAACCCAGTGCAACAAGTAAAATACTTAAATTGCTCACATCGAGTGCGAGCTCTCATATCCCGAATTTTGTTGAAACACCAAACGTTCCCTTGTATTTACCAATATCGGAAAGAGTCTTTTGTTCAACTAGTCCGACTTTCGTAGATTCTGTATGCTTCAGGTGAAACATTAGCAATTTATTACTTTCATTAATTATATTACCGAATAGCTGTCGTAGGGAGAATAGAATTACATTAAAGGTCCTTTTTTTTTCAAATATTTCCATTCCTTAACAGTAAATTTAAGGTTACATGTTTCTATATTTAATATTGGAGCATGCAAACGTCTTCGTAACGTTTTTATAAAAACAGAAAAATATTCTGCTTCGAAATAATTCTAAGCAGAAACATTATTTATTCGTTAAAGGAGAAAAATATAAATTTTTATAAATGAATACATTTACTACTTTGCTTATAGCCTAGGAACGTTTACTCATGCCTTCGGAGCGATTTCGTTATCTCTAATACAAATAAGCAACGTTAGAGAAGTTGAAGAAATTGTCTAGCATTTAGTACTTTTACAACACAAATAGAGAAAAGATCCTGAGGGACCCTTCTGTGTTTATATTATATGAATAATTTTTCAAATTCTTGGATACGCTGAAAAAATATTGATAAACTTTGCATTTATTTCTTTGATGATGTGCTGACATTAGTACTGCATGAAAGCGCTCAGATTTTATAGCTAAATATTTCTAAGCCAAAGATTAGGCAATAAAGACTGTCATTTATAAAATATTTTGCATTTGTTTATTGACTATATAAACATATAATACACTTAATAATAAATAAATAATATTTATACAACATAATGAGTTAAAATAAAATCCACAATTCGGTATGAACAATTGAACTGATATAAATAAATTCATGTAATGTAAAATATTTATTGTGAAATGAAATGCAATAAAATAGAAGCCATATAAGAACGACCAATGAGCTTTATGCTCTTACAGGTTGTCAAATTAAATTATTAGTTATTAATGATATTCATTTTTATAATACAGAATTAAAGGTTTAAGAGTGAAAAAATTAATAATTTTAGATTTATTCATTAATGACATGAAATGAAGTGAATAATGAAATAAAGACTCAATATTGTGTATATGCAATAATCTTTGCTTATTTTTTATTTTAAATATATTTTCATTTCTTTCTTCCCTTATATTTTTCGGTAATTTATTAAAATTTTGTAGAACTAGAATCATGAAATAAATATGGATAATTTCTTTTCTTGAAAAAGGTACATAATAAATTTCTCTATTTCTAAGACTTATTTTTATATGTTGTAATTTTAAGAAATCTGGGTTTTTAAACACAAACATAAGGATTTTATAAATATATAATTGTCTTAAATTCAAAATTTCATTTTCAATAATTATATTTTTTAAATTCGTAATTTGGTTATTCATAATAACCTTCAGAATTCTGTTTTGTAACGTTATTAATTTATTTAAAGAATTAAGATATGTTCATCCGTAACTATTTAAACAGTATTGTAAAGTAGATTGAATCCATGAATAATAAAGTGTTATTAGAAAGGAAGTATCTACAATTTCCTTTAGATGATATATTCTAATTAGGAAATATCTTAAACGTTTTGCAATTATATTTGTATGACTATTCCACTTCAAATTGTTATCAATAGTAATCCCCAAATATTTGTATGTTTGAATTTGTTTAATTTTTGCACATGTACATACAATATTATTATTATAAATAAATCTATGATATATGATTTTATCTTTGAAATAACTCTTGTTAGTGAGACTGAAATACATTGAATACGATTTTTCGATATTTAATGTAAGATGATTTTATGAAACCATAACTGAATTTTTTTAAATCATGAGATATAGTCGATTTCAATTCTTCAAAATTATTACTTCTATATACTATAGCAGTATCATCAGCATAGGATATAGGATATCCATTTAAGTTATTAAAAGAGAAAACATTGAAATAAATCAGGAATAAAATAGGTCCTAAATCTGAGCCCTGAGGCACTCCTTTAGTAAGCAATAAGGGAGAACTTTTTGTGTTTTCTATGTCTACAATTTGTTTGCTATCTGTAATATATGATTTAAACCATTTTAGCGTATTTCCTCTAACACCAATGTAATTAAGTTTCTGCAATAAGATATCATGATTTACAGTATCAAATGCTTTTGCAATGTCTAAAAAAATTACCATAGTTTTTTGAGAATTATTTATAACATTAAAACAGTAGGGGTCCTTTCCAGCACTGCATGATCTGAACTCTTATGTTCTCTAAACCCAAATTGCGATTTATAAAAAAATGATGAATTATTCAAAAATTTTATAAGTCTGTCGTTTTTCTGCCTAGGTCCTGCCATCCTCTCAGACCTTCTACTCTGGCATATAAACTGACAGGCTCCTGTCAGACCTCTGTGGCCACCAGCTCTTGAGGGGGTATTTATTTTTAGCCATTCCATGGCCGAGTGGTTAGCGCGCTTGGCTACTGATCTAGATGATCTGGGTTCGAGCCCCGGATAAGGCATGGCTGTTTGTGTCGTTTCTCTGCTGAGATCCTGCCATCCTCTCAGATCTTGTACTTTGGCATATAAACTGACAGGCTCCTGTCAGACCTCTGTGGAAAGCAGCTGCTTGAGGGGGTATTTATTATTTATTATTTTATTTATTTTTCATTATTGTTTCGATAACTTTTGAAAAAATAGGTAATATAGAGATTGGTCTATAGATATTTAAAATATTTTATCCCCTTTTTTGTATGTAGGCTTTACAACAGCAGTTTTCAATTGGTTTATAAAAATACCAAAATTGAACGATATATTTATGATTTGTGTTAAAAATGTTGCATGGTATTTATTAATGATTTTTAATATTTTTTGACTTATATTATCAAATCCATAAGCTTTATTTTCATTTAAATTGTCTATAATATTATTCAATTCAGCTTCATCTGTCTTTTTTTAAAAACATGGAATATTTGTAATTTAAGATAGAGGGATAATTATGAAAGTTAATAGTTGTGTCATTATTCTAATTATTAAGATGAGTGAAATGATAATTAAAGTCATTAGTTAATTTTACTACATCAGTATACACTGGTAATGTTGAATCATGAGTTTTTTCATTCAAAATTTGCTTTACACATTTCCATTGTTTTCTTGTATCTTTTTTACATTTTTTAAATTCAGTTTCATAATATTTTTTTAAATATCTTATTTTTGAAACCATGTTATTTCTAATTGTTTTATAATCATCATTATATTGCAATATAAATGGATATTTTTTTGTGTCTTAAAAATGATTTTTCTCTTTTTTTAATCAAAATAATTATTTCATTAGTTATCCAAGGATTACCATTAATTTTTATACTTCTATCATCAATATCCTGTGTTTGTGTGTTGTTTAATATTACATTATTAACTAAATATATAAAAGTTTGATATATATATTTAATATTTGAATCATCAATTTGATCTAATTTAGAATTTAAATATTTTATCTTAGTTCCAAATTTTTAAAATTGATACTAGTTCTTTGAGATATTTTATGTTTTTGTTTCATTTTCGTATTAAGTTTAAAACTTTTTAAAATTAAAGTATAGTGATCTATTATATCATTTAGAAATAGCGCACCTTTGTAATCATATATCTTATTTTCTCTAATAAAGATATGATCAATGCAACTTTTAGAGTGATTAGAAATTCTTGTATAGTCGTTTATGAAAAATTCAAATCCATTTGCTGATAATATATTGAAATATTCATTAGTATTATTGATATCATTACTTATATCAATATTGATATCTCCAATAAATAAAACATTTTTGTATTTAATAGTATGTAAATTGAATCTAGTTCTTCCAGATAATCATGAGTTGAATAATTATGATCCCTATATAAATCCATAATATAAAGATCAGTTACTTTATCATATACATTTATATTATCAGCAGTGGTCATTTCAATGTTAATATGAAAATAAAATATTGTTTTTTTAAAATAAAAGATTATGCCACCTGATTTATTGTAATCTCTACATTTAAAAATCATTTGAAATCCTATTATATTAAATAAACTGATTTCATCATCTTTTACCCATATTTCACTTAATATTATAATATCTAAGTTGTAATTAACAGTAGACAATAAAATTAATAATTCATCAAAATGTTATCTTAAGCTACGAATATATAGGTGAAGTATATTAAAGCAATTGTATAAATCATGTCTAATAAAATTACCAAAGTCTATTTTATTTTCAAATTTAGAACAGTCATTATTATTAATAATTTATTCATAAATATTCATAATTTAAAGAATATTAATTAAATCATTAACATTTGTTATAGTAACACTCTAGAATTGTCATTTTTTCTCATATACACTTTTCCTTCTTTAGTCCATATATATTTGAAATTGTGTTCGTAACGAAACTGTTTAACTTCATAGAATAGTTTCTTATTGAACTGGGTTAAATGTTCGTTAATGAAGATTTTTGGTTTGATAAATCTGGAAGAGATCTCATTTGCGTTGATTTTTTTTCTTTTTTTTAACAACTTGAAGAAATCTGTTTCGTTGGTCTTTGCACTTGAACTTAACTATAATAGGCTTTATTTTGTTTTTTACTTTCGTTGGAATTCTGTGTATTGGTTCAATAGCAACTTCTTCTTTAATGTTAAGATGATTTGTTAGAGATTGAAAAATATCATATATATTTTCATTTCTGTCTTCTGGAATACCTAATATTTCAATAATAGAGTTTTTAGAATATTGTTCCAGATCGTTTAATTGTATTTTCATCATATTCATGTCATCCTTTAATTGGGAATTTTCATTTCGTAGGCTGAAATTTTCTTTCTTTATGTCTTTAATTTCAGATTTTAATTCATTAATAGTTTTGTTTAATTCTATTATGTAATCAGAATTGAATTCTAAGGATTTTTTAATGTCTTTAAATTCTTCCTTTATATATTTGTTATTTTTAACAAATTCCCCACGTATACAATCAGTAATGTCTTTTTTCAGTACAAAACTGCTATCAGAAATAACTGTATGTGGTTGTAAATCATGTTTAATATTTAATTTGTGAATAGTTAGATTGTCATGATAATTATTAGTCTCTCTACATCTCACATCTGTATCACAGTAATGCCAGGGAGAAAGTTTGCTTGAGTAATGCATCTTACAGATTTTTTTAAACAAAACAGTTATCTTAAAATAATTCTTCAAGTGAAATGTACACAAAAAATATTATCATTGAAGTTATAATTTCTACAAAGGAATCATTAGTTTACAAGAATTGAATATATTGACGAAATAATGAGCTTGAGTTACCGACATACGATGACATATGAGCATGTAGGAATAAGAATATCACGTGTGTTCATTCTGAAGTCGATTTAAAAGCAAAGTACAGCAAAGTTCTTAACGATTTTCCAGTCCCTTTGAGAAATATTGGAAATCAAACTATGTTGTAGGAATTATAAAAGAGTCCAAAACTTATTCAAATCATACCTCGTACATTAATGAATCAATCCTCAAATCCAGCAACAAAACAATCAAACCAAACGGGAATAAATAACAGAAATAACGGAGCACAAAACCAATAGAACCATCAGCTTAAAAGCTGTTGCCACTTTATTTTGTGTAAAATTGTGCGTAAAAGTATTTAGTGATAAGAAGAAGAATCTACTTTTCCAGACAAATATATTGTTATATATATATATATTGCTGTATATCATGTGATGCAGGGCCTGATCTAGAGAGAGAAATAAGCCTTTGAAAATTCTCTGAAGGGTAATGGAAGCAGAAAGTTTAAGCTTATGTATATTTCCCGCATTTTTCAATCAATTTTTAAATAACTATAAATAGACGAGGAAAAATGTTTCGCTGAAATGAAAATACAGTCTTTTGCCCCACCCACCCTTCTTTTTTTACTTTTTTTTTGGCTCGATAGCATCATTCCCCTCCCCTTCCCCACTTAAGTAATTAAGTGGGGAAGGGGAGGAAGGGGAGAGGACTTTTCTAGATCCGTGCCTGATGTGTTATATAAAAATGATTATACTTTAAATTTTTGAAGCATGCTAGCAATATAGAGAGTCAAAAGGAAAACTTTCTTTTACATTTAAATTAATTACTAGATTGTGCAACAGAGTATAATATACAGGGTGAGTCAAAACTCTTGGGCCAAACTTTAACGGGTGATAGAACACACCTAAACAAGCACTTTTCGTCATACAATGCATAGTCGGAACTCAAATGATGAAGCGCTAGGGGTTAGCAGTTACTGTGTCAGGAAATGAAGAAACTCAAGAATGACAGAAGAGGCTTGAAACAATTGCAGACATTACAGAACAGAAAGTATAGAATTTTATTGAACAAATTGCAGAAAATGCTCAAAAGAGCGACCACCATCATTAATGCAAATGTGAAGACACCTTCGACGTAGTGATCGGCCTACATGGGCGAAAACACCAGTCATTTCTCGTACAGCGGCAGCGGCAATAGAAATCCTGGCAACAAGGTCCTCATTAGAATTGATGGGGCTATCGTAGATGAGGCTTTTCATATGGCTCCATAGGAAAAAGTCCTGACATGAGAGATCGGGCGATCGTGGCGGCTAAGCGATGGGACCACCCCAACCAATCCATCGTCCTGGAAATGTTGCATCCAATGCGTTGCGCATATCCACGCTGAAATGGGATAGCGCTCCGTCGTGTTGGAACCACATACATGTTTGACTGTTTGCTGGAACAGGTTCAGTAATTCTGGCAAGACTTATTGTAAAAATACGAGGTACATTCTCCCTTCAGTCGGGCTGGCAGAAGGTTTGGGCCAATCAAATGGTCATGGAGGATTCCAGCCCAAACATTTATGGAGAAACGCCGCTGGTAAGAATGTGGACGTATGGCATGTGGATTGCTGGTGGTCCACACATGTGAATTGTAAGTATGAAAAATGCTCTCACGTGTAAAGGTACATTCGTCAGTGAATAAGACATGTGCATCAAAGTCTGGTTGCGCTGCAGTCTGCTGCAGGAACCACTGTGCAAAAACCACACGAGGCCGATAATCTGCAGGTGTCTAGGCCCTCTGTGCATGCTAGGGGTGTAATCATTCGTCTCGTAGAACTCGCCACACCGTCGATTGGGGCACACTTACGGCATGGGAAATTGCTCGCGTGATACATTCGGAACGATCTCCGACCCTACATAGAATTTCCTCTGTAACACATGGCGTCCTCACACTCCTTACACGCCCTGTATGCTGCAAGCCACTGACAAAGGAGCCCGTTTCCCACAGATACAGGTGCAATCGCTGAAAGGTTTTACGATCAGGCACGCATATGGTCGGAAAGCGCTCCCGGTATAGTCTTAGGGCTTCCTTCGCATTCCCGTCCGCTGCTCCGTACGTAAAATGCATGTCCGCCTTCTCCTGATTCGTTAAATAATCCATCCGTTCTGCAATACACGGTAGAAATGACGAGTGCGAAAACCAGCGCTTATAAATGTTCACTTGAAAGCGCCCTCTAATGCTTCACTTCTTGAGTTCCGACCATGCATTGTATGACGAAAAATGCTTGTTTAAGTGTGTTCTATCACCCCTTATTAAAGTTTGACCTAAGAGTTTTGAATCACCGTGTATATACTCATGATTTTTTCAAAATGTTTTTGGAATATTTTGCTCTAAATCATTTCCAGAACTTCTGAGTCTGATCCATATGAAGCGAACTCGCCATATTTATCAATTTGTGATGTGAACACGACTTCAATCACCGCAGCACATCATTGTGCAATTTAGTACATGGTAGTTCAATTTACAGTCTAATTACCCATTATAACTAAGTTATTCAACTAATAATTCTGGTTTTTTTAGGAAACATACCAATTTTTCTGCTTTCGATAACCATGAAGAAAACATATTATTACTTTTCATTAACCCTTCATAAGCTGAAAAATGCAAGATATTTTCGATTTATGTGAATATAAATTTTATTAAAACAATTTCAATATAATTGTTCGTATTGTTTCTGATTTTCCATTATCAGAAATTGCATATTATATCTTTTACGCTATATTATTACATTGCATATTCAAATTTTCTTTTTATAACTAAAAAATCTAGCAAGAGATTAAAAAACAAAGGATGGCAATACACAGAGACAAAATAAAAAAATAGAATTTCTAAGAAACTGTGATTATTACTTTTATTAATAAAAAAACATAACTCATATAATTCTTACAAATACGAAGATGACTATTTATTATTGGAAACTACTTTTTATAGCTTGTTATTTGTTCTTTTTTTTATCAGCGTACTTTCCACTACTAAAAGCATCTGCGAAACACTTTAATATCTATTCGGTCCCATTCCCCTTTTTACCTTTTCCATAATATATCAACAGCCTATAGTCGACGTTACCCAGAGCGCATTTCAAGGGTCCAATGCTCAAACATCCGTGGGTGAAACATCTAGTGACTTCATAGGAATGTCATCGAATGGTGTTGCTCGGATTCCGGTTTCCTCTGAAAACAGCAAATTTTGAAATATTCGCGATTTTGCTGTTAACTAATCTTTGCACATAATTAAGGTTTTATTACTCTTCTTGATTACTCTCTGACCGAACTATAGAAATTCCTAACCACAAAATAACTTTGTGTCGTAATCAAGTTAAGCAACTTTACCTTTTCCATTTTAATGTTCAATTTATCTTCCGTGGTTTGCCTCTTCCTTAATTAGCGAATCAGGCTTTGAGTCTAGAGCGAACATCCACTTTCCAGACAGAAATTGCTCTCTCCGCAATTTAGTCTCAGGGTCGTAAACATTGCTTGATATTCGTGGTGTTAAAATTTACCTCATTTCAAGTTGTTTGGTTTATTGCTTTCTGTAATATGTGAAAAGCAACGAACTTCTTTAAATTTCATCGTTTAGCAATGAGTTATCCTATATACACTGCTCGACATAGAAAACGCCAGACCACGCACGAAAGGAAACGAAACTCCCCCCATATGTAGACATGTAAGTGGGAAAGATGTGATTTAATTTCTGAGGGATTACATGAATGCAATGGGCTGTGAGACAGTATAATGTGGCCTGAGTCAGTAGGCTGCAGGACCTCAATGCTGGGCTATACATTCTGCAACAAGGAGTGGTATCAAATGGAAAAGTCACAGGATGGTGTGAAGAGGTATCACGGATCCATGCATCGTTGACCTGTGTCCATAATTCATCGACATTGCAAGGGTTGTGCAGAGGCATGAAATCGACTGCCAATGACGTCCCACATATTCTTTATTGGGAAGAAAACTGGGGATCGTGCTGGCCAAGGCAGCACCTGTACAATTTATAGGCAATGTCTGCTGATGTTGCCAGTGTGTAGGTAGGCGTTATCGTGTTGAAACTGGGCGTGAAGGATAACATGGAGATACGGTAACAAAACGGGCCTCATCAACGTATTGTCGTGCTCTTATTGACCTACTATGCATACGAGGGGTGAACGGCTGTTGAAACATATAGAAACCCACACCATTTAGTACATGGTAGTAAATGGTGAAATTTAAAAAAAAACATCACACCAGGCTGAGGACGGATACGATGCTCACGGATGGCAGCAAGATCATCCTGGTGGCCACGTTGTCTCCAAACTCTTAATCAGAGATCGTCAGTGCTGAGACAGAAGCGAGATTCGTCCCTGAATATGATATGGTTCTCTTCTTCCTGCCACACATGTCTTGCACAATGATGTGCTGCGGTGAGTGGCAGTCATTGCAATGGTTGGCCAGAGCGCAAACCTGCCGCAGATAATCTGCGATTCACAGTCCGGATCAACACGATGATATCCATAGCTGCCTGTACAGTGCATCGAATGTCATCCATTGTGAATTTTGGGGGTGCTATGGCTTATTGTTGAATGCAGCTATCGAGGTTTTGGGACGTCTGTCTATGTGCACCACTCTCACTAGGACAATGCACGTTACCTTCTTGCAACCACTGTCACCAAAATCGGTCGACAGTTGTTGCATCCCGATGTGTTTCTGCTGCGATATAACGTAGGGACTAACTAGCCATATGTAGCCTATGGTGAAGCCTGTGGTAAAGGTGTCCGCCATGGCATTCTCATTCCTTACATGTGCTTTCCCACTGAGATCACTCTGATGCAATGGTCCACCCGCCCAGATGCGCGGATTCGCGGAGCAGTTTTGCCCTGTTATCTCCCTCACTTATCATGTGATTGGTTCGCAACTGGACTCATTTACATAACCCAATTGTCTACACATATACCTATTTGCATGGCGCTCCACTGAGATCACTCTGATGCAATGGTCCACCCGCCAGATGTGCAGATTCGCGGAGCAGTTTTGCCCTGTTATCTCCCTCACTTATCATGTGATTGGTTCGCAACTGGACTAATTTACATAACCCAATTGTCTACACATAAACCTATTTGCATGGCGCTCCGATGAATATTTCCTGTTGTAGCATTTTCTATGTCGAGTTTAAAGTTAACAGAGGTTTAATATACAGGGCGTCCATAAAGACTATTTACAATTTAAAAAATTTATTAAAAATCAAAATGAAAATATAAATATTTGGAAATTATTACAAAATGGGAAGTATATTTTTTTTCCATCATTTAATACACTTCTATATGGGCACCATTGGTTGCACGAAGCACATCAAGACCGTACTCGATTTCTTGCCATTTTCGCTGTAGCATAGCCTCATCGATGATGGCAATGGCATCAGTGATCTTTTGCTTTAGGTCAGTGATGTCCCGTATCTTTGTTCGATACACGATATCTTTAACATATCCCCATAGAAAGAAGTCCGGGGGAGTGATATCTGGTGAATGAGGTGTCCAGGGAATTGGGCCATCCCTTCCAATCCACCGGTCTGGAAATGTTTGATTTAGGAACCCACGGATTTGCAGTCCCCAATGTGGTGGTGCACCATCTTGCTGGAAAATGATGGTTGGTTGAAGGTCATCTAGTTGTGGTGCCACATATTCAGTCAAAAGGTCAAAGTAAACATTTGCAGTAATTGATGCCTCGTTGAAGAAAAATGGACCAAAGATTCGATTGCACATGATCCCCCACCACACATTAATCTTTGGACTATCTGTGTGAAGTTCACTAGTCACATGGGGGTGTTCTGATCCCCAGATTCTCACTTATGTGTGTTCAGTTTCCCTGAGGCAAGAAAGGTTGCCTCATCACTAAAACAAACTCGGGTGAGGAACGTTTCATCCTCAGAAATTCGTCCCAGCATGTTAACTACAAACTTTTTTCGTCTTGGTTTACCATTTTGCTCGAGTGCCTATAACAGTTGCACTTTGTAAGCGTATAATCGCAAGTTCTTGTGTAGGACTTTGTGCACTGTTGAACGTGGCAGCTCTAACTGTCTGGCAGCAGTACGGATGGACGTTGTGGGAGATCAACTAAAGGTTTCTCTTACACGATCGATGTTTTCCTCAGATGTTCTTGGTCGTCCACTCCTCCCTTTATCCAACACTGTCCCTGTCTCCATATATTTCATGTGTCATGCACGAATTGGCGGACGTGTCGGTGGACCTCTTCCATACTTTGTTCTGTAGTTTCGCTGAGTCTGCGTATCCGATTTCGTTTTAATAAACCATGATACACATTGTGCCTTCTCTTGAGGAGTAGCCATTTTTAAGAGTTTCTTTAAAAAATTCCTCTTTCATCAACGTGGTACCTGAAATACACAAATGCAATGTGATTAAAAACTTTGATAACCTCTTAGTATATAAAACAAATTTAATTAAGATATGTCATCAATTGCCTTTGTAATAATTTTTTTAAATTGTAAAGAGACTTTATGGACACCCTCTATATACCTTTCAAAACTTAATGCTGACACAAATCGTATTTTCAGAATGCAATGCAATTAATGAAAACAATATTTCTTTCACAAAACTCTGAAAAAATTAGCTTTAAGACGGAAATGTTTAATATGTTGGACATCTTATCAGTTGATAACTTATACAAATATATAATTATCTTTAAATATTAATTTTATAAAGATTTCAGAAACAAAAAAATCTTTTTTTATTTTAGAGTTATTATAGTTACCAACAAAAAAAACAGTTGATTTCTTGTAAGGAACTTTTTCTATGGAAAAAAAAAACTAATAAGAAATATGAAGCACTAATGATCATTTTTATTACTTAAAATTACAAACAGCTATGGGCAAAATATCAAAGCAAACCCAATACCATCTGTATGTAATACAATGTGCTGCATCTACAGGGTTTAAGAGCTATTCCAATGTGTAAACGGAAAAAAAAATGGTTTTCTGAAAATGTGGAATAAAAAACTGATTTACTGATGTTGATTATAACACCCGCCGCCGTTTTTAGATTATCGTAGAATTTCGCATACCATTATACCAGCATTGATCATGCTCGATCTGTTGTTCCTGTTATGGAAAAATTGCCTGCAGCGTACCTTCCGTTACAAAAAGCTTCTGCGAAGCATTATCATAACTACTCGGTCCCATTTCTCTTTAACCTTTTTCCATAATCCCTCAACAGTGTACAGTCGACGCTTACCCAGAGTGTGTTTCAAGAGTCCAAATACTGAAACGTCTATGTGCGAAACATCTAGTGACTTCACAGGAATGACGTCGAATGGTGTAGCTCGGATTCCCGTTTTCTCTGCCATCCGTTGAAGATAGATTATGTGTGTATAGAGGCTGAGGTATGACGAACTACATTGAGGTAAGCTTTGCCTTGATGTGACTTTACGGTGTTTGTGTCCATAACATAAAACAGCAGGCATTTGCTATCGTTATACTGTCTCCACAGGTGTTTCTGATAGTAGAGGGAGTTAATTTCGGTGTTTTTTCCACTCTTCTGATTTGCAACTTCCCGTTATAATACCCAGCAATGACTACGAAATATTTGGAAAAACCTTCAGCACTTTTTCTGTACAACTTGTGATAGGCTGACTGGGGCTTGCTGCACCTTTCTAGGTAGATGTATCACTCGTCCAATGTGACGACATATTTCTATTTGCCACCAGTTAGGTAACGTTCATCTAGCTTGCAGCAATTGGTTTGCCGTTCCTTTATGTAACAAGGCAGCAACTTGTGGACACTAGAGGTCCTATATAGTTAAAGGCTGGCCATATCAGTGACTGACTGTCATTAGTTGATTGAGTCACATGGTTTATGGGTGCCGTGTATTGTCATAATAGTGAGACGAAAGTCTATGAGTGAGTGTGCATATCTTCTCAGTTGTTATAGTTTTATACATTTCTGCAGCTTTTTTTGCCTGTAAAAGCTTCTATTGCATTTGGGTGTAAAAATTCCACTCGTAGCAATAAATTAATTAAGATTTTTTCAAGATATTTTCATCAGAAGACAGCAATGGCTGTAAAAGTGAAACGAGCTAAATGAAAACTAGCAAATAATTTCTTTTTAATTCGTTTGCCAAACGAGCTAAAGTTTTCACTTTGTCGTCTGACTATGCCAATGTTGGTTCGTCGAATAAATGAAAATTTCTGTTTCATTTATCTTTTCTTAATTTTTTAGGATAGATGACGATAAAATGTTACGATTAATAATTTTGAAATCTTCCAGTAGCTTTAATAGCGTCCTCTAGCAGTGGAAAAGAGGGAAATAGTAAAATTTCAAACGAATATTGCAATCGAATCATCCATCAGTTGCAATTTCCAGTGTTAGAGAGTGCGAAAAGCGGTAACTTGAAACTAAAATAGCGGTCTCTAGCGGCAGAAAAACCTGGAAAATGCCAATTTTTTAAACGAATATTGCAAACGATCTATATATGCTAGGAATTTAAAATTTTGGAGTTATGCTGTAATGATCAAGTTGTTTACACTAATATTGTAGATTTGTCGCCTTATGCCAAAGTAGTGTTGGTAAAACGTAATTTTATGTTTTAAGAGATAAATTAAAAATATTTTTTGTGTTGTACAGGCACTAATAAAAGTTTAAGTGTATTTTCTCAATCGCCCATTAGTTCGAATTTTCACTGTTAGAGGGTACTGAATCTGTAAAATAACTAGAATGAGATTTCCATGTGCACCAGAGGCGATATGCGTATATCGCCTCTGGTGCACATGGAAATCTCATTTTCAAAGAAAATGAAGTTTTCCTTTGCCTACGCTTTCAATCTTTAAAAGTTTTAATTCGAGCTAATGGATGACGAGGGGTGAGGGGAGAATAAACACATTATTATTTTTAGTAATTTTAGTTCTTAAATTTAAAAAGTTACTTTTCTCAAACCTCTCTGAAAAAAGGGGCAGATTATTGCTGTTAGTACAATATTTCTTGAAACTCTACCGTCGAAATTTAAAATTACCATAAACAGATCACTCGAAACATTCGTTACAAGTTTTGCCCTTTGCATATTTAGTGATCTCTAACTATAAAAATTAGAACTACCTTTGAAAATGTGAATTATAATATATCATTAATAACAACTAAAAAAAAAAATGTTTTCCAATTATCTTTAAAACAATGCAGTTCCGTGTCCTACCTATGCTGGGGGTAAGGGTCAACTCATTGTTGTCAGTGGAATCTTCAGGACCCTCACATTCCACCACCAAAATCTCAAATTTCTAGCATAACTATATCGTTTGCAATTTTCATTTTAAACTTCGGAAATTAAAGCAATTTCCACCGTTAAAGGGCGCAATTACATCTTTTGGGAGATTTGGAAAGTGCAAATCGTAATATTTCATGAATACCTTTCTAACACAAAAATATTTTTTTTATTTATCTCTAAAAACACAATTTTCTAGTAAAACAAAACGTTGTATTCCCCCTCCTCCGGTCTAAAGTATCAACTCATTGCTGCCAACGGTAACTTCACATTCCAACACCAAAATTTTAAATTTCTAACATAACTACATCGTTTGGAATATTTGTTTGAAATTTTGGAATTTTGAACTGTTTCCACAGTTATACGGTGCAGTTATATTGTTTGTGAGATTCGAAAAGTGCAGATCGGAATATTTCGTTAATGCCTAGCCAACACAAAAAATAAATTTTTATTTATCAGTGTAACAAAAACATTCGATGTCTACAGACGGACAGATAGAAGACAATGAAATTATTATCTCTTTAAAAAAATCCCATAAATCTACTTTATCTACTTTTCTTTTGCAACCTTTTTCTAAAGTGCTTCCAAGTTGGGTTGGGTTGTTTTACCTCTGAGCGGCACTTTTTTGCACACCATGGGCTAAATGGCCAGGTCACATGGACCCCGAAGGCTCAGAGAAGGTTGGGAGAGGGGACTCACTGGAACAGCTGTTGGGAGACAGATGGTAGCCTCCCGTCAAGGCCATCCAGCGTGTTCTTTGACGTGCACAGGGTATGGCTCTCCCGCACACGGGGCCACGACTTAACGTTCCATCCGACGGACGGCGGCCTTTCCAAGCCCATCGGTGTCCCCTACTGACCGTGGGCAGGGCGGGGAATTTTGCGGAGATAAATTTCAACGCTGACCCAGCTGGGACTCGAACCTGGGAACTACAGATTACGAGCCTGGCGCGCTACCGATTGAGCCACCCCCGCCCTTAAAGTGCTTCCAATCGTGAAAAATGAAATATGTATCAAATTTGACCCTACCCTTTTCGGAAATCCATTAGCATTCGTACAATACCATTCACCTTTGCATGCCAAACAATCTGAGCGATGACAAAACACGGCGTCCAATTCTGAGATGGCCAATTTTGAGAATAGCTTTGAGATGGCTTCTACCTATATAGGGCCTCTAGTGAACATGGGATTTGTAAGTGACACGATATGTCTCGGATGATATTATGGACATCAACTGGAATATCTTGGTGGTTTTGGTGATAATTCTCTGGGTTGCAGGGTTTTTGTCCACTGACCATTGTGCAGACATTCTTGATAATATATGGTGTGGTGAGCCCTCTAAGCTTTTTCAATGTACTTGCAACATTTCCCAAGGAATGTCTCTTATGCACTGTTTTATCACATATATGCCCTTTTGAGAAGTGATAAATCCTCTGGCTTGGCACATCTTTAGAATTTAAGACTTTGAATACTGTCGATGGAAAGGGCAATGCTATACTTATCCCAAAACCTGTCGATCCTCTGAGGCATAGACTCACAAAACGGTACTCGCATAACAATTGAGCCTCATTCACCGTTGCCATAATTTATTCGTTATGGATTGCGAGGTACATTGCATTTGAAATCAGCATCGCGTAACCTAATCAACCTCAGTATTGTATCTATTAATATAGATGATTGTGAGTGATTGGCTAATGGCTGATGGATGACAGGGGATCCTGCTAATTTTAACTACGATGCACAAATGGTTCAGTTCCGAAAATTTTCACCTAGGGCTACTCCGGGTCGTACATCTGGGAAAAATCCGAAATTTAACCTCAGATGTGTCCTTCAAGGTCAAATGGAGGTCACATAGAGGTCGATCTTGTTCTATAAGTGCTAAAAACGTGAAAATTGGTGTCCGGGGGGTGTTTCGCTTTCCAGATCTCAGACATGTTACGAAATTTCAGATACAGTCGATCTTTCATGGTCAAAGGTCAAATCTAGTCCTACCACCGTTAGAGAGCTATACATTGGTCCCTGGGAGTATTTTGAGTCGTAGATATTAGAAATGTTGTGGAATTTGGGATGCACGGGATCCTTAGAAGTCAAAAGTGAAATATAGATTTACCAGAGTTAGAGGGCTAAATATTGATAGTTGGGGGTATTTGAGTTGTAGATTTCAGAATTTATACCAATATTTGGCATAATTTCTATTCTTTGAGATCAAAGGTCAAATTGTGATATACTGGTGATGGAGGGTAAAACATTGGGAAATAGAATTATTTCAGTCAGTAGGACTTAGTAAGAGGAATTTTCACATTTGGTATTACATTGAAGCTCACACAAGGCAGAAGTGACAGGTTAGAAATCAAGAGGTGACGAAGGCATTGATCAATTTCTACTACTTAATTATTTGCCTGACATTGCTTGTGTCACCCCGCAAATTTTTCTCTTTGAAATATGCAATATCAAATAATATCCACGTGGAATAAATTAACAATTGCTGCCAATTATAAATTCTCAGGACTACATATTAATAATTGCTGGATTTTTTTATTAGAATTTATTAGAAGTAATTTTTAGGTTCAAATTAGAAGTAACCCATTAGTTAGTCACACGTAGTCCCGTGCTTTGCCACTTTAGCTGAATGGAGAATTTATTTGTGGAGAATCGACCAGGATACGATTTTTGTTTAAAAAATAACAAAAGATACATTTATTAAATATATGAAGATGACAGAATTCCAGCGAAGTCTAAAAAGTCTATGAATTCACTTTACAATAATCAGTAATAATCCCCGTAAAATGTATCAAATCTAATTTAAAGTAACAACAATCAGCTTAAAGTTCAAGCCAAATAAAATGTATCTACCTTATGAGGAGCAATGAATGATTACCGAGAGAAGAGCTAGATTACCGAAAGATCATTGTAGTGCACACGGAAACCAGTATTAAAAGAGGACTTCCACGTGAGATCACTGTGCTCATGGTTCTGGCCAAAGCAATGCAAATTTTGAATGAATTTTGGCAACATTACAATTAAAATAAATTGGTGATTTCTCTCACTTTGAAATTATGTAGGGCTTATTATGTATTACCTTTCCCCCAAACCATGGTCTAAATCAGTCCGGTGGAATTGGACGTTGCAGAAGAAAGCGAAAGACATTATATTATCGGACCGAACCCAGGTCCTGTAAGCTCTCCTCTATCGCACCACCTCGACATTCTTTGTCCAGGCGTATTGGGATGGGAGGATTTCCCTGATGATTCCCGGATTCCAATGAATAATTAGATGCACTCCTCACTAAAAAGACATGGCATCCCATATTACATTTACAGAATGAAATTTGTTCTGAGCGGTTCTGTAGTGCAGAACTGGTGCTCGAAAAACCGACAATTCGTAGAAGGATGTTGAAATGCTGCGTCATGTGAAGTAAGAAAAACTTCTCATCTGGGTCCTAAGTCTCAACGAAACGAACTCATCTTACATCATCACGCGGATGAATTTTGACACCACAAAATGTTATAGTATTGGAGGGAGGAAGGACGCCAGTTAAAGATTTGTCTCAGTCAACACGAAAAATGTCTGCACTAGAAAAGTATAATCAAAAGAAAAAAATATTGATAGATCTGCGAACCTATCCCTTGGGTCTTTAACTCAATAAAATATTAAAATATAATGGGTGCAACATAAATGCTGCACAATTTCACGTACGCCTTCTAGGGTTAAAATAAGAAGACAAAATGCTCTAAACATCAGTCTGGAAACGTTATATTTGATTCTTCTTTTTTATTCAGTGATCATCAGGTTAATTTGCAGCCGCTGTCGTCGATGTTGTATTCTTCGAACACTGGATAGAGGAGAAAAATTGTCTTGTGTGGTGGAATCGAACCCTCGACCTCCTGATATCATATCAGGCGCTCTGACCGCTGAGCAACCGACCACTGATCAATATTTACCTTTTTGTTGTTAAGTTTCATACCCAAGTTTCAAGTAAAGTTTATGATTGCAGATAAAGCCTCCAACAAAAGGGGAAATCTTGATCAGTGGACGGTAGTTCAACGGGCAGAGACCTTACATGTTATCAAGAGGTCGTGGGCACGAGACAATTTTTCTTCTTCACCAGGTTATCGCAGAATAAACAGCGAAGATAGTAATTTCAAATAAAGGTATATTAAAAAATTATGGAATGCAAATTATGTTACAATAAATGTCCAAAGTAGCATCCCTGTGTGTAGATTATGGCCTTAGTTCTTCGCTGTAATAATAATCGTAAAACACATTTAGATTCCTAGAGTGGGAACAATGATTTCACGGTTAACTTCTGCACGTTGCTGGGGTCTGCTAGGCCCAGAACATCTGTTTCATCAACCAAGCTTTCCAAATGACCACACAGAACTCTCTTTATAAGAAACCTTCTGACTATCCTTCCTTGGATGTACTTGAACATCTCTTCTGATATTATTTGGGTTGTTTGAAGCTGATTGAGATAACAGAATGGTAGATATCAAAGAAAATGGGCATCTCATAGATTTGTTTCATCAACTTCCAACCTACCAATGGCTCTCCATTGTTTTGAGTCATTTAAACATTTTCTTTGAGGCATCATGAAACACTCGACTACTTCAGACTGACAATATATGTTTCAATTTAAGATGATCGAGCATCTGCCAAAATGCTCTATTCATAGGGTATTGTTTACAAATTCTCTGAAATTTTATGGAATTTGCATGTTGATTTCTTCAAACTACTTTAAATTACCTACGTGCATTAAAAAATCTTTTATTTTTTATTCGCATTCGGATGTTTAGTGCTTAATTTCTGACGAGAAATGCATTTTATTTTCACCATTTTCACTTTAAATTTTCATTATGCTATCTGTTATATTTAAATGCTCCAAGCTTTTACTTGGCCAATGATTATTACGATAGAACGTTAAATTTCCATCAGCTTTTTTGGGCGGTGGATACAAGAAAGAGGGAGCAAAGCGAAATTTGTGGTAGCTCATGAAGTTATCGTTGCTATAAATATTAACTTCAGATATAACTAGAGTGTCCAGATTTCGTTTGATAATAGCAGAGATATTTCAGTAAATGTCCCGTTTCAGAAAGCTGAAACTGGGATGGTTTCGTTGTGGTTCTGATTTCAGTTTACGCAAAGTGGGACATTTCTTCTCGCACACCCGTGTAACCCCACCGAAAACTTAACTAAGGTGGGGCGGGGGTGGCTCAGTCGGTAGCGCGCCAGGCTCGTAATCTGTAGTTCCCAGATTCGAGTCCCAGCTGGGTCAGCGTTGAGATTTATCTCCGCAAAATTCCCCGCCCTGCTCACGGTCAGTAGGGGACACCGATGGGCTTGGAA
This sequence comes from Ryuthela nishihirai, assembly GCA_038380435.1. NCBI lineage: Eukaryota > Metazoa > Arthropoda > Arachnida > Araneae > Heptathelidae > Ryuthela > Ryuthela nishihirai. The sequence goes on along the minus strand of JAWZYU010000013.1, from coordinate 68,018,602 downwards.
AGGCCGCCGTCCGTCGAATGGGACGTTAAGCCGTGGCCCCGTGTGCGGGAGAGACATACCCTGTGCACGTTAAAGAACACGCTGGATGGTTTTGACGGGAGGCTACCATCTGTCTCCCAACAGCTGTTCCAGTGGGTCCCCTCCCCCAACCTTCTCTGAGCCTTCGGGGTCCATGTGACCTGGCCATTTAGCCCATGGTGTGCAAAAAAGTGCCGCTCAGAGGTAAAACAACCCAACTTAACTAAGGCAGTTTTACAACTGGGCAATAGGTATGAAGGACAATTCTCAGTACGTAGGAGGAACAATAATTTGTCCACTCTGGAGTGCAGATTGAAGTTATTCTCAATAGATTGATGGTAAACTTGTGACTGACAGAGGTAGAGCTTTTGCTGTTGCTTGGAGAGTATTAGAGAGGTGTGATTTCTGTAACTTTCTCGTGTAATGGCTAATTCGAAACTGTTACGTGCGATGCTTGTGGTAAAGTTCGTACCTCGCTGACAACACATAACTATGTCGTCAGATTTCCCCGAACGTTTGGTGCTAAGTACAAAAAGCGTTGTTCCATAAAAGAAAGGTCGATAGTATTTTTTTAAAAATACAGTGACCGGTTATTCCAGAAACGTGTTAATTAAATCCAAGCAAATCGCGAGCAAACTGTATATCGTCGCAAAACACAGGGATATTTAGACTTCTCGATAATTTCTTCCGGGACACCGGGACAATTCTGTAAAAACCGGAACGTTTGAACATTCTAAATATTACACATTCCGATCGATCCCCGTGGAACTTCCGTCTATCTACTTTTCTGGGAAATGAAAAGGGAGCATATCTTGAGATACCCTAGGTCACAAGCTTTCATTTCGCACAACTCGTTGTGCTAGGCCCTCCTGTTTCGGAAATTGAGCGAAACAATCGTTTATCCTTTCTCCTTTTTGGCGGAAGAAAAACGCATGGTGTTAAACTTCGTATGGCCTACTGCATATTAATCCCCCCCCCCACCCACACACATACACATTCACATTGGAAGATATAATGAAACAATCGATTACACATTTCCATGTCTTTTGAGAGGGGGGGAAAGAAGCTTAAGTGTATATTTTCTCTAACCTTTATGACACACCTCACTCAGATCAGAAGTTTTTATCAGATACTCTAACTTGCTACGATAGTCTGTTTCGAAAGAAATGGTAGAGCATTCGATTACAGATTTCTCTTTTTTTAGGCGGAAGGAAATGTTTTGAATATATTTTTAATAGCCTCTGATATATTTTGTGCTACAAGTCTTCATTTATTATATAATTCGTTGTAATCGGTTAGCTTATCAAAAATATAAGGTAAATAAAAAAAAAATCATGCGAATTTCGCTCTTTTACTATATTTTTCTAATGCAAAAGCCTACAGTTATGAATCAGGTGTCAAATGAAAATCCATATCAGAACTGTCATAGACTACTTCTAATTATGCGCCTCACCATTCTCCCCTCCCCGCAAAAGTGACGGAAATATAGGGTGATCGACCTTAACGACTTATATCTCAAATAAAACTTGTGACGTTTCGTAATCATGGGCTACCTGAAACACGACTCCAAAGAGAGGAGGAGGGAATATGTGGTCGAGGTTTATGAGTCATATAGTAAATGGAAGTTTCCGAAGGTACGTGTTTATACTGATAAATAAAATTGTAAATAAATTAAAAAAATATATAATATCTATTTCCTATATGTGCCCTAAAAAGCACAAAATAGACCTAAACATATCGATGGTGCAATCAGTCACAGGATTCGTATTCACTTCAAAGGATGAGAGGGCGCTGATTTACCTACTGAAGATTGCCGTCGCTCTACCTTCATTTGAAGTGAAAACGAATTCAGTGGTTGATTGCACCATTGATATGTTTTATTTTCTATTTTTGGGTGCATTATAGGAAGATAAGCATTTTTAAATATCTTAACTTATTTACATTTTCCTAAATATGGTCTTTTCTTTATATACAACGAAGAGACAAACCATTATGTCCATACATTCAAATCTAAGCAACTACAGGTAAACGACGGCGCGTGTGAAGGTCATGAAATGGTATAAATAACATCTGATACTGATCTCTGTTAATCGGCGTTATTCTTGTTCTTCAAATGAGAAAGGTAGATGATTTAAGTGTGTTTGACAAAGGCCAAATTGTAATGTCCAGACGACTGAGTCAGAGCATTTCCGAGACGGCAAGGGTTGTGGGGTGCTCACGGTCAGCCGTGGTTCTCGGTTAACCTTCAAAAAGTGGTCTGAGGAGGCAAAAACTACGAACCACCAGCAAGGTCCTACCACGGCTTACCGATGCTATAGGTGAGCGAAGGTTTATCCCGTGCAGTAGGAGCCAACAGAAGGGATACCGTGGCGCAACTCGGCCGTAATTTGAATGCTGATAACGGGAGTAATGTGTCACACACAGTGTATCGAACCGTGCTGAAAATGGGGCTGCATAGCCGCAAGCTGCTAGGAGTGCCCATGCAAACCTCGGTTTACTGTCGAAAGTACCTACAATGGCCATGCTGTCATCACAACTGGACCTTGGATGATTGGAAGTAGGTCATCTGGTCCGATAAATCTCGTTTCCTTTTGCACCATGTGAACAGCCAGGTACGTGTGCGTCATTTACCTGGGGAAGTGTTGGCACCTGGTTGCACCGTGGAATGAAAACAAGCAGGTGGAGGAAATGTAACGCTTTGGGCAATGTTCTGCTGGAAAACCCTGGATCCAGTCATTCGTGTACAGGAGACTATGACGTCTACCACCAATCTAAACATCGTTGCAGACCAGGTACATCCTTTCATGTCAACGGTATACCCGTCTAGTAGTGCCTTCTTTCAGCAGGATAATGCGTCATGCACCACTTCCCGGATTGTTCGAAAATGGTTCGTGGATCATGAGGAAGACTTCCAGGTATTGTCTTGGCCTCCAAATTCCTGACATCAATCCAATCGAGCATCTGTGGTTTGAATTGCAACCCATATTCGATCAGCGGCGGCTCAACCACGTAACCTAGAAGAGTTAAAGGATCTGCTGGTAACATGTTGGTACAGTACCAGATACCATAAGACACCTTTAGAAATCTTGCAGCGTCCATGCCTCGTCAGGTAAGAGCTGTTTTGACGGCACGTGGAGAACCAACATCATATTAGGTAGGTGGTCGTAATGTTTTGGCTCTTCGGTATATAACGATTGAAATGTATTATAAAGCCAAAATATGCCCAAATGACACAGAATTCTCGGCAACCGAGAGGAGGTCGAGGAAGGCCTTTTTAAATTAGCAGTAAGATTTGAAACCTTAGCCTAGCTTTATATCATATTTACCCTCTTTTCCTCTCCTGGCTGGGGCGGGGGTGGCTCAGTCGGTAGCGCGCCAGGCTCGTAATCTGTAGTTCCCAGGTTCGAGTCCAGCTGGGTCAGCGTTGAGATTTATCTCCGCAAAATTCCCCGCCCTGCCCACGGTCAGTAGGGGACACCGATGGGCTTGGAAAGGCCGCCGTCCGTCGGATGGGACGTTAAGCCGTGGCCCCCGTGTGCGGGAGAGCCATACTCTGTGCACGTTAAAGAACACGCTGGATGGCCTTGACGGTAGGCTACCATCTGTCTCCCAACAGCTGTTCCAGTGGGTCCCCTCCCCCAACCTTCTCTGAGCCTTCGGGGTCCTTGTGACTTGGCCATTTAGCCCATGGTGTGCAAAAAAGTGCCGCTCAAAGATAAAACAACCCAACCCTCTCCTGGCTACATGAAATGTTGCACTTTCCAGAATTCGTAAAAAGTATACGATCACTTCCTCATACATATATTGTAGATATTTCCTTTGGCGACCTCGACAATACTGTGTTGTAACCTGGTAGTATACGCAGAACGGGAGAGGGGATCCTTGGGGTTCTAAAAATATTTTTTTTTCATTAACAAATAAAGTTGTTTTTCCTACTTGTGTAGTAATTCTTATTGTTATTAAACGTGTCTTTAATAGTAAATTGCATTAAGTATTAATTGTACAATATGATAATTTATTCATAAAATAATATTTTTATCAAGTATATTGTATTCACCACAGATGTGTTGAAGAGGAAAAGATTAAGCTCCTCCCCCACCCACCCAAACACGCCTTTTTTTAGAAAACCTTGCATACGCCACTGCTTGGTGGTATATGGTTACACTTAAATGTAACTCTTTTACATGAAATAAATATCATCATTATATTGCCTAAGAAGTTACATACTTATTATTTTTTTTTCTTTTAGGAGAGGTTCAACAATGAGTTCCGGACTCGATTTCGATGCTGCTCTAACAGTGTAAGGACACAGTCAGAAGACGACAAAGAGCTGGAAAATACTCTGACGTCACGATACGCCTAAGAAATAAGATTGAAGGAAAAATCATTCTAAAACGTTTTCTCTTCCTCTTTACCACAACTTACTACTGAAATATGCTTCCTCGATTGGGAAAAATTAATTGATTTTCAAAATCCAATCTCCTAAGATCAATTCATTCACAGGAAATATCTCACACCTAGAGATACGTTGGGCACATACGTGCGCTTTTTATTTTTGAAAATAACGGGCAACATTTCGCTTCGTTTTTCATTGATAAACTTACTGAATTCCTCATACATTCGAGCCTTATTCAAAGATGATTTAACATCTCAATAATCATGTGAATCGAAAGACAGAGAGACAGTGAAGTCGTACATTCAGTATGTACTGCGAAAGATGATCAAAGCACAACATTTATTACGCCCTCGTGCACATCTGATTATCTACACTCATGAAGCCGCCGTCTTTGTCGAAAAGATGTTGAATATGGAACTTTTGAATTTTTACTGAGTGATAAGCTATTGTAGCCTACTGCAGTGACTGAAAAGCAGGTAAAGGTAACTCTCAGTAGACTTAGAAGAAAACGCGTGAAAGCAATATGTTATCTAATACCGATTAAAGAACTAAAAGCACTATTCAGTACTTTTTGCAAAGAAACTTTAGAGAAAGCAGATGAGATTTAGCACTCACGGGAAAAAAAAAAGTTGAAAGTGACATGCACCACGTACGCTGCTCTACCAAAATATTAAAGAAATTCCATGTTACATCAATGAAAATCTAATTTCGATGCTCTATAACTTCTAAAACATAAATTTAACGGAAAAATGGAAATAAAATGAAGGTCATAATGAAATCTAGTGAAATTTCGATTTTGATCAATATTTAATTCAATTCAGTTTTTTATTCAACCTAGATATGTATCAATACAAAATTATAATGAAATATACCCAGCTAAAGCAATTGAATACTTGAGCGCTGGTGTATAATTAAAATAAAAAATACAAAAACCAAAAGAATTAACATGGCAACAGTTGGTAATTGAACCAATCTATGATGTAGACAGTCAAAATATTAGTTTTAAGTACAGTAATCATTCGTTGTTTATAATCCATTCCCAATGAGATTTATTAAATAAATATTTTCAAGAATTTTTGTTCATTGTTTCTGGAACACTGTTATATAGTTTAGGTCCCATGTAGTTTATATTACGAGTAGTAGCTTGATTTGATATGCGTGATATTTGCAATTTAAATGACGAGTCTCTAAGGGGTATATATGTCTGTCGAACCTGAAATAGATGTAAATTGAAATGGAGATATTCAATAACTTTTAAAATGTAAAGTTGAGACATAGTCAGTAACCCCAATTCCTTAAATACAGGACGAGATTCAGAGAAGCGACCTTAATTGTCAATGATTCTAACAATAAATTTTTGCAGAATCAACATCCTGTTTAAATTTGTTTTTGCAGTTCCTCCGCAGGCTTTTAATGCATATAGTAGCTGACTATACACAAGTAAAATATAACACTTTTAAACTTGTTTTATCCAGTAAGAATCCAGAATCATCAAATGATGAGCTGAAAAAAGCTTTTATTCAGCTCATCATTTCATGAGTTCCATATTGGTTCTTTAATAAAAAATTGTTCAATCTGAAAAAAAAAAAAAAAACTTTTCCAGTATTTTTGACATTATCGAAAGTAAAGCAATAGGTCGATAATTTTCTATAAGGGTTTGTTTCCATTTTTGTAAATAGGAACTATTATTGAAGATTTTAAGGCATTTGGGAAAATACCAGAAGATAAAGACGTGTTAAACAAGTAGCACAATGTTGTTCGTATCGATGGATATATTTCTGCAAAATTATCCCCGTTTATATCATCCCAGCCAACGGGATAAGTCCTTTTCAAATTTTTTACTATGCTGTCCAGTTCTTTCAGCGAAACTGCTATCAGACACATTGAATTGCCCTGGGAAATGAATATTCTGTCTTTTAACTTAAGATCTTCAGGCACTACCAAATTTGATTCCGAACTACCAGTTTCATATTCAGTAGCTATATTTATAAAATAATTATTCAATGCATTAACTATTTCAGTGGAACTATCTGTAAAATACACAATTTTATTATTTAAGCTCATTTCGAACAGATGATTTTGATTTTTTCCCTACTATTTATATTAATTACTTCATTTATAACATCCCATTTCTTTCTTGTGTTATTTCCAGCATATGCCAGTTTTTCTTGAAAATACGAATTTTTAGCTTTTGGTATTTATACCATTTAAGGAGTTCCTGTAACTTTTGTAGTAGTCAGCATCAATTCTATTTCTTTTCCATAATCTATGTAAATGATTTCGGTACCGTATTGACTTAATCAGTTCTGTGGTTATTCATTTTTTTTAAATTTTTATTCACATTTCTCTTTACTGTAGCTTTATAGCTAATTTTTTAAAGTCCTCAAAGTTTCAATATTCGTTCAGTATTTAGAGTTATGAAAGCTGGAATATTCAAAAATAAATTATCTTGTTTTAAAAAAATTCATAATTGTATAATATTGAGATAATAATTACGCAAGATTCTAAATTATCTATTTATTTTATTAACTGGTTTGGAATAATGCTTATTATTTACGCTTAAATTAATTTTTGGGATATATTTTATGATGCATTGCTGTTGTAAAATAATGCAATTTCTAGAACTTTTTAAAAGTTGAACGAATATTGTTGACAATCGAGATTTAAATAGATTTGATTATGATCCTTAAGTTATCTTCGGCCATATTTGTCCATTAAATGCATATTTTAGAAGTTATAGAGTTTCGAAGTTAAATTACCATTCACAGAGCAAGGAAATTCTCTAATATTTTCTTAGGAGCAGAGTATTAAAATCTGAAAACTACCAGCAACATCTTACTACTGGCGAAGAGTAAAGAAATGTTCCTTATACACTGGAAAAGATGGTGGAAATAAATCCATTACTGATAAAACCTGGACGAATGTGAAAAATTAACTGAAGAAACTCGAGTTAAACCTGTCTAAAATATACCCTGGAAGAAGCGTTAAACAGTTAGTAGTGCAGTACACCAAGTGGTTTAAGCATTCGTCCATCATTGGACGTAAAAGTAAAGAAGAATCGGGAATTAACTGACAGGCAAGCTAAAAATAATGCAACAGCTGTAAATACCAAATTCAGAATTAATTTATTCTCTCGTAATTAACGAGGCCTGAACATTTTTGAACACATCTGATGTTTGATATGAAAGTTACGTACACGAACAATTAATTTTGAAAATATTATTTCTTATTACAAATGCCTGTGTTTTCATTTATGTATATCAGTGTAATGAAATAGGAATTTTTACGAATAAAAGAATGTTGACGTGTATTTCATTTACCTTAATTTAAATATCACTAGTTCAGATAAATTATGATAAATGCTGAAGAAATTAACTTAGTAAAGAAAACTTGTGACAGAAATATTTCTTGCGATATTCCTCAAATACAGTAAACATAGCAGTAATGCAGTAAATATTATGTTTGCAATTGAAGAATCACTCCCTCACCCCCCTCAAAAAATGAATACTATGTATTAAAAAGGTTAATAAAAACTGAAATTTTAAGAGAGTATTCAGAATATTTTCCAACAGTTTTTATTTTCTAATTTTGCATTAACCTGATATTAGTAAAAACTGCACATTGCCTTTGGAATATACATTTATGCAAATTTGAAATTACAGTTTATTTTTAAACTTACATAAACTTTATGGAAATAATGATTAAAAACGAATTTGTAGAACAGTAAAGGAAATTCAAATTTGCTTCACTTTAACAACCGTATTGCAATAGACACAACACATAACGTTATCAGCGACTTAAGGATAGAGAACAAGGCACTATTTTCAGCAGTGTTATCAATTGATGCATTAAAAGTTTGTAATATTTATTCTTTAGTTTTTTTTCATGTTATTTTTATCAGGTTTTCAGGAAAAACGAGATGAAATAATGTTTTCACACTGACATCTGTTTGTGCGTCTATCATACAACTTATTTTATGATTTAGAGATTAATTGAACTTTTTTCAGTTGGATTCTTCGCACTTCCAAAATCTCAGGAAAGTTTAAATTACGCAATCTAACAGTGAAAAAAGTTTAAAATTGCATATATTCTTTAGGATATTCATCATAGCTCTTCCCCGTATATACAGCGTGACTTGGAAAAGTATATCATAAATCAGGGAGCGATATCAGGGCACGAAACTGAGTCAAAAAGGTCTAGACACGATGCTTAAAATGCATCGTTACAGAGATATAGCTCTTTCAAACCACTCGTTCTGTGACGAGGTCTTCCCACACTAGCAAGCGCAACGACACGGAGCTTAATGTCAATCCTTTATATAGGGAGGTCCGACGTGATGTCACATGCAAATGCAAACTGCATACAACAAATAATTATATCCGAAAACATCAAATAGACTGGAGACATTAATGAAATAAAATATGAAAACAAAATTTATGTAAGAAAAAATGGTTTATTTAATTTTGCAAATCACAACAGCTCCTGGGCATTTCGTCCATTGGGACGAATTACCATTTCGCCCCAATGGAAAATTCCTAACTATTTTAATAATATTAACTTGAATAGCAGCTCAACCAGTAGAACCTCCATTTGACAACCTAAGATTGTACACTACATTACTCTGTTTGTAATTTTTTTCACTATTTATAGTATCATTCAAACTTCATGATATCATCCTTTAATTCTTCAGCCAGTTGGCAACACGACATGAAGACTGTCGAATGAGTTCGAACATTTAGGTTATTCAACATGCTCTGCCGCATCTTGAAAGCGATGCCACAACTCTTCTACATTGTTCACAGGTCAGAAGTAACCGATTATTTAGACGTGGTCCCACAGATGAAAGTCGAGTGGGTTAAGTCCAGCAATTGAGCAGGCCGGTTTGCAGGAGCCTCGAGACCACGACTGATCCTATATCACAGATAGGGGTCCTGGAGCCAGTGTCGCATACATCGACTGAAATGTGACTGTGCACCATGGTGCATAAACCACATCGTCCAGCAACCCGTACAAAATAATATCGAGGTGCAGATAAGCCAGATCTTGAGGCGTGAAAGTAGACAATACAAGTCAATGACAGTGTCTCCTGTGATGCCAGCCCACAAGTTGATGGTAAAACGACGCTGATGCGTCGTACAACGGGCTGCATGTTGGTTGGCCTCTGCCCAGGTAATGCTGGTTGTGGTAATACAGGTAATTCACGATTCCATTTGTCGAAAGCCGCCTCATATGTCATCAGTATGGTTTGTGGGAACATGGGTTCGTGGTACATCTTCATAAGAACGATTCACAGAGCGTTCCGTCTGCTGATGAGAACGTCTGCAACAGCTGGATGCGATATGGATGCAGTTTCTCATATAATGTTTTCCAAACTAGGTTTTGCGGTAATCCCAAAAATGTCACTGCACTTCCGGTGTTCGTTGTCGGATCATTGCACATAATTTTCAGTAGAGCATCTTTCATTCAGGGGGTTCGTGTCCTACGATGGTGGCCACAGTTGGAGGTTATTAATCTAAAGTATCAATGTTCCTCTAACTAACGAATCCCTGAAGGATTGTCCGACAATCATGCATATATAGATGTGCAAAGCGCTCTCTGTACCAACAAGCAGTCGCCGCACCATTTCCTGCTCATTTTTCTAACACCAGATACATACGAATGTAGTCAGCATATGTGTGTTGGATTGTTTCACCACTTAGCGGAGCTATTTTGCACACAATGGGCTAAATGTTCAGGTCATAAGCACCAGGATGAATCGGAGAAGTTTGGGGGAGCGGACCCACTGGATAGCTATTTGTAGACAGATGGTAGCCTTCCGTCAAGGCCATCCAGTGAGATCTTTAACGTGCACAAGGCATGGCTAACGTGCACAAGGCACTCTCTCACACATGGGATCATGGCTTAACGTCCCATTAAACGGATGGCGGCCTTTTCAAGTCTTCCGTGTTCCCTACTGACCATGGTCAGGGTAGGGAGAGTTTTGTGGAATATAATCTCAGCACTGGCCCAGCTGGGACTCGAACCTGGTAACTGCAGATTGCAACCCTGGCTCACTACCGACTGAGCCACCCCCACCTCCAGCATATGTGCAATCCATGATATCACAGACAACTAAACTTGCGATGGTGGGTAACCCATGCTGTTTTATTAGTTTGTTATGGCTATTCCTTTGCAGTAAGCAAATTTAGTCACACGAAGAGCAACTGCGTCGCTAAATGCTGATGCACATGGGTGTGTTTTACGTGGCATTTACTTGTGACATCAGGTCGTGCCTCCCTACCTACGAAATTTGTATTGGGCACCATGTTATTGCACTTGTTACACACAGGACGGGTAGTTTGAAAGGGTTGTATCTCAATAAAAGTGCATATTAAGTACCATGTGTACTAGAATTTTTGATTCAGTTTCATGCCCTCATACCGTTCTCTGATTTATGAGATACCATTTCAAATAACCATTTACATATCTACATACCACGCTCAAAATATGACCAGTATCTCAGTGGGAAGCACCTGACAATTCGATGTTTCTTGGGATTGAAACAAAGCCCACAAACGCCTGATTATATGTCAGTTGTCCTGTTCCCTGAGCTGCTAGTCACACTCGGCTGGTGTTGCAGATATATGTGGTTCAATTGCAATCAAGACAACTGACTCCATGGTATTAAGAGCTCACATCAACAATATAGTGATCAGTTCCACTTATGACACGACATGTAACACGACATGTCATTATGTACATGACATTATGTACATACATGACAGAACACCTGTCCTTTCACGATTCCCTAACCCACCCAGCTCCAGACAATTTTTTATTAATGACCAATGAACAAAGATATTTAAACAGCGTAAAAGTGATTACAATTTAACACATCCCATTTTTATTTATTGCTTTTATATAAAAACAATTCAAAAATAATTAGAAATAAGAAACTTTCATGGGCAATTTAATTTAGGCAAATATTCAGGAAAAGTAGCCTACATTTATAACATTATCACAATACCTAACACAATATATTGATAAATAGCATTTACTGACACCATTAATCAATCAGAAATGGGTTACAGAGGGCCCATCCAGAGTGTAATTTAGTCTCCCAAACATATACATCGCGAATATAGCTACTGCATTTGGCCACTGTAGGTAAATTTAGCAAGGTCCTATTTAACATTATCTGCCCATCGCATGCTAGGTATCCCACCTTTCATGAGGCTCTTAAGGGAAATGTTCTTAAATCTATTCCCCAATCTACAGCTATGCATACTAGCAATTTGACCGAACTAACGCAATTTCTCTTTGTACAATATGCTGCTCAAAGGAGGTTGCTGACTCCTTCATGTAATCTTATCTTTACCTAAAATATCAAACCACCTAATACCTAAGACACGTGTAAACATCTGGAATGAAAGGCATTAAGTTTCCTGTTATCTTGCTTACAAATGGTCCATGTATCGTGGGGCGGGGATGTCTTTGTCGGTAGCGCGCCAGGCTCGTAATCTGTAGTTCCCAGGTTCGAGTCCCAGCTGGGTAAGCGTTGAGATTTATCTCCGCAAAATTCCCCGCCCTGCCCACGGTCAGTAGGAGACACCGATGTGCTTGGAAAGGCCGCCGTCCGTCGGATGGGACGTTAAGCCATGGCTTCGTGTGCGGGGGAGCCATACCCTGTGCACGTTAAAGAACACGCTGGATGGCTTTGACAGAAGGCTACCATCTGTCTCCCAACAGCTGTTCCAGTGGGTCCCCTCCCCCAACCTTCTCTGAGCCTTCGGGGTCCATGTGACCTGGCCATTTAGCCCATGGTGTGCAAAAAAGTGCCGCTCAGAGGTAAAACAACCCAACCCAAAATCCATGTATCGCTACAATAACTAACCTTAGAAAGAACCAAATTATTATACAGCCTATTTTTAGTCTTTAGGTGAACACGTCTATTTTTCCACACTTTCCATAGATTCTTAAAAGTCCCAGCAGCAAACCCTATAATTATGTTTATCTCATGCAGCATCTATTTCATAGTTCCAGAGATAATTAAACTGGGACATTTGTTCAAGAGAGAAGCATTCCAATGCAACTGAAGCACCCATCTGCCTGTCAATTTTCAACATTTTAGTTTTCTCTCTGTTTATTATCAAACGTACAGTCGCTCAAAAAACTATCCGAACACTATGGCTGATTACAGAATTCAGAAAAAACATCTGGCACCGATTATTTTAGAAATTAGTGATCTGGCAACCTTCGTGTCACGTGACAGGAAGGTGACAGATATTTTTTCTGAATTCTGCAATCAACCATAGTATTAGGATACTTTTTTGAGCGACTGTTCTGTATTCATTATCATCATCCTCAAGCAGACATGGGCTACTGAGGTCCAATCAGTCCATGCAATATAGTTCTCCAAGCCGATCTGTCCTGAGCTGCATCTGCTGTATCTAGCCACTACACACCAATTTTAAGAAGGTCCTGATTGACATTGTCTGCCCACTGCATCCTGAATCTTCACTTCTTTGCGTGCCTTTAGGCACACTGTTCATAACCCTATTTTCTAATCTATGATTATCTTTACTGGCAACATGACCAAACTAACGTGGTCTCTCTCTGCACAATATGCCGCTCAAAGGAGGTTGCCGACTTCTTTGCCTAATGCCCAAGATACTGCGTAAGCATCTAGAATCAAAATCATCAAGTTTCCTGCCATTTTGTTCACAAAGCGTCCGCGTTTCACTACTATAACTAACCCTAGAAAGAACCAAACTCTTATACAGTTTAATATTAATCTTTAGGTGTATACGACTATTTTTCCACACTCTCCATTGATTCTGAATAGTCCGGGCAGTAATCCATATTCGTCTGTTAATCTCATACCGCACATCACCAGTATCTGTTACATGGCTCCCAAGATAATTAAATTGTGACACCTAATCAAGACTGCAACCATTTAGATTAACAAATTCACAGCCTGCCTGACCCATTTTCATCACTTTAGTTTTCCGTCTGTTTATAACTAAACCTACTCTACTACCAGTCTCATCAACATCATTTACCAAAAGGGTTAAATCATCAACAAAATCTAAATCAGAAATATTCGTATCTCCAGACAATTTAAGACCAAATTCTTTACCATACAGTGAATTTCGGCATTACCAACTCTCACAAACGACTTCATATTATTATAGAGAGCTTTCATTACGTTAACTAACTTGTCTGGTATACCATATGATCTCACAATCAACCACAAATTATGAAAATCAATAGAGTCGAAAGCCTTTTTGAAATCAACAAAGCTAGTAACCAAAGGTTTCTGAAACTCTAAACATTTCTCAAGAATCTGCATAAGTGAAAATTTATGATCTACACATCCTCTACCACTTCTGAATCCACATTCCTCAGCACACAGTTACCCGTAAACCAGATCTAATTTTATTCTTTAGCTGTACACGCCCTTTTTTTACACTTTCCATAGATTCTTCAAAGTCCCAGCAACAAATTCTATAATTATGTTTATCTCATGCAGCACATCACCAGCATCTGTTTCATAGCTCCAAAGATAATTAAACTGGGATATTTATTCAAGAGAGAAGCATTCCAAAGCAACCGAAGCACCAGCTGCCTCTCAATTTTCATCATTTTAGTTTTCTCTCTGTTTATTACCAAACTTACTCTATTCGTTATCATCATCCTCAAGGAGCCATGGGCTACGGAGGTCCAATCAGACCGTGCAATTTAGTTCTCCAAGCAGATCTGTCCTGAGCTGATCTATCTTATATAATTCTTTGCACAATCATGCAAAGAACTTTATCTGCAACAGAAAGTAGACTGATAGCCCTATATTTAACACCATAACTGCGATCACCTTTTTGAAAAATGTGGAAAATAATGGCTTTGGTAAAAATCCTTAGGATTTATGCCTTTATCATAAAAGACATTTAAAATTTCAGTCATCCATGTGGTAATCGAAACATTTCTAGCTTTAAAGCATTTCCATAGTAATTCCATCTACCCCTGGGGATTTATGTAGTTTCAGTTTTGAAACAGCCAAAATAACTGCCAACATTAAAGCCAGTAATGCATCTATCATCATTGCAAACAATGGGAGTAGAACTTACCACTTGTTTAAAACTTTACTGAAATGCTCAGCCCAACTGGCCATGATAGAATCCTCACCTTCTATAGTCTTACCTTGTTTATCCTTCAATCCCTGTATACCTGTTCGTTTTCTACCACACAAAACTTTAACTATCTGGTACAGTTCTCTGTTCTTTTCTGTTCAACTTGACTTCTTTTCGGGGGATTCTTCTTCAGGCTTACCCAATAATAATTATATAAGAATAAACTGTAAGAAAAGAGGAAAATGTTTCTTCATTTTTAATTACTAAAATTAAAAAAGTCAGTTTTCTTTAGGTTGGGGGTGTTTTTATTTTTTATTTTTTTATATTGTTTTCTGGAATGTTTTGATTACCACACGGATGACTGAAATTTTGAATATGTTTTATCCTGTATGATAAAGGCATTGTTTTTTTTTTTCAATTGTGTTCCATATATTTGTATCTAGTAAATAGTCTTAAAAATTAGCATATTTGAAATCTTTTATGAAAAATTGGAAAAGTTGAGTAAATTTTCTGTTCTTAAATCAATAATATTAAGATTTTCAAAAGTCTTCAAATATTTTAATCTTTGTTTATGATAACAAGGACAGTTTAATAAAATACGATGAATAAATTCAATTGTCTTGCATTTAATACAGTGTGGAGTGTGGAATTTTTGAATTTTATAAAGAAAAGTGTTAAGAGCTCGAGTTCCACTTCTTAATGTAAGAATTCCTGTAAATAGATTTCGAGGAATGGGATAATCCTCTAATTGTGAGATTTCCTGTGAAAGTTGAAATCTAAAGTTATTATTAACAGAGGCATTAATTTTGAAAAAGTAGTTTATTTCATTAAATTCTGATTTATTAATATATTTTTTATTGAGGAATAAAAAGTATAACATATATTTTTATTCCTCTGAATAATATAATTCTTGTAATAGCTTCTGCTGTTGTGCTGTTTAACTGCTTCCTCAGCTTTGTCAGCCAAGCCATAAAGCCAAAGATTCTTATCAGCTGCTAACTAATCGTTTACACGTTTATTATGCTCTTTGTAATACTTTCTATTAGGACTAGTAGGGTATTGATTAAAGACATTCCTGCAGTTCTTTCATTCCAAAATAAGCTCAAGTGCCTTATTACTCAAATAATTTTGCTCTCCTGCCCCTTTCTTTACTAAAAGATTACTGTTAGTTTCAAAACAAAAGCTTGTTTAAAACGTCCCATTCTTCCTGAACCTCAATAGTAAGCAGTAGTAAGCTCTTCAGTACTAAGTAACCTATCATGTTAAACTTTAGGTATCACGGACTTTCAGAACTTCAGAATTAAAGGCTATTTTTTAACCTTAGCAAAACTGGTCTCTTTCAAACCGAGAATATCTAAATTATAATGGTGGAATTCTTGTGTGAGGACATCAAGAAAAAAATCTGTGTGCAGAGTGCTCGCATTCCAACTACATGAGGAGAGAAAATGGATAGAAGGAGATTTAAAGAAACTATGTATATTAAGATAAGGAATGCTGACAATATCAAACAACCCACTAATCGCAAGTATGAGGCAAAGGCCTGTTCCACTATTACTAAAGGCTAAAGATTACTAAACACTGGAAGATTTCCTCCAATGTAGGATTTGACGATGCCCGTAAAAGCAAGAGCTCAGGCGTCTGCGATGACCTCTGCTCAGGATTATCCACCAGCTGGTAAAACATATCCTGTGAATCGATTCACTTGGGGCTGTCAACCCACAAACAGAAAACAGCAGAAGATTTTTCCTTCCACAAAAGCCCATAGTGTACCAAATTCAGGATCCATAATCATGCTCAGAGCTTTATTCCAGTCCGGATAGTGTATATGGTCAACACCAGAACCCTGTATGGTTGACCATTCCTCAGCAGGGTAGAAAAAAAGAAGAGTAGCCATAGTTGTCCAGATCAGTAGACCACGCTGATCTGGTAGCCCTCCCCTTAAATTCATTTCCACAACAGAGTATCTCTTTTGAAAAGTACTAACGGTCCTCCCCATGAGAAGGCGGTGTCGTACCTTATGTGCTAGGCCTGGTAGGTTCTATGCACAACCACATGCTATTGGTGCATAGCTCTCCTACCAGTGACTACTTAGCTACCAAATTACCAGTCTCATTAACGGTTCAATAGAAAGAGTTCATCTCATCAATATCATTTACCAAAAGGGACAATTCATCTGCATAATATAAATCTCAAATTTTCAGATTTCTAGACAATTTAGAGGACAAAATCATCCCCATGCAGTGAATTCCGCATAACATAATCAATATCCAAACTGAAGAGAAAAGGAGACAAAATGCACCCTTGTCGAACTCTAATACTAATGCTAAACCAACTGCTTTAAGCCTTACAAACTCGCTCACAAAACTCAGTGTTATTAGAGAGCCATCATTATGCTAATTAACTTGTCTGGTAGGCCATAAGATCTCACAATCAACCACAAATTATGATAGTCAACAGAGTGAAAAGCCCTTTTGAAATCTATAAAGCTAGTAATCGCAGGTTTCTAAAACTGTAAAGATATCTCAAGAATTCGCTAAGCTAAAATGTTTGATATATACATTCCCTACCACTTCTGAATCCACATTTCTCATCATCCAGTTGTCCATCAGCCAATTTCTAAACTCTGTTACGCATGAGAAATACAAAGAACTTTACCTGGAACAGAAAGTAGACTAATTCCCCTATAATTTTCACAAGAACTGATGTCAACATATTTAAAAATTGGGATAATAATAGCTTAGAAAAAATATAATAGATATAATATATACAAATATAATAGATATAATATATACAAATATAATAGATATAAAATATAATAGATACAAATATAATAGTAATAACGATTAGAAACAAATCACCGTTATAAAAAAAAACATTTAGAATTTGAGTCAGGCGTGTTATAGCACAAACATTCCCAGCTCTAAGCATTTCAGTGATTTCATCCGCCCTTGGGGATTTATGCGGTTGTAACTTAGAGAGCTAAAACACCTTTATATCGTGATATAAAGGCATTATTGAACCAATAATCCATCTATTCTCATTAAAAATAATGAGAGAAGATCCAACCACATTGTTTAGAACAGGAATTCACAACTGAAACGTGGAGGCGAACGAGAATCGACTTCTAACGGAATGAACGGTGCCAGAGTTGATTCCAAATGAAGTGAAGCGAGCCAAAAATGATCTTAACTATGAGAAGGCGGGTGTATAAAGTTTTTTTTTTTTTCAGGAACTAAATTAAAAACTCTTAAAAAATACTCTTAAAAAGGGACTAAACTTACTCAAGAACAGTGGCTTAAACATTTTGCTCGAAATATTTAATAATTATTTTGTAAATACAGATAACCCCCCCCCCCCGTTCATCGCGAAGGATACGTTCTGGACATGGTCGCGATAAGCGAAATTTCGCGATCAACGGGGGATTTAAAAAAAAATCATTTTAAAATTCGAAAAAATACGTTATTAATAAAATAAATGTTATTAATAACAAAAAATGTCATACATAACATAATTCATAATTCATTCATTATGTTCCGCGTTGCAAAAAGGAATCTAGATTTCCTTGTTTGGCCTCTCTACGTTTATTATGCAAAATTTGCCGATAACTGTCAAATAATCCGTTACCACCACTCTTTACAGCACTCACTCACTCGTAATCTTCGTCGTTTTCTTCCAACAACTCCATGCATTGATTGTGAAGAGAAAGGGCCTTTTCAATGATTTTGACACTTAACTTTCGCACGGGAACAGGTTTCGAGACGTCATTTTCTTGGGACATAATATGGCAGTCCATTTCCTGCAGCTCTTCATTAGTTAAGGGTTCACCGTGTGATTTTAACAAAGTCTGAATATCATCTACATCAACACCTTCGATGCCTCCGGAAGTGGCTATAAGACTAATCTCTTCGATGATATTTTGAATATCATTTTAATAATTGATCTTCAACAATTTCTCTGAGCAACCTTTTCTAAACACCCTTCATACACAACTGGGTGACTTCATTCCACGCTTCGTCGATGTTTCTGCTAGCTTTCATAATATTAAATTGTTTCCACCAAACCCGCATGGCATCTCTACCACCTCCATCAGTTTCTTCAATGAGTTGTCGCATCGTTTTTCTTAAATAATAGGCTTTGAATGCTGCTATTGCGCTTTGATGCATAGGCTGTAAGATGGAAGTGGTATTCGGAGGTAATAATACCACTTCAACGGGAATATCAGTGCACAGAGTCTCAAGTTCCACAGAATGTCCCGGCGCATTGTGCAACACCAAAAGTGCTCGAGGTTCAACTCCAATACCTCGTAATATTTTTTTATTGCTGGGCAGAAACAAGTTTTAAACCAGTCCATAAATAAATTATGTGTCATCCAAGCCTTAGGGTTACTTCGCCAAAAAACTGGTAAATTGATTTTAGAATAACTTTTCATGGCACGAGGAGTTTCTGATTGATATATCAACAATGGTTTCAATTTTAATTCTCCGGATGCATTTCCGCCGAGAAGAAGAGTTAAACGATCCTTGGCTGCTTTAAATCCAGAAGCAGCATTCTCCTCTATGGAAATAAACGTACGTGTTGGCATTCGTTTCCAATAGAGTCCCGTCTCATCTACATTAAAAATTAAATTTGGTGGATAATTTCCCCTTTCCGCAATTTCACGGAACTCTATTGGATATTTTTCAGCTATTTCTACGTCTGCACTAGCCGATTCGTCAATCATTTTAAGGCTATGCAAGTTTGATCGTTTTCTAAACCGATCAAACCAACCTTTGCTTGCTTTAAAAACTTCTTCTCCTCCACGTTGAGATTTTAAATGATCCCAAAGACTAAGTGATTTATTCATTATGATTTGGGTACTCACAGGCATGTGGTCTTCATTTAGGTCCTCTATCCATTTGCTTAATAAATTTTCCATTTATGTCATCAAAAAACTTCTGGTTCGTGAAACTTTCTTCGCTGTAATTGGAGTAACACTTTCGCCAGCCTTTTTAATTTTGTCTTTTTCTTGCACAATTATCGCACTGTAGACTCAGGCAATTTGAAATCCCTTCCTGCAACTTTAAATTTACCACCACTTTCTATCCTTTCTATAATTTTCAGTTTCTTTTCTAAAGTCACTACATTGCGAATTTTCTTAACCGATTTTTCACATTGTCTTTTTGACATTTTAAAAATTACGAAGGGATAAAAAGAAATATGTAGTCAATTTAATTATCGTGCGTTTGACACTGCAGCTAAGATGAGACTGAAGGATAGACCCAAATGATGCACTGGCTCAACCGTACAAGGCACCGGCGTACGGCGTTCTTTTGTCTCGTACACACTCATAACTTTACGTTATGTACTGTCGCTCAAAAAAGTATCCGAACATACGGTTGATTACAAAATTCAGAAAATATATCTGGCAACGATTTTTTTTAGAAATTAATGAGCTGGCAACCTTTGTGTCACGTGACACAAAGGTTGCCAGCTCACTAATTTCTAAAAAAATCGTTGCCAGATATTTTTTCTGAATTTTGTAATCAACCGTATGTTCGGATACTTTTTTGAGGGACAGTACATGTGTATGATGTGATTGAGCGAGAAAGAAAGTTAGCACGCACGTGCAACCATTCATTTTGACTTTCCTCGCATGTTTCAAAGCCACACAAGTGCCGAGACAAAAAAAATATGATCGCGATATAACGAATCCGCACTCGCCGGGGTCGCGATGAACCTGTATTACCTGTATTAATTTAGGTAGAACTGGTGTTGTTGAAAATTCGTTTTATGTAAAAGATTAAAGGACTCTCCGAATATTATTTACTTGGAACCAATGAATTCTAAATAAAGTGATAAATAATATATCCTAATTAAATAATAATAAATCGGATGGCTACAGCATCACAAATTCGATCCTCTGTAGTACCAAGGGCGTCTACAAGAACGATATGTAATCGTCGTTTGAAAGCAGGACCACGGGCACGCGTACCGCTGGCACAGTTATCACTGTCACCTCGTCACTGTCGAGAACGTTTGCAGTGGTGTCAAGAACGAGTTCAATGGAGGGAAGAATGGCAGTCTGTGGTCTGCAGTGATGAAAGCCGATTCTGTTTAGGAGCGTCTGATGGTCGCTTACGCGTCCGAAGATGACAAGGTGACCGACTTCTTTCATCGTGCTTCCGCCAACGATACACAGGACCGATGCCGAACCATGTGTATCTCGATTAGCTATCACTATCGTACGTGTCTGATGTTTGTACAGAGTACACTGAATGAGAATACGTACGCCAGTGACATCGTACAGCCGGTCCTCCAGCCGTATTTAAGGGTAATCACAAATGCGATATTCTAACAGGATAACGCCCGCCAACACTCCGCCCAGACAACTCAACATGCTCTTCAGGCAGTGCACCAAATCCCTTGTCCAGCACGCTCTCCAGACTTGTCTCCAATCGAGCATATCTGGGACTGGATCGGACAAAGACTCTTCCACGGACCGCGGCAGGCAACGACCATCGCTGAATTACGTATCCAAGTTGAAAGCGCGTGGAATGGTATCCCTCAGCGTGATATCCGGCGTTCGTACGACCGATTGCATGCCAGATTGAAAGCTTGTATTACTGCTCGAGGAGGTTCAACACTTTATTAAAATGTGCGTTCTGTAAAATGTAATACTCATTAAAAGGTAAAATAAATATTGAATCACTTCACACGTGTGAATAATACACGTGTGAAATATAACCACTCATTGCTTTTGCTCCGTCAGTACATACAGAAATACAATTTTTCCATTCAAGGTTGTTTTCGCCAAGGTTTTTCAATCATATTAAAAACATCCTCAGCCGTAGTAGAAGTTTTGAGAGGCTTACAGAAAAAAATATCTTCAAATATTGCATCCTGGAATTTTCCATCCACAAAAACAAGTAATTGAGCTAGCCCAGCTACGACTGTCGACTCATCCACTGGTATGGCAAACCACGGGCTACATTGAACAGCGTGAATGAGTTGGTCCTTAATATCACAGGCCATATCTTAATTCTCCTGGAAACTGTCGTTTGACAAAGGAATGGTTCTGACAAGGTTTACCTCTTTTTTGATCAAACATACAAGAATCTATTTCTTCCTCTGCTGGAAGAATGAGTGACTCGCCTATTGCGTAAGCCTTTCCGGCTTTGGCAATTTAAAGGCTTATTTGGAAGACTCTTTAAGTGCACTTTCATTTTGTTCTAAACCAGAAAAATGCTTAATTACGGTTTTTCTACTATTCAAGTCTTCCAAAAGACGTTCAAAGCACCTGACATGTAACTTTGAGGCATGGGTAGGAATCCCACTCATAACAAAATAGATTTTTCTCACAAAATTATTTCTTGAATTATATGTCAATAGATAATATATGAATTTATTACTTATTCATTTAATGCCATTCTATTTTCAGTTTTTGAAAGAAACAAGAGGCGATGGCAACCCCCCCCCCCCGACATTTTCAAGTTTTCCAGCAATATTGTTCATGACTACAATTTCAATTTTTCCAGATGTCATAGATATTGCACTAGTTCTCACAGCAGACTTAAGAATGTTATCGCTTATTTCAGTATTAAAGATGTTTCTGATGAGCAATATGTATGAGGATAAATAGAGATTGGTTAATTATAGATTCACCAAGTAATAATGCGGACGGGATGGACTCAGTAGCATATCAGGCCAAGGTAGTGCTAGAAACCGGGAAAGCTATAGTTCCCAGGTTCGAGTACTACTTGGGCCAGAGTTGACATTTATCTCCACTATATCTTCACCCTGCCCTTGGTCAGTAAGGAGGACATCGATGGGCTTGGAAAGGCTGCTGTCCGTCAGAAAGGACATAAAGCCATGGGATCATGTGAAGCAGAGCCACACCCTGAGGTGCATGTAAAAAGAACACGCTGGATGGCCGTGATGGGAGGCTGCCATTTGTCTCCTAACAACTATCCAGTGAGTTCCCTTTCCTCCGTAGAAATCTGTGTTCTTTGAGTCTTTGGGGTCCTTGTGACCTGGCAATTAGCCATTGTGTGCAAAGAAGTGTCACTCAGATGTGAAACAACCAAAGTAATAGAATAAGTTGTTTGGTTCGCGGTTTTATGATGTATCAATTAAAAATGCTCAACTTCGTAGACTGCATAGAACATATAAAGTTTATACAAGGATGTATTTGTTAGATAAATATAGAGGAAAATTTGTCATTAGCCAGGTGGAGTCTGAACCCACGATCTCCTGATAACTTGTCAGGTGCTCTGACCATTGAGCTACGTGCCGCCGAACAATCATCCTCTATTAGTGGCTTTGGAAATTAGTCATTGGAAATGTGGTTGACTGTAATTGAAGACTGGTCTAGAGGCACTTTGCAGTTTAGTGCACACGGCCAGCCTGCGTCAAACGGCGTCGTTTTTTTTAGCCGAGTATCGAGTGTAAGGCATTGTTGTTGAAATAATAGAATCTCTCAGATATACACCTGGTGGTAATTGGTTAGATAAATATAGAGGAAAAATTGTCATTAGCCGGGTGGGATATGAACCCACGAACCTTGGCTAATGACAACTTTCCATCTATATTTATCTAACAAATTACTACCAGATGTATATCTGAGAGATTCTATTATTTCAAGACTAGATTTAGTGAAATAATGAAAGGGGGTCATGACGCTTCTTTAAAAATTAAAAAAAAAAAGTTTCAGAAGATGAGTCGAAAAGAAATTTACATTTTGTAGTGGACTTCTTCAGTGGTGGTAGATACACGAACTTTGTTTTTTCTTAATTATTTCTTTTAATTAATGCCTACCCATGATTCTAGGTCACGAATTGTTACATCCGTGCTGCAATGTGCGTCAGGCGTGATGTGCTTTCGATGAAAGAAGCAGAAGTACAATATATGCTATGTAAAGGACAATACACCATTTATTTAGACTTTTTGCAACATTTCTCAACAACATTTCTCTTCACATTTTTACATTCATACACACACATATATGTATGGGAATGCTCTTGATTCTCTGGGCTTTAGTGTGGTTATAAACTTCATTCATTCAGGTTCGTGTTGTTTTTCTGCTGAGGACCTGCGATCCTCACAGGCCTTCTACTATGGATTCTTCTACTGTGGCAAGCAGCTGCTTTAGGGGTATGTAAACTTCGCTCAATGAAATGATTATTACTCATTGGCTTAATTTGATGTACTTAGAGACTTTTTCCCATCGGTTTAACATAGCTTGAATGATGCTTTTCTTTTATATTCACTTAATGAGGTGGAAATCTGTATTTTCCTGTTCAGAAATCCCTTTACAGGTTCAGAACCCGGAGAGAGGATATCTTAATCCCTGTGTACATATTCTGGTACATCATAGAACCTAACTCTGAAAATTTAGGGTTTCCAAGAAAGACCTAGTCACTTTATTCTGCTAAATTAACGTGACCCCTTCGTTCCTAAGCCTCTCTTTCAGCCTTGTTTATTTCGGAATCTCACCGTCACCTTCTCGGTAATTCACAACTTAACCCGCCCAGCCGTACGAAGGGAGTCAAGTGATGAAGGTGTTTGATGTGTCATATGTTGCCCTCACTTCCCCAAGCATCTGGAGAACTACACAGCTAGGCCGCAAATGATAACTAATGAGCAAAATTCCTATTTAAGACACTTCTGAGAAACACAAATAACGAAGATTTTTACACTGAGAGTAAATCAGAAAATAAATTAGACATTCCCATACACGTTATTTACGCATTGTTTAAAGATCATTAGAAGCAGAAAACCCAACACTGGATCAGTTTCACGGCGCTTTCTGGTTAACACGGTTCTTTGGAACCCTTTATATTTGTTTTCTAGTTCCAGACTTGTTTTTTATCTGCATTTTTCGGCATATATTGGTCTAAATGATCAGGTCATAAGTATTCACGAAGGGGGAGGGGACCACTGGATAGATGTTACGAGAAAAATGGAAGGGTTTGTCAAGGGATCATGCCTGTCCTGTAAGACGCACTAGGTTCAAGGATTAACGTTCCAGCTAAAGTGCGGTGTGCTTTCGAAATCCATCAGTGTCCTCTTTGTCTCCGATAGTGGGAAGAGGATTAAGCAGAGACACTGTCAATGAAGAGGCAATGAACACTGGAACATACACTTTGTATGCGTCAACTACTGAGATGTCATTTTGCAAGAAGAATCTAAGAGGGATGCACTTAAATAGGATGAAAGGGGTAAAACAACTGTGCAAAATATGGATAATAAATGAAAGAAAGCCATAAAAATAGTTATTGTTAACACTACGATCAAACGAATTAATAGGGAACTAGTAAGTAAACAACTCCACCTACATTTTGAATATGAACTTGATACCCCCCATGGCAATGCACGGTTCGATAGATAGTGAGAAAGCTTATATTAGGCGAACAAAGAGCATAACTGTGTCCCACAATGAAATATCATTCTTTTATTGATTTTCTTACAAAACACGAGATAGGATCCTTTCATCAAAAGTTGAAAACTAGATGGTTGTAGCGCCCGCGTTATCTGTTTGATAAACCAAAACCAATCATCATCATAAATAATAAAATAAAAAAAAAAAAAAAAAAAATCATCATCATAAATAATAAAATAAAAAAAAAATCATCATCAATGCGAAATCTATTCCCCACTAAATACAAAACTATAGACACATGAAAT
Organism: Ryuthela nishihirai; assembly: GCA_038380435.1. Lineage (NCBI taxonomy): Eukaryota > Metazoa > Arthropoda > Arachnida > Araneae > Heptathelidae > Ryuthela > Ryuthela nishihirai. The sequence continues at coordinate 67,993,420 of JAWZYU010000013.1, read as the reverse complement.
TCCCTATCAGGTAGGATATTCTGACTCATGGCGATCAGCAAAGAACATTTGCAATTTGATTTTCAACAACATTTAAATATTAAAAAAGCTCTATCGTAAAACTCCGACGATAGAAATGCACGAAATCATTTATATAAAATATATATAAAATGCGAAGAACTTATGCAAATGAATGGTGCTGACAATGGTATATGCAAATGCATCGATGTTAAAAGTGGGTATTCCCAGGCTATCCTCACGTACAGTCGCTCAAAAAAGTATCCGAACACTACGGTTGATTACAGAATTCAGAAAAAAATATCTGGCAACGATTTTTTTAGAAATTAGTGATCTGGCAACCTTCGTGTCACGTGACAGATCACTAATTTCTAAAACAAATCGTTGGCAGATATTTTTTTCTGAATTCTGTAATCCACCATAGTGTTCGGATACTTTTTTTGAGTGACTGTAGGTGGTCATATTATTTTGATACTAGATCGTGTGGGCTCACTCACGAAAATATTGAGCGTGTGCAGTTACCGTTCACAGCAAACTGGAGCGTGTGCAGAAACTGCACACGCTCCAGTTTGCTGTGAACGGTAACTGGAGCGTGTACAGTTGCTGTACACGCTCCAGATATTTTTCCTGAATTCTGTAATCACGTGACACGAAGGTTGCCAGATCACTAATTTCTTAAAAAAATCGTTGCCAGATATTTTTTCTTAATTCTGTAATCAACCATAGTGTTCGGATACTTTTTTGACCGACTGTACTCTTACGAAGTGCGAGGTGAAGTTGTCTACTTGAAGACTTGTTGCAGATGTCTACCAGACATCATTTATCGGAAGAAGTGCGATGGCGGGAAAAAATGTAAGTCATTCAAGGGTACATAGACTTTGACAGATATTCCAACAAGGACAAAGTGCTTACAGACGATTCTTGTCAATTGGCAACAACTCCAAGAGAGGACTGCGATCTGGTGTTAGATGGCCAGAGGAGAAGGATGTTAATACCACGTCAACTGCTATAGGACCTCGCAGCAGCGGTGATATCCGCTACCACCGTACTACCCCTGGTATAGACCCTAGTTTACTATAGTAAACATTAGAAATCTAGTTAGTTTTTCCCAAGTAATAAACATTGTGTAATTTTTGATACAGTTGCCAGACTTCAACAGTCCTGACATCTTTCGTGGTAGGTATGCTCTTGTCACGCGAAAATTTGGTATGTTGTAAAGAATCGTACGGTTTCGCTGAGCAATTGGTTTTGCACATCACAATGAAAAGATCTGCATATCATACGAGTGGGAAATAATATTGGATATCGGTAATCATTCTAAGTAAACTTTCTGTTGAGTTGGGTTGGGTTGTTTTACGCGTCTGAGCGGCACTTTTTTGCACACCATGGGCTAAATGGAAAGGTCATAAGGACCCCGAAGGCTCAGAGAAGGTTGGGGGAGGGAACCCACTGGAGCAGCTGTTGGGAGACAGATGGTAGCCTCCCGTCAAGGCCATCCAGCGTGTTTTTTAACGTGCGTAGGGTATGGTTCTCCCGCACACGGGGCCATGGCTTAATGTCCCATTCGACGGACGGCAGCCTTTCCAAGCCCATCGGTGTCCCCTACTGACCGTGGGCAGGGCGGGAAATTTTGCGGAGATAAATCTCAACGCTGACCCAGCTGGGACTCGAACCTAGGAACTACAGATTACGAGCTTGGCGCGCTACCGACTGAGTCACCCCCGCCCCTACGTTCTGTTGAAATATGTAACTTAAATCAAATGAAAAATGTCAGAAAAAAGTCTATCTTAATCTCGTTTTCTAACATTTCTTGAGTATTCAAAGACTTACAAGTTTGAATATTTAATAACCAATGTCAGTCACAAAAGTTTACGTCAGACTTTAATTGAGGCATAGTAGTGACTTCGGTCTTAGCAGGGAATGTCCTTCTGTTAGATACCCTGTAAAAGTTAGGGTAGCTTCTAGGATTGTTCTCTACACGTCCAAATTAAGAGGAAAAGAAAAACTGAAATAAGTGTTATTTCAAACAATTTAATGGAATAATTTCACATTTGAGAATTTCGTGAAAAAATAATCATTTCGTTCTAATGTGAAATTGTGCATGGGTATGGTGCCTCGGCCTTTGAATATTCCCCCTTCCATAACTGTTTAAATATCGAAATAATCTTATCGAAAAAAAAATCGACATTTAGAGAGAGATTGTAATCTGTAATTTATCTACAGTCGTTTTTTGCGTTAAAAAAGTTTATGAAATTTACTTTTCTTAGTTTGAGTTTACATTGATAAAATATGAAAATGTTTCCATTATTATGTCAGAGTTTAAAAGAGTTATTGTTAAATGCTTTGTGACGTACCTAACATTAAAAATATTAAGACTAAAGTAATGACGTTTTATAGAGGGAATTATATCTGATTTTAAAGGTATTGTTGTGTCACAGGCTCGGAGCTGTTTAGAAATTTCATTGAACATTTCTCGATGTTTGGTCTAGTAAACGTATGAATTTGAAGCGATGAGCAACTGCGTCTAGTTGAAACATTAAGCAACTGCGTTTAGTTGAAGCAAGGAGTAACTGCGTCTAGTTGAAACGAGGAGCAACTGCATTTAGTTGAAGCGAGGAGCAACTGCGTCTAGTTGAAACGAGGAGCAACTGCATTTAGTTGAAACGAGGAGCAACTGCGTCTAGTTGAAACGAGGAGCAACTGCGTCTAGTTGAAACATTAAGCAACTGCGTTTAGTTGAAGCAAAGAGTAACTGCGTCTAGTTGAAACGAGGAGCAACTGCATTTAGTTGAAGCGAGGAGCAACTGCGTCTAGTTGAAACGAGGAGCAACTGCATTTAGTTGAAGCGAGGAGCAACTGCGTCTAGTTGAAACGAGGAGCAACTGCATTTAGTTGAAGCGAGGAGCAACTGCGTCTAGTTGAAACGAGGAGCAACTTCATTTAGTTGAAGCGAGGAGCAACTGCGTCTAGTTGAAACGAGGAGCAACTGCATTTAGTTGAAGCGAGGAGCAACTGCGTCTAGTTGAAACAAGGTAAAAATTAAAAATTAAAGTATTCAAATGAACTTAGTAAAAAAATCAACTTACTAATTAGCAATAAATGTTAACTTAAAACGAAAAATATTAAAAGAAATTTGAAGACTCTTCCCTGAAAGAGCATGACAGTTAATTGGTTCTTGGTAAAATTGGTAAAAAAATTGTATCAAAAGTAAAAACGCATTAGTTTATTTGATTTTATGTTAATATTATTAAATTTATTTAAGTTATTGCGTATTATTAAAATATCAGGCAAGCAGCACATTTTGAGTCAGCCGGTCATCACTCTTTTCAGAGATGATGTTAATTTAAATGATTCAATGTGCTTTTCCTCTTAGCAGAAGAGCAATAGAGAATTTCCTCCCATATTATGTAGAATTTTTTTGTCCTTGCGACATTGAATTTAAAACTGAGTATTCAAGGTCATTTGGTCGGCATATTCTTCTGCAAAATTATTTCAGTTGACATCTGTTAGAAGACAGATGGTAGTCTCCCATCGAAGCCATCCAGTGGGTTCTTTAACATTCACATGGACCACACCTTAACATCTCATCTGATATATTTATAGACGGCATCCTTTTTATACCCATCAATGTCCCCTCTCTTAAACCTAGGGGAGGGACACAAATCTGAACTCTGGCTCAGTCGGCAATCGGACATGGGAACTAGATTACTAGAACCTGGTTATCAACCAAGCAAATCCCCCCACCATGTCATCAAGGACTTAAAATATAAATAGAAGTTTCGCAGTATTTTCTCTCTCCAAGAATGTAACTGAATATCGAATATTTTTCTCGAGGGTTTAATTATTTCCCCGGCCGAGTGGTTACCGCGCTTGGCTACTGATCAAAGGGATGTTGGAGGAATGGATGTCTATGTTGCATTTCTACTATCCTTGCTACTGTCGCACCTCTGCAGCTAGAAACTTTTTCTGGGGAGGTGTATTTATTTTTTATTTAAAAGACAAATGACTTTATTCCCAAAATTCAATTTATATTTCGCAGTGTTAGGAAAATAAATACCCCCTCAAACAGATGCTTGCCACAGAGGTCTGACAAGGAGCCTGTCAGTTTATATGCCATAGTAGGTCTGTGAGGATGGCAGGACCTCAGCAGAGAAACGACACAAACAGCCATGCCTTGCCCGGTGCTCGAACCCAGGTCCCTTAGATCAGTAGCTAAGCGCGCTAACCACTCGACCATGGGACGGCAATGTGTTAGAATAGGAGACTTATTAAATAAAATTTCTGAGTATTTTTTGTAAATGAAAAATGTGTCATTTCATGCACTTTGTCCAAGTATGCTGAACTATCAGTCTTAATACTCTTGTAATGCTTAACTTCCAGGTTAGTCTCACGTGTTCCAGAGTTGAAACACTTCTCACCATGCCCTCCGTGAATAGGGTACACTGATGGGTTTGGAGAGGCGGCGTCCGTAGGATGGGATGTTAAGCTGTGGTCCCATGTGCGGGAAGTAATCTTGCAGGGGAGACTACCATCTGTCTCCTAAATGCTGCCTGGTGGGTCCCTCTCCCAACAGTCTCTGAACCTTTAGGGTCCTTGTGACCTGGCCATTTAGCTCATTGTGTGTAAAAAAAAAACTTAGAAAGCTGCTTAGAAAGTAAACCACACTCGATTCCGTGTGTAGGAGAGCCATTCTACGCACGTTAACCTCGGCTACGAAATTGAATAATTCTTAACTATTATTGCTATGGAAGAACATTTTGACCAGCATGCATTTCTTCTAGAATTTTTTTTCTTCTTTCTTTAGAACCTATTTCTTCCAGAACGTAGAAGATAATGTATAAACTAATTGCTTGGCATAAAATATTTCGTGGTAACTACCGTATAGAATATTGTTATAATCCCCAAAGTGTGGCTCAGTTGGCAGAGTGCCACACTCGAAACTTGCAGTTCCTTGGCTCGAACCTCAACCGTTCCCGAGTTGAAAATTTTCTCCGCTAGCCAACATTGTCTTCAGTGGGAAAGGGAACACCGATGGGTTTGCAAGTGACGTCGTTCGTCGGATTAGACGTTAAGACGTGGCTCCGTATGCAGGAGAAGCAGTGCTCTCTGTATGTTAAATAACACGCTGGATGGCCTTGACGCCTGGTGGGGACATATATAGGACATAGCCCGAAAATGCAGTCGTCTGACGCGAAATCTCAAGCTGGTCTACCTGCTTTGAAATCCAAATCAGTTGCTTTGTATAATTTAATTTTAGCGACATATTATACGTCCGACATTAAATATGGTTTAAAAAAAACACCAACTGTAGCGTCTTATTTCATACAGAATATCATTTTAACCTTTTCTGTTTGATGAAATATTTTAGTGATTGAGAAATCCTACCCAAGTTGTATTCTCAGAAACGCCTCCCCTATCCATGAGACCAAATTCTCGAACCCTCCCCGAAATTAAACCAAACCCAAAACTGAATCTTACCCCCCCCCCCAAAAAAAAAAAGGAAAAAAAAAACTAAATTTAAATTCTTGCAGCGAATAAATATTTTTAACTAGGGGAATTTTTAACAACTCTTTGCCTAAATTCTCAAAGCATTTGTTCATTAATTTGCTGCTTAGAAAGTCTGCATTTCATTAGAACGGCAAACAAGTTTGATTCGTACACATTTATATAAAGTACCCACAATGTTAAAAAGTCATGCGATTCCATCAAAGAACCATATTCTCTGTAAAATGTACATTTCAAAAATATTTCACTTCCAACAAAAATATAATCCAAAAGATATAATGAGATAAATCATACGGTTCATTGAGTCCAACTTGTTGGTCGTGAGTGGCATGCGACTCATTGCAAAAGAACCTGTTGCTCATAAAACAAATAATCAGCATTCTGAATCTGGTTCATTTCTTTCAATTTCTTTATCAAATATTTTTAGGTGCATAAATAAACGATTTTTGAAATTCATAGTACTCATTAAAAATACATATTTTTATCAAGATATTCTCTTGACTCCTTATAGAGTTTTCTCTTCAATTCATTACTGATTAGAAATGCATGTTTTCGTTTTTAAGTTCGTAATTTTCCCTGCTATTTTTAAAGAACATACATATTTTAGTGGTACTGCGCCAAGATTGATTTGGATTAAAAATTTGATTTATATTTCAAACACATTATTAGAAAGCTTCTGTACTAAATTCGTGTTTATTGTTGATGAGTTCGCGCCTGCTGGAATGTTGTTCGTATAAAGATTCATTGAATCTATTCCCTTTCGACAAGATCTAAATGAAGAAATTAAATGACTGAAGTATTCTGATTTCTATAGTTTGATTGCCAAACTGAAGCACGATGGCTAAGGAAAAGAAGGTTTACCTCCATAAAACCAATGACGTAGCTCGGTGGCTGTACTTCAAAGTCATCACTGAGGTTATGAATGAGCACAGGCCTCAGGTGAGTAATTAGTTAAGAGATAAATAAGTAGATAAGTGGCAGAACGAAGCAGGTTTAATAATGTATGCAACCTTTGGAAATGTTTAAAGGATTTTATAAAGATTTATGCTTCCTTTTTGATTTTTAAAATAAGCATTTGTTTAGAATAAGAAGTAAGCGCGAGAAAGGCTTTTAAAGTATACAAAGTGGGGAGATAGGTGTAAAAAAATATTAATATACAGTAGACTCTCTTTTATCCGGTCTTGGCTCAATCGGTCTCCGTTAACCGGTCGTTTCAAGAAGCGGAAGCAAGTCGCGGCTTGTTATGTTTATAGTACAGTACATATTTGTTTCAGTTCCTCTTTGTGAATATTACAATGTACAATGTACTGTGCATATACAGGAGTGTGTGTTGTGATCTATTAATTATTGTGTGGTACAAAATGAGTGGGTGCAAACGTAAGCGTAATGTCGTTACGATGGAGATAAAATTAAAAGCGTTAGAACATATTGACAAAGGTGATCCAGTAAAGCACATTTGTGATGAACTAGTTGTTGGTAAAAGCACGGTAAATGACTGGAGAAGGAATAGAAAATCTTTACAAGTTTTTTGCACTCAAGTCGAGTCTGAATAAAACGCTTTCTTCTCGGTACACTCTTAAAAAGCCGAAAAATGAAATTGTCGATGATGCACTTTGGTTATGGTTCAGAAAAGGGCATCGAAAAGGAATGCCAATCATGGGCCAATCTTGAAAGAAAAAGCATTAATCCTTCATTCTAAAATCGATAATGGGGGAGATTTTTCAGCAAACGAGGGATGGCTTTCTCGCTGGAAAAAACGGCATGGTTGTTCATTACTTTGGTGTTCGTGGTGAGAAATTGTCAGCTGATCCTTTAGCAGCAATGGAATTTTTCAGAAAAACCTTTAGTGCGTATTGAAGAACAAGGCCTATGCGCAGAACAAATCTACAATGTAGATGAGACTGGGTTAAATTTTAAACTTCTTCCAACGAAAACACAGTTTTGTTTGTGACAGCGCGAGAAACCTCAGCATCAGGATTTAAAACAAACAAAGAAAGAATTACCATTGTGGCTGTGTGTACAAATGCTGCAGATACGCACAAACTTCCTCTTTTTGTAATTGGGAAATCAGCAAATCTCCGAGCATTCAAGCATTTAAATTTAGCTGCTCTGCCAGTTTACTACAAAGCTCAAAAGTCTGCTTGGATAGACTCGTATTTATTTAAAGAGTGATTCTTTACAGAATTTGTTAGAAAATAAAAAAACTACTTGACAAGTCTTGAAATGCCTGTAAAGGCTCTACTCATTCTCGACAATGCCCCAATACATCCAAGCGAACTCATTTCTAACAACATAAAAGCCATGTTTTTGCCACCTAATGTAACTTAATCTTTAGTGCAATCAATGGATCAAGGCTTGCATGTAAGTTTAAAAAGGCGATACAGGAGAAAGCTTCTTTCAGAAACAAACTCCTAACAGAATTAACCCATTTGCTATTAATTAATATATAATCAACCATATTCTTCTACTGTGACGCATAAACTGACAGGCTCCTGTCAGATCTCTGTGGCAAATAGCTGCTTGAGGGGAGATTTATTTATTCATGTTTTTATTTATTATTATGTAGAGCATCTGATGTATATTTATGTATGTCACAGTGTTTGTAATAGGTGTTAGTTATTCTGAAACCATTGAGTTTACTTACCTGTAGGAGACGTTGCCCATTGCAGCTACCAATACCAAAAGGGACTATCACCCCTCCGCAAAGGTCAGAGTCAGTACCAACTTTGGCATTGAAGTCACCTAGAACTCCTTTTTTGACAGAATTCAAAATATCCTGAAGTTATCAGTAAAATCTACCCTTCTCATCCTCATCGGCATCCTCAGTGGGGGCATAACATCAGATAACATTCAAGTCTTTAGTGCTTGTCTGAAATTTATCTATAAGAAACCTTCCATTAATGCACTCATATCTTAGAAGAGAATCACCAGCGTGTATGCTGAGAAGCAAACTTACGTCTTGGATGTGCCTCTTCCCTCCCTGAAAAGAGAAATTTAAGAATTTTTTTTTTTTGAATCTGACCTTTTTCTGGTCTCTTGCATGCCTTTAGAATCTGACCTTTTATCTGCTCTCTCGCATCCGGTCTCTTGCAAGCCGATAATATCTAAGTTAGAATGATGGAATTCTGTTTGAGGATATCAGGAAAATAATCCCTGAGCAGAGTCCTCAGATTCCTCAGATTCGGAGCAGAATCTTCAGATTTTTTCATAAACCAATGCATTTAAGAAGTTACTGAGATCGGTATTTTAGTGTCTATTAATATAACATGAAAATGTACATAATAAAATGGCCACTTGGTTCATATGTCATGTTACGACTTTGAAAAATAATTATACAGGGTTTAGCATTTAAAACACAACCTTATATTGTGTACCATATATTTTCAAAGCTAACCGGAATATAAATGTAATAAGCAAATTTCAGTACAATAAAATAGATGCCGAAAATGTCCACCACAATCCACCCTTTTCAGGGGCGGGTGTGGCTCAGTCACTAGAGCGCCAGGCTCGTAATCTGCAGTTTCCAGGTTCGAGTCCCAGCTGGGTCAGCGTTGAGACATCTTCGCAAAACTCCCCGCGCTGCCCACGGTCAGTAATGGACACCGATGGGCTTGGAAAGAGCCGTCGTCCATTGGATGGGACGTTAAGCCGTGACCCCGTGTGCGGGAGAGCCATACTCTGTGCACGTTAAGGAACACGCTGGATGGCCTTGACGGGAGGCTACCATCTGTCTACTAACAGCTGTCTAGTGGGTCCCCTTCCCCCAACCTTCTGTAAGCCTTCGGGGTCCTTGTGATCTCTCGCTTTACCGCATTATGTGCAAAAAAAGTGCCGCTCAGAGGTAAAACAACCCAACCCAACCTTCGAAAGTCATTTTTTTTTTTACACGCAACATCCTAAATGGCTAGGCCACAAGGTCCTCCCAAAGGCTCAGAGAAGTTTGGAGAATGGGACCTACTATACATCTCTCTGAAGAGGGATGGACGCCTCCTGTCAAGGCCATCTAGTGTGTTCTTTAACATGCATAGGCTGTAGCTCTTCTGCACAAGGGGATTGATCCACTCGGTATTGAGCCAGGCTCGTAATCTGAAGTTCGAAGTTTGAGGTTGCAACTGTGTCAGCGTCGAGATTTATCTCCGACAAACCTTCTCGATAAGAAACAGGACTCCGATTGGATTTGAACGGCCTCCGTCTTTCGGTGGGACGTTAAGCCGTAGTTCATTGTGCGGGAGGAACTATACTGTTCACCTTACTGGATGGACTTGTCTGGAGCTTACCATCTCTCTCAATTTTTGAGCTCTTGGATTCTTTGAGACCTGGCCATTTATCCCATTGTGTGCAAAGAGATTAAAACACCTAACAGGAAGTTGTGGTGAGGAGTGTTCGGGACTCACTTTTTTTGCACACAGTTGTCTAAATGGCCAGGTGACAAGGAACCCGAGGGTTCAGAGAACGTTGGGTGGAGGATACCAACCGGGCACTATCAGATATATAGATAGTAGTCTCAGTGAAGGCAGTCTCAGTGTGTGCAGAGGGTATGGCTCTCCAGCACATGGAACTACGGCTGAATCTCCCATCCGACGAACGTCTGTATTTCCAATCACTTCGGTGTCCCCTACTGACCAAGAGCAGGGGGGATGTTTGCGGAGATAAATTTCAACGATGGGCCAGCTGGGATTCGAACCTGGGAACTACACATTACGAGGCTGGCGCGCTACCAATTAAGCCATCCCCGCCCCCTTCAAGCACTGGCAAAAGCTCCGCGAATTCTTTTCTGAATAAAATATGAGAATTGTTTTTGCTCAGAGAGATCTGAGTCGTACATTTCCAGTATCATTTTTTCTTTATTGGAATGGGTAACGATTTGGTTGAAATAGAAGGATAGATGTTGAAAGAAATGTACTGAAAGAGAAGGATAGATGTTGAAAGAAATGTACTGAAATAGAAGGATAGATGTTGAAAGAAATGTACTGAAATAGAAGGATAGATGTTGAAAGAAATGTACTGAAATAGAAGGATAGATGTTAAAAGAAATGTACTGAAATAGAAGGATATATGTTGAAAGAAATGTATTGAAATAGAAGGATAGATGTTGAAAGAAATGTATTGAAATAGAAGGATAGATGTTAAAAGAAATGTACTGAAATAGAAGGATATATGTTGAAAGAAATGTACTGAAATAGAAGGATAGATGTTGAAAGAAATGTACTGAAATAGAAGGATAGATGTTAAAAGAAATGTACTGAAATAGAAGGATATATGTTGAAAGAAATGTATTGAAATAGAAGGATAGATGTTGAAAGAAATGTACTGAAATAGAAGGATAGATGTTGAAAGAAATGTATTGATATAGAAGGACAGATTTGGCCGGGTTGTTTTACATCTGAACGGTACTTTTCTCCACACAATGGGCTAAATGGTTAGGTCTGAAGGTCGGGGAAGGTGACCCATTGAAAGGCTCTTAAGAGACCAATATGACACTCTCGTGTTAAAGCTACCCAGCTTGTTCTTTAACGTGCACAGGGGGAACTTTCTATCCTGCACATGGTAACATGTCCCATCCGATGACGGCAGCCTTTCGAAACCCATCGATTTGGCCAAAGTTGATGTTTTAGCGAAGATTCTTCTCAAGGCTGCGCATAGGTCAATTGTTTGTAACCGGGGAACTGTGGATTATGAGCGTGGCGCCCACCCCGAGAAAAAATAGATATTGAATGAAATTTGTATTATATAAAGTTTCTCTGCAGTACACAAATATAGAAAAGGAATTTTTAGAGAATAAAATCCTGCGAAGATTCTGCATTTCGGAAACATTGCGAAAATTCGGTGTTTTGAGGAGGAAAAAGTTACACGAACATTTCGCATTAGTTTTAGGGAAAGGAGATCTCGTGTGTTCTCTGCTAATGTGCTGAAAAATATGTACCTTAAGTGAAAACGGTTAACGCTACTTTTCAGTAAGCACCGTGTTAGGTTGTTTAACCTCTAAGCAGCACTTTGTTTCCACACAATAAGCTAAATGGCCAGGTCACAAGGACCCCGAGGGCTGAAAGAAAGTTTACTACTGTTGGGAGACATATAATAACTTCCCGTTAAGGCCATCAATAATTGGCATCCCTACCGACAGTTGGCAGGGAGTTTTGCGGATATAAATATGAAAGCTGGCCCAGTTCAGACTCGAATCTGGGAACTGCAGATTACGTATCTGGCGCGCTACCAACTGAGCCACTCCTGCCCTATTAAGCAGGGGATGGGGAATTGCCATTCGCCCTAACTTTTCGCAATCCAGATCCCATAAATCGATAGGTGTCTATTCTATTTCTGAAACTTACTATGCGTAAAAGTTTATCTAATAGTTTTCCAAAGATTAAATTTTTTAATTTAATGATCCCTAATTTTTCAGCCGAAGCTTGTGCGATTTGGGGAAGTGACAACAGTCCGGGTCGTCGTAAGTATATTTTCATTATTCTCTCAAATGTTTTCATAAATGATAGCTAGAAAGCACGGCGTTTACTAGTTGGCCAAGACAAAACTTTTGTATAAAGAAAAAAAAAACAAAGAGATTATTTTTACCTGTTTTAAAAGAAACTAGTTTCATTGCCATTACTGATAGTAAAATTATTTTCTGAAATTCTTTTTTGCAGTGATTTAATAAAGGATTTTACAGTTTTAATATCCTTTATTTATAAATATTTTAACATTAAATATTATTGTTTAAGCTTTTTGTCCATCTTTTTTTGCATATTGTTTCTTTACTTCCACATTGCCTTAAAGAATGACGAAAAAAACTACACCTCTCTCTCTATATATATATATAACTTTTAGGGGGTTTATATTGTGTTTAATCGAATTGCATAATTTCTGGGAAGGGGTCCCCAGAATGAACAGAACTTTTCAAGGAGTCGCCAGTAGCAAAAATATTGAGAAACACTCTTACAGAAGAATGGGTTAGCTTTTTCCCTCTTTGCATGCATAATTAGAAGAAAAATGCTCTTTCAGTCAAATGATGCAGAGGGACATTTTTCTGATGAATTCGGTGCTTTAAGTTCGGAATGCAAATTTTCATCAGATGTTCTTTGTTATTTGATGTATTTAAAACAATCAGAGAAGCGATTTCAAATCTTGTTATTCTTACAGGATATCAAGAAAAGTCCAAAGACATCAGTTATCAAAGAATATAGTAAGTGCCTATTTATGTTGTTTTCTCTTCAATATTTTTCAAAATATAATTCATTTAGATTTGTGTGCTTAAAACCTAATTTTGCTTTTTTAGAAACACTTTGATATAAATTACCGTTGTTGTGTAACCTAGCATATGGGAGTCTTATTTTCAAAGAGAACGAAGTTCTTCTTTTGCCTACTTTTTCATTCCTTAAAAGTTTTAATTATGGAGGTTCGTGTTGTTTTTCTGCTGAGGTCCCGCCATCCTCATGGACCTTCTACTGTGGCGTATAAATTGACAGGCTCCTGTCAGACCTCTCTACAAGTAGCTGCTTGAGGGGTTATTTATTTATTTTTAATGATGGGAGAAATGCACATCATCATCATAATCTTCATCCTCAAGCAGCCATGGGCTACGGAGGTCCTACCAGAACATGCAGTTTAATTCTCCAAGTATATCTGTCCTGAGCTACATCTACTGCATCTGGCCACTGCACACCAATTCTAACAAGGTCCTGTTTGACATTGTCTGCCCACGGCATTCTAGGTCTCCCCTTTCTTCTGAGCCTCTAGGCCCACTGTTCATAACCCTATTCGCCAATATTTAATTATCCATACGGGCAACATGGCCAAATCAGCGGAGTCTCTCTCTGCACAATATGCTGCTTAAAGGAGGTTGCAGACTCCTTTGCCTAACCTCATCATTAGTTACAAAGTTAAACCACCTAATACCCAAGATACTACGTAAGCATCTAGTTTCCTGTTATCTTGTTTACAAAGTGTCCAAGTTTCACTACCATAACTAACCCTAGAAAGAACCAAACTATTATACAGTCTAATTTTAGTCTTTAGGTGTATACGCCTATTTCTCCACAATCTCCATAAATTCTTAAAAGTCCAGGCAGCAATCCCTATTCGTCTATTAATCTCATGCCGTACATCACCAGTATCTGTTACATAGATCCCAAGATAATTAAACTGTGACACCTGCTCAAGACTGCAACCATTCAGATTAACTGAATCACGGCCGGCTTGACCAATTTTCATCACTTTAGTTTTCTCTCTGTTTATAACCAAACCTACTCTACTACCAGTCACATCAACAGCTCGAATGAAAGAGTTCATCTCGTCAACATCATTTGCCAAAAGGGCTAAATCATCAGCATAATCTAAATCAGAAATATTCCTATCTCCAGCCCATTTAAGGCCAAAATCTTTCCATTGAAGTGAATTTCGCATAACATAATCAATAACCAAACTAAAGAGAAAAGGAGACAAAAATGCAACCCTTGTCGAATAGCAGAAGTAATGCTAAACCAATTGCTACAAACCTTACCAACTCTCACACACGACTCATTGTTATTATATAGAACTTTCATTATGTTAACTAACTTGTTTGGTATACCATATGATTTCACAATCAACTACAAATTATGACGATCAACAGAGTCGAAAGCCTTTTTGAAATCGACAAAGCTAGCAACCAAAGGTTTCTGAAACTCTAAACATTTCTCAAGAATCTGCCTAAGTGAAAATATCTGATCCACACATCCCCTACTACTTCTGAATCCAAATTGCTCATCACGCAATTGCCTGTCAACCAGATTCTTAATTCTATTAAGCACAATCATGGAAAGAACCTTACCTGGAACAGAGATTAGGCTGACACCCCTATAGTTATCAAAAGAACTGCGATCAGCTTTTTTGAAAATAGGGATAATAATAGCTCTGGTAAAATCTTTAGGAAATATGCCTTTATCATAAAAGATATTCAAAATTTCAGTCATCCAAGTGGTAACCGAAACTTTCGCAGCTCTAAGCATTTCTGTAGTAATTTCATCTACCCCTGGGGATTTATGAAGTTTAAGTTTGGAAATAGCTAAAATAACTTCAGATTATGTTATAGGGCCAACATTAAAGCCACCAATGCATCTATCAACATTACAAACAATGGGAGTAGAACTAACCACATTGTTTTGAACATCACTGAAATGCTCAGCCCACCTAGCCATGACAGAATCCTCCCCTTCTATAATCTTACCTTGTTTATCCTTCAATTCACTGAAATGCTCAGCCCACCTAGCCATGACAGAATCCTCCCCTTCTATAACCTTACCTTGTTTATCCTTCAATCTCTGTATAGCTGTCCGTTTTCTACCACATAAAACATTAACTATCTGGTACAGCTCTCTGCCCTTGTACTGCCTAACTGTTTCCTCAACTTTGTCAGCCAAGCCATCAAGCCAAGGATACTTATCAGCAGCTAACTGATCCTTTACACGTTTATTAAGCTCTCTGTAATGCTTTCTATTAGGACTAGTAGGGTACTGATTAAGGACATTCCTGCAGTTCCTTCTTTCAGAAATAAGCTCAAGTGCCTTATCACTCAAATAATTCTGTCTCCTCTGTTCCTTTTTTCCTAAAAGAGTACTGTTAGTGTCCAAAAAAGCCTGTTTAAAATGATCCCATTCTTCCTCAACTTCAGTAGTAAGCATACCGTGACTGTCATAATGACTAAGTAACCTATCATGGTAAGCTTTAGCTATAACTGGGTCTTTCAGAGCTTCAGTATTAAAGGTAAAAAATTTTAACCCTAGCAAAACACTTTTTGAGTTTAAATTGCAAGACACTTTTAACAAGATAATGGTCAGATCCAATTTCAGCTCCCCTATATGACTTGGTATTCCTAACAGAACTAGCGCATTTGATGGTGATTAATATATAATCAATCATATTCTTATGCAGCCCATCAGGTGAAACCCATGTGTACTTATGTATGTCGCGGTGTTTGTAATAAGTGTTGGTTATTCTGAATCCATTGAGTTTACTTACCTGTAGGAGACATTGCCATTACAACTACCAATAACAAGAGGGCATATTACTCCTCCCCAAAGGTCAGAATCAGTACCAACTTTGGCATTGAAGTCATCTAGAACAAGCGTAATATCTCCTTTCTTGACAGAATTCAAAATATTCTGAAGTTGTCCGTAAAACCTATCCTTCTCATCCTCATCGGCATCCTCAGTGGGGGCATAACAGCAGATAACATTCAAGTTTTTAACGTTTGTCTGAAATTTTGGTGTAAGAAACCTTTCATTAATGCACTCATATCCTAGAAGAGCATCAGTAGCGTGTCTGCTGAGAAGCAGACCAACCCTTTGGTGATGCTTATTGTCGTCCCTCCCTGAGAAGAGAAATTTAAGATTATTTTTAAGAATCTGACCTTCATCTGTCCTTCTGGTCTCTTGCAAGCCTAGAATATTCAGGTTATAGCGCTGGAATTCCTGCGTGAGGACATCAAGAGAATAATCTCTTTATAATGTCCTCACGTTCCACGTTCCTGCAGAGATTAAATGATTAGTAGGATTTTTAAAGAAACTAGGTTTATTGAGATAGGTAAGGTCAACAATATCAAACAGCTCCCTGATCGCAGGCATGGGGCAAAGACCTGTACCTCATCCGCTAAAGGCAGCAGTCACCGATGCTGGTAGGAATTTCAGGCACCACCCTTTCAAGTGGACTTTTTCAAGAGCCACATGGCCTGCCTGAGACACATTACTCCAGTTTAGGCTTGACGATGCCCAACTAGCTAAGTAAGGTTCAGGTACCTGCGATGGCCTCTAATTAGGATTATCCACCAGCTGATATAAGTTATCCCATGCCTCTGTTCACTTAGGGCTGGCAACCCCGATGCAAACAGAAAACACAGCTGCAGATTCTCCCTCAGCAGAGGCCCACCAGTGCAAAACCAATAATAGCTCTGGTAAAATCTGCAGTGTGGGCTGGTGGCCCACAGCTACAGATTCTCCCTCAGCAGAGGCCCACCAGTGCACAGCAGAGGCCCACCAGTGCAGCAAGTCCAGGATCCATAATCAAGCTCAAATCCATAAACAAATCCAGTCTAGCTATAATGGTCTATCTATAAATGGTCAGCACCAGGACCCTGTGAAGTTGACCACTCCTCAGCAGGTTTGAAAAAAAAAGAAAAAAGTGGCCATAGATGACCAGATCAGTAGGCCATACTGAACTGGCAGCCTTCCCCTTCCGTTCCCTTCCAAAAGAGAATATCTCTTTTGAAAGGTACTAACGGCCTGCACCACGAGAAGGCGGGGTCGGACATTAGGTGCTAGACCTGGCCGGTTCTGTGCATCATCACTAGGGATTGGTACACAGCTCACCTTCCAGTTTATGCCTAGCTACCATTATTATTTTATTAGTAATAATAAAACATTAAAAATATTTGTCTTTTAGTTCTTAAATTTAAAAACTTGCTTTTCTCTCTCTCCTCTGAAAATAGTGGGCAGTTATTGCTGTCAGTGAAATTTCTACCATAACAGAACTCTATACATCGAAATTTCTACCATAAACAGATCACTTGAAACATTATTTAAAAGTTTTGCAGTTTCGATATTTAGTGATCTCTAATGATATAAATTAAAACTACCTTTGATATTTACATGTCATTAGCAACAACTAAAAAAAGAGATTTCCAATTATCTCTTAAAACAAAATCGTTCCGTTTCTTACCTACCTTGGGCGTAGGGTCAACTCATTATTGTCAATGGAATTTTCAAGACTGTCACATTCCACCACCAAAATTTTAAATTTCTAGCATAACTACATCGTTTGCAATATTCGTTTTAAATTTTGAGATTTTTCGATTTTTTTTTCCACCGTTGGTGGGCGCAATTATAGCTTCTGGAAAATTCGCAAAATGCAAATTGTAATATTTCATCAATAATTGTCCAACCCAAAAAGAATTTTTTATTAATCATTAACAACATACATTTTTCTGTTAAAACAAAAAAAGTTGCATTCACCTCCCCCCTAGATCTAAAAGGTCAAGTGATTGTTGCCAATGGTAACTTCGTAACCTCCACATTTCAACACCAAAATTTGAAACTTCTAACATAACTACATCGTTTGGAATAGTCGTTTGATATTTGGAATTTTTAAATTTCCCCCCCCCCCTGTTAGAGGGCGCTGTTATAACTTTTCAGAGATTCGAAAACTGCAAATCGTAATATATATCTTTAATACCTATCTAACACAAAAAGAATTTTTTATTTATCTGTATAAACAAAAAAGTTCGATGTCTACAGAAGGACAGACAACAAAACGAAATTATATCTTTTTTTTTCTAAAAAAAAAGACCTAAAATTTACTTTTCCTTGTTTTGAGCTGTTTTCTAAAGTGCTTCCAATCATGAACACTGAAATCTGTATCAAATATTACCCTACCCTTTTCCGGAATCCATAAGTATCCGTGCAATGCAATTGAGCTTTGCACGCTAAACAATCTGAGCGACGACAAAACATGGCGTCCAATTTTGAGATGGCCAACCTCTACCTATACCGGGCCTCTAGGTCCGCCCGATTCGTTCGCCTTGTGTTCACAGCGGCCGCGATTCCCGAGAGCTATAGGGTATTCCCATCTTATGTGACCGTTAATTCATAAGTAGTATTAGAAATAGAAGACACGACACAACATAAATATAAAAAATGAATTTTAATTAGGAAAAGATTTTTGGAAAATTTTCTAGTGATATTTTTTTTCTTTCGGAGAGGGGGCAGGACTCCTTGGTCTTCCCCCTCTGGGTGCGCTACTGACCAGAATCATATAGATTTCCCATTTTGGAAATCTTTTATGCTAAGAAAATGTGACAATATCGCTTCAACGTATTATGCCGGCACGTGTATAGAGCACTGATGTCACGCGGTGAGATAGGCAAAAATTCATGCGGACTATGTACAACAGCGCATGATTCTTAGCGACAAGGTTAGCGGAGACTTAGCGCTGTCATTTGTTAGATATTTCACAGCGTTTAAATCATTGCAGGGTTGCTAGGTGTTGAAAGGTACAGTCGCTCAAAAAAGTATCCGAACACTATGGTTGGATTACAGAATTCAGAAAAAAATATCTGGCAACGATTTTTTTTAGAAGTTAGTGATCTGGCAACCTTCGTGTCACGTGACACGAAGGTTGCCAGATCACTAACTTCTAAAAAAAATCGTTGCCAGATATTTTTTCTGAATTCTGTAATCAACCGTAGCGTTCGGATAATTTTTTGAGCGACTGTGCATTGTGTATATCTTCTTAAAATTTTCTTTTTTACAAATTTCGTTATACTGATTACTTTTTTTTGTATCCGAATAAGTTTTATTTTATTAAACATATATTTTCCTTATACCGGTATTTGTTAAATTGAAACCTTTTTGCGTAAAGGGTAAATTGGCAGGGAACGAAAAAATTTTGTTATACTGGCTATTTCGTTATTTCGACATTTTACTCTATATAATTCCCAGCAACGGAGTTTTTGAAAGGAGCAAAATGTGCAGCACCAAATGTTTCGCAGTATTTGCCTATCTCTCTTAATAATCTTCATAAATAAATAAATAAATAAATACCCCCTCAAGCAGCTGCTTGCCATCACATAACTTTAAATTTTCACTTACTTTACTGTTGTGCATTTTTGGTTTTCCTGTCTATCAGCCCTCCTGGACCTCTGAGCGGAAATTTTTTGCACACAATGGGCTAAATGATCAGATCACAAAGACCCCGAAGGCTCAGAGAAGGTTGGGGGAGGAAACCCACTGGAACAGCTGTTGGGAGCCAGAAGATAGCCTCCCGTCAAGGCCATCCTATGTGCTCTTTAACGTGCACAGGGTAAGGCTGTCACACGGATCACGCCTTAACGTCCCATCCGACGGACGACGACTTTTCCAAACCCATCGGTATCCCTTACTGACCGTAGACGGGACAGCTAACCCAGCTGGTACTCGAACCCGGGACCTGCAGATTACGAGCCTGGCGCGCTACCGACTGAGCCACCCCCGCCTCACTGTCAGAGAAGAGCACCGAAACTGAACAACAATTTAATAATAATTTACATTAATGTAATGAAGCATAGCGCTGTAAGGGGTCATCAGACACCTTACTGAACTCTCCTGCCACAGCGAATGCGTCTCCGAGTAACTTCTCCAATTGACGCCCAGGGGTCATCAGACACCTTACTGAACTCTCCTGCCACAGCGAATGCGTCTCCGAGTAACTTCTCCAATTGACGCCCAGAGGTCATCAGACACCTTACTGAATTCTCCTGCCACAGCGAATGCGTCTCCGAGTAACTTCTCCAATTGACGCCCAGGGGTCATCAGACACCTTACTGAACTCTCCTGCCACAGCGAATGCGTCTCCGAGTAACTTCTCCAATTGACGCCCAGGGGTCATCAGACACCTTACTGAATTCTCCTGCCACAGCGAATGCGTCTAGGAGTAACTTCTCCAATTGACGCCCAGGGGTCATCAGACACCTTACTGAACTCTCCTGCCACAGCGAATGCGTCTCCGAGCAACTTCTCCAATTGACGCCCAGGGGTCATCAGACACCTTACTGAACTATCCTGCCACAGGGAATGCGTCTCCGAGTAACTTCTCCAATTGACGCCCAGGGGTCATCAGACACCTTACTGAACTCTCCTGCCAGAGCGAATGCGTCTCCGAGTAACTTCTCCAATTGACGCCCAGGGGCGTAGCGAAGGAACTGTGGTTGGGGCGGAGGAAAGAACAAAAATTTTCCAACTCTGAAATCAAATTTTTGCAACTGAGAAAATAAGTACATAAATCGAATTATTTCTCTGTTAGGGACGTACTCAGGATTTCGTGCCATGGAGGGCTTGGAAGCTCCCCAAAAATTTACCTCGATTTTGCCACCTCGCCATAACTTGACAAAAAACAAAATCCCTATTTTTACATCTCGCATGAATTTTTTCCAAGTCACTTTTAATCTTGTCAACTTCCCATGATTTTGTCAACGGTCCTTAATTTTACGAAACGAGTCCCAATTTTCACAACTTACCAGGGGCGGATCCAGAAGATATCTTTAGTGATGTAGGGCTCCTTTTCGAATTAAGAGATACGCTGGCGAAAAAATGGATTTCGCAACTTTACTAGGTCTTTTGGGCGAGAAAAAACCTATTCTTTTTTCAAATTCTTTTTCTTTTGGATACAGATTGCACACATCCTCGATTTACATGGTAGATAGGTTCTGGATATCACCATATAAATCGGAACAGTACAAATCCAGACCACAACTTATGATGAAAATTGGGGATTGGTTCCGAAAGAAATCCTCGTTATGAATAAAACGTGCATTGAAAGTTTTATTTATGCATATTTATCTCAAATCTATTTCTGATATCAATCTCGCATTTGATTTTTTTTATCAAGAGGAAGAGATTGTGTGTCATTATATTTACCTACATCCTGTCAGATACATTGTTAAAGATGTAAGAAATAGAAATAACCGCCATAACCGATGCACCGTCAACTGAAATCAGACATTCTTCATCTACCTCATATTTTAGTTCGCTGTGATGTTTCATCGCAGCTAATACATCATCTGTAGCACGGGTCGGGAACCTTTCTTGGGTAAAGATTCAAAACAGCAAAGAAAGAAAGGTAAACCAACAAATTTTGAGAGCCGCAAATTATAATCTTTTTGGGTCAAGAGCCATAATCAGAAAAAAAATGAATCGCAGATTATGTAATTCACGAAAATAAAACCATAGCATATAATTTTAAAATAGGTGTGTTCAAGTGTATAAAATAAAACTATTGCAAATAATTATAAAATTCTACGATTCATCAGTGTGACTTTTAAGTCTGAGTCTTCTCCATCAATTTAATGAAATTTGAAGTGTATTTGGAGCCTTTGAATGGCATCAGTACTTTCAAACTATCTTCCGCCAAAAAAGTGCTGCTCTAGTGCTTTTTTATCCAATGAAAATCCTTCAAAATTTCTAGAGTTGAATGTTGAACCAAAACCCTTCAAATGCCATCATTATAGAGTGATCAGAGCCGCCGTTTCCTGATCTATAGTTTTGCAAATGGCTTTTTTTTTCTGTTGTACCACACACATGTAAGGATTTAAGTTGGATTCTTCAATTTCTATGGCTGCTTAAAGGAGGGCAACTGCCCCTCCCTTAAACAAAAGGAGGGTGGTGCAGGCTGTGACATTGCAGGAGTCTAGGATTGGCGTCATTAGCAAACAAAAAAATGCCCTCTAGGAATCTACCTCTTCAAACTGTAGATGACACTTTGGGGGTCCTTGCTGACCAGTGAAACTTACCATTGCCGTCGGGGTGTAGACCTCACATGATCTCAAGGGAACAACGCACCCGAAATCTCGTTTATCGGCTCGGGTTGGTTTGATCATTTTAGGGGTGAACAGGTTGTAGAGTTTCATGCTGTCCTGTGGGTGGAGGTTCGGTGGTACTAATGATCGATACTTATAGGTGACCTACTCAGGCTCTCCAATAGCTAATTTGCCACCCGCAGCAAAGATCTGCCATTTGCTCGGTAAGCTTTACAGCAGCTATGATTAACTTATTGGCTAATTTGTGGCACGGTGCAGTAGCGCTGATCCTTCCGGTTCTAACTTCTACCGATATGACTGTTGCACTAAACGAAAACGAACAGGAAAACCCAGGACTTTTCTTTCTAATCAAAATATTTCTTGATTCCTTAAAAGAATTTTTTTTTTAATTTCTTTGAAATGTACGCTTTTGTTTTTCAGTTGAGAATTTTTCTCCGCTGCTCTTTCAAAATATGGACTTTTTTTAGTGCCTCTTCAATACGTTTGGGTTGGACGGTCCTGATCTAATGGGAAAGTGAAAATGAATGTACACTATCGATAATAATTAATCTGGAAATTCTTTAGCATTTTTTAATTATGAGAATTTCAAAACTCCCTCGCTGAAAAAGATTATTGTTCTCATAATCTAATTTCGGGAAATCAAATGACCAATTCCATCTTACCTTTTGATCGTTTTTTGATCATTATGATTTATTTTAACCTGCCTTGCTCCCCTAACACCGATTCCCCTTCCCCCCCCCCCCCCCCCCCCGGGATCGGCTACTGAAACTCACCTGCATTTTTCTAAGTGGTTTAGAATTTTGCCACCTGCTTTAGATTTTGTCAAGTTTTCCCGACTTCGCCAATTAGCCGCAATGTAGCAGAAAAAAATCCCAAATTTTGCATCTCACCTGAATTTTACCTAGTGACTTCGAATTTTGTCAACTCTCGAAGATTTTGGCAAGATTTTGTCAACTTCCGAAGATTTTGTCACTAGACGATTTTGCCCAACTCTCCTTAATATCACAAAACCAATCCCAATTTTCTCAACTCCCCTTTATTTTACTAAATGGCTTCGAATTGCCAACTGTACTAGATTTTGTTAAGCTCCCTCGATTTTGTCAACTTCTCAAGATTTTGCCAAGTTGCCTCGATTTTGCCAACTTCCCTTGATTTTACAAAAAAAAAAATTCCAATTTCCACAACTCACTTGGTTTTATCAAGTCGCTTTGAATTTTGCCAATTCCGATTTACTTTGGAGGTGGTGGAGCTTTCCCTCCAACTACATCCCTGTTGCCCCCTTATTGAACTATAGTGTAATGCTCCAGTTTAATCTGTATTTTATTTCAGTTATATCGAACGCTTGTTTCGTCCATATTATATCTGCACTGTATCTCCGTTGTAATTCAAGGGTCTCGTGTTTCCTATTTTATCCATTTTTCCAACCACTGGTGTACACTGGTGTACACTCTCTTGGTGTAGAGGTTTCGCATTTTGCGTGAGGTTTTTGGGCACTCTCTGGAATTCATGAAAGTTGTTTGCAATGCGAAATATGTCCCTTCTCCTATAATCTACTTATTGAAAGGGAATTCGCGGGCATTTACCTGCTTTATAAGATTCTATATATTTGATTTTTTTCGAAACTTTTTCCATTTATGGAATGAAAAGATTTTTATGCTATTTTGATCAAATGTCTACTTAAGGATGCTCAATTAATTTCTTTCACTGTCGCAAAGAATTCACTTGTTGAGATATTTATAAAAGAATGTTAGATAGAGAGAAATAAGTTGCATGGTAGAAAGAATAATCCGTTTAATCTCTGAATTTTCATACTATTCATAAAATAATGATTCTTAACGAATAAACAATGATTGCGAATAAACAATGATTACATGAGAGTTTCCTTTTTCTTTCAGAAATAGACCCGGGCGGACGTAAATCCGAGGTCAAACGCATAAGGCTGAAACGCCTGGTAACATCCTTTTGGGAATCTCTGAAAAACTGCTTCACATCAGAATGTTCACGAGAACAGACCTTTGTGTACAGGGCTGAAGACATCATCATGTAAACAGAGATTTCCAATTAAAAAAGTGAAGATTGCCCTGAAAACGATAAATTTCTTTTTGTATCAGATTTCTGTGTCTTGGGAAAGTAATCTATTAAAACCTAGTAATCAGGAGTAGATTAAAATTTTTCTTTTTTTTTTTGGTTCCCCATTGGTATTAAGTTTGCATTAGCTAAACATTGAAGAGAATTATGCAAATATATCATTTCTAGATCATCTTAGTTTACTGACAGAAACAGAAAAGGAGCAGCTTGATAAATCTTGAGGATTAGCTGGAAAATGCTAATGTCTAAAGTACACATTTCTGAGGGCGTGAGCAAAGTTGTGGGTTGTGTTTACTATGAGCGGATCTTTTTTTCACACGATGGCTTAAATGGTCAGATCACGAGAACCTCAAAGCTCTCGGAGAAGGTTGTAAAAGGAAATCCAATGGACATCACTTAGGAGACAGATGGAAGTCTACCATTAAGGCCATGAATTAAATAACAGACTCGATAGTCTCTTCTTTAACGTGCCCACGGAACCAGGGCTTAAAGTCCTATCCGATGCACGGCAGTCTTTCAGTGTATCATAGATACCTCATATCTTACTGAGAGCAAGGTGGGGGATTAGCAGAGATACATTTCTATTCTGCACACGGAAATACAGATTGCGAGCCTGGCGCCCTACCAGCTGAGCCCCAGTGAGTAAAATAGTAAATTATCTTTTTAAGTAGCTCATGCCACAGAATAAACATACCGTGTAGAAGATCTATGAAGAAGGAGAGACCTCAGCAGAAAGAAAAGAAAAAAAAAGGAGAACATTTTACATTCTTATTTTACCCTGGGCCCGAACCTAGATCATTTTGATCGGTAACAAAGCTCGCTAACCACTAGATCATTGGGCTATTTGGGGTGATAAGACAGCTGAAATTTAGAAAATTGATTTCAAGAATGAGGCCAGAGCACTAAACAATTATGATACTAACTATACTGCGCCCAATTTTTGGAGTGAAAGGAAAATTAATGCTTTTCTCGTTCTAAATTCGTAACTATTACTCCATTCGCAACGTATTGCTCTATTTGTAACGTAGTACTCAATTCGCAATGTACTACTCCATTCATAATGTACTACTTCATTCATAATGTACTACTCCATTCGTAACGTAGTACTTCATTAGTAACTTATTATTCCCTTCACAACGTACTACTCCATTCATAACCTACTACTCCATTCATAACGTACTACTCCATTCATGACGTGTTACTGCACTCATAACTTCCAAACCAGCCGAAGCGACTGCAGCGTTCCCACAGTTTCTGGGCATTAGCCCCACCCACTACAGCTAAGACCCTGATCTATAAACCCTAAAGAGGAAGACAAAATCGGTACCACTATACCAAATTGTGGACCAATCGGTTAGTTATCGGCGGAATCATTGGATCTCGAAAACTTCTGACTCCAATGTCATCAAAGCGGAAGTGCAAGAAACACGTATCAGCTCACTCGTTCGCTCGCTCATATGTCAGGAATGCCTCTATTACACTAACGAACAAAAAATCGCAACACCCATAAAGAACCACACGTAGTACTGGAGGTCCTATACCAAAGTTTCTAGTCATGAAAGCATGACCTCGCATGGAACAGGAAAAAAGAGGTGGTACCTGAGACCCCAATAAAAATCACTGTTGCAAGACAGCAGGTGGTAACTCCGTGGAAATAAAACCGTGCACGTGGGTTTAGATTATGCGAAGGCAATGAATGCCAGCGTGTTATCATTAGTTTGACCTGTTCCAAATGGGTTCGTATCGTGGGGATGTATGAGGTAGGTTGCTTTGCCTGTCATATAGCCGACCATCTCGTTTTACCAGTGAGTACTGTACCACGCTATTTGGAGCAGCAGACGAGGACAGGTACCGTTTCACATTGCCATGAGAAGATCACTACATCCACCGACAAGCAACGTCCGACCACTGTGCGACATCTACAGTAATCCAGTGCAATGTGGTGCCTGAAATGCATGCCAATGTCCACACAGACCATCCAACAAAGTTCGAATGAAGCTGAATTACAGGCACAGCATCCCCTGCACAGGTTGCCTCTGACTGCTGATCATTGGCAAGGCACATTATCTGTGGTGCACTGAGTGTGTGTAATGGGAGTGGGAATAGAACCACAGCGTGTTCTGTTTAGGTATAGATGATGGTTATACCAGAGTTTATTGTGAGCCAGTGGCAGGACTCCCCCCCCCCCAAGAAATACCACAATGCCCAGACACACGCCATTCTAGTTTTGAGTGTCATCAATAATGGCTCCAGAAAAACTTCAGTGTTTTTACTAGGGACATTGGGGTGCCCCATTGTTTACCTTCCTGCGGAGCTCTTATAGTGGAATTTTTCAGCAGGATAACGAAGTCCCCATATGACTCGTGTCGCCTAACAGTGTCTATAGGATGTCAACACCTTACCTTGGCCTGATATGTCCTCTTTCGTCAAAGCCATCCAGAATGTTTTTACTATTACAGCATATCGTCTTCATGCACACGGGATCACGACTTTACGTCCCATCCGACGGGCGTTGTCCCGTCTGTGACCGATGGAGTATGGTGGTCGAAAAGTATGAAATCGGAAGTATTTAATCGAAAAGAAGTAAAAAAGGGGCTATGAAAGTGGATTTCCATTTCGCCTTAAAAGTTTTAAAAGATTCGTTAGAAAATACGTGAAATATGTAAAGTTCAATATTTTTTTTTCTCCCGTACTCTTACTAGCATTTTCAAAGCGGGGGCAAGTACTCCCTCCAGATCTAGCCGTGACTTCAACTTTAGAATTTTTAGGCCTCTTAAATTTACAATAGCTTAGGTCTCTTAAACTTACCACAGATTAGGCCAAATAAGATGAAATTCCGACCATGTTGGGTAATATGAGAAGTGACGTGGTCATGCAACAAGATAACCTTACTGCTCTTAAGTCCTAAGAACTACTACTTTATTTGACTGACGTCAAATGCCAAACGTTTAGCAATCACGTTCCAAAAACTTAGTCAACAGTTGATTTTCTATAGTCAAATTGAAACATGAGCATAACGGACATTGTTCAACTTTGTATACTCCCATGCGGGGTTTGTTTGGAATTCATACAACGCCTATCATGCTCAAGCCTACACCTACTGATAATACTGATAATAAGCGGATTCAGCACTGACTCTGGTGTTGATTTTTTTTCTTTCCTCACCTGTTCCCTTGTGTAAAAGCACAACTATTACACAATCCTTTTATCCAGATATAAGGTTTGTCAACTTTTCTTTTGAGCGAATTTTGTACATAAAATATAAATAAATACACTGCTGTTCATTATTTAAGGAAGTTGAACAAAATTGCAGATATCTCAATAAGTGCTTTTTGGAATTTAACGAAACTTTCAGAGGATATTTAACGTGAAATAACTCACATTTGTCGGCTATTTGCATTTCTGAATGAGAATTCGAATATGACTCTGTGATATGCAAATTACGCTGGCGATAAAAGCAGATTCAGGAACCGGCGCTTCTCTTTTCAGATTAGGAACTACTTTGCTTGGCTACTGATCAAAGGGACCTAGGTTCGAGTCCCGGGTAAGGCATGGATGTGTGTGTCGTTTTTCTGCTAGGATCCTGCCATCCTCTCAGACCTTCTACTGTGGCATATAAATTGACAGGCTCCTGTCAGACCTCTGTGGCAAGCAGTTGCTTGAGGGGGTATTATTTATTATTTATATTATTATTTTTATTGAGAGTTTTGGATTGCAGTTTTATTAAAATGCAAAGGAGGAACCATTTGGATGATGGTCAGAGGTGGAGATCCATCGGGGAGATGGAAGCAGAACAGTAACGTTAGGGTACTGAACAATCGAGAGATACTATCAATGGCCGCATTGATCTCCATGTCTTCTAAGGAGGGACTCTAACTGCCCGAAGATACAGTGAGATCTTAGAGTCTCATGTGAGAATTTTTAAAAGTAACATTGGGTGAGAATTCATTTCTATGGATGATAACTCTCGTTCTCATAGAGCTCAGATAGTAGAGAATAGAAGAGATAGTCTCGTTCTCATAGAGCTCAGATAGTAGAGCTTGAAAGTGAAGATATCCAGAGAAGTCCGAAGATCTAAATCCCATTGATCATACATGGGATACTTTGGGTAGGCGAGTTGCAAGTCATCAGCCCCTTCCAAGGGCACTTAATGAACTGAGAAATGCTCTTATAGAAGAGTGGAATTTGCTTCCCTCTGAATTGTTGGATTACCTTATTAGAGGCATGAAGGGCGATAATATTGGATTCAGAACGTGTGTGGTGCATTCAAAAAAGTTGGAACTGCATGAATTCCTGCATACCCTGCTTCACACAGTGAAGTGATTTACTAATAAGTGCCCAATAAGTGATTTACGTTTTAGCCACTTTCACTAGCCACCAAATTTAATAAAAACATTTAATAAATGAATACCACCTGAAGCAGCTGATGTCCATTTATTCGGTATATCAGTGGTTCTCAACCTTGTATGCTTCATGTACCCCCTGGAAATGTGTATGTAACTGAGGTACCCCTTGAATGGATAGATAAAACTATAGTTATAGTATAACAATGGGAATAAAATAAAACATATATATCAGTGGTTCTCAACCTTTTATACTTCACGTACCCTGTGGAAATGTGTATGTAACTGGCGTCCCCTTGTATAGATAGATAAAACTATAGTTTTAGTATAACACTGGGAATAAAATAAAACATATATATATACATCAAATTATTTATTCATAAATTACATATATCGATAAACACAAAAAAGGACATTTTTGCACAGCAGTGTAAGTAGTAGCATAAATGAGAGTTCTGGCACAGTAAAAGGGGCTCGAGAATTCTATGAAAATCCATGGGAAAAGTTATGGGGGATGAGGGAAAAAGTATGTTTATTGTGGTTTTTTGTGAAAATATGTGTGAAAATCCGAAATTTTTATCCAAAACCAAAGTTCAAGATTCAGTAGCAAAGTCTAAATAATAATTTTTCCCGTGGATTTTCATAGAATTCTCAATCCCGTTTTATTGTGCCAGAACTCTCATTTATGCTACTACTGGTGTTACCAACTTAGAGACTTTGTTACTAGATCTAGCGACTTTTGAGCTCTCACGGCGTACTCCAAAATATTTGACCACGTACCTCATGTTGAGAACATCTACTCTAAACAATGCAGTTAGTTCTACTCCCATTGTTTTGCAATGATTATAGATTCATTACTGGCTTTAATGTTGGCCCTATAACACAGTCTGAAGTTATTTTGACCATTTCTAAACTTAAACTACATATATCCGCAAGAGTAGATGAAATTACTACGAAAATACGTAGAGCTGGGAATGTTTCGGTTACCACTAGGATGACTGAAATTTTGAATATCTTTTATGATAAAGGCATGGTTCCTAAGGATTTTACCAGAGCTATTATTATCCTTATTTTCAAAAAAGGTGATATCTGTTCTTCTGATAACTACCTGGGTATCAGCCTACTTTCTGTTCCTGGTAAAGCCCTTTGTATGATTGTGCTTAATAGCATTAAGAATCTGGTTGACAGTCAATTGTTTGATGAGCAATGTGGATTCAGAAGTGGTAGGGGATGTGTAAATCAGATATTTTCACTCAGGAAGATTCTTGAGATATGTTTGGAGTTTCAGAAACCTTTGGCTGCTAGCTTTGTGGATTTCAAAAAGGCTTTTGACTCTGTTGATCGCCATAATTTGTGGTTGATTGAGAGATCGTATGGCATACTAGACATGTTAGTTAATATAAAAGCTCTCTATAATAACAATGATTTGTATGAGAGTTGGTAATGCTTGTAACAGTTGGTTTAATATTGCTTCTGTTGTTCCAAAGGGTGCATTTTGTCCCCTTTTTCTTTTTAATTTGATTATTAATTATGTTATGCGAAATTCACTGCAAGAGTAAAATGTTTAGTCTCAAATGGTCTGGTGATCTAAAAATTTCTGATTTAAATTATGCTTATGATTTAGCCCTTTTGACAAATATTGTTCATGAGATGAATTTCACGGTCTGGGTGGACCTCCGTAGCCCAATAGTGTTTGAGGATGATGATCATGATGAATGTGGATATATATATATATATACAGAGTGTCCATAAAGTCTCTTTACAATTTAAAAAAATTATTAACAAATCAAATGAAAACATAAATATTTGGAAATTATTACAAAATGAGATTATTTGGAAATTATTACAAATGATTGAAGTTTTTTTCCATCATTTAATACACCTCTATATGGGCACCATTAGTTGCACGAAGCACACTAAGATGGTACTCGAATTCTTGCCATGTTCGCTGTAGCATAGCGTCATCGATGGTGGCAATGGCATCAGTGATATTTTGCTTTAGGTCAGTGATGTCCGGTATCTTTGTTCGATACACGATATCTTTAACATAACCCCATAGAAAGAAATCCAGGGTAGTGATATCTTATGAACGAGGTGGCCAGGGAATTGGGCCATCCCTTCCAATCCACCGGTCTGGAAATTTTTGATTTAGGAACCCACGGACTTGCAGTCCCCAATGTGGTGGTGCACCATCTTGCTGGAAAATGATGGTTGGTTGAAGGTCATCTAGTTGTGGTGCCACATTATTCAGTCAAAAGGTTAACGTTTGCAGTAATTGATGCCTCGTTGAATAAAAATGGACCACGGATTCGATTGCACATGATCCCACACCACACATTAACCTTTGGACTATCTCGGTGAAGTTCACTAGTCACATGGGGGTGTTCTGATCCCGAGATTCTCACATTATGTGTGTTCAGTTTCCATGAGACATGAAAGGTTGCCTCATCACTAAAACAAACTCAGGTAAGGAACGTTTCATCCTCAGAAATTCGTCCCAGCATGTTAACTACAAACTCTTTTCGTCTTGGTTTATCATTTGGCTCGAGTGCCTCTAAGAGTTGCACTTTGTAAGCGTACAATCGCAAGTTCTTGTGTAAGACTTTGTGCACTGTTAAACGTGGTAGCTCTAACTGTCTGGTAGCAGTACGGATGGCGTTGTGGGAGATCGACTAAAGGCTTGCCTTACACGATCGATGTTTTCCTCAGATGTTCTTGGTCGTCCACTCCTCCTTTATCCAACACTGTCCCTGTCTCCATAAATTTCTTGTGCCATGCACGAATTGACGGACGTGACGGTGGACCTGTTCCATACTTAGTTCTGTAGTTTCGCTGAGTCTGCATATCCGATTCCGTTCCAATAAACCATGATACACATTGTGTCTTCTCTTGAGGAGTAGCCATTTTTTAGAGTTTCTTTAAAAAATACCTCTTTCATCAACGTGGTACAGTCGCTCAAAAAAGTATCCGAACACTACGGTTGATTACAGAATTCAGAAAAAATATCTGGCAACGATTTTTTTTAGAAATTAGTGATCTGGCAACCTTCGTGTCACGTAACACGAAGGTTGCCAGATCACTAATTTCTAAAAAAAATCGTTGCCAGATATTTTTTCTGAATTCTGTAATCAACCGTAGTGTTCGGATACTTTTTTGAGCGACTGTACCTGAAATACACAAATGCAATGTGATTAAAAACTTTGATAACCATTTAGTACATAGAAGAAATGTGATTAAGATATCTTATCAATTGCTTTTGTAATATTTTTTTTTAAATTGTAAAGAGACTTTATGGACACCCTTTGTGTTGTTCATTGCTTTTGTTGTTAAAGCTTTTATATTTTCAGCAAACCTTGTTTGTTTTTGTTGTTATTTCCTTAAAATACTTCAATATATGAATTTTCCCAAATTCAGTGTTTTAAAAAATACTTTTGCAATATTCACTGAGATGCCAGCTTATTAGCTACACTTACTTAGTGTGTTGAGCCTCCTTTGGCCTTCAGAACAACTATAGACTTCGTCGGGGTATGGAACTTAGAGATACGGGATGCATTATGCAGGAATGTTATACCATGAGGAAATGATTAAATCACGCAATTGCTCGAAATTGGACGCTGCATAGTCTCACTGTGAACAGTCTTTCCTCCTCATCCCAAAGATGCTCAATAGGGTTAGATCTGGGAACTATGTAGGTCAATGAAGCAAGGAAAACTCATCGCATGTTTCTGGAACCATTCAATGACGATACGTACCTTGTGAGCAGGTACGTTATCGCGCCGAACATGATGTCTTCGAAATGAACATCGTGTCCATTCGAGTGAGGATAAAATCTGTAGAGATGAAGGGAAGAACTTGGTCAGCAACGATATTCAAATACAATATGGCATTAAGATATTCTTTGATGGATATCAGGAGGCCTAATGTGAGCCGGGAAAACATTCTCCACATCATCACATTCCCATCACTAGCCTATAACTGTTGACACCAGACAAGATTGCTCCTTGGCCTCATGTTGTGTGTGCCAAATTCTGATCCATCAGCATGATACAAAAGAAACCTTGATTTGTCCCACCAGACTACCTTTTTTTTCCAGTCCTCAATGGTCCATTGTCGATGTTCCTACGCCTACTTGAGACGCACTTTCATGTTCTTCCCTGACTACGTCGGCAGTGGTTGTAGCTCATTCTCCGACAAGATCCGATATATGGTGCATTCGGAGATGACCTTCTCCACGCCAGTTTAATTCTGCTGCGATTTGTCTGGTTGTGACCGTTCTGTTATGTTGCACGATTCTCGCCAGTCTCCTGTGACCCCTCTGATCCACATTACTGTTTTCGCCCACAGGATCGCCAATCACAGGTAGTTTTATTTTGCTTTTCGCACCAATCTCGCCCATCAAATCTCATCATGCCACACTGCAAGAATACTCAGGTCGCTCGTTTTGCTCATTCTGACGTTCAATCTAATTCTAACCGATGCTCGAAGAACTGGTAAGCCGATTACGTACACCGCGGTCATGTGACGTATTACTTGTTGGAATGAACCATTTATATGATGAGGAGTGATGTACCCAATAAACTTATCTTAATACACCTATCTTAGTGCATGTGTAACGTATAGTGTATGGCTACTTTTACATTCGCACCTGTTCCTTCCTCTTAATTAAACTTGTACAGGGATATATTTTACTTTGTCTTTATACTTCATTGATCATTGTTGAAAGATTTTCAAAAGTCAAAAGATAAAATGCATGTGCAATGTAAGTCAAGACTTGGGTGGTGAATATATAAAATAATTTTTTATGAAACACATATAGTTTTGGCAACATTAATTAACAATATGATACATTTTAACTGAGGATCCTTGTTGAATCCTAGAGCTTTCTTTTAAATGTGTGCTGAGGACGAATCCTTTTCAGTTAATCAGGAAGGTCATTACAGTGGGCTGGTCCTATATACAGGGTCAGCCTTAAGTCGATTGGGCCGATTGCACCCAATTGGGCCTCGCTCCGCAGGGGGAGCCTGCGCAAGAGTTATAGCCTCTGCGAAGGGAGGAAATTTTCATTAAAGAGAAAATTTTCATCCTGAAAAGGAAATTGAGGATTTTAGGAAAACTAGATTTCATAGTTAGAAAATTTGTGTGCAGTGTAAATTTTTTGGCAGTTTAATTTTTTTTAATTATTGCTTGCTTTTAAATGTATGAGTCCCGCATTTGCTAAGGCCATTATTACCTGTATAATTTACATTTCGTAAAGAAATAATTTTCTTTCTCTCTCTATTTCTTTCTCTATTCTCAAATAATTTTCGTTCATTTTGTCTTAATAAGATTTTTTAGTGCAAAATAGTCAATATTTTGTGAACGTATTCTATTATCTTCAATATGTACTCTTTCATTACAGGCTCTATTCGCATACCGTTGAAGATAGGTAGTTAATGGAATGTTCTTGAAGCATCATGATCATCATATTATATACTAGGCATAATTCCTGGCGGTTGAGCGGACGGACACGTCTGACGTCATCAGTGTAGAAATTGGCAGTTTTTCCGTGGTTCCTTCGTTACCCTGATCAATCGGTCACAAATTTGGTGGGGCGGCCACACTTAGTTCTTTCCCTCTTAGGATAATAGATTGAAAATTCCTGGCTACCATTTATTGGGAGAGTTCTGTCGAAAAGCGTTCGAAATTCCTGGGGCTTCTGCCATCGCCTACTGTGTGAATGGAGTTGTAAGTAGGGCAGAGGAAAGCTGTGAGTGAAGTTATCAATGAACAAACGTTTGGCGCCAAACTTTTAGCGGGATTTAATTGCCGCTGGAGTGGTAGAAAGTTGTTATAAATGGGAAGTGTAATCATGTTTCTCGACAAAATTTTGGAGTGGGTTTAACTAGTTCATTAGTATTTTCTGCAACATAAATTAGCAACAATATAAATTATACAACTGTTCTATTTAGCACTTACTTTCATTTGATATTTGTCTCATAAAGACCCACTTTTTTTTCCCAATTTCCCCATTTTTTTTTGTTTTGGGGGAAGGGATAGTATATGGGGCGTGTCTTGAGGTAGCCCCCGAAATTGTAGACTAGATAAGCTTTATGAGAGAGTTGGGGTTGACGGCTATGAAATTCCGTCCCCAATTTTGGAGGCTAAGGAAGGTGAGGAGACAAA
Organism: Ryuthela nishihirai; assembly: GCA_038380435.1. Classification (NCBI taxonomy): domain Eukaryota; kingdom Metazoa; phylum Arthropoda; class Arachnida; order Araneae; family Heptathelidae; genus Ryuthela; species Ryuthela nishihirai. The sequence continues at coordinate 67,959,010 of JAWZYU010000013.1, read as the reverse complement.
ACTCGACATAGGCCACACGACGTAACCCCACATTACAAGTTTTCATTTGCACCTAACTGGCAACTGTAGACTCTCGCTTTCAGAAGATATAGTGGAACAACGATTTTCACATTCTCCCTAAAAATGGTCTATATGAAAATCCTGCTTCCCCTATATCAAGTGGAGCGAGGAGTTTTATATTTTTATATGCATATGACAGGTAATAGATCGCTTAGATAGGTCAACGGGTTCAGAAGATATGACGAAATAACAGTTTTGAGAAACTAGCAAATCAACGAAGACACAAACTAACAAATGACAATCGAAAAGTAATAGGAAGATATATAAAAATCATTCATCTGATCTTGTGAGGGATTTATTATAGGGCACCTCCGTAGATATTTCCTAAAGAGAATTTTTATTCTTATGCTTCATTTGATGAAAAACTGCAAGAAAATAACAGACTCTCAAAGATCGGGAAACTTTGCTTTCCATATAACCGTGTGGATTTGCTTTGCCGCTTCTATATTTGTGATTTTGAAATATATAAATCAATAATAGAAATATGAAAAGGTGGAAATTCAATGTTGCTGCATAGAATATCTTTTGGACCATATGCTGGTGACTTGCGATTCAGTGAAATTCACAAAATTTAATCTTAAAACTCTAAACATATTTCAGCTCTATCCTTCAGTGACAATATATATTGCGAGACTGAGAGTGCTATTTTAACCAATTCTAACCCATGTTGATTTTAATAAAGTTGATATTTATTCTATTTCTCGCGCAACCAGCAGCCTGCTGAGGATTTTATAAATCATCTAATGCTGTGGCAGTTGCGATGCCAACTGTGAAGACAGTCTGTCGTTAAATTATATTTATTTGTGGAAATATTCAAATTCCATACTGTATAAGAATGTCTTTTGCACGTATCATTAATTTTGAAATAGAGAGAATATTCTTCTTTAAAGAATTAAAATTACTCACACATTTATCATTAAGTAAGCGTTAGGGGGTGAAAAGGGATTTTGCTTCCTCCCTCTAAATAAATTTGAACATATTTATTTTATCGTACATTGCGTTGTCTTTTTTTTAGGAATTTATTGGCCACGGATATTTACATTCTATACTAAGCAAATAGATCACATTGATAAGCGAAACAAAGCCAACTTATTCTCGAATCATAAACGAAAATAATTTGATGATGTAATATTGTTACAATGCCAAAGGTGGGTGTTACGACTACAAATTCGTTTTCTCCCCTGTACTGGAGCTCATGCTTCTCTTACAATCAAATGATTTACTCTTTTATAAAAACTAGTTAAAGTCATTCGAGGCTTCTCTCTAGCCCTCGGTAATTAGGTCAGTGACCAACAATTATTGCTGCTATCTTTTCTAAGTGCAGAGCTGATTTAAACTTATACGCAAACTTTCTGATTTACAAACGAAAACACGATCATATCATATCTCTTATCATCTCGTCGTCCTAGGCGGCTCTTAGCATCATGGGAACAGGGGACAGAAGGCAGGAAAACGTTTGTCTTTATCGGGAACTTTGCTCGTGTTGATTGAAGCATCGTGGTCCCGTGCAATAGTACTCGGTTCATCAACAACACAATAGTTTTATAGAACAGAATTCGGTGGGACATCACACGGCGGCAGGAACGAAAGATCACTATGATTTCGGCAGCAAGATGAATATTTAGTCGACCAGTCAAGCACTTAATGTTCGTGGCGGCGTTATTTCGACATCACAACCATTGTAGTTCATCACAGTCGTTCATCAGCCTAGGGATCTTGATTTTCGAAGAGGGTTCTAGCACACTATCTCAAGACGAAACATCGACCTTCATCGCGCTCGTTCTGGATCTCACAACTTAGAATTTTTAAAGAAAAAGACCAAAGAAGGCTTCTTGAAATGCCGAATTTTATCAGATCTTTTCCCCCCTCTTCCTCATTGGCCGCTCTTGGTCTTCGGTTCCAAGTTTCTCGCTTTGGGTCCAATGGGGGCTTCCAAAAATCTGCACGACACACATGGTCTGGGATTTCGGGGAAGCGGCATCCGTGGCTCCTAACTATGAATTTCGTTTCTCTGTGCTCTTATGGTTCCCAGAAATAGCGTAGGAGGCCATTAAGTGATCACCTGAACACCAGGGGGCGGTCGACATTTGTCTCTCCCTTCACTTGATGGGGATGTTTTCGGCGGGCGTCGTTCCATAGGGAATCCGTGCGATGTGTCCAAAGTTTCAAGACTTGTTCACATTGTTATCTTGGGGAAAAGCGATGTGCTTAATGGCGTAGTAGTGGGGTGTGGAGCAAACCTACGGATGTCCCTAGCTGTCTCTTGGGAAAAGAAATTCGTTACGCTCCTACGGCCTCCTCTCCTTAGGAACAAAAGCGGACCCGCCAAGGTCACAGAACGCGCTGACGAAATTCACTCTTTTTGAAGAAATATGCTTCTCAAGTTATGAACAGATTGTGATCGGTTCATAACATAAGTTCAATACCTTCATCAATGAAAATCTAAGTTATATCTGCATTTGTTATTTACAAAAGCTTAATTGAAATAGCCTCCGGTTTCATTTATAGAACCATTTTGCCTCGAATTGCGTTAAAGGACTAACCATAAACACAACATTTTTCTGTGTTATTTAAATAATGAAAGTTAAGTAATTAATATTATTTATAGCATGACAGCAACTCCAAAATCTCTCTTGTCGTTCATCGTATTATCATAAGTTACTTTGTTAACTTCAACCAGTAAAATATCGCAAGTAATTAGATGTATTGAACATGCACGCCATTTAGCAATTTAAGTGGTTTTAGGTAACGATTAGTATCTAGCTAATCTCCATCCTATGTACTGTTATTTACCGTGAATTAATATATAACAGGTTGTGACCCTATTCGCTCTTTCTGCGGAAAACATGGGCATATTAAGATGTATTAGAATGTATTAGTCATTCTTAGGCTTAAAAGTTCTCAAAAACACAATTCAAAATGCTTCCTCTCATCTGCACGCTGCAGGTATTTGCTACTGCAGCAAATACCTGCAGCAAAAATCGTCAGAGCACACAACAGCCATCTTGAAGATGTCAAACCAATTCTCTTTCTTTACCTAATTTTGTTTCTTTCTTTTCCTGCAACTGATTTTATTGCTCATATTGGCGTTCTTTATTTCGAAAAAAAAAAAAAAAACTCCGAATTTGACACTAAAGCAAAGTGTCCATTAAATGAAACGGAAAACTCAAAAAACAGCTCCTGTAGTAGTTTCGCAGATGTTTTAACGGAAGCGATACAAGAAGAAGAAAAAAAAAAGCAAAAAACGAAGCAAATCAAAGTAATGAAAAAATATTAAAAAAATAACTGCAAGAAAATCATGATTCCATACATAGTGTAGCAAGCTACGACACCTTTGAACCTGAAAGCTCATCGACCGATGTCGAAGAAGTTAAAAAAATATCCAAGCTGAAAACTCAGACCTCGAGAACCTAAATAACACCTCTCCACCAGCAAAAATACCACCAGCGACAACAGACCCTCAATAACTTCAAATCCCAAAATCCTTCATGCACAACTAGAAGATTTTTTATATTCCTGGCCAAAGATCCTACAAGACCTCCAAATAACAACTGGTCAAGTATATAAAATATTTCCATCTTGGAATAATGCTTGACAGAAGAGGAAATATGAAACATAAATATAAGATCAAAATTCAAATTTAAAACTCCAACGTAATCTAAAGTAGACGCGATCACTATTCTAGATAGACTGTGCTGGGAAATCAAGCATATTAACTAGATTTCGACTTATCGCCAGTCTCACTCACTTCTGGGTAACTACAGAGATTTATCAAAATAATGGAAACACGTACTGCTTATGAATAACATTTTATTAATAAATTGTAGGCCCACCTCAGGCATTCACAACAGACGCAATTCTACGTGGAAAAGACTTATACAAGTCATGCACATACGGTAATGTAATGTGGAACCTGTAAAATATGGCCCAACTATACCGGTGATGCTGGAGGTGGAAAGAGTGATCTGACCTTGCGCTCCAGATATTCCCACAAATGTTCAATAATATTAAGGTCTGAAGATTGAGTTGGCCAGGGAAGCTGCTCATCCTCGTGCTCTGCAAACAACAATTTGATAGGTTTCACACAATGCATGGGTGCATTGTGCCAGGGACGGTCATTAGGAAAAAATGTCTGCAGCATTGGATGCAGGTGGTCCCCGAGAATGGGTTCGTATGTTTCGGATGTGACACGACCCTTCAGAATAAGTGAATACCCTAAGGAATGCTATGATATAGCACCCCACAGCATCAGGAATCCACCTCCATGCTTCGCAGTTAGAACCAAACAGTCGGGGTGGTAAGCTTCTGCAGGTTTTCGCAAGACATACACTCTATCGGGGATGGGAAACAATGTGTAGCACGATTCATCAAACCAGATGACACGTTGCCAATCTTTAGCATACCAGTTTTTATGCGCTTTGCACCACCTTACACGTTTTATTGCATTGATGTTGGTAATCAGAAGTTTGTGGATTGCAGCATGGTCATAAATACCGGTCCTATGAAGTTCCCGACGAACTGTTATGACGAAAACGGGATCATTCCGACTGGTGTTCAACTCTGCTGCTATTTGCGGTGCCAGGGTCTTGTGCCTCCGTTGTACAATCCGTGCCAACGTTCGCCTATACCTGTCTGACAACTTCGTCTGACGTCCACAATTTGCACGTTTGGAGGCAACGCTCTGTCCTTTTTGATAGCTAGTCATAATCTTCGATAGTGTTCCTCGTGTTACACCTACTATTTCCGCCGTTCTGGTTACTGAAGCTCCTGCAAGACGCTCACCAATGATCATGCCTTTCTGGAAGTCACGAAGATCTGACATTGTCGACAATTACACCAAAACAGCTGTTCCACCTTCGCCTGTGGCACTGCTACGTGATACCGACATCGTACATTTCCCCTTTATAGACCTCAAATCGCGAGTAACGTCGTTCCTGTGATATGCATACTGCGGATAGCGTGTACATCGGTCGCCGTCGGTATTTCCATTATTTTGATAAACCCCTTTACTGTTTTTTTGGCTTTGCTCTTCTGGGGTTCGTGGCTCATTTTTGCTTCCTTTGCTAATTGTTTGTCATCTGACTCTGAATTTGCGTCTACTTGTAAAAGGCTTTTTCCCCCCCTCTTTAAACAATTTTTTTTTTGCCTTCCTTTTTCCCAAATTTATTCTTTAGGCAATTCTTTCTAAATTACCTTTAATTTTGACCTTTCCCTTCATTTTCTCCTATAATTTTATTTTCATTTTTATTACTTATTTTTTAATTTTTTAATTTTTATTTTCTGTCATAACTTATCTTCAGTACTGAGCCAATGGAATATCTCTTTCTACATTTACTGTCCCGGACTTGATCCAGCTACATAAACATTTACTTCACACTTATTATCAGGGATAGAGGGATCAACAGTACCGCATTCCTTATCGGAGATAGTTATAAAAAAATAACATTATAAACCTCATTTTTTGACACTTTTAATGCCATGTAGTCTGGTAATGACATCACACGACATGAGTTTACTGGGTTCTTTTATATTAGAACTTTCTGTGAAATTTTATCTGTTTTGTTATTTATGTTGTTTCGTAATAGTAAACGTAGATTAATATTGCTCCATTCTATACACTGTAATGAAATTTCACTTTTTTATGCTTTATCTGTGGTAGACAACTATCGGATTCAGCCGTGGTTTTAGAGATTGTAGAATAGTATGATAGTGTTCTACTTTAAAAACATTAACTTTTAGGTTATGGTGCAATGTAATAATCCACATACAACAAAAATCATGCATGAAAAGGGACCAATTAACAGGATTATCGAAAAGGTCAATTACATAATCTATCTAAAGAAAGTAAATGTTATCAAATTCTATAACATATATATCATTCCCTTAAAAAAAAACACTCTTACTGTAGAAATTAACAGAGAGCACAAAATCAGTACATTGATTACGACCAGGAAAAATTGCATTAAAATAAAAATATTTTAGAAAAGGTGATAAATCAAATCTATTCAGTCCAAAAGGAAAGACATCAATATTTGGAGAAGTGATAATCTCTGGAAAGAGCTTTTTATACTCTCTCAATACAGCACCCACAAAGGAATGGTAGAGTTCCTTTTGAACATAATGAAATAAAATGATGATCTCATGTTCTGCTGTTGACAAGTGTGAGTGTTGGAGTATCTGCGTTATAGTGAGATACACCAGGACTGTAACAACGAGGGGGGGGGGGGGGGCGAGTGAGCCACTAGATGAGGGCGTACTAGATGAGGGGGCGCAGAAAAAGACTGCTGTAAAACTTCATCGGGGAGCGCAATTTTCTGTTCTTACCTCGGGCGCAGAAAGAACTAGTTCCAGTTCTGAGTTAAACCATGAATATGTTGATCAAAAGTTTTTGAATCGAGCATTAGTTTTCTCCATTCCAAGGAATGCAATAATAGATTTTTTAAACCTTTGTTAATATGTCATGTTATAAAATCCAGCATGGCTTGTTGTACATTTTTTGATATCTGATACCAGATGCAGTGTCCATACCGCTGACGTATATTCCAATGAAGGTCTGATGTACACCGAAGAGTCAAAACATTTTGACCAGCGCGTCTTTATCCAAATCAAAGCAACTGCAGTAAACGACGGCGCGTGTGAAGGTCACGAAACGGTATAAATAACACCTGATACTGAGCTCTGTCTATCAGTGTTATTCTTGTTCTTCAGATGGGAAAGGCAGAGGAATTAAGTGAGTTTGACAAAGGCTAAATTGTAATGGCCAGATGATTGCGTCAGAGCATTTCCGAGAAGGAAGGCTTGTGGGGTACTTGCAGTCAGCCATGGTTAGTATCGTCAAAAAATGGTCCGAGGAGGGAAAAACCACGGAAAATCATCAAGGTGTGAGCTGACCACGACTCATCGATGCTAGAGGTGAGCGAAGGCTATCTCGTATGGTACGAGCCAACAGAAGGGATACTGTGGCGCAACTCGCCCCTAATTTGAATGCTGGTGACGGGAGTAATATGTCACAACACACAGTACATCGAACCCTGCTGAAAATGGGGCTGCATAACCACAGGCCTCTCCGAGTGTCCATGTTAACTTCGGTTCACCGTCAAAAGCGCCTACAATGGGCACGCGAGCATCAAAACTGGACATTCAATGATTGGAAAAAGGTCGTGTGGTCGGATGAATCTCGCTTCCTGTTGCACCATTTGGACAGTCGGATACATATGCGCCGTTTACTTGGGGAAGTGTTGGCACCAGGATGTCCCATGGGATGAAAACTAGCCGGTGGAGGACGTATAATGCTTTGGGCAATATTCTGCTGGCAAACCCTGGGTTAAGTCACTCATGTCCAGGAAATTATGACCTCTGCCACCTACCTAAACATCATTGTAGACCAGTTACATCCTTTCATGGCAACGGTATTCCCTTCTAGTAGTGTCTTCTTTCAGCAAGATTATGCGCCATGCCACACTTCCCGGATTGTTCGAGAATGGTTCGCACAACACGAGGAAGCCATGGCCTCCAAATTCCCCAGATCTCAGTCCAATCAAGCATCTGTGGTTTGTGTTGGAACAGCATATCCGATCTGCAGCGGCTCAACTACGTAACTTACAAGAGTTAAAGGATCTGCTGGTAACGTGTTGGTACGAGATACCACAAGACAACTTTAGAAATCTTGTAGCATCCATTCCTTGTCCGGAAAGAGCTGTTTTAGCGGCACATGGAGGACCAACATCATATTAGGCAGGTGGTCATAATGTTTTGTCTCTTAAGTGTAAGTCTGAAAAGTGCGAATGAGGGAATCAGTGTCACATTTGCCATAACGTATCAGAATTAAGGAAACGTTGAGGTTAGCCTTTCCCACAATGTTATTGTAGTGGTCACCGATAAACCATCAATGAACCAAGTTAAATGTTAACCACCAATGAACCAAGAAACTGTGGCGCAACTCGCCAGTAATTTGAATGCTGGTGAAAAACGACGAATTACGTTTTCCTGAGTTTTTAATTGTATTATTGACAAAATTGTAACTATAGCGAGAATTCATGCTTCCAAGGTAGAGAATACTAGATTTTGTCTTTTAATATAGGTAGCTCAAATTTTAAACTCCACTTATAAAAAGCGCCACAAGCAGTTTGTTGCATCAAATGTTGTTGTTTTTTCAATAAACCAATGTACATTTGACAGCTATATTTATTTATTTTAATATTTTTGTATTATATATTTTTCCATAAACAAGTCCAGTCTAGTAGGTATAAATGGTCAACATCAGGACACATATATTTTTAGCTCAGGACAGATTTGCTTGCAGAAGAATTAAACTGCGTGGTCTGGTTGGACCTCCGTTGCCCATGGCTGCTTGAGGATGATATTTTTACAACGATAAAAAAAAACTTTTAAGAGGCTGATTGACACAGAAACATGACAGGATCTGCTCGGTATAATACTCAATAGAGAAAGTATGGGAGAAAGGCAACTTCAATTGGGTTGTTTTATCTCTGAGCGGCATTTTTTTTGCACACAATGATGAGCTAAATGGCTAGGTCACTAGGATCTCTAGTCTTAGAGGAAGGCCAGACCTCAACAGAAATATAATACAAGAAACGAAACATACTTATTCGGGAATCAAACCCTGGTCCGTTTGATCAGCAGCCAAAGTGCTACTCATTCGGCTGCTTTTTTTACATAGCCTACAAATTACAATATGTTTCGCTGTATTTATTTCGTGATAAAAATAAAAATTCATCAAAATCTTTCAAATCAAAGCATTTCCATTATTTCTTATGATCCGAATTTAGCCAGTTTTATTATATACATTATCAGTTACCATTAGTAACATTTTTATATCACAGAAATTTTTAGTTGCAAAGCTTGATTCACTATTATACTGTAAATCGTATGTTATATAGAGGGAAATTTATCTTGAGTCGGGTGAGCTCCGACAATTTTCCACCCAAGTGAAAAGACAGTAGGCTAAAGACAATTTCTCCTCTATACCCACGTCGACTTACACCATAATAGTGAACTAACTCTGCAGCTTTACTATTTTTATTAATAAAAACCGGCTACAATTTTTCTCTTATGCATGACCTTTACTTTGGTTATCTTTATATAGACTCATATACAGTGTACAAATATTTTTGCATAAAACTTCCTGTAGAAAGAAATATCAAAGGGAGCTGTACGTATTTTACTAATTACTTCCTTTAATTAGTTACATTACAGATATCTCTCTTGCGTTGCGATCTTAAGCAAAGACGGTAATTCCCGATTCCGCCTATACGACACTACCAGTTATGAAAAGCCGTGCTATCTAGAGCCGGGGGCAAGGAATACGCCCTATAGGCGCACCTCATCCCTAGACCTCACATGGCAGCAGTCCTATAGAAGGAAAGCTGACCACCGGAAGAAACCTAACTTTAATCTGTTCCCTGGTTAGCCATGAACAAGGATATATAGATCCAAGTTCGATCGGCACCCGGGGTGGAGACTCTTAGTAGGACCCAGACTTTTTTGAGGGCTCGTGCCTACTAGGCGGGCTCAAACTGTTCAGCAGAGCCCTCGAACGGCTCACCCTGAGCACCTGAGATTGAGGCCTCGGACATCGTCATCATCCAACCGGCCTTCCGACCGGTCAGCGGCATCGTCGGCCTCGGTTGGCCTTGGCTATGTCCAACCGGGGAACCAGTCCGGTCAGCACAGCCTTCGACCGGGTTGCTGGGCCTTAGGCCCCCCCCCCACGACAATGTGGTCCCCTATTGGGGGGGGTACGTTACAGACAGTTGCTATAAGCTCAATTGTATATTGCAATTCGTTTTGAAGTTTGGAAGAGCAGTTAACTAACTTCTATTTCGCTTTGATCCTGCGCCAATCAAAGCATCTTTCGATTATTGCCTAATAATCTTTCAATTAGGCATGCAAATAGAATCCAGCTAAAAATTGAATTTGCGTTGCTTAAAATTCCCTTTGGAGATCATTCTGAACTATTACCACTTTGTGATTTCCGTTTGTAACTTCGCTCTGTAAGTTCCAAATTCCCGACTTACCAGGCATGCGTTACGGGTTGAAATCGATGAAAATTGAGAATTTTCATTTGCAAAGATGCCACGAACAAACACTGAAGAATAGAATGGCTCAAACCAGTTTTAAAAGTTTTAACAAGGCATTTAGTTTAGAGGAATGTGGCTCTAATTTAATTAGCATCATTATTCGTAGAATAACAGATGGATTCATTCTCTCTACTATGTCTTATTTCGTGACTTGGAATGGGATTTAAGCTGAATCGTTTCTGAAGCAAGTATAATCGAAATTATTTTTTTTTATCAAAGTAAGGCTCCTGCTGAAAGTAAAATCATCGTTAACACCTTTCGGCACTGAATTTCTTACAATTAAGAATCAAATGTCAAAACATCATAAAACCAACCTTTCATCTTAAATACTGGTTGAATGATCCCAGATTCCTAGAAAATAAAAGATCACATTCATTATTTTTTAAAATTATCAAAAGATATAAATGGAATTATTGTTAAAATATTGCTCATATCTGCAATGCAAGTGACACATGTGCAGAGTGCTACTGCTTTATGGAGAATTTTGTCTTTTTGATCTCCTAAGTGACATCATCAACCACTCCTAAATTTTACAGACGGAATATAACCAGTTCCATAACCCCTTATACATCATTGCGTAGAATTGCCTGTTGAACTCCATGATCTTTGAAGGATAATCCGAATTGTTCGGGGCCGGCCACCTTGGATTCTGATGCCCTGTCGGTCACTTCAGATTTTCCGCTATTTTGATTCAGATAGTTCCTTCTTCCGAGAAAAAGGAAGTAAACAGTTTTCGAGGCTCCTAAACTTTTATGATCCTATAAATTTTTAACACCAAGCAGAATTTTTATCCCCTATTTTTAAGCCATTTTCTGTTAATTAATATCATATATATTTTATTTCAGAAAAATAATCTAAAGTTCGAAGGAGTGCATGATGGATTCTTTGCATTGCTTGTACCTAACTGTAAAGGTACAACTCTCGAAATATTTTCCAATTTTGTCGTCAGCCAATTTACTCTTCTGATTTTTAATCTCCACTTCTCGAATCAAACATCTTTTGACAACCTTTATTTGTCCCTATTTAAAGCATAAAATATTTTTTCGCGTTACTTTTCTTAGCATGATTAAGCCCGTAATTTTTCAAAATCAGTCGTTACCTGATTTAACTACGTTTGGAGTATTTTTCTTCCAAATTTTCCTCTTTAAAATAATGAGCTTCTTTGTACTCCGAAATTCCTAAAACATGCCACTGAAATATATCATTTTCAAGCTCGGACATGAAAACACTATCAACATAATATAAGTAGATTTATTATCCAGAACTTGAACGTCTAAATAGCGATGTTCTATTCGTTATGCAACCTGCCTCATTCACTCAACGTACATTAAGATGGTAGTCAATACAATCAGAATGAACACTAAATTCAGTTTACGAATCACATTGAATAATCACTCTTTTTCAAGCCAAGTGATTCAGCTTTGTGTGTAAAGCAAGAAGTAAAATTATTTGCTTTCTGTAAATTATTAACTTTAAAATAAGCTTTCAAAATCCTGAACACTTGCTAAGTTATCCAAGAATCAACCCTGGAAGCTCCTGATAAAATCACTTGTGTTATCTTAATGTTCCTCTTAATATAGGAAGTTAAAGCATGTTAAAATTGCTGGTTCAAATTTTTCGCCCTCCCATTTTCCCAAGTCTTATCTAGTGATATATGTGCGGGTTAAAAAAGTTCAATTTATGGGTGTTTAGATAAATCAATAAAAGCCTTTGATTTACCACAGTTATATTTGCATACAGTTGTGTCTGTTGGACGATCTGTTATTTCAGGACATAAGTTCAGATAATAGATTTGCTTATACAAACGACTCAGTTGCAGCTTATTCACACAAAGTGCAAAAGGAAGTGCTAAAGACGTCAAAGCATATTATTAAAGAAGCACATGTGAAAAATACGTCATCTCAAGCGAAAATAATGAGAAATGGAAACAAGTAATAGAACTCAGGCTTATCAACAACATGAAACTATTAGTCACATGATTAATAAAGCCGTTTAGAGAGAGGAACTCCGAGAAGAGGAAACATCCCAAAGCATATTATAACTTTATCGAAGAAGTTACAATATCTTCAAAAACTATATTAATTACCCATAGCATTATTAAACTTATATAATAAATATATTAATATATTCTTACGCGTTTGAATAGAAGATTAAATTGAAATTTTTAAATTAGACGCTCGGATTTGAAAAATATTCATACTAGTTACAAGAGAGATGGATTTTAATTCCGTGAGATAAGAACCTGTACCTGAAATGATAAAATTCCTTAATGTCCAAAGTTTTGGGATATTTTGGAAACTTACTGGCGTTTTTGAGGTAAAGCTTCATGAACTCTACTGCCAAGGTTGGCTACTTCTGATCGACTTTCTAAATTTTTCGTTTCATCTTTAATGCACTCGCCTTTTACTTTTCAATCCTCTCTTTCTTTCTGTTTTTCGGGCCAACATAGAGAAGTTTTCTTTTTCCAATTCTGTTTCTCCCCAACGGCAGCTGGCGTCTTGTATTCTTACACTCTTCAATTGCACTCGTTTTCAGTTTCCTGTTATGATCACCGATTTAAGGGTGAAGGGGGGTGGAGTCTGGTGTCTGCCCCTTCCTTACTTTTGCTCTTTCCTATTTGAAGCCAATCTCCTTCTGACTTCTCTTTTCACTCCTACTGATGTTATTGTACCTCTCTACAAGAAGCAACAACTTTCCATTCCACTCACCTCTCTTAAAAGTAAGTTTTTGCTCTCTACAGTATATCTCACCAAAAAAAAGGGAACTCTTTTTTATTCCTTGACTTTCTGTTTTCTGCTCAGAAACATTTTCTGGAAATCCATTCTTGGATAAAACAAAGCGGTTTCACGTTTTTCCGTTTTCATCCTTTCATCATCATCGTCATCCTCAAGCAGCCATGGGCTATGGAGGTCCAACCAGACCGTGCAATTTAATTCTCCAAGCATATCTGTCCTGAGCTGCTTGCTGTCTGCTGCATCCGGCCACTGCACACCAATTCTAACAAGGTGCTGTTTGACATTGTCTACCCATCGCATCCTAGGTCTCCCCCTCCTTCTGAGGCTTCTAGGCACACTGTCCATAACCCAATTCGCCAATCTATAATTATCCATACGGGCAACATGGCCAAACCAGCGGAGTCTCTCTCTGCACAGTATGCTTCTTAAAGGAGGTTGCAGACTCCTTTGCCTAACCTCATCATTAGTTGAAAAGTTGAACTACCTAATGCCCAAGACACTGCGTAAACATCTGGAATCAAAAGCATCTAGTTTCCAGTTATCATGTTTACAAAGTGTCCATGTTTCATTACCATAACTAACCCTAGAAAGAACCAAACTATTATACAGTCCAATTTTAGTCTTTAGGTGTATACGCCTATTTCTCCACACTCTCCATAGATTCTTAAAAGTCCCTGCAGTAATTCCTAATTTTCTGTTAATCTCATGCCTCACATCACCAGTATCTGTTACGTAGCTCCCAAGATAATTAAACTGTGACACCTTATCAAGAGTGCAGCCATTCAGATTAACTGAACCGTAGCCTGCCTGACCAATTTTCATCACTTTAATTTCCTCTCTGTTTATAATAAAACCTACTCTACTATCAGTTTCATCAACAGCTCGAATGAAAGAGTTCATCTCATCAATATCATTTGCCAAAAGGGTTAAATCATCAGCATAATCTAAATCAGAACTTTTAGTATCTCCAGCCCATCTTAGGCAAAAATCTTTCCCTTGAAGTGAATTTCGCATAACATAATCAATAACCAAACTAAAGAGAAAAGGAGACAAAATGCACCCTTGTCGAACACCAGAAGTAATGCTAAACCAATTGCTATAAGACTTGCCAACTTTCACACATGACTCAGTGTTATTATAGAGAGCTTTCATTATGTTAACTAACTTGTCAGGTATACCATATGATCTCACAATCAACCACAAATTATGACGATCAATAGATCAAAAGCCTTTTTGAAATCAACAAAGCTAGCAACCAAAGGTTTCTGAAACTCTAAACATTTCTCAAGAATCTGCCTAAGTGAAAATATTTGATTTACACATCCCCTACCACTTCTGAACCCACATTGCTCATCACGCAATTGACTGTCAACCAGATTCTTAATTCTATTAAGCACAATCATGGAAAGAACTTTACCTGGAACAGAGAGTAGGCTGATACCCCTATAGTTATCACAAGAACTGCGATCACCTTTTTTGAAAATAGGGATAATAATAGCTCTGGTAAAATCTTTAGGAACCATGCCTTTATCATAAAAGATATTCAAAATTTCAGTCATCCAAGTGGTAACCGAAACTTTCGCAGCTCTAAGCATTTCTGTAGTAATTTCATCTACCCCTGGGGATTTATGAAGTTTAAGGTTTGAAAAAATAACTTCAGATTGTATTATAGGGCCAACATTGAAGCCACCAATACATCTATCATCATTACAAACAATGGGAGTAGAACTAACCACATTGTTTAGAACATCACTGAAATGCTCAGCCTACCTAGCCATGACAGAATCCTCCCTTTCTATAACCTTACCTTGTTTATCCTTCAATCCTTGTATGCCTGTCCGTTTTCTACCACATAAAACATTAACTATCTGGTACAGCTCTCTGCTGTTGTGCTGCCTAACTGCTTCCTCAGCTTTGTCAGCCAAGCCATGAAGCCAAAGATTCTTATCAGTAGCTAACTGATCCTTTACAGGTTTGTTAAGCTATCTGTAATCCTTTCTATTATGACTAGTAAGGTATTGATTAAGGACATTCCTGCAGTTCCTTCTTTCTGAAATAAGCTCAAGTGCCTTATCATTCAGATAATTCTGTCTCCTCTGCTCCTTTTTTCCTAAAAGAGTACTGTTAATTTCCAAAAAAGCCTGTTTAAAATGGCCCCATTCCTCCTCAACTTCAGTAGTAAGCAAACCATGACTGTCATAATGACTAAGTAACCTATCATGGTAAGCTTTAGCTATAACAGGATCTTTCAGAGCTTCAGTATTAAAGGTAAATTTTTTAACTTTAGCACAACACTTTTTAAGTTTAAATTGCAAGACACTTTTAACAAGGTAATGGTCAGATCCAATTTCAGCTCCCCTATATGCCCTGGTATTCCTAACAGAACTAGCCCATTTGCTGTTAATTAATATGTAGTCATTCATATTCCTGTGCAGCCCATCAGGTGAAACCCATGTGTACTAAAAATAAAATAAACTAAATAAACTAAATAATGAACTAATATACTAAACCCATGGTGTTTGTAATAAGTGTTAGTTTTTCTGAAACATTGAGTTTACTTACCTGTAGGAGACGTTGTCCATTACCAATGCAGCTACCAATAGCAAAAGGGCCTATCACTCCTCCCCAAAGGTCAGAGTCAGTACCAACTTTGGCATTGAAGTCACCTGGAACAAGGGTAATATCTCCTTTCTTGACCGAATTCAAAATATCCTGAAGTTGTCCGTAAAACCTATCATTCTCATCCTCATCGACATCCTCAGTGGGGCATAACAGCAGATAACATTCAAGTCTTTAATGCTTGTCTGAAATTTAGCTGTAAGAAACCTTTCATTAATGCACTCATATTCTAGAAGAGCATCACTAGCATGTCTGCTGAGCAGCAGACCCACGCCTTGGTGATGCTTTCCATCCTTCCTCCCTGTAAAGAGAAATTTAAAGTTATTTTTAAGTATCTCACCTTTACCTGTCCACCTGGTCTCTTGCAAGCCTAGAATATCTAGGTTATATCACTGGAATTCCTGCGTGAGGACATCAAAAGAATAATCTCTCTATAATGTCCTCACGTTCCACGTTCCTGCAGAGAGAAAATGATTAGTAGGATTTTTAAAGAAACTAGGTTTATTGAGATAGGTAGGACCAACAATATCAAACAGCCCCCTGATCGCAGGTATGGGTCAAAGACCTGTTCCTCCTCTTGCTAAAGGCTGAAGTCACCGATGCTGGTAGGATCTTCAGGCACCACCTTTTCAAGTAGACTTTTTCAAGAGCCATATGGCCTGCCTGAGACACATTACTCCAGTATAGGCTTGACGATGCCCAACAAGCTAAGTAAGGTTCAGGTACCTGCGATGGTTTCTGATTAGGATTATCCACCAGCTGATATAAGGTATCCCATGCCTCTGTTCACTTAGGGCTGGCAACCCCGAAGCAAACAGAAAACACAGCGACAGATTCTCCCTCAACAGAGGCCCACCAGTGCAGCAAGTCCAGGATCCATAATCAAGCTCAAACCATAAACAAGTCCAGTCTAGTAGGTATAAATGGTCAGCATTATATAACTCACCCTGTGAAGTTGACCAGTCCTCAGCAGGGTTGAAAAAAAAAGAAAAAAGTCGCCATAGATGACCAGATCAGCCGGCCATACTGAACTGGCAGCCCTCCCCTTCCGTTCCCTTCCAAAAGAGAATATCTCTTTTGAAAGGTACTAATGGCCTGCACCACGAGAAGGCGGTTTCATACTTTAAGAAAAATGCATAAATGAAGTTTGCTGATATCGTTGATAGGTCTCATAGTACGTTCAGTAGATCAAATAATAGCTTTAAATCTGTAAAGAATTTCACCTTATCCAGGATAGAGACTACGACTTTCTGAAGACTTATATACAGGCGTACTCCGGTCATACGACACGTTAGGTTCCAAAATCACAATGGTATAGCGAATTTCGTCGTATAGAGAATCATTGCTTTGTTTTCCCTTGTCGATGCGTGAAATGGTATAATAACATTTTTAAGCAATCTAACTGATGATTTAATGTGTCTAACTGATGTAAATAAAGCATTTAAATTAAAATAAATACTCTCGGCCGTCACTAAATTTTATAATTTTAATCTTAATATCAAACGCAATAGGTTTACGAGTCTCCTTTTCACTGGAATCAACAGTACCCTTACTTTGATTTTTATCTGTCATTATTAACAACTATAAAATAAAATAATAGTTATAAACAGTTTATAGTTCACAGCGAAATACCAAGACACATTAAGATGTGGCGAGCAAAAACGACGTAAACAAACTGAGTCCACGAAAACTGCCCATCGGTTGATTCCAAAACTGAGTAAACGAAAATCATTGTCCAATGAGAGAAGTCACGTGCAAAGTCATCGCGCGCAATACTATGCAAAACTGAATACCTGCTTTGGTCTTGTGTTGGTTCAAGGTTTTGAAAGATCACGGTGAAATTAGACTCCAATGAGGGGCTCCTTACACCAGACACATGTTGGCAGTATGACAGAATATTGATCGATTGAAATATAACTCGTGGCGCTGCTGTGGGTCACTAACGCTGCGCCATTTTTACTATGCAGTCATCCCGCTTTACTCTTTACACAGCTTTGGTTTATTCGTGGTAGCGTCATGTCGCTAAATCCGTCGTATGAGCGAATGCGGCGTTGCAAATATGGCATTGGTCGTAATTGAAAATCGTCGTAAATCGAAACGTCGAAAAGCTGGATATTGCTGTATTTCTAAACGTTGAGCTTTCTTTCACAGCTTTCAAGCCAGATGATTATCGGCAATTTCATCGCTGTTGAGAAGAATTATCGTAAGTGATTTATATACCATCTGGTCGATTTCAACTGAATTTCTTTGACATAAGACAAAATTCTACGTAACTTCTAGAAATTCAATTTCCGAATGGGAAAGATGAATAACACGTAGCATTTCTGCTTCTTGAAAAAACTGAAAAGCTATGGCTAGTGGCCATTCTTCAAGATTTAAAATGAGTTTTGAAAGTACTCCGATCGATAAAAATTCCCAGTAATGTGATCCAACCGTTTCACACCGATTTCACAGAACCGATTAACCGATAAAAATGACTTACCCAAAACCTACGAGCATGACAAAAAAAATTAAGTAATTGAAAAATTTACGATATAAACAACAGTAAGTCCGGATGTAGGGGGAGAGGCAAGGGGGATATAATCCACCCACCTTCCGTTTGAGAATACTAATAAGGGTAATGGGGGCAAAAAATCATTAACTTGTGCATATTTCATGCATTTCAAGAAATATTTTAAAGACCCATGAAACGGCGGGGAAAATGTTGTAATGCAATGGAAATCCAGTCTATTGCGTACTCCATTATCTGGAATGGTAACAAGGCTCGTAATTTGTAGTTCCCAGGTTCGAGTCCGCGTTGGTCAAGGACTGAGGTTTATCACTGCAAAACTTCCTGCCTTGCCATCAGTCAGTAGAGGACACCGATGGGCTTCGTAAAGGTTGCCGTCCATCGGATGGGAGGTTACGCCGTGGCCCCGTGTTCGGATGAGCTATTATCTGTGCACGGTAAAGAACACTCTGAATGGCCTTGACGGAAGGCTACAATTTGTCTTCCAACAGCTCTCCATGGCTCCACTCCCCCCAACGTTCATTACACCTTTGGGGTCCATGTGACCTGGCCGTTCAGCACATTGTCTGCAAAAGAATGACTCTCAGAGGTAAAACAACCCAACCGTCCCTATTACTTTTCCCACCTCGAGTACGTCACTTCGCCTTCTTTTGTTTCTAGATACAGGCCTGAAAAACAAATTTAATAATGGAATAAAAAATAACAGTTTAAAAAATGTGTGGTTGCTCCTCTTACTGGCTCTTTAAAAAGTGTTATTTCTAAATGCATAGCAATGGATTAGCAGTCAGTAGAGTCATACCATGTGCACTTTTGACACCCATCATAAGGTTATTGCTGCTGTCTATTAGGGAACTCCTGATGTAAGCAATGATGAGGTTAGATGCAGGAGTCATGAACTATACAAGCTGCTGTTCAGTCGTACCACTGAACAGCAGCTTGTGTAGGGAAAGACTGTGTTAGTTCAGCCATATTGCCTATAAGAATAACTACAGATTAGCGAACAGAGTCATAAAGAGTGTGTCTAAATGTCTCAGAAAAATAGGGAAACCTAGAATGCGATGGGTGAACAATGTCAAACACCACCCTAAAGGAATTGGTCTGGAGGTGCTAAGTGAATAAACGTAATTCAGGATAGATATATACGGAGAACTAAATTGCACAGTCTGGTTGGACCTTTGAAGCCCAGAGGTGTTTGAGTATTACGCATGTGCATGCATTTGTGTATGTATGTGAAAAATAAGGGACATTCAAAGGCAAAACATCCCAGCCATCTTAGATGCGTTCCGTATCATTGAATGCTAAAAATAATAACTCTATTAGCTATTTAATTATAGCTAGAGATCTATGTGTGGTAGAAAACGGACAGGTATACAGGGATTGAAGGATAAACAAGGTAAGGTTATAGAAGGTGAGGATTCTGTCATGGTTAGGTGGGCTGAGCATTTCAGTGATGTACTAAACAATGCGGTTAGTTCTATTCCCATTGTTTGCAATGATGATAGATGCATTGGTGGCTTTAATGTTGGCCCTATAACACAATCCGAAGTTATTTTGGCTGTTTCTAAACTTAAGCTTCATAAATCCCCAGGGGTAGATGAAATTACTACAGAAATGCTTAGAGCTGGAAATGTTTCGGTTACCATTTGGATGACTGAAATTCTGAATATCTTTTATGATAAAGGCATGGTTCCTAAGGATTTTACCAGAGCTATTGTTATCCCTATTTTCAAAAAAGGTGATCGCAGTTCTTGTGATAACTATAGGGGTATTAGTCTACTCTCTGTTCCAGGTAAAGTTCTTTCCATGATTGTGCTTAATAGAATTAAGAATCTGGTTGACAGTCAATTGCGTGATGAGCAATGTGGATTCAGAAGTGGTAGGGGATGTGTGGATCAGATATTTTCACTTAGGCAGATTCTTGAGAAATGTTTAGAGTTTCAGAAACCTTTGGTTGCTAGCTTTGTTGATTTCAAAAAGGCTTTCGACTCTGTTGATCGTCATAATTTGTGGTTGATTGTGAAATCATATGGTATACCAGACAAGTTAGTTAACATAATGAAAGCTCTCTATAATAACACTGAGTCGTGTGTGAGAGTTGGTAAGGCTTGTAGCAATTGGTTTAGCATTACTTCTGGTGTTCGACAAGGGTGCATTTTGTCTCCTTTTCTCTTTAGTTTGGTTATTGATTATGTTATGCAAAATTCACTTCAAGGGAAAGATTTTGGCCTTAAATGGGCTGGAGATATGAAAATTTCTGATTTAGATTATGCTGATGATTTAGCCCATTTGGCAAATGATGTTGATGAGATGAACTCTTTCATTCGAGCTGTTGATGAGACTGGTAGTAGAGTAGGTTTGGTTATAAACAGAGAGAAAACTAAAGTGATTAAAATTGGTCAGGCAGGCTGTGATTCAGTTAATCTGAATGGTTGCCGTCTTGAGCAGGTGTCACAGTTTAATTATCTTGGGAGCTATGTAACAGATAATGGTGATGTGCGGCATGAGATTAACAGACGAATAGGTATTGCTGCCGGGACTTTTAAGAATCTATGGAGAGTGTGGAGAAATAGGCGTATACACCTAAAGACTAAAATTAGACTGTATAATAGTTTGGTTCTTTCTAGGGTTAGTTATGGTAGTGAAACTTGGACACTTTGTAAACAAGATAACAGGAAACTAGATGCTTTTGATTCCAGATGCTTACGCAGTATCTTGGGCATTAGGTGGTTCAACTTTGTAACTAATGATGAGGTTAGGCAAAGGAGTTTGCAACCTCCTTTAAGCAGCATATTGTGCAGAGAGAGACTCCGTTGGTTTGGCCATGTTGCCCGTATGAATAATTATAGATTGGCGAATAGGGTTATGAACAGTGTGCCTAAAGGCCTCAGAAAGAGGGGGAGACCTAGGATGCGGTGGGCAGACAATGTCAAACAGGACCTTGTTAAAATTGGTGTGCAGTGGCCAGATGCAGTAGATGTAGCTCAGGATAGACTTGCTTGGAGAACTAAACTGCACGGTCTGGTTGGACCTCCGTAGCCCATGGCTGCTTGAGGTTGATGATGATGATGATGATGAGAGATCAACGATAGACTCCCATCAGTATAATAAGTAACAGGGAGAACTGTTAAATCGAGCCAACATCTAAAAAGAATTATCACATTTTATCTAGGACAGAGATCAAGTTCATTTACTCTTCAGCCAAGTACATACACTGAAGAGCCAAAACATTATGACCACTTGCCTAATATGATGTTGGTCCTCCATGTGCCGCTAAAACAGCTCTTACCTTACAAGTAATAGATACTACAAGATTTCAAAAGGTGTCTTGTGGTATCTCGTACCAACATGTTACCAGCAGATCCTTTAAATCTTGTAAGTTGCATGGTTGAGCCACTGCAGATCGGATATGCTGTTCCAATACAAACCACAGATGCTCGATTGGACTGAGGTCCGGGGAATGTGGAGGCCAAGACAATACCTAGAAGTTTTCCTCATGTTCTGCGAATCATTCTCGAACAATCCGGGAAGTGTGGTATGTCGCATTATCTTACTGAAAGAAGGCACTATTAGAGGGGTATTCCGTTGCCATGAAAGGATGTACCTGGTCTGCAATGATGTTTATGTAAGTGGTAGACGTCACAGTTTCCTGCACATGAATGACTGGACCAACGGTTTTCCAGCATAACATTGCCCAAAGCATTACACTACCTCCACCAGCTTGTTTTCATCCCATGGTGCATCCTGATGCCAACACTTCCACAGGCAAACGACACACACGTACCCGGCCGTCAAACATGATGCAATAGGAAATGAGATTCATTGGGCCACACGATCTTCTTCCAATCATTCAAGGTCCAGTTCTGATGCTCACGTGCCCATTGTAGGTGCTTTCAAAGGTGAACTGAGATTAGCATTGGCACTCGGAGAGGTCTGCGGCTATGCAGCCCCCTTTTCAGCAGGGTTCGATGTACTGTGCGTTGTGACCATTACTCCTGTCACCAGCATTCAAATTACGGGCGAGTTGCGCCACAGTATCCCTTCTAGTAGTAGAGTACCACATAGGATACCCTTCGCTCACCTCTAGCATCGATGAGCTGTGATCGGTGAACACCTTGCTGGCGTTCGTGATTTTTCCCTTCATGGACCAATTTTTGAAAGTACTAACCACGATTAAATGTGAGCACCATACAAGCCTTGTCGTGTTGGAAATGATCTGACCCAGTCATCTGGACATTACAATTTGGCCTTTGCCAAACTCACTTAAGTCCGCTGCTTTTCCAATCTGTAGAACAAAAATAACTCTGATTAACAGAGCTCAGCATTAGGTGTTATTTATACGTTTCATGACATTCACATGCGCCGTCATTTATCTATAGTTGCCTTGATTTGCATACAGACGCGCTGATCATAATGTTTTGGCTCTTCGGCGTACGTTATAACACTGAGTCAGTTGGGTTATTTTACCTCTGAGCGGCACTATTTTGCACACAATGGGCTAAATGGCCAGGTCACATGGACCCCGAAGACTCAGAGAAGATTGGGGGAGGGGACACACTGGAATAGCTATTGGGAGACAAATGGTAGCCTCCCGTCAAGGCCACCCAGCGTGTTCTTTAACGTGCACAGGGTATGGCTCTCCCACACACGGGGCACGTCTTAACGTCCCATCCGACGGACGGCGGCCTTTCCAAGCCCATCGGTGTCTCCTACTGACCGTGGGCAGGGCGGGGAATTTTGCGGAGATAAATTTCAATGCTGACTCAGCTGGGACTCGAACCTGTGAACTACATATTACGAGCCTGACGCGCTACCGACTGCGCCACTGAGTCAGTAGAAAGGTAAAAAAACGTATATAGTTGAAGAGAAGAAGCTGTTAAGTAATGGTGAAAGCATAACTATTAACAGAACATGGGATCAATCAGTGAAAGCAGATTCAATGGCACTTATAAAGATACTTATCTTTAGGTTGTTTCGAGGACAAACCGACTTAATATTTTCACTTTGCCGTTTGCATATTTGTAAATATTTAATGTTGTTGTTGTTGTTTTTTTTTGAGATAAATGAAAATTTCTTTTCAGGCTTAATAGATATTGATGAAATGTTACGATTCACCTTTTCCGAATATCCCAAATGTTTGAATTGCAGTATCTAACAGTCGAATATTTTGAAAATTTTCAAAATTCAAACCAATATTGCAAACGATGTATTTATTTTACAAATTTCAAAATTTAGTGGTGGAGTGTAAAGGTCCCCAGGTCTGCATGAATGAAAAATTATTTTTAGGATGTGCAACAAGGATTTGTCCTTCTTACACCTCAGCCCTCAGGTGGGGAAACGAAACTTTTTGTTTTGAGACTAATGAAAACGTTGTTCGCTTAGATAAAAATAATACCCCCTCAAGCAGCTGCTTGCCACAGAGGTCTGACAGGAGCCTGTCAGTTTGTATGCCATAGTAGGAGATCTGAGAGGATGGCAAGACCTCCGCAGAAAAACAACACAAACAATCATGCCTTACCCGAGGCTCGAACCCAGGTCCCTTAGATCAGTGTTATGACACTAATAAAGTAGTGATTTAGTAATAATGTATTCTCCCTAGTTTGTTTTCCGCTTCTAGGAATCTAACGGGTGATTTTATGAATTCTTCTGATTTTATTCTGTTTTTCTCATTCTTTCTCATCTTAGTTAATAACCTTAAGGGGAGTTATTTGAGCTATTGACTCTTTTCACGTATCTTTTTTTTGTTGTTAGGCCACTAGAAAAACAAAACAAAATTCCACATCAATAATATTATCGTGAATGCAGAAATTAGTGATTTGTAACGACAAAGACAAAGCTACTAAGCTTGCAAAATATAACTTTTATTCCCTTTTTACCTGTCATTCGGCAAGGAGGATTTTCGTTTTTATCATGAAACAGCAAACGGCTACCTAGCTGAAAACTAAATGGGAAAAATATGCGTTTTTCCTCTATGCCCAGGTTGATCTACAGCGTAATAGTGTTTAAAAAATTTATCACTATGAAGTGCTGTGATTTAAAAATGTTACTAATGTAGGAGATAATGTATACTAATCACATATAAAGCAATGATATAATACATAAAAATAAGAAGTCCACTGAAATGATGAAGAAAATGTTGGACACTGGAAAAGTGACCCCTCAGATATTATATAAATTCTTCAAAATAGATACGGCTCCAGAATGTTATACTAGAAAGAAATGCCTTAGACCAAATTCATCACATAGTGTAATAACAGTCAGGAAATAAT
Source organism: Ryuthela nishihirai (assembly GCA_038380435.1). Taxonomy (NCBI): domain Eukaryota; kingdom Metazoa; phylum Arthropoda; class Arachnida; order Araneae; family Heptathelidae; genus Ryuthela; species Ryuthela nishihirai. The sequence continues at coordinate 67,934,721 of JAWZYU010000013.1, read as the reverse complement.
ATAACAAGCGAGAAATCAACATTCAAAAAAATTTCAAATAAATAAATGCAATACTGTATTCTATAATCTACTTGTGAAAAAAAAACTAAAAAATTAAATAATTAAATAAAAATTTATTGATGTAATTGTTTGTCTCCAAGCTTTGCCCTCCCCCCTGGAAAATTTTCTGAGGACGCCCATGCGGGAGCGAATTATGCAATAGCGAACTTTCCTGCCATCCTGATGTAATAAAGGGTCACGATGTCGAACTTATACTTAATTGCTGGTGGCAACACATCATATACATATATGAAACACTTTGAAAACGATAATAAATTTAACATTGCTGCTGCATTGTCGTGTGCGCCGAGAGGAAGAAGAGAGAGAGATGTAAAACTCTTCTGACGCACTTCATAGGGGATGATTAATTAGTCCCTTTAATTAGTATTCAACATTATCCTAAGTTAAATAACAGGTTCCCGGGTTTTTGTACCTGCCTTACGTGTTCTTCAGACGTTCCATGGTAAACATCGTGTAGAAAGACAAACTAATTCACCTTAGAACTACAGCGCAGTTTATTTACATTCACACGTCTATTTAAATATGAAAATGGGCTCAATTCCGTGGGCCTTAGCTGCGCTGAAGGTCAGAATAAAATGGCCTTACTGATGTTCTGGTATACTTCCTCCACTCAACTTCTTTAATCCGAATGCTGGTATGTTATTGCAAGCATTAATATAATGAGTTGGAAATCTACTTTACAGATTTCTATTTACAGACCTCAGAATTTGGCGAGAGGATATTTCAACCTTGCCTAAACCACCTGGTTCACACAGAACCGAATCCTGGCCCTTTAGGGTCCTTTTTTTGAGAAAGAGCTGCGCCCCTTTGATGCACTTCAAAGAACCTTCTCGTTTTCCAGCACAGCTCAGTCTGAAGTTTATTGTTTACTCGCTCCTGTCCGTCACTCGCACTAAAGCTTTGCTGTTCTAGAGAATGTGGAAGGCAGCCCAGCACACCCTGAATGTCAGCTAATGAGTCATATTTCCATTTCAGACATTTCAGAAAATGCATTTAACACAAATATATACAATAACAACAAAATACAATGAAAATAAATTAAAGGGACACAACATGCCCCCGACCTAAAAGGCTTTCTCAGCTACAACAATCTTCAAAAACTATCCTTGTGCCACACTAACTAATGTTAATGACACCCAGCTTGTCTGGTGAACAATGTTCTCACCCGAAGAACACAGTTAATTTACTTGTAGCGAACCCCAAATGTCAATGTCACTCAGAAGTAATTTACTGCAGTTCACATTCTTAGAGTGTTTATGGACTCAATCACTTTTATTGTTTAAATAGAGCTGCTCCTCACAAATGTATCAGGTCGATTCCATCCCATTTCATTTTCACACCCTTTTGAGTTACCATCCTTTTGAGTTACTCCTTTCATCGCAACCTCTAACCTAATCATCATCACCCCCAGGAGTTTTTTTGTAATGAGAGCGCTTTCGGTAGAGCCAAACCCGATACGTTAGAGGAGTTCCAAGTCCGTCTTATGCATCTGACCTTAGTTTGATGTCCTGTACCAGGGGCGGATTGGGCCCCAGGAACAGGGCAATAACCTGGTGTGGGGGGATAAAATTTGGGCCGCTTGATATAGCATAATTTCCATCTTACAAAGACTCCTCGTAATTTTTTTTGCTTATTAATACGACACTATTTCTTTTTTTAATTTCATCTTGATGAAACATATGCATATTTTAATTTATCGTTCAACATCAAACAATGCAGCCCGGAGTTTCCTTCCAAGAAGCATTCAGAAGAAACCTCTTGGTAATTATAGTTCGTATGCGTAGGTGAAGTGAAGGCCATAAAGCAGCTGCGAACTACAGAAGAACAAATACGACAACCAGAAGCAGGTTGAAATGAACGAAATGAGCGGTTAAATTTCACTGATTTCAAATCTAGGATATTTTATAATTACCCCTTGGAAACCATTTAAACACGCGGAGAAGGGCTGGATACATGGATAATGGACTTATTAGATTGTTTTATGACAGGATACAATCATGTTGCTTTGTGAAGAACCCTGATCGTTGAAAGAAGGTGTCGATTGCGGTTCACTTTAATCTTTAATGACAAGGTCTTATCACTAAATGGTAGCCTTCAGTTCCAGAAATTGGTTTTCTTGATGGATGACGTTTGCCCAACAGATAGCAGATGATAGGCAAAATGACGATGACTTTCAATGAATTTACGGCGCAGGAGAGACTGTGGAGCAAGTTGAGAGGTGCGGCAGACAACGTGGCCGGTGAGTCATTAATCCTTACATTTGAAATAGGATAAACACTCAGTTGCAGTCTGTTAACTCTGTCAGCAGAGTTAGATATAAATCGGAGGTGGTGTTGATTTTAGTTTAAGGTATTTTTTCTTCCCACATAGTGAACCGACAGTCAATCAACATTATACAGGAGAATCTGTATAATAATTATATTGTATACTAATTATACTGGTGGAATCAGACAACCAGAACTACACAAGCAGCATAAAGGTAAATACTCGACTTTCCAATTTATTTCAATAGATTCAATTCTTTGTTGTTTTGTCTTTGCAAAAACAGGATGAATGTTTTTTTTAAAACTCTGATCGGAATTTATTCTATGATATGAAATATTTTTTACCCTTTGTGAATTTCGCTGTATTATTTACTGTCCAAGGAAAAAATTTAATATGAAGAACCAAAACCTAAAGAAGACTGAATTTTTTATATTTGGTCATTAATTGAGATTTCACGAGATATTTGATAAACACCAATACTGTCTTAATTTTTTTATCGTAGCAAGTCTTACGTAAACCAACTTAGGAAATATATACACATTTTTTATAAAGAACCTTCCTTGCACTCTATAGGTCGAAAATCCAGAATAGCCAAACACGATCATTGGCCATAAAGTTTTAAATACACCAGAACAAAATTTTTCTTTCTGAGTTCATTTTGTCTTTATTTTCGAGTTTGTCTTGTTTTATAGTTAAAACTTTTTAAATTGCAGAAAAATATCTAGGCACTCCCGTATAAAACCAAAATTCCTTGAATAGAGTTGAATTCTCGTGATTTTTTTCATTTGAGCTTGCGCTGTTTGTTTACAGGGTTCACTCCAAAATGTGGTTTTACACTGCATTAAAAATAAAACAAAATGGGAGTTTCTAGAATGCCTCAAATTGCTTAAATAAGCTGAAAACTATATTTACAACAACTACAACAAGGACATACATTTTGTGTTTTAATTTAACCCATTTTACTGAACTTGGAGTCTAAGATTTTTTTTTCCTACATTTCCCACCGGAATATTTCATATTTTTTTTTTTAATTTTTAAAGTTTGTAAACAGTCTATTGGCCGGGTTTTTACTTTTCATCACACTGAAGCGCAATGCCAATTCGATCATCTCGATCATCGGGAAGAAAAGCATTATTTGATCAAACGGTGAGGATTATCAGTGAAATTTTAATGCCTTTTAAATTCGATCGTTTTAAGTTCAAGTGGAATCTAAAAAGGCGCTTTTCTCGTTAAAAAAAAACGAAATGTAACTTATGAAATAATGAGCTGAAAAAAATTGATTTTGCTGTGAGTAAGATTCGAACACACGTCTTCTGGAAATTTTTTCAGCTTATTATTTCATGAGAGTAGTAGCGTAAATGAGAGTTCTAGCACACTAAGAGGGGATCGAGAATTCTATGAAAATCCATGGTGAAAGTTATGGCGGATGAGGGAAAAAGAATGTTTCTTGTGGTTTTTGAGAAAATATGTGTGAAAACCGGGTGTTTTTTAGCATGTGATAAACTAATTTAAGTTTTTTTTAAAGATGAGGTTTAAACTAATTTGTGAATTAGTTCAAATGGGTTAGTTTCAAGTGAGGTGTGTATGAGATAAAAAATTATGTGTTTTGTTGAGTTATCGTACACTTACTGGATTATTCGGTTGTAAATCGGTGTTTCTTGTGTGTTTTTTTTTTCTGAAAATATGTGTGAAAATCAGAACGAAACCGGGTGTTTCATGTGAAAAGAGTAATTTCAGTTTTTTGGGCAGACGAGATTTAAACTAATTTGTTTAACAAATTTTCAGAAAAAATGAGGTGGGTGTGAAAGAGATAAAAAACGATGTGGTTTATTGAGTAATACACTTCACTGGATTATTCGGTTGTAAAAAGCCAGGTAAATCGGAGAATTTGACAAAGTCAGACAGTTTTGAGAAATTTGTTTGAAACATATGACAAAATCAACAGGTAAAATGACTTTTTTGGGGGGTCTGATGAAAAGATAGACTTTGAATATCTGTGAATGTATGAAGAGAGGGTACTAGATGAAAACATTTTTTTTGGAAGTGAAAAGTGATTTAAGTTAATATTTTAAACAATTTGAAAGAATTTGAAGTGAAAAGTGATGTAGGTTAGAATAATTTTGAGAATGTGTGAAGTTTGTAAAGAGAGAAGAGTTTTATGTTATCGTGTTAAACGGAAATCAGTCTCGATCTCCTGAAAAGAGCAACGGGCTCGAACTAAATCTCTTATGGTTTGGGAAGTTGTTCGGTTTAATGAACGGCCCTCCTCCCTTTCTCTCCCCTCCTCCCCTGTCTTCCTCTCTGTCCCCTCTTCCCCTCTGCTCTCTCTACCTCTCTTTGTCTCCACTCTTCCTCTCTCTCTGTCCCCTCCTCCCCTCTGCTCTGTCTTCCTCTCTCCATTCCCTCCTCCTCTCTGCCTCGATCCAGTACAAAAAAAAAAATCCTCCAGTTCCAGCTGTATACAAGACACAACTAGAACCAGAGTCCATGATTAAGACAGCTGCTAGACCCCCACGGGCCGAGTCGATCGCATGAGTTACTCCAATCAACTGCAGAGACCATGTTTCTAGCTGGCCACGGAACCAGCTAACACCCCCACCCCCAAGATACCCCCAAAAAGAGGTCTAAAAGGCTTTACTAGATGAGAAGTCTCATTCAATATCAAGGGAAGCAATACTTATATTTAAAGTTAATTTTTTTATATACCATACTCGGCAGCAACTCATATTCTAGCGGTGGGTAAATAAACAAAATTAAAAATAAAATAGTATTATGAACTTTAAATCAAATCTAATATAATAAGTTTTTGTAGCAGTGTTTTTAATATCTATCTGCAAAAAAATAAACCAATGAGATTAAATTACTTTGTAATATTGATCAGTATTTTAAATAGCATTGATTCTATGGAAGAGGTGGGGGAAGAGGGAGGCGAGGAGGAGTAGGAGAGGTGGGGGGGGAGGAGGGAGGCGGGAGGAGTGAGAGTTAATTCTTTGCAATTTACAAACGTTCAAATAACTTTTGACCTAATTATGCTACAGAGCACATTCTGGTGTTGTTCAATAATACTAAGCAGACACTATTTTCTGAACTGATCAGAAACGGGTTCGGACCCCTTACCTAGCCGAGAAAATGGTTCGAACCTTCTTAAATTTATGATCTCATAACTTGTCTTGTAATCAAGCTACAGATTTGAAACTAATATTATTGGATTTCATTCGGGGTGTACTACACTTTAATGTAGGTATTGGTCTCGACCTAGTTACTTAAGGTCTTCTGGGTTCAAAACCTTTTGCATACTGCACATTGCTGATTCTCATTTAAGATCTTGAAATGTTTTCGGTTTTTTCATCAACATCACATTCTAGTACTGGAACTCATTACGTTAATTCAACTGGAAACGGTGTCGGACCCCTTTCCTAGCCTAGAAACTGGGTCGAATCCTCTTAATTTTTCATCCTTATTAATCTGCTTCTAATTTAGCCACACATCTCAAACTAATGTGTTAAGATTACATTCGAGAAGTACTATACGTTTAACGTATTGGAAGCAGTTTCGACCTCTTAGTTTTTATTTTCTGCGTTCGACACTTTAAGAATTTGTCGAATTATAACGTTCATTCTAATTGTGCTAAGATCTTGGTTTCAATTGTAATAGATGTGGTTTATCAAGTTCTATAATCTGCCGAAAGAATAATCGGTCTGAAACCGTTTTCTATCCGACAAAGTGGGTCGAACCCCTCTTAAATTTGCAGCTTCATAACTGCTTCTAATAGAGCTGCAGAACTCAAATTAATATCATTGTGTTTCATTCAGCAAATACTATACCTTAAATGTATTGGTAGCGGTCTCGACTCATTATTTTAAGTTTTGCAGGTTCGGTACTTTTACATTTTGTGTTACAATAACTTTTCTTCTAATCGAGCTACACAGATAATTCTTGTTTTCTTCAGTAATAGTAATCAGACACTATTTTCCAAACTGACCAGAATCGGGTTCGGACCCTTTACGTAGCCGAGAAAGTGGGTCGAAACCTTTTAATTTATGATCTCATATCTTGTCTTGTAATCAAGCTACAGATTTGAAAGTAATATTATTGGATTTCATTCGGGGTGTACTACACTTTGAACATGTGGATATGGTCTCGACCCCGTTAATTAAGATCTTCTGGGTTCAATACCTTTTGCATACCATACATTGCTGATTCTCATCTAAGATTTCGAAACATTTTCGTATTTTCATCAACATCAGGTTCTAGTACTGGAACTCACTTCCTTAATTCAACTGGAAATGGTATCGGATCCATTTCCTAGCCTAGAAACTGGGTCGAACCCTCTTAAATTTGCATCCTTATAACTCTGCTTCTAATTGAGCCACACATCTCAAACTAATGTGTTTAGATTACATTCGGGAAGCACTATATGTTTAACGTATTGGAAGTAGTCTCGACCTCTTAGTTTTTGTTTTCTGGGTTCGACACTTTAATAATTTGTCGAATTATAACGTTCATTCTAATTGTGCTAGGATCTTGGTTTCAATTGTAATAGATGGGGTTTATCAAGTTCTATAATGTGACGAAAGAATAATCGGTCTGAAACCGTTTTCTAGCCAACAAAGTGGGTCGAACCCCTCTTAACTTTGCGGCTTCATAGCTCTGCTTCTAATGGAGCTACAGAATTCAAAATAATATTGTGTTCTATTCGGCAAATACTATACGTTAAATATATTGGACACGTCTCGACCCATTATTTTAAGTTTTGCAGGTTCGGTACTTTTAGATTTTGTGTTACAATAACTTTTGTTCTAATCGAGCTAGAAGCTTGGTTTTAACATTGATAGTTATGATTTATCAAGTTCTCTAATCTGTCAAAAAAAATTAGTGTTGACCGAATAAAAAAAATATATTTGACTTTAGCTAGATAAACTGCTGGGATATTTAATCCTTTGTCGCTTGTACAAAGTTGTTCTAAACAGTTCGTTATCTTAATTTTATTACAAAGGGTTTCAGTACTTAGGATTTCACAGAAATTGAGTCGAGACCACTTAAATTTGAATCCCTATGCTCCTCTTCTAACTGAGAGAGATAATAAACACTGATTATTATCATTTCTAAAGAATTACAAATTGGTACAGTTTTCAAGTTGTTTTATTAGTAACTAATTATTTTTTGCATTTGTTTTCAGTTCAAAGTTTTGTAAATGATATTGCCTGTTTTACCATACACATCTGAGATTCTATAATTTCCAAAAGCATAAGTTTGAATTCCATTGATATGTCGTTTTGTGTATTCTTGGGATAAAGCAATTCTTTTAATTTGGTATACATGTATATCATGTTGTTCCGATCGAAATTCCGTTTGTTGCGTATATACAATTTTTCCATCAAATAGACATTGCCGATAATCTTCGTGACTAAATTCATTTGTAACTCCATTAGCTGCATTTTTGGGAATTGGAACATCAATAGAATGAAATTTTGGACGTAACGCAACAACCTCTTTGATTGGAACACCTTTTAATTCGTCTTTAAATTTTCCTGGAACCAATTTTTTTGATTCATTGTATAATGCATGGTTTGTGCGGTAATTTGAAAAATCAAAGTACTCTGAGTTGAATTTCTCATATATGTCATGTCTGGATATCAACACAGAAGGAATCAGTATCGGTAAATAACAATTCAGCATTAAATTTTGGTTTCAGAAAATTGTAGAAGAAATTATTCATGTGTAACTTACTCAACTCCAAAATCGTTACATCAATGTAATATGGTTTATCTAATATAATATTTTCCTTTTCATGTGAAGAATTACGAAATTTTCTGCAAGTTTAACACAAGAAAAGTACCTAGGATTTGCAATTAATTTTTTAAGCTTTTCTTCAGTATTCACAATGTGGCATTTTATCCTCTTTCTCTTATATTCTAAACATTTGCCATATATAGCATTGTTCATCAGTTTGAAAAAGTCTTTTTCAAGATCATTTTTGGCATTAATTCGTTTTGTTGTATTAAAATCTATGTAAGGTTTCAGCCATGGTTTTTGATCAAATTCCAAGATTCTATGCACCTGTTTCACCCTGAATCCCAGTTCCACATACAGTTTAAGTAACCTATAGTGAACGACATAATTTTGTTTGTCGAACATATTTGGAATCAAGAATGACACATTACTATTAGAGAGTTTCAATTTTTCAGGAGCCAAGGGGCATCTTTTTGTAAATCGTGTAGATGTGCCAGATATTCTAGATCAACTTCGAAGAAATAACCCTTTTTGCTGTCGTCTGGAATATTAAACAGGTCAATATCAGTTACCCATTTGAAATTACCAGTTGGAAGAGGTTGAGACTTTGCCGAGCCATATTAATTGTTTGCATCAAAGTACATGATATAGTTTTGTGGTTTACTTCTCTCATATGGATCTACTTAAGGATTGTTGGCCTGTGCAAACCTCTTGCACATTAAATATATTCCTCGTCGCAGAGCTCTTTCTATGAAAAACTACATATCACCGTTTATAAGTTCCAGCTCAATTTCTGTCATTTTTAAACAGGCAGCATAGGATAAGCCAGGAGAGCTACAATAATGAAAAGGATCGAGTTGGTAGTTATTCATACACGAATTTCTGTAGTTTTCAAATATATCTCCTAGCAAAAATGCATCAGTCGTCATGTGCAGATCGTGATATTCCTCGAAGGTAGCAATAGAAAAGGCTTTCCACAAAATTTGAGCTCTGTCGTATTGTTCATTGTTTTGGAAATTCTCTTTGGATGGAAGTGATGTTTGCAAAAACTGAGCACTCTGTTGCAAATATATTATATGGAAAATTTCCTTTGCTTTTCAAAAGATCTTTCCGTGAGTCATCCAGATTATGTTGTTTACAGTATTGACTTAAGATGTAGAGATTTTCCACATTTTTCGACAGTGAATCCAGTGAAGAGCTGAGGATCATGAATGAATCAATAAGTTTAATTTGACCGAATTTAATGCATATATATTTTTCTGTAGTTTGTGGACAACAAGAAATTTTCTTCTTATCTTTAAATTTCCACAAATCTTTTACTATAAAGTGGCCATCAAATCCTTTGAGATTATGAAACAACACTGGTATTTCAAGTGAGAATTTGTATTGAAGATTACATTTGTTTTTGAACAGCACCTCTGTATTTTCCAGTTAAGTGATCGTGGTCTCTTACTCTATCAGTTCCTAAATTTTTCCCACAAATATTACAATATTTTGCTCCAGTAAAAATTTGCCAATCAAAATCAGTCATCTTAACATTTCTTTTCTTCAAATCATTGATCAAATTTTCGGCTTCGATCATTTCATTCAAAAATTGTTCTGTTACATTTTTCCCTCTGTACATTCTGATTTTGATCAGTTTACCTTCCGGTCCATATTATATACTTAGTTCGCACCCTACATGGATTATTCTCAATTCTTCTACATTTCGAAAAACATTCGAAGTCTGCATAAATCACATATGGGTGGTTCAAAAAGTTTTTAATTGTATGGAATTTCGTACTATTTGCTTCGGGAATCTTGATAGTTTGTAAAGTGTTTGATTTGCAATTATCTACGTGATTCTTTAATAAATCGTCGCGAGTGAAATTATGAAGACAGTATGGGCACGGATAGAACTTACCATTATGTGTCTTGAAAGGTATGCTGTAACCCTACTAATATTTTTAATCCAACAATAGTGAGAATTATTGCCGTCTTTTAAAACTAAAAGTTGTATGGGTTCTTTAACAGGATTCTGTGAAATATATAACGTATGCACACCATCTTTCTTCGAATTGAAAACATTTATAGAAATATTATTTAAAACCTCGAACTTCGGGATTTGATCGAGGGTTACTGGATAAGTCAATGAAGATGTGTCTAAGACGTTTTCATATATTTTAAATTTTTCCACTCGTTGCGGATTGTCTTTAGCAGGATGTAGAGCTGATAATACTGACACAAGAAACATTTGTTGTCGTAGTTTTTAACATTCGTCATTCCTTTTGTAGATTTCAAATGTTCTGGTAAATTTACGAAAGCAGATGCTCCAACTGAGACATTTGGATTTCCATAGAAATTATTTTGTCAAACACCCATCCACTTCTCCTTTGTATAAAATTTTCAAAGTCGTTATCAATTTCCTCATAAGCATTTTTTAGTAATTCATTGAGATAGGTAGGCAAACTGATTATTTCGTTACATGTCGAAAAATCTGCACATATTTCTTTCTGTCCTTCAGGATCCGTTTGCTTTTGAAATTTTATTTGTAATATTAATCTAACTTTTAGAGGCTGACTGAGTTTCTTTCCAATTATTTGTTTCCATTTATAGTTATTTTTCTCCAGAAAACTTTTTATGTCTTCTCTGACATATATGTTATCAATTTTATATGTGCGAAACGTTTTCCTAAAAGCACTGCTATTATTTATATGATTTTGATTCAGATGATGATTGTAATTGTTTTTTCTGTTAAAACTGGAATTGCAAAATTCGCATTTTTCAAATGTGCGAGAAGTGCATGTAGGTTTCATATGACGATTCATATTGGATTTACGAATAGATATTCCACATTTGGTACATTGAATAGTTGCGCTCATCTTTGAGTTAGCAGTTATACCCTCTTTATTATATACAGTAGCTAATAATCATGGTCCGATAATGCAAAAAAAATTAATTTTTTTTTGGCATAATCGGAAGTTGAAATAGACATGACTGTAGTGCGTCCAAGAGTAAATTCCTAAACAATACCGATGTTATTGAACATAATCTTATGTTCCTTTTTCTCAATAATATCGTTTTTTAACAAATTGTCCAAAATTTCAACAATATCATTTACTACTTCTGTACTGGTGTTTCCAGCTCGTTTACTAGCAACCAAGATAGATAATTTTTCGCATATGTTGTCGAAACTCTTGTATAATCCACAACAAAACTGTTGACTTTCTATTACTTTGAGCATCATTTTAATCGATTTTAAATATTTTCTAAGTGCCTCAATGTGATTATCAACAATTCGATATTTCTCAGTAGTTCTACCATAGCGTTTGGTTTCTGTAGCCCCCCAGTTTCTGAAGATGCCCGATTGTTTGGTAATCATTTATTTCAGCTCAGGAATGGGATTTCTTTCCCAACAGCTGTTCCAATGGGTCCCCTCCTCCAACCTTCTCTGAGCCTTCGGGGTCCATGTGACCTGGCCATTTAGCTCATGTGTGCAAAAAATACCGCTCAGAGGTAAAACAACCCAACCCAAAATAGTGTCTTCAATTTTCGTTTTTGTAGTAGCTCGCGATTTCATAATTTGATTTATAATACTGTGTAATTGCTTAAGATCCTTCATCTTTATTCATATACAATAAAGACATATACCCAGTGATGAAAGTCTTAAACAAGACCTCCAGGTACTTTTCATCTTTCTTTTGGAACAAGATAGTGTCTAGCAAGTGAAACACTAATCTTGCCGCCCCTGTCAAATTTCTTGTTTACTGGAATAACAGAAAAAAACTGCTGAAATTATGGTCTTACTACTTCAATGAAATTTTGATCGTCCAAGTTGATATTATAATTTATACTAAAAGAGGGATTTGTTTTGCAACAGATTTTTAAATTACCTTGTTCATATATATCCATTATAAATGTATAGATGGTAATTATCTTTGAAAATAGGTGGCGTTAGTAGGTCGAATTTTGTGTTTATCTGTATAATTGGATGAGACTGCAACATGTCTTTTTTTTACTTCTTTATCACAATAGGAAACGCAAATTACAGTATTTTTATCAACGTATAGTTTTGTATCAGCATCATTGTTTAGAATTGGGGTGCCAACATTCGAAATTCTTTTTCCATTTGCATCGCCATTGAAACTGCTCCCACTTGATGCAAAAAGTCCATTTTCATTTCTCAATAGAGCATTGGAATGATGGGTTAGGATCTAACTTTGTCAAGCCATCAACGCAACTTTTTGTTGTCGCATTTCTGTTGTGCCTCGGTTGCCCGAGATTTCCTATTCTCTTATTGTTCGCATTAAAGACATCCTCGCATGTTAATGCGAACTTTTCCAAATATCCCTTAGTTACAGCAGCAGAATCCGACTCGGGATCGGCAATATCAAGGATTTTTTTTTTCTGCATTGACACTATGCCCGTCGAATGCAATGCTTCGTGGAACGTAAAGCCCATCTTTATTTATCACCAATGTATTCATTGGACTATTTTGAACAATGGTCAAGTTGTCGACGTAGTGTTTCGTAGTGGCATTGAATGAAATGGTCGGTTCTGAAAGATTTTAATGCGTTTATTGCTTGCATCGTAATTATCATTGTCATTGCAAAGTGCTCTTTTTTCCAAATATCGTTTTGTAACTACTCCAGAATCTGCATCTGGTTCAGTAACATTGATTATTTGTTTGTTTTGCGCATCGTAGCGATTATTCCGAAAAATTAAAGAAGCATTATTAACGTATTGAATGGTAGCGGCATCTCCATTCTCTATAGGTCTGCCAATATTCGATATTCTTTTAGTATTTGCGTCATAATTTCCCGTGTGATTCAATGTTATAGACTCTTGTTGCAGATATTGTTTTGTCACAGAATCCGAACCCTCTTCGGGATTGGCGACATTTCTCAATTTTTTATTACTAATGTCGTAGTCCCCATCGTGTGACAATTTAAAACCGACACCTGGAATTCCCGCTGGTCCTCTTTCGGAATCGGTCTCAGAGCTGATGACGCCAAACTTTGTCAAGTAATTCACCTTTATTCAGCGTTTGCTTTATTTTAAAGCAACGCTTTTTCTGTACTTGAGAGGCATGAACTTGGTTTTTTTTATCGATTAATAAGAAATCGTGTGGTTTTGAAACTCCATATGCATAAAACTGCATAAAAATATCTTTCCTGATTTCTGTTGCATGATCCATTTGTATCTGCAACATTTCTCTCTTGTTCTGCATATTAAAGAATATAAAATAATTACACTGTAGTCGAATGTCTTTCGGAGTTGTGTTCGTGTCAGGTAAATCAATGATATGTTCTTTTACCTTCCTCTGAAGAATAATTGTTCCATGAGTTTTTGATCTCTTTCCGTTACGAAATCGTCGAAAACAATTAAATTTTGCATGTCGGGATCCAGTTCGATGACCTTGACGATATCTTCTCTACTGGAAGAGAAAGTAGCAATTGAGATTTTTTCGCCAAACGTTTTCTCCAAAATTTCGTGCAAATCGTCGAATATTTCTTGCATAAACTGATATTTCGGCTCGGTTAAATTTTGGTATATAAATATTTTTTTATTATAGTAGAGATGTTTAAATATTAAGTTGAACAAAAGGTTCGTCTTCCCTGAACACGATGGACCACAGATTAAAAGTCTAAAAGGCCAGAGAGGTGCTAATACGTTTCTGCTCAAGAATTTCTCATCTTCTTCAAAGTCAAAATTTTGAATCTCCATTTGTTTTATTTAAAAAAATCAACTTCTTTGACCCAGGAATTAAATGTATTTTCATAACCAAACCATTTAACATAATACTCTTTTTTATTATTCTTCACTCTAGTTTTCAGAATGGTTTCAACTTTATAAATGTCATCTTGCTTTTCGTATTTCACCATTCCTTGGGTGTAAACACTACCAATGATTGGTTCTCCTTTCATATCCTTGATCTTATAGGTTATGGGATCTGTATTCAGAACTTGAGCAATTGCAAAAATCTCTCTGTAAAATTCGGCAGATAACCTTTTCTAAACGGTGTCTTGTACTTGACGATTCTCACACTGTCGCCAATTTTAAATTTTGGTGCTGTAATAGATTTAATTCTTTTACCAAACAGATTAAAATACGCAATATCTTTGTTTTTCTGCAAGCTTGCCTCTTTTGGGGTCATTCTTATTGATCTGTGATAAGAAGTATTGTAATTCTTAACGAGTTTTGGTAGGACATCGATCCATTTTCTAGTATTATTGGCAGTGAAATATTTCCACAATTTTGTCTTTAGAGTCCTATTAAATCGTTCCACAATTTGAGCTTTAGTCTCATTTTTAGTGGCAAACAAATGGCACCTCGTTGATTAAACAATGCTTGAGTTTCTTTATTGATAAACTCAGTTCCCTTATCCGTTTGTAACTTGGATGGCTTACGTTGTTTGAAAATTTCGACAAATGCTCTGGTAATCTCATTACCCGTTTTCTATTTAATAGGTATTGCCCAGGCTATTTTTGCTGAAAATGATAATCACGGTTAAAATGTAATTCGTATGGTTATTGTGAAATTTAAATTTTTGCGTATCGATTAAATCACTCTGTCACTGGTCGTCTACATTCGAGACATAAACCCGTCTGATTTGGAATTTTTTATAAATGGGTTTGTGTAACATGTACACGTCTTGTTGTTGGAGAAATCTTTTTACTTCTTTTTCAGTCAATCCGGTTTTGCGCATTAGATGTTTTATGCCGGAAAATCAATTTAATGGGTCATAGTAAACGGAAGAGACCATTTTATTTCTTTGCTCCTAAACCGAACCGTTTCTTTGCTTTAATGATTGGTTTGATTATCGTTCTTGAAATTCTTTCTCCTAAACTTGGGTTCTGAATTTCATCCAAATCATTTAATAATTCTTGGTCGGCTTCGTGCCTCTTTTTAGTTTCTGCAGATTTGCTGTAAGAAATGTCGTGCTTTTTGAGGGTTTGTCCATACGGTTAATACCAGGATCTCCTCGCATTAACCTTTTCGTCAGTTTCGTAAACGGTCCACAATACTGGTAACCTGGAATGTGCATTTCGGGTGGAATAAACTTTTCTTGAATCCAGATTACTATATCTCCACCTTTTAAAAATTTTCCTTTCGGTTTCACAAATTTATACTTCATTTTTCCACTCGTTTGACATCTATTTCTCATCATTACTCTTTTATTCTTTGATGTGACATATTCGATATTATCCGTTAAAGTTTTCGTTTTATACTTTACATAATACATGCTTAATTTTTATATAAATTATTTAAGTACGTGATGCTTATAAAAATAAAGTATAATGTATCACAGTTATCTGACTAGTTTAACGCCTGGACAAAAGCAGAAATTGAAGAGTGCATTTGTAAATAAGAATCCTTTAATTTTAAGTATTGAATCACAGAAGAAAGGTAACGATACTTTGAAACTGACGAAGAGACAAATCATTAAACTGAAAAAATCTACAACGCCAGTTCGACTTCGTTTCAGTAAAACACAGCTAGGTGGATTTCTGCTGTTCTTAATACCTGCACTCGTAGCATTCGGAAAAGCAGCTGCAGTTGGACCTGCGGAATATGCTGGTACTAATCTTGCCCAAAATGTTCTAGGAAAAGGGTTATACATTCCTTGAAAGCAAATAGCAGCTGGGTTATCTAAAAATAAAAGAAAGGGAAAAGGTTTGTACATTCCAGGAAAACAAATAGCTCAGGGATTAAAAAAAAGAGCCATCAGAGACACTTTGAAATAATTCAATGGAAGGCAATGGAATAAAATAAATTTCACAAATGGAATGTACGATATAGACGGATTTAATGATGTTTTGAAAAATGTCTTTGGGGATCCTAGCCCTATAATACTAGAAAGCAACCTCCCCACATTAAGATTTGTTTTTCGTTTGGCAAGAGGATATAAAATACATTTTTCTAAAGGAAAGTTGTGAGAAATACTAGGGTTCGAATCGAAAATTATCGATGCAGCAAAAAACGAAGGAAAGTTCCCACCTAACATAACAAGAGGGGTCGATCACATTCTAATGCATTGTTCTATTGTCGAATCTTCCTATCTCAATAACCAGAAGAGCGACGTGTTGTACAGTTTCGTGCCTCAAACACCGCCTCGCAGTTTAATCGACACACATCCATTCTTCCCCATATATTTACCGCTGAACAAAACTGATTACATTTACAACGTTAGAATGAAAGTAACCGATCAGAACAATAAAGTGACTTAAACAAGGAAAAACTACTTATTCCAAAAGTGGAACCATCACTACAAGTACTTGCAAAACTAGAATCTCAGTTAGCAAGTGGCAATCCACATGAAATCTTTTGGGAATCGTGCAAACTGTACAAATCTGATACTCGAAATGACTCTCATGTCAGTTGGCGGGTTACTACTACTCAAAATAAACCCGTCCATCTTTATGTCATCGTACAAAAGTCTAACCGTTTAAATAATCAAACCAGAAGCAATATGGTGTTTGATCACATGTTACTAGAACAGATTCAGATCAGAGTGAATAGCAAACAGTTTCCTGAACAAGAATTCGAGTGCAACCTTGAACCCAACAGTTTAGATTATGTGTGAGTTTACAACATCTTTTTAGCTGCAAAAAATATGGGCATCGATTCGGGTACACAAATCAGTCATCAAGATTTTATGAAACTGTATTCGATATTCCACTTCGATGTCAGCAAATACTAATCACGCCTATATGAATTATGAGCAACTGCTGACTTCGAAATACGATTTAAATTAAATAGACCGCTAAATGAATTATATCATGTATATTGCGTAATTGTTTCAGAACGAAAAGCAACTTTACAACCAGTAGAGGGAAAACTTTTAGTTGTTGGATAAAGAAACTATTTTGAATACAATCATTTCGAAATCTACATCAATTTGCACATTTAAAAAAATATGTATGTTCCCGAACTAGTATTTTTCAGCTTCACTTTAATTCTGAGTTTCAGTGAATAAGAGATTTAGTTCAATGAAATTAAATCTCGAGCACGTTGTTCTTTTCACGAGATCGAGACTGATTTCTGTTTAGCACGATAGCATAAAACTCTTCTCTCTTTACAAACTTCACACATTCTCGAAATTATTTTAACCTACATCACTTTTCACTTCAAATTCTTTCTAATTGTTTAAAAAATTAACCTAAATCACTTTTCATTTCCATAATTTTTTTTCATCTAGTACCCTCTCTTCATACATTCACAGATATTCAAAGTCTATCATTTGGGGGGGGGGGCAAAAAGTCATTTTACCGGTTGATTATGTCATATGTTTCAAACAAAATTTCTCAAAATTATCTGACTTTGTCAAATTCTCCGATTTACCTGGCTTTTTACAACCGAATAATCCAGTGAAGTGTATGATAACTCAACAAACCACATCGTTTTTTATCTCTTTCACACACACCTCATTTTTTCTGAAAATTTGTTAAACAAATTAGTTTAAATCTCTTCTGCCCCAAAAACTTAAATTAATCTTTTCACATGAAACACCCGGTTTCGTTCTGATTTTCACACATATTTTCAGAAAAAAATCCAAGAAACACCGATTTACATGGTTTTTACAACCGAATAATCCAGTAAGTGTACGATAACTCAACGAAACACACCATTTTTTATCTCATACACACCTCACTTCAAACTAACCCATTTGAACTAATTCACAAATTAGTTTAAACCTCATCTTTAAAAAAAAACTTAAATTAGTTTATCACATGCTAAAAAAACACCCCGGTTTTTTTCTAATTTTCACACATATTTTCACAGAAACCACAAGAAACATTCTTTTTCCCTCATCCCCCATAACTTTCACCGTGGATTTTCATAGAATTCTCGAGCCACTTTTACTGTGCCAGAACTCTCATTTATGCTATACTCATGAGTTCCATGTCTAGAGGACACATCCTGTGATTCTTTACTGCGCAAGAAACTGTTTTCACTTTGCCGCCAGTCTGTTTGCTTGTTTTTCCATTCCGTCTGTAGATAACCAACTTTTTTACTTTTAGAGTTAAATTAAAAAATATTTTATTAATTTAGGTATTGATTCAATTTTAAGATTCTCATTTTTCGGATCTCCCAGATGTTTAAACTGCGTCCCCTAAAGGTGGAAAAAAGTTGAATATAGCAAACGATGTACCTATGTTAGAAATTCGAAATTTTGATGGTGGAATGTGAAGGTGATGAGGCTTGCATAGGCAACAACGCATTGATCTCTTACCCTCAGAGGGTGAAAGGCAATTTTTGTGTTTCAAGAATTAATTGTTTGCTTTTAGAGATGAATTGAAAACTTTTTTTTATGTTGGATAGGTTTCGAAATATATATAACATTTCGCATTTTACGAATCGCAAAAAAATTAAAGTTCGCCCTTTAACAGAGAAAAAAAGATGAAAATTTCAAACATTTAAACAGATATTGCCAGCGATGAAGTTATGCCAGATGCAGCAGATGTAGGTCAGGACAAATATGCTTAGAGAACTAAAATGCACTGTCTTGTTGGACCTCCGTAGCCCAATAGCTGCTTGAAGATGACGATGATGACTTGACAATTACCCTTTACCTCAGAATCACTAATCTTATGAAATTGCATTCTATCATTAATCTCAGATTGACACGAAGTTTCTATCTGATCATTATTGCGATCTACGGATTTACCTAAATCTTCAATTTGATATTCAACCGCAGTTCCAAAACTATCTATATCCTTTGCAAGCGTAACATTCTGATTTTTAGTTATCATTACTACTTTATTATGATTACTGCTTTCACTATAAATATCATCTTCATAACATATGTAACTGTATTACTCCTACATTAATTGTACTCTTTTCATAATTAATTTTATAATACTCATTACAATAGTAATTATAGTAATATATATATATAACATAGTCATTATAACATACCAATTACTCTACAATAATCAGCAACTCTGTTAGACAAATCACTATCTAAATCCATATTATTCTCATCCTCCTGATATTTAATTTTATCATCACCATCTACACTGTTATTTACTTTGCTCCCATGTAAATTACTAGATTCTCTTTCTCTATCTATGATATTAATGCTTTTTCTTATCAGGTACCTTACACAGGGTTTCCTTCTTATTACCTAGGGAAATATTTCTTCATTAAAGACCTTAAACATAACCGCATACTTAATCTTATTCTTAACGTTTTTAGCCAACATCATATTTTTATCTTTACCCATGTAATATGTCATATCACTATTACTCTAACTATCACACTGCAATTTATTATCGCTTATATAATTTATATTGCTTTTCTATACTTGATCAGAGTATCTATCTAGCGGGGATTCTCTCTGTTGGTTCTCGGCCAATTTCTCTAGGGCAGCGAAACAATTCCGAGTGGTTAACATGTCAACATTCAAATGTTCTTCTCTCGCACACAGAACATCACAATTCCCTCTATATTCTCCATACTGATTTCCATCAGTAGCTAACTTAATAAGGACACTTGATTCCATGCGGCCTCCGAACGCAGGAATCAACTCAATATTTCTCTGGTCTCCTATATTTTTCAGTGAACAAAGAACTTTTTATAATAGAAACTTGAGTTCCTAAATCTACGAGAGCATTAAATTCTTATATCCACATTCAACAGAAACAATCGTCAAAAATTCTACGTCTTGACAAGGATACCTCCACTTCCGGTTATGTACGCTAAAACCTTCTAATTTAACATCTGATTCCAACGTCAATAACTGGAAGGTAACTTTCCCGACAATAGTACTGCTACTTGCCTCTGCAAGATCAGTGGGCTGAGTGTTTACATTAAAAGCTCGTGCCACTTTCGCATTCACATGGCATTTCCTCACAAAATGACCTTTTTGATTACAAATAAAGCAAGTTTGGAAGAAAAACTCTCATTATGTTTTCTTTTAAAATCATTACTTTTGTTTTTCGCCAATATATTTTGTGGGTTAGAATTTTGTCCTAAAATTCCTTCGATTAAAATTTAATAATGTAGCTGAATGGGAAAATCTTTCTCTATTTTCCGATTTCAATTTTCCCGATAATTAACCTTGCAGGTTAATTCTCTGTAAATTCGGCAATTTCATAGCAATTCTTCCAGGACCCATTCTCTAGTGATATAATGTGATTTTTCGCATCTGGTGGCAATATGCCTTTAATCTTGTCAGCTAACATTAACTCTTTCAGTTTTGGAAATTATCTACTTCCCGACTCTTCAGAAAATAATTAAAGTGCTTTTCATTCGAAATGAAAATTGAGTCTAGATTTCATTGAAAAATTTTGAAAGAATTTGGTCACACAGAACCGAACCCCAGTCCTTTAGGTCTCAATTTGAGAAAGAACTGCGTCCCTTTGACGTGCTTCAAACGGCCTTCCTATTTGCCAACAACGCTAAGTCTGAAGTTTATTGTTTACTCGTTCCTCTCTGTCACCAGCACTAGAACCTCTCGCTAGTTGACGGCAGAGTAATGAAAGCGCTACCTGCCCTCGAGCATGTGGAGGGCAGCATAGTCCAGCCCGAATGCCAACTAATGAGCCATATTACCATTTTGAACGCTTCAGAAATACATTTTAAATATAGATATATACAATAACAATAAAATACAATAACGAAATAAATTAGGACACGACATGCATGAAGGCCGTCGTCTACTTTAAATTAATCTCAATGAGTTAGAATTCTAGAAAAATCATTGGAGTGTGGAATAAACTTTGGACTTCGACTTCAATGGAAAGATGTTTGATTTGCGAATTCAGGAAATACTAATTCAGAAATTTTATCTTTTGGTACTTAGTAGCAAGTACCAAATTCACTCTACTGAGTGAAAAATGAAAGATATAATCAATTGGTGTATCCATTCTTTTCTCAAGTCAATATGCTATCCAAAAAAAGCACTAGTCCTCTCTATGTTTTCACATTCTAGTTTAAGTTCTCCCTGTAGAAATGGGATTTAGAATAGCAAACCCATCAACTAATCGTTTGCACAATTTACCGTTCTAATTAATGTTTTCAGAGGCAATAAAACTAACAGATCATTGAATGATCCCAAGGATGAGAGTTATCTCGGTATACTTCAAAGAAGAGAGTCTTTATATGAATGGTGAGTGACGAAAAGCTTACTTAAAATGAAACAAGTTGGATGAAAAGACATAAGAGGTTCTCTAACTTATATTGTGTTGAGACGTACGAGGTTCTTAAAATTATATTCTGGGAATCGAATCCCAATTATGTCAATGTTTAAGACTTTCGTTTACCTCTCCGTGACCTGCATTCGGCCCCTGAACGATGTAGTCATCCAAATGGGATATCATAGCTGTATCATTTCAATTAGAAAGTCACATCGCAGCTGTTTTAATGAAAGTAATGGATCGATTTGACAGTAGACTTCAGTTAGTTTCCTAATAGGTACCTAGCAACAGGCACGTATCCAGGATTTTAATTTCGGGAAATGGGAGGAGTCCAAAATTTTAATTTCGGGGGGGGGGAGGAATTTTGTTTTGGGAGGTCGGAGAATTCAGTTTCTGGGTGGCTCTGAGAATTTATCTTGAGTAGAGTTCCCCAATTACTAAAATATTGCGATGAGATTTTAAATTTGATTCTTCTTATATACTTTTAGTGTGGGACATAAAATATGGGCCGAAAATTAAACAAAGAGAACTGTTTTGGATTTCAGAGTAGGTAGTTGAGTTTGAGATTTGGTATAAGACGACAGGATTTCGGGGGGGGGGGGGGGGTAAAGACACCCCTCTCGAAAATGCTGTCATCTAATGCTACAGGATTCCTCTTTCCCAAATATGAATTGTCGAATACAATACTGGTTTCAAAAAGTAAAGCAAAATTTAGAAAAATCGCAAAAATTCTCCGAAACATTGTGCGATCCTCACAAAACTTGTTCATGTAATCAATAATGCCAAGTGAGTATATCGTACGCAAATTAGTCTAGGTTGCATCAATTTGCGTAATCAGATAGCGACATAAAAACTGGTGATTGGAGTGGATCGTTATTTTGTGTTGTAAATGTGAGTAAAGAAATTCGAAATAGCCATTTTGTGGGAATGACCTCGAGACATCATTTGCCAAATGAACTACCGTAGAGTACTGACCGACTCGAAGCAGGCCAAAGTCAGTCAGACGTGGCACGATGGCTGAATGTTTGTCTTCTGTGGTCCATAGACTGTGGAATCAATTTCTTAGCACGGATTCCGCGTCTCGGAGGTTTAGTCGAGGAAGGGCTAAGAGCTACGACCGCTGTACACGACTGCAATTAACAGCACGAAGGAGCAGGACGTCTACTCCCTTGAGAGGCTAGCTAAGATCCTCTCTTGCAGCAGCCACTGGTAGGGTTGTATCAGCATCTACTGTGCATAGAAGGCTTCATGAGGGAGGTCTGTATGCTAGAAGGCCAGTAATTTGTATACCGCTCAAGTCACGTCACAGGAGAGAACGGTTGAATTGGGCATGCAGCATGTTAACTGAACAGAGTGCAATGGAAATCCGCACTCTTCGTAGATGAGTCCAGATATTGCTTGCAGAGTGATTCCGGACATTGTTTAATATGGAGAAAACGAGGTACCTGCTATCATCCCATTAACATCCGTCAAAGATACAGTTACGGTGGAGGTAGCATGTGTGTTGGGGGTAGCATTTCCTTTGGTGGACGCACAGACTTCTATGTGTTGACGAGTGGGAACCTCAGTACTCAAAAGTATACAGATGACATCCTGGACCCTTACTTACGTTCTTACGTAACAGGTGAAACATTCATCATACAAGATGATTACTCTCGTCCACACAGAGCTCGATTAGTGGAACAATACCTTCAAGAGGAGATCATTATGCGCATGGAGTGGCCAGCTCGATTTTCCGACCTAAATCCGATTGAGCATGTGTGGGATGCTCTAGGGAGACGTGTTGCTGCCCTCAACCCGTCACCTGTTACAAAGGGGGAGCTTATTACTGCTTTAAAGGAACAATGGTTGTTATTCCCTACTGAGCTGATTCACAACATCATAAACAGCATGGAACATCGCTGCCGTGCTTTCATTACTGTAAGGGGTGATCACACGACTTATTAAAAAGCTTTGCGCATTGCATTCCGACACCTCATTTTTCGACAAGTAAGTATTTTTGGTAAGTGTTATTTTTTGACGAAAAATGTTTCTAGTGTAAAATATTTTATGCCATTCTGAAACAAGTAGAAATGTAATTTATGTTTCCATCAAATTTCATTAAAATCATTCATATTGTTTTTTATCATAATTTTTCTTAGTTTTCCTTCATTTATGGAAACCAGTATACTAGTGAGTACAGTCGCTCAAAAAAGTATCCGAAGACTATGGTTGATTACAGAATTCAGAAAAAATATCTGGTAACGATTTTTTTTTAGAAATTCGTGATCTGGCAACCTTCGTGTCACGCGACACGATTGACAACGATCTACGAACACCTTGACAAAGATCAAGGTTGCCAGATCACTAATTTCTAAAAAAATCGTTCCCAGATATTTTTTCTGAATTCTGTAATCAATTGTAGTGTTCGGATACTTTTTCGAGCGACTGTATCCATTTGTTTTGTGCAAACATTTACCGTTTCTATGGTCACCAGTTTAACAGAAATATGAAAAAATTTCGGTGATTCAAACAATTAGAGAATTGAAATTAAAAGTGTAAACATCCTAAGCTTAAAAGCAAATTGAACTTTAGTTCTCAAACGTCGTTGAAATTCGATTGAAGAAGTAAAATAAATAATTTGCACAAACACAAAGACATGACAATAAGATTTTATTACAAGTGACTTTTTGTTGTTGTTTCTTTAAATTTCAGTGTTTAGAAATGAGCGTTGAACTATCCAAACAGGGAAGGAACTTTATAGTTCCATGCTCTATTTTAACATTCATTGTATGAATGGACTATAAATCACATGACTAGTGTAATTCGAGCGTTGTCGCTTATGCAAGTAGAAAGATGTTGACAGGAACGATACTGAACATGTGAATAATGCTCTTTTCTTTCTGATCGATTCTCCCGCGAATACCTAGATAAAAAGATACAATCAAGAACTCAGCGATTCATCCGACGTGGAAGATGAACAGCAGTCATCGTATTCGGGATGCTGAAAATGTCAACAAGTATCGTGTTCTCCACTGAGTCAAAAGAAATCGATGATTTAGAGTAAGAAGTTACTCTTAATGTTCTCTGCGATTTCCATTTTGTTGGTTTATACCTAGTGCAATCACACTAGAATTCCACTGAATCGCCAGAGTAAAAAGTTGGAGAGAGTAACTCAAACCTGTATTGCTAGACCCGAAAAAGAGAAATGCAAACAAAATATGTAGTTTTAACTTTCTTTTTTACTAATGGCGAGGAAATTTCTTAAGGGCTGAGATGGCTCTCGGCAAGCCGCCAATGCCACGGTTGAGATCTCCGCTAAACTTTCATCCTGCCCTCGGTCAGAAAAATGACACCGATGGGCTTAAAAAAACTTCAAAATGAAAACTCCCATCAAAATAGCACAATTTAAATCGAGGATCGACCGAGAGGAATGGATAATGAAAAAGATCAACCAGATCTCAACTGCAAATGCGGACTTGAATACTGCCGAGTCACCACTGTATTTGAACGAAAACCTAACTGCAGTTAAAAGAGAGCTTTATTGGAAAGCGTGAGCAGCAGCAAAAGCCAAAAATTATAAATATGTTTGGTACAGAAGCAGTAAAAATTATGCTTTGGAAAGCTGATGGCGATAATATTATTAATATTAATATGTACACGATTTTAATACTTTGTGATTTACTTCTCTTACAATTTAAATGATTATGAAT
The DNA here is from genome assembly GCA_038380435.1 of Ryuthela nishihirai. Classification (NCBI taxonomy): domain Eukaryota; kingdom Metazoa; phylum Arthropoda; class Arachnida; order Araneae; family Heptathelidae; genus Ryuthela; species Ryuthela nishihirai. The sequence goes on along the minus strand of JAWZYU010000013.1, from coordinate 67,909,847 downwards.
GTTATTTCTTTAGACAATATACAGCACAATTATATTAATTACTATGCTGATAAAAATACCGAAACAGAAAGAAAGAAACAACACCATTATAGAAAAAAGAAACTGTCTAGGAGTAATTCACATTAACGTAAGAAGCGTTAAAAAATATTGGAATATTTTCAACAGTAACGTAAAATAATATGTACAACACGTGGTCACAATCATACTGACCGAAACTAATATCTTGAACACTGAAAGACATTTGCATAAAATGCACAACTTTGAACAAATTTACACTGAAATTACAAAAAAAGCTGGACGAGGAATTTTAATATACTATCGAAATGCAATAGTAGTACAAAATTTAGACACAGCAATTAAATCAGCAAAAACTTTGCATTTAATGATTAGAAAAGAATTTACCTATAAGGTGCTAACAATTTATGAATCCACCAGCACAGATATAAATCTATTTTTGCAGAATATAGCTGACTCCACCTTAATGATAGAAGAAGAAATCAAATATTAATTGGAGACTTCAACGTTGACACTCTGAACAATAAAAAATAAGGTGTACAGAAATATATAAATATATTAACAGAATCAGGTTATGACTAACTCATTACTCGCATCACTCGAAAAGAAGTTGTTATGGATCGTTTGTGACAAACCTGTATTGCTCATTTAAATGTTAAATTGGTAAAAAGAATTTCATTTAATTAAATGATATTATTCAGTAAAATAGCAGATCATTAAAACATCGCTCCCGCAATCTGACTTAAGGATCACAAAATACACAATGCAAACACTGTTGAGAGAGTTAATACAATAGAACCACAAAAACAACTTTTTTTTTGTACATATAAACACAAATTTTTTATATTTTTTTGTACATATAACCACAAAAACATTAATAAAGACATAACTTTAATTGATTGGACTTTAATTTACTGCAACTGTCGTGCCCACAGTGATCTTGCCCTGTGGATATCACTTTGGGAGCCGGAGGATTCTCGAACGCTCGAATTGGTAAGCTAACCTCCAATTTGGAAGACCCGATGGCGCCTGGCTGCAGCGGAGGTCACGTTTCCCCTACAGCGTAGACTGTTCGCGACGGTCCCGTCGCGGCCTGCATCAAAGACCACGGAGAGGGGACATCCTCCGTGTTTTTGGCTGTCCGAACCAATGAGGTGAGGACACATCTCACCAGGCGACCTCCGATAGGCGTCGCGTGAATTCAGCAGTTTTCAACGGAGATGAACAGTGTCGTTCTCCTTCTCGAACACAGCCTTCTTCTTGTCCAAGTTCGCGAGATGAGCAGACATCTCCTGCCAGTGGAAAAAGTTCCTCAAGAGTCAGTTCGAGGTAACAGTGAAGACGATGAGCGATGGTGTCTTCGAATCAACGGCTACAAGAGAGAAGGTAGGGCTTTTTCGACATCGTGATTAAATTTCCACATATGAACAGTGTTCTAGCCACCGCCACAGTACTCCCGTAATGGACTTAGAGCAGTATCCTAACCCTCTAAATGAGACTTTAGTGATTTTCTGCACAAAAGACATTAGTTTTCCCTTGTTGGAAAAGGTCGAGCCAAAAGCTCACGTCGAGAACATCCTGGAAGAGATTTGTGAATAAATATGCTATTGTAATGCTAATATGAGAGTTAGTTTAATTGATCTATGGTGCTAAGTGATGCATTTAGGAAGTTTAAAGTGTTGGATCAACGGCTTGGATCATATACTTAGGTGAAATAAATATTTGAGAATGATTAAAAATACACAACGCAATCGCATAAGCATTTTGGGGGTCAAATCTTCCGGTTTCCCCCCTAGTTCTTTCCACCCCATCACCCACAGCTGGTGGGGTGTAGAACATGACGTCGCGCTCGTTTTATTTTTCCTAGGGCCCAGGAAATAAATTGCAAGGGCAACGATATGGCCACTACCAGTGTTCCCCAAACAAACCCCGTCCCCTCACACACGTGCCGCTGACGATCAATTGAACGGGAACGAGTAGTTTAAGTAAATATTGTAGACGTAAAGAAATATGTAAATGTAAGGAATAATTTTGAGATTGTAGAAATGAATTAATTGAGAGTAATATTGAGATTGTAGAATGAATTATTAAAACAATATTGAGATTGCAGAATGAATTAATAAAACAATGTTGAGATTGTAGAATGAATTAGTAAAATAATTTTGAGATTGTAGAACAGATTGGTGCTTTTGCCGGCATGCTTCCTTCCTCGACCAATGGAGAGCAACTCAGCTCTGCCGCTTCGCCAGAGTCTTCCCAAAAACGTCACCAGTTCCGCGTTAAACCGGTTCTGCCACTGTGCATGGGAGAAAATCTCGCGATTTCTTGCACGAGTGTTCTTGGCTCAGTTTTCACTGCTCTGTTGAGCTTGATAGCCAGGAGGGTTAGGGGTGTTCGAGTGGATGGGTGGCTGGTGTGTGCACGAGGTGTATTGTCAGAGACCTTGGGTGTAGACAAGGTCTCCGGACAAGACCAGTGAGATTCGCTCTACCCTCGGGCGATGCGTCGCGGAGGTTTCCCTTCCCAGCGACATTAGACCAAGAGGAGGAGCTCGTTTCTTCAGGTTCGTCGTATGTCCCAGCATTCTGTGGTTTCAAGCGACGTCTGCTTTGGGGCTGCTGCTGAGGCAATGGATGAGGGGGTGCTGATCCAACGGATTTGCTGACATCGTAGCAAGCCAAGGTTTGTGTGTGGGTGTTAGCAGCAATGGCTGGGGACAGTATGACACTCCCGTCTTGTCCATGGGATCGTAACTGATGTGGCTGGATCTTCCAGGATGCTGTAGTAGTGGGCTCACTGTGACAGGGCGCGTCTGCACAACTGGCGCCAGAGGGCCTGCGACGTGGTCCCGTGTGACTCGGGGGTTCGGTTCCCAGTTGCCGTCTTCCGATTCAGGCTCGATGATATCTCGTGATGGAGGAGTCGATGATTTAGGTGTGGGATCTTCTAGGATGGGTGGCTTGCCTATCAGATACGGGCAGCGTTTTTTCCCTGCGTGTGGCCTGCTCAGTAAACAGCGTGGATGGTAGCGGCCGGCTTAACGTCCGGGTTGCCAATACCTCCTCAGCCCCCATCTGGCTGAACAAACGCATGCGCAATTCCGCGTTCGAAGCGCTTGACGCCGAATAAATGCAGCCCCCTAGTGTTCCGCTGAAGATAAAGAAATTGCCCTTGTCCCTGGAGGATTTCCAGCTGGATCATCTTGAGCCATGAGAAAAGAATAAATTGGGAAAACTGTTGATGAAAAAGACCTGCATATCTTGCGTGCAACGGAGAGGCTACCAAGAGAGAAAGGCAGCCGCGAATCAGGAGAAACAGCGAAAGAAAGTAGCTGTGGATAAGGGAATTCGGCCCAATGACCTAGTGTTTTTATATAGCCCATGGGTCCCTCGCCGAAATACCAGGAAGATATCAAAAATGTCCACAGGACCATGGCGAGTGTTGCAGCGCATCACCGAAGTAAATTATAGAATCACCTTGGTTACCAACCCTCACAAAGTGGAGACAGTCCACATAGATCGGCTCACGAGGGTGCAGAAACGTCGCCCGTATCTAATAGGCAAACCACCCATCCTAGAAGACCCCCACACCTGAATCACCGATGCTTCCATCACGAGCCATCATCGAGCCTGAATCGAAAGACGACAACTGGGAACCGAATCCCCGAGTCACACGGGACCATGTCGAAGGCCGTCCGGGGCTAGTTGCACAGACACGCCCTGCCACACCGAGCCCACTTCAGCCACCACTCACTACAGCATCCTGGAAGACTCAGCCACATTAGTTACGATCCCGTGGACAAGACGGGAGGGTCATACTGTCCCCAGCCATTGCTGCAAACCCCCTCCCCACCACAAACCTTGGTTTGCTATGATGTCAGCAAATCCGTTGGATGAGCACACCCTCATCCATTGCCTCAGCAGCAGCCCCAAAGCAGACGATGCTTGAAACCAGAGAATGCTGGGACGTACGACGAACCTGAAGAAACGATCTCCTTTTCATGGGCTAATGTTGCTGGGAAGGGACACCTCTGTGACGCATCGCCCGAGGGTACAGCGAATCTCACTGGTCTTGTCCAGAGACCTTGTCTACACCCAAGGTCTCCGACAGTACACCTCGTGCACACGCCAGCCACCCATCCACTCGAACACTCCTCCCCCCCCCCGGGCTATCAAGCGCAACAGCGCAGTGAAAACTGAGCCAAGAACACTCGCGCAAGAAATCGCGAGATTTTCTCCCCTGCACAGTGGCAGAACCGGTTGCACGCGTAACTGGTGACGTTTTTGGGAAGTCTCTGGCGAAGCGGCAGAGCTGAGTTGCTCTCCATTGGTCGAGGAAGGAAGCATGTCGGCAAAAGCATCAATCTGTTCTACAATCTCAAAATTATTTTACTAATTCATTCTATAATCTCAATATTGTTTTATTAATTCATTCTGCGATCTCAATATTGTTTTAATAATTCATTCTACAATCTCAATATTACTCCTCAATTAATTCATTTCTACAATCTCAAAATTATTCCTTACATTTACATATTTCTTTACGTCTACAATATTTACTTAAACCACTCGTTCCCGTTCAATTGATCATCAGCGGCACGTGTGTGAGGGGATGGGGTTTGTTTGGGGAACACTGGTAGTGGCCATATCGTTGCTCTTGCAGTTTATTTCCTGGGCCCTAGGGAAAATAAAACGAGCGCGACGTCATGTTCTACACCCCACCAGCTGTGGGTGATGGGGTGGAAAGAACTAGGGGGGAAACCGGAAGATTTGACCCCCAAAATGCTTATGCGATTGCGTTGTGTATTTTTAATCATTCTCAAATATTTACTTCACCTAAGTATACGATCCAAGCCGTTGATCCAACACTTTAAACTTCCTAAATGCATCACTTAGCACCATAGATCAATTAAACTAACTCTCATATTAGCATTACAATAGCATATTTATTCACAAATCTCTTCCAGGATGTTCTCGACGTGAGCTTTTGGCTCGACCTTTTCCAACAAGGGAAAACTAATGTCTTTTGTGCAGAGAATCACTAAAGTTTCATTTAGAGGGTTAGGATACTGCTCTAAGTCCATTACGGGAGTACTGTGGCGGTGGCTAGAACACTGTTCATATGTGGAAATTTAATCACGATGTCGAAAAAGCCCTACCTTCTCTCTTGTAGCCGTTGATTCGAAGACACCATCGCTCATCGTCTTCACTGTTACCTCGAACTGACTCTTGAGGAACTTTTTCCACTGGCAGGAGATGTCTGCTCACCTCGCGAACTTGGACAAGAAGAAGGCTGTGTTCGAGAAGGAGAACGACACTGTTCATCTCCGTTGAAAACTGCTAAATTCACGCGACGGCTATCGGTGGTCGCCTGGTGAGATTTGTCCTCACCTCATTGGTTCGGACAGCCAAAAACACGGAGGATGTCCCCTCTCCGTGGTCTTTGATGCAGGCCGCGACGGGACCGTCGCAAACAGTCTATGCTGCAGGGGAAACTTGACCTCCGCTGCAGCCAGGCGCCATCGGGTCTTCCAACTTGGAGGTTAGCTTACCAATTCGAGCGTTCGAGAATCCTCCGGCTCCCAAAGTCGTGTCCACAGGACAAGTTCACTGTGGCCACGACACAACATCAGCAATGTTAATGATAGCTATAGCTCTTACAAACTAACTTAATTATAAAGAAAGTTTAAATAAAAACAAGAATTTCGAAATTGGAGACAGAAAAGCATTCAGGAAACGTAATAATAGCAATGAATGGATTAACCCAGTAATATGTAAATTGATTAAACGTAGAGACAAAGCTTGGATCAATTGCAAAAATAATACGATGAGTGAAACTTAAAAAACAACCTATTATAAACAGCTACTAAACCAAATTACAGCTAAAATCAGAGTTCGAAAAGAAAACTTTTGTAGATTTCAACTACTGTTGAAGACAAAAGATATGAGACAAACTATCATAAAGTTAGAAGATAAGAAGACAAATACTATTGATGACATAATTACTAAAAATATGCCAAATTATTTATCAGCATTACAAATTGCAAACAAATTTAATATTGCATACAACGCTATGATATCAGAGATTAGAGAAAACAAATCCAAGAGCAAATAAAAATTACACAACAAACTAAATTTACGAATACCAAATCATTATTTGTACGTCCTGCTGAAACAATGGATATAATAAAAATAACTGAATCGTTAAATGAAAATAAATCATCTGGCTACGATAATAAACAAGTTATACACGTTAAAAATAAAGTAGTAGTAGTGGCTGATATAATAACAAAAATAACCAAGGCTTATTAATAGGTCAATTCCAACAGCTTTAAAACTTTAAAACTTGAGACCAATTTGCAAAGGTGGTGATAAATCCATATTGCCAATTATCGACCTGTTGCAATTCTGTCCATAATACATAAGATTCTAGAAAAATACATCCATAACGTCCTATATACATTTCTCATAAAACATAAAATGCTAAGTGATAAACAATATGGCTTTCAAAAGGGGGAAAAGCACTATAAAATTACTAAAAGGTTTCACAGACACTTGTTATGAAGCCTTGTATCAGGGTGATAAGGTAGTAGCATTGTTCCTTGACTTACAAAAAAGCATTTGACACAACAGACTGTAATATTTTATTCATAAATTAGAGAATTATGAGGTTAGAAGCATCCCACTACTCTGGTTCCGGAACTACTTAATAAAGATGATCTGTATAACAGAAATCGGCAAAACTCAATAGATTCTCTATAACAGAACTAAGTTCTAGACGTCAAATCTAACACGGTGTATTCCAAGGATCTATTTTAGGGCCTTTACACTTTTTGATATACATTAATGACCTGGTGGACACTAATATAAAGAGTCACTTATTTATGTATGCAGTTCATATAGTAATCACCACTTCGAATAAAAACTAAAGCGAACTCTATGAAAATTTTACAAGATTACAATACTGTTATACGTTGGCTTAATTATAATAAAACTTATTTAAGCATAAAAAAACCCTAATGTATACGTCTATTGAGGTTGATTACGTTACCTGTTGCTGTTTTCAGGGGTCCGTAGAATATCATGCACCATGTATGTCACCGCGGCCATTGATCATGCTCGATCTGCTGTGCCTGTTGTGCTATAAAATGGATTTCCCACTGTGGTAATGTTTCTGAGGAGCACTGTCATATCTAATTGGTCCAATTCCTCTTTACCAGCATTTTGTAATAGATCAACAGTCCGCGACCGAGAGCCCTTTTCTAGAATCCAAATGCGCAAAAGTCACTGCGCAAAGCATCCAGTAACTTTTGCGTATAATAATAACAGGCAAGGCTTAGAATTGTATAGCGTGGATTCCGGTTTCGGACTTACTCCCCTATAATACTAACAAGATCGGTCACCTTTCTTAAAATAGGGATAATAATATCTGTAGTGAAATCCTTAGGAATGCTTTTATCACAAAAAAATTTCAGTATTTCACCTAGCCATGTGACAATAAAAACATTCTCTGCTAATATCATTTCAGTGGCAATTCTATCTATCCCTGGAAATAGTTTTAATTTAGAGATAGCCAAAGCAACTTCCAATTGTGATACAGAGCCAACATTGAAGTCAGTAATGTATCTATCATTATTACAAGTAATGGTACTAGAACTAAACACAATGTTTAAAATATCAGTGAAATTCTCAGTCTGCCAAAATGGAATTATCACTTCAATGACCGTACCATGTTTATCTCTCAATCCCTGTGCACCAGGGGTCTTTTCCCAGGTTTCTTCCACATAAAACATTAACTATCTGGTACAACTCTCTGTTTTTACGCTATTTAGCTGTTTTCCCTGCTTTGTCAGCCATGATGGCATGCAAAGATTCTCATCAGTTTACGAATTTATTACACATTTCGAACATTTATTTACACAGCTCTTTCTTTCGTAACGCAGTCTATTAGGACTAGTGGGGTGTTAATTAAGATTATTCATGCAGTTAGTTCTTTCAAAAATAAGCTCTAGTGACTTACCACACAAATTAATTTGTCTCCTTTGCTCCTTTACCCAGAGCACTACTATTCGATTCAAGAAACGCCAATTTAAAATGGTCCCATTCCTCCTGAATTTCAGTAGCAAGCAAACCACGACGTCATAATAATAACTCTATCTCATTCTTCACAGTAGAACTGGAGAATGACGTCGAAAGGCCCGCTTCTAACACTGAACAAATTTGCAAGTACCGCTGCCAGTGCCATTTACTTGCACACAGTACTTTAATCCTTCGTCGTATTTGATATACCATACAGGGTGTCCCTGAATTCATGGCCCAAACGAAAAGGGATGGTAGTACACACCGAACCCACCAATATTTATGATATAATATGTGGTCGCAAATGCAGTGAGGAGTCGGAAATGAAGAACAGACACAGAGATTTCCAGAGTGACATTTATTATAACAAATGCTCAAACGTCCGCCCACCAATGTTGATATAGGCAGCACAACGGCGGAGTAGTGATCGGAGTACCTGCTCGTAAACACCAGGCTTGTCATGCACATTGGCAGCTGTGACGAACAGTCAGGCTACCAGATCCGTCACGGACTGCACGGGCGTCTCGTACACGACACTCTTCAAATGTCCCCACAGAAAGAAATTGATACAAGAAAGATCGGGCGATTTGGGGGCCACAGGATGGGACCACTGTGCCCAATCCATTGGTTCCCAAATGTGGTATGAAGATGGTGAGGCAAGTCAATGATGAAATGGGCGGGTGCCCCATCGTGCTGGAACCACATATGGGCATGGATTGTGGCTGGAACATCCTGAAGCAATTCCGGCAAAACCTGTTGCAGAAAAATATGGTACGTTCGCCCATCGAGGCAGTCTGGCAGTAGGTAGGGTCCAATTAAGTAGTCATGCACGATCCCTGCCCAGACATGACGGCGAACCGTTGCTAGTTCGAATTTGGACGTGTACCATGGGGGTTCTGGACTCCCTACAAATGCGCATTATGGACATTCACTACGCCTTCACGTGAGAATGTCGATTCATCTGTAAAGAGCACATGCACAGGAAATCGGGTTGTGCGGCATTTTGCTGCAGGAACCACTGGACGAAATCCGTGCACAGGGGATAATCAACAGCTGTCAATGCCTGCACTCGCTGCAAGTGATAGGGGTGTAGCCTTTCTTCATGCAGTATTCGCCAGTCACTGTTCTGATGCACACCCAGGCTCCGGGTGGTGGATCGTGTTCTTGTACCTGGGTTATCTGTCACCATACGCAAGATGTCCTCGCTCATAGTTGGCGTTCTGACTGTCTGTGCTCGTCTGGCATCACGTCGACTGACGTGAAAGGTGCCTGCCTCAGACAGGTGGCGGTACAGTCGCGGAAGCATTTTATGATCGGGCACGCAGCGCATAAGATATAGCTCACGGTAGAGTCTTTGGGCCTATCTACCATTGCCCTCGGCTACGCCGTACATCAGGTGCATATCGGCTTTCTCTGCGTTCGTAAATTGCTCCATCTCGTGTCCAGTCGACGCTGAGAATGATGGGGTTTGGCCGATTCAGCGCTTTTAAGCCGTGCCGCCTCGTCTGCGCACCCTACCGGCACCGGGCTGCATTTGCGTATTCTATGACGAATATTGGTGGGTTCGGTGTGTACTACCATCCCCTCACGTTTGGGCCATGAATTCAGGGACACCCTCTATATAACTTTCGTGCATTTATGTGATCGGAATTTTATAGTACTTCGCTTCTTTCCCTCTTTGTCTCTTAATTTACAGAAACTAATCTATCTGTAAAGAAGGTAAGACCTCAGCAGAATTCAATGAAGCAGAATAAATGTTTCTTTTCTGTTGTCTTTTATACCTTTGTTATACTTTCGCCGAAATTCACACTTTCATTCATCGAAATTCACATTTCTTAATGTCTTAAATCGTGCTCTCAACCCACCTGTTCAGCATTGGTTAACTCAGGGGCATTCCCAGGCCAGTTCTGTGATGTTGCTCCCTGTAAGCACGATATGCCCATTTCGACACTAGTCCTCCATCAGTAACTCACCCGTCCTATCACTAAGGCAAAAGCTAAGAGTGATGTAACACAAACTCTTGCTTGCAAGTATTGTATAACCCAGAGGCGACTTTTTGTGTTCCCATAAATGTACGAAAACCCCTGCTCTTTTAATAGACAGGACAATGTTCGACATTCCTACTCAAAGAAATTAAAGTTGACAGAAAGAATAGATATGTTGCCTAGGTGAGAGCAGATACAATGACACAGCTTCATTTACAGATTTGTAAAGAAAGGAGAGTTGCGCTTCCAAATAAATCGATGGCCATTAACATTTGAAGTCTTTTTCTAGACCTTCCTTTCTCTATTCAGGTGACCACCTGGGAAAGCTGGTCGAAACTAGTCCATGTAATTTTTAATTTAAATCTCCTATTGGCTGTATTGCCCATAATACAAGGAGGGGAATAGAACAAGAGAAATAAATTGTAAACTACTGGGATTGATCTAAATACATTTGTAACTGAAGGACCAATATCATTCGAATAAGAGAAGACCATTGGGAGAGAAATGCAGAGTGAAAAAAGGACAAGCGAGAAAAGTCGAGCAAACGAGAAGTTCACGACGAAGTGAGCAGAAACTGCAGCCGATAGTCATGAACAGCTGAGAGCTTAGACCACTAGTTGACATTTGCCGTTGCCTAAGATCGTCTACTATTGGGTAGGATTTGAACCATTTCTTCTGTTTCACTATGGCATAATAGTGGAGTATTGTAGTTAGAATAATCTGACTTCAATACTTACGTTTAGTGCCACAAGAGTAGTTCCACTTTTTTTTCAATGATTTCTAATTAAATAATTATTTCGTTTACTAAACGTGGTCTACATGTATGTTTGAATTGGTATTGAAATGTTTAAGAACCAGGTATTGAGAACAGGAAAAGAAGACTGTAGAATTCAGCGATTCCGGCGTTCTTAGAAATACAACGAATAGAATTATTTTTATTTTTTTAAAAGTTAAACGCACCGATATAACCAACGGGCGTGTAACACCTTTTCCGATGCTCGAACCCAGATTCCTTTGATACAAGCCAAGAACAGATTTCCTCAACCATCTGACGATATTTATATGGGATATGATACTTTAATGAAACACATAGCACCAATGACATGTTAGATTAAAATGTTAATTTCGTCCCAGTGGCCAAGCGATACAGATTTAGACACAACAAGACTATTTATCTGGTATTTCTACGTTGATTTACTTTTACCTGGCCTGCTATCCAGAGTTAAATAAACTCTAAAATATATCATAGATGACACTTCCCACATCAAAAGCTTTAATTTGACATAAAAGTTCCTTACGATAAACTCTAGTGATAATCTTCTCTCCTCTTTTTGGTTTGGGATGGTGGAGTGAGAAAGAAAGGGACATAATAGGTTGCCCGTTATATTTCGAAACCAGCAGCTTTCATCTGAGAGAGAACTCTTTAATCTCGATAATTTACTTTATTCAATTCAATGACCCTGGCTATTACCGTTTATAAGAAATTCATCCACCGTTTCATATGGAGGACTTTTTATGGGAAAGAAAGATTTGAAGGTTGGGGAGGTCAAACTCCTATGTTATTTTAAGGCATGATGGGAGGAATAGCTATAATAATTTGCTGATCCTAACCGTTACGATTTAGGAAGAAAAACTCTTCAAATATTGTTTGGAGCATTTTGTAGGTAGGGAAGAAAAGTTGAGCTTAAATCGTTATTTTTAACTTAAGATGAGGAATGAAAATGGCAGAAAAATGAAGGGACGAAAATGAGTTGTATTCTGAATTTGGCGGTTGCAATTCGTACGGTTTAAGTGAAATTCCTCCCTTACATTTCTGAAAGTTTCAATGAAAGGAAGTTGTATGCTGAATTTGATAATCCTAACTTTTACCATTTAGGAGGCATTCTTGATCGTTCAGACAAACTCTCTTAAACATATAGTACTAAATGAATAATATCATTATAGCAACAACATTTTTATTTATTATAATATAATAATTATTTCTTATAAATAAATATCACATACATTATAAATTATTTGATTTTGATATTCAACATTTGAAATATTTAGGACAGAGAAGAATTCTAGAACTACTCCTAGCTTTTCATGCCTTCTCATACAACGACATGCCCTACTAAGACCGAAGTCACTGCTGACAATTGCCTTAGTTAGAATTAAAACAAAACACAAAGTTCGCCTTGCTGGAATAGTAGCTAGCTACCTAATCACTGTTAAGGCTAAGAAGTTTCATATCTGAAACAGAATGTTCACTCTTACTCATCAATTCCAGCCATTTCTCTCCTTAGACAGTTTTTTTGACTAGTTTTATATTTCTAACTTTACCCTTTAACTCAACTCTTAGTTTCATTTCGATTTCAAATTTCTGCTTTTTAATTTACACAGTCGTCTTTTGCAGACATTCTTTCTCTTCGCTCCATTTTTCTTATGAGCACGAACACTTGTGACCTGTTTCCTCCTCAGGTGACAGTCTGCTTTGTTTCAATTTCGTTTTTTCTTCTTCCTATTTACACCGTTAGAGTTATTACTTGCTTCTGTTAGCAAATTGCATTTTCCCTACTCTCTTTACACTCTGTTGTTTTTTCTTATTTTTTTGTACTTGCTCTTGGGATATTAATTTAAAAAAAGCTAAGAAGTAAGGAATCGAGAAATTGGTTTAAAAGCACAGGCCAACATTAAGCAAAAACAATGGAAAACAACACCTTTATGAATATTTTAAGTAGAATTTTTGTCAGCTCTTTTGTAAGTAGTTATGGAATACATGAGGAGTTTTACAACGAATAAAAATTAATAACTTGCAGAATATTACATTGAAATATGTGTTTATTTATTATCCTGTATGATTTTAAAAATCATTCCAATGGCTACGTAATTTACATGAATTTGTTTCGATAAATAAATAAATTAGGTTGAAAATAGTGCGTTTAAACGGATTCCAGTTCTCCATCAAAGAAATTACTGCACCCTGTGATCCTTTGGAATAACACTGATTTGAATTAAATTGCAAATAATGAATTGCAAATAATGAATTCTTATAAGAAAATAAGAATTGGTTAAAATTCTACTTTAAAATATGCTTTCTTTCATAACCTCTAAAAAGAATGGGTTTGCTCTTCAATGATTATTATTTAAAAAATATCATTATCACTCTCTGATATAAATTAAAAGCAGAAATATCACATTAAAAGAACACTTGCTTAATTATTTAGCTCGTGTGAGTTGTCAATTTTCATAGCTATATTTCTTAAATTTGTAGTTTTTTTTTTATTTTATGATTTTTTTTCACATAACTGATATTAAAATTTCTTAAAGTCAGAATTAATGAGTTTACCGGCAAGATACTAAGAGTTACTAGAACAAATAACATATTTTTCTTTATCTGTTTTAATGTTTTCTTTTTCGAAATGTATTTTCATGTGCAATAGCTTTGAGCAACGCAAAAATACCTTTTTAGTTTTATAAATTTCTTGATGTTCAGCATATGAATATTAACCCTAATGAAATGATACATATCTATTAGCCTTAGCATTGATTTCTTTTATGCATGAAGAGATCTATGAAAAGAAAGCAACAAACCCAAAAAAATGGAACGTATTACAGCTTATATCCTTAGATAAGAGACTATTAAAATCTATTCAATATTATACGGTAGTCTGGACAATTGGGATTCATTATTTTCAACTTGTTTTGTACTGAAATGTCAAGTAATTCATTAAAAAGTTAACGTTTTACTTCGGGACAATATTGTTTACATTTCGTGAATTTTTCAACTTTTGGAAACTGCGTTAAAAATTTTGCAATTCTATTTAAAACAATAACAACTTAGATTCAAAAATATTGTTTTTGCACTTATACATTGCCTTAGAATGGAAATGAAATCTTAATAAAGATAACAAACAATGTCGAAAATGTTTAAATGGTAAAATAAATTATGCTTTTATAACTACTAGGCATTAGCAATTAATTATATAAAGTCCATCAGGGAATAAAATAATTTATGCAACACTTAAATGTATATAGGGTTGAGAAGCAACGTCGATAAACAAATTAAACCTAAGTAGTACAAATAAAACTAGAAGAATAATCTATAGAAACTGCAGAATACGAGACTCTGATTTTCAAAGAGAATAAATATTTGTCACTATCCACTTTTATAAATCTAACAGTGGAAATTCTAATTAAAGGATGATTCCAAAAAGCATAATTAGCATCCGACCCAAAAATAATTTTTTATTTATCACTTAAAATAAAAAAGTAGCATTTATACCCATTAGGAGATTCGGAAAATGCAAATCAAAATATTCCATTAGTATATATTCAATGCAAATATAATTCTTTAATTATCTCTAAAAACGAAATGAAAGTAATGCTGAAAACATTATTGACTGGCGCACGGACGACAAAACTAAAACAATAATCCGTTTGTTAAAATTTTCTAATAACTAAAATTATTTCTGTGCCTTGTAATGGACAAAGTGTATACCTGCCTCTATTAACTTTCATCATTTCGGCAGGCAATGAGTGAAACATTTTTGATGGTAGCAAAAACTTGTAGTTTTGACACATATTTTTGTGTTTAGAGAACCATAATTTGCTCGAATTTTCTAGATTTCAATGTTCAATGTGTTATTTTTAGATTAAACCATACAGAACATATAGGAAAGAAAAATACTTTGAACAGGAAATTTTAACTTTTTAATAAAAAATGTATATTAAATTGTGTTTCTAGTTCTCTAAATATTTATAGATACTTCAAATAGTAGAATAGGAAAGAAGGACTTGAATACTACACAGTACGTTCCTTCATTCTGATTGGTTCTCATACTTGGCATTTTGAATGCTCATCACTAGTTTTAATCCAGTACTAGTATGATTCGCTTTCCCAAATTTATCATCATCATCATCCTCAAGTAGCCATGGGCTACGGAGGTACAACCACAACGTGCAATTTAGTTCTCCCAGCAAGTCTGTCCTAAGCTACATCTGCTGCATCTGGCCACTGCACACCAATTCTAATAAGGTTCTGTTTGACATTGTCTGTCCACCGCATCCTAGGTCTCCCCTTCTTTCTGAGGCCTTTAGGCACACTGTTCATAACCCTATTCGCCAATCTATAATTATCCATACGGGCAACATGACCAAACCAGCGGAGTCTCTCTCTCTGCACAACATGCTGATTAAAGGAGGTTGCCGACTCTTTTGCCTAACCTCATCATTAGTTACAAAGTTGAACCACCTAATGCCCAAGATACTGCTTAAACATCTGGAATCAAATGCATCTAGTTTCCTATTATCTTGTTTACAAAGTGTCCAAGTTTCACTACCATAACTAACCCTAGAAAGAACAAATATTATGCAGTAATGCCTTTAGGCGTATACGCCTATTTCTCCAAATTTACATGTCGTCAATTATTACAATATACACAAACCTTGTTGTTTCACATGTTTTATCATAGGGCGTACTTACGGAGTGTGCCCCCCCAGGCCGGGTACATCCTAATGTACCCGGCCTGGGGGGGGCAATGGTCTCATTCTCTAGATAGAAGATGAAGGAACCTTAATCCATTTTGATCAATTTTAGTTATCTCCTTATCTGATTAAAGATAAAGTTCATGAAAATATCTTTGTAGTAGCCTAGTTTTCATTATACCAAATATTTGTTGTTGTTTTAATGTAATGTCTAATTTTTTAATTTTGTACTTTTAAGTAAAGTTTACTTTTTAATTTCAACAGACTAAGTGTAATTAAATTTGAGTTTCTTTAGTTAGTTTGATGAATAAAAATAACATCCTTTATGATTGAGTATTCAATAAATGTTCGCCTTTAAAAAAATAAAATAAGAAAATAAATTTTCTGGGTGCACACCCTAATCAAATATGGTGCTATGTGTGATACATTTAAAATACACTGTGAAACATTGTACAAAATTCAATTCAGTTTATTTGAATAAAATTTTCAAAGACTTCACTTTACACATAATATTAATAACTTTTATTAACCTAAGCCTGCAGCAATGTTTTTTAAAGCGGTAGCAATAAAACTTTGGTTTGAAAAACAAATTATTTCTTAAAATAAATCATAGTTGATTAAAATTATTTAAAAAAAATTCCATTTACTAGCCTTCGGGTTTACTGGGTGCTAAGTTAAAATAAATCCCTTGAATTAGATATTTAGTAGTTGGTAACCCTAATTATTTACGCAATTAAATGCAATTTTAATCGCAAGAAAAATATTTTTATGCCATAATACATCCCATGCGAATGCAATTGAGACTATTACTCGTATTTGAAAGAATATTTATAAATGTGAGAAATAAATTAAATAAACGTAATTAGTTTATCTCAATGAAATTATGGATGGAAATAGCAAAGATTACTCTAAGCATACATATATGTGTAGAAGAAACAATGAAACAAAATCAAAACCATTTTAATATACCAGCTTAGCCGAACTGCAACAAAATCTTCTTTACGATAGATTTAGAATTCTATTACGTTACGTATAATGCTAAGTTAAACTCAAGTTCCCCATTTTTGTGGAAAAAAAGTATCATTGTTTTTATTGTATTAAATATCATAACCAGTGGTTTATTTTTCGAAAACTATGCAAAACTGAAACGTTTGTACGTTACAAAGTTTACTGCCAATAAATTTTTAAATGGTAATTAAATGTAACCTTTTAAATAGTAATTAAATACTACTTAAAATTAATGAGTAATTAGTACTGCCTTACGAATCAACCAAATGCTAATATTAGGTAAACCTAATGTGAGTAAAAACCACTACGATGCACAAAATCGAGATTGGAAAAATCATTCTCCCATTCGTTCGTGGCTACTGAATTATCTGGCGTGGCCTGTTATTTTCAACGCTAGGAAATATTACAAAATATTTCCTGGTGAAAGAAAATCAGCTTTCACCCTTGAATACAGTTAATAATTTCGTTGCATACTCTAAACCAGTGGTAGGGAAACTTTTTCTCTGAGGGCCACTAAAAAAATGTAAGACTTGAAGAGGGCGCATTGAAAATCCTATGAAACCATACATTATATACATAACTACGGGAAATAATAAAAAAGTGATTACATCGACCTTTGAGATAATACTATTTATTAAACAATGGTAAGTAAAATTACGTTTAAAGAACGTACATAATTAAACTTGTGTTTTAATGAGATGGAGGCAGATGCATTTTCCCGACGATTTCACGAAAATTTGGTTGTATACTGGATGCCGACACTCAGTTTGTTCAACAGTTGTCGGAGGGGCACAAAAAACATCTCGCGGGTCGGAGTTTCCCTATCCCTGCTCTAATCCAATTTAATTAGTTAATAATTAATATTATACCAATGGATTCCCCCTTTAAAATCGTAATTTGGTTTTATTTTAATGCTCATAAAAGCAGGAAAAATTTCTTACCCCCTTCTCCTATGGTGGTACATGCCTTTTCTCCAACTCTGTGCCTCCGTGCTTGGGGCGGGGGTGGCTCAGTCGGTAGCGCGCCAGGCTCGTAATCTGTAGTTCCCAGGTTCGAGTCCCAGCTGGGTCAGCGTTGAGATTTATCTCCGCAAAAATTCCCCGCCCTGCCCATGGTCAGTAGGGAACACCGATGGGCTTGGAAAGGCCGTCCGTCCGTCGGATGGGACGTTAAGCCGTGGCCCCGTGTGCGGGAGAGCCATACTCTGTGCACGTTAAAGAACACGCTGGATGGCCTTGACGGGAGGCTACCATCTGTCTTCCAACAGCTATTCCAGTGGGTCCCCTCCCCCAACCTTCTCTGAGCCTTCGGGGTCCATGTGACCTGGCCATTTAGCCCATGGTGTGCAAAAAAATGCTGCTCAGAGGTAAAACAACCCAACCCAAGCCTCCGTGCTCAGGAGAGCCTTAGCCTGGCCACGTTAAAGAGCATGTTGGATGAATATTGACGAGAGAGTCGTCCGTCTATCGTTTAACAGCTATCCACGGGATCCCTTTCCCCAACCTTTTCTGTTCACGTGGCCATTTCACCGACTGTGTGCATAAAGGTTTCACTTACAGATACCTAACGTTTTGTTGAAGCTTATGGTACAACTGCTGGCTGATATAATTTTTCGGACTTTCCCCACCCTCTGCCCGGAATAATAGCCTAAAAATGTATTTCTAACAGGATTTAATTGGATTTTTAACAGGATTATTGATTGGTGATTTCGTTGTGAATTATTCTGGTTACATTAGCACCAAATTCGTGTATGGATTAAGTCGACCTTCAATCCAAGATGTGTATTTATGCAATGGATTTATTTGTAAATAAATGAAAGTATTTCGTGCAACCAACGTTAGCGAGATATTGCAGAACAAACAAAACAAAAATGTCAAACAAGAATCAAAGAACTTCACTGCATCAATAGCAATCAATAAAGGATATTCAAATAGTTCCATTTTACGTGCGATTGGTGTGAAAGTCAAAAAGTAAAACTTTAGACTAACACAACAGCCAAGATATAGCCTGTAATGTTGGAACGAGTAACTATGGCTTCTTGGACCGAGTTAGAGTCGACTGAGTAGTTTCTTTCAAGGACGAAAAAACCTCTTCGTTTTCTCTTATCGCATGTCGTCGAAAGCGTTGGAAGTGACGGCTTCCGTCACGAGTGAAAGTTTCAAGAGATATTTATCGCTCTCTAAGCAGCATTTGCGCCAGTACAAGAGTACTGAAGACCACAACAACTGTCATTCTGATGTATGGTTGCCTTAGACGCTTCCTCCACCAACTCTCGACACTGGAGATTTCTGTTGAAAAGAATTTTCTCCCCATTTGAGTATTGTCTCAAAGGATAAGAGTTTTTTTTTATTTTGTCATTTGTTAAAAAAGTTTTTAGTTACAGCCAACTGGTATCGTTATCCATCGACAGATATCCAATGTTATAAAAATGGATCATAATCAGAGATTTCTTACAATGAGCTGCCTATCCAAAGCATATATATGTTTGGAAATCAAGAACGTCTTTGATAATTACTGTAATAAAGTATTTGTCACAAAAAGGTACTCGAAAAAAAAAAAACACAAAGCGATTTTTGAAACCAAACAAAGAACTCTAATAGTTAGAAACAATATTGCAAAGAATATAAAATTTTGTCTATTTCACTTGCTTTCAATAAAAATTGTAAGTTTAGAAAGAATTTTTAACGTAAAAGCAAAATTAGACACGTGAAGAAAAATCATAATTTTTGGTAGAGTTGATTTTTTAAATTTTATTATTTATATATTGGCATGGATGTCATCTAGCTCGTGATCTGAAAGAAAAAAAAATATTTTATCTCTCATGAGCTTCGGCTTATTAGAATGTTTATGTAGATTAATTGCATAAATGATTTATTCTCGATAATGTGTAATCGTGTGTGTGTATTATAAGAATACTGTAAATTTTCCTTAAAATTGAATTTTTTGCATCAACAAAGAATTATATATCGTATTCAACCAGATAATAAACCGGTTTGCCAATGGTAGTTGGTCATACACTGGAAGGACAGCTGTATACATATCCCTTGTGATGATGCACAGAATCGGCCAGGCCTAGCACCAGAAGTCCGATCTGCTTTCTCGTAGCACAAGCCGTTAGTACTTCTCTCAAAGGAGATATACTCTTTGAGAAATATTCTCTTAGAATTTAATGAATGTGAGGATCATTCAGTATAGTTCAGCACATTGGTGTTTCAGCACATTGGTGTTCATTGGCACATTCAGCACATTGGTGTTTCAAATGGGTGATACTAAAATTTGTATATTATTTATGTAAATTTATTGCCTTCGTTATTAAATCAATTCATTTACGGTCAGTTTATTTATTATGAATTCACGCACTGTAGTCATATAAAAATACAACTAAAAGTCTCTTACAATTGGTGTCAGGAGTCTGGATAATTTTAATGTCTTTCATAGAAATATGAAAGAATTAGTAAAATTTATCGCAGATCTGAAAGCCGAAATGGCAACTCAACGAAATGAAATCACTTGTGATTTTAATACTAAATTTATAGTGTCAAATTAGATTATGAATATCACATTGATAATGTTAAAACAGATGTGAACGTCAGTTCTAAGAACTGAATTGTTGTCTTGTTCTAGTTATAACAGCAATATTAGTGACAATATTGTGCATACAACTGTTATAAAAAGTAATACATAACAGTGCATAAAACAACTGGACAGACATCTTCCACGATGGTCTTTGTAAGAGAATTACGTCTTCCCTGGCACCCACTTATATGGTCAGCTTGAAGCAATGCCTATATCCATACTAAAATATGAACAATGCGACCAATATCAATAGAAGAAATCCACCATTCTGTGAGGCGTATCATCAACCTGGTGAGCGAGAGAGTAAAAACGAGGTATGACAGTAAAGCAAATGGTAGTCTTGGAAGAAGGAGATATTCTTTGCTATACAATCTACATAGAAAGAAGAGACTTTCGCGAAAATATCAGAAGCCTTGGGAATCTACACAGGGTGTTTCAAAACTCTCTGTACAAATTTCAATGGGAGATAGGGAACACTAAGACAAACCTCTTTCAACTATGAATGTATGTCCGCTGACATAAGGCGTAGGGGCGCTGTAATTGGCTAGAGGGACGAAATGGGAACGTATTCGTGTTTGCCGTCTGCATTCGTAAATCAGACACATTATGTGTAACATGGAGTGTTCCACGAATGCTGAGATGGCTGACATGCATCTGGCATATGGACTGCCAATGGAAACGGAAGAGCTGCTGTGAGGTTGTACCTGCAACTGGGAGAAACTGGAACATTCCATGCAAACATGTATGACATTGGTCGGGAGAGAACCATGCACACTCCTGACATGGAAGAAAAGATACTACAGCGGATTGAGGACAATCCAATCAAAAGCACACGAACTATTGCACGTAGCCTCAGTGTGAAACACGCTCTTGTGTGGAGAGTGTTGCACGAGCAGCAGTTACATCCATTTCATCGTCAGAGAGTCCAGACATTGTAACCTCAGGATTACCCTCTTCGTGTGGAATTCGTGCATTGGTTTGTACAGCAGACTGAGGTACAGAAACTGAATAATGTTCTCATTCATGTGTTCTCTGGGGACACATGAAGATTAATTTCTGGCTCATGTGCTCTTCTCAAATGAAGTATCTTTCACACATGAGGATATGTTTAATGTGCACAATTCTCACGTTTGGGTGCACGAAAATCCACATGCCACAATGATGCATGGTCATCAACAACGGTTCACCATCAATGTTTGGGCGGGTATCGTCCATGACATTTTGATTGGGCCATACCTGCTGCCTCCCCGACTGAACGGACAGATTTATCGGGTATTTCTTGAAGAAGCGTTGCCAGAATTGCTGAAAGGTTTTTCCTGTGGCTATTCGCAGATGAATGTGATTTCAACACGATGAGGCGCCAGCACACTTCAGCAATGATGTGCGGGATTATTTGAACGCTACGTTTTGTGGCCGATAGATAAGCCAGGGTGCACCTGTCACCTGGCCACCAAGATCGCCCGATTTAACATGTATCGATTTCTTCCTCTGGGGACACATGAATAACCTCGTGTGCGAAACTCCCATTGACTCAGATGAAAACCTCGTCGCAAGAATCGCTGTCGCCGCTGCAACTGTTCGCGAAATTCCGGGAATCTTTCAACATGTACAGCAATCAATGCTTACACGTTGTTATGCATGTAATCTTATTGTCGGTCGCAACTTTGAGCACCTTCTTTAAATAAATGTGTTATTCATACTTGTTTTCATTCATTTATGTACCAGCTGCACCGATTTTTCTGTCAGCGCCCTTTAGTAGTGAAGGGTTGCATCAGCAGGCTGAAAGGTTTGTCTTGGTATTCCCTATCTCCCATTTAAATTTGTACAGAGAGTTTTGAAACACCCTGTATACCGAAATTACTATGATTAACAATGTGGTGTATTGCATTGTCCGACGCCCCACTATGAAGTTCACGTAAATCGCTTGGCCCCGTTTCATGGAAGAAGTCAAGAACCTACTGATTCCAGGACTGTTGGTGACGAACAAAACCTAAGTAAGGGCACTATGCCGTCATATTTTCATTGTTACACGTTCATAGTCTGCTTCGCTAAGACTTATTCTCTTTGAGACCATTAAAAATTATATGCTGAAGAAAGAGGAAGCTATGTAATACTTTCACACACAACAAAATAGAACTCTAAACTGTATATTTAATACGAGTAAGCTACACCTCTCTTTCCCCATCTCCATAGTTATCCCTTCACCCAACTGTGTTGCTTCTGAAGGCAACCAAGAGCATTGTCAAGCGAAGAGATGCGATTGAACAATGGGTAAGCATAAATTCGCCCAGATGGTGTCACTTCTCCCGCTTCTATTGCTGCTGAAAGCTGCCATAAAGTCAAGTAAAAGAGTTCTGCCGGATCTAGGGAAGGGGCAAGGAGACATCCCCCCTTTTAGAATGTGAATAAGGGAAAAGAGGAAAACCTTTCACTAGTCAACAAGGTTTCGGAAACATGAATGACAGCTACTATTTTAGACTAATTCTGAGAAGCTGTTTACAGATCTGGACTTAAACATTTTGCATCAAGTCACAAATTCAGAAAAGAGAACAATGATCATTTATCATAAAAACTTGTTAATGATAAAAACGACACTTTGTAATAAGCTGTAGGCAGCATTTTGTCGGACAAATTTGGAAATGGACGCCAAAGAGACCACGTGTCTCGTCCATTAGTTTGATTTACGGACAAAGCATGTCAAACCCTATTTTTCCGACACCCCGTCGCCTACGCTACCTGTTTCGCGTCAACCGTCTCCATCCATCTGGTCTTATTCATCAATCGCCATCTGCGGCTTGTCTTAGTCATCAATAGCCATCTGCGACTTTTTTTGAAAGAGAAATGAGGAACTTTCACATTTTATAGCATGTGCAGCCCATCTGTATGTGCCTCGACATAAGTGGACTGATGAAAAAATTTAATATTTCCACATAATCCTGAAAAATGGAGGTTATTTATAGATTCTTCTAAAGTAAGCTTATAGGATGTTCTGTTCCACATTGGAAAACAATAAAACCCTCAACACTTGTGGCTCATTTTGTTGCTATGAAGGAAACCTATGACAACATGTCTGCCATACTGAATGTAATAAACGACAGGAACACTGTTGACAGTTATGTGGTGATTTGCAGGTAGTCACACTGTTAATTCGATTGCAAGGTGGAATCACACAGCAACACTATGTTGTAAAGGACTGGCTAGACAGAGAAAACTTCGTTTCCGGAATACACAATGTTAAATAGACACCATTAGTGAATCCTGAGTCAGTTCTTCTTAGTCTGCTGCACATAAATCTGGGCATATGAAGAATTTTACAAAAGCTTTGAACAAAAATAGTGATGTTTTTATATATTTAAGAGAACAATTTCCAAAACTGAGTCCCATAAAGCTTAAAAAGTATCTTTATTGGCCCATAAATAAGAAAACATTTGCATGATACGACTTTCGGAAACTACACTGTCCCAATGAATTAGAAGAGGGGAATCCTTTAAATTAATAGTTCAAGAGTTTCTTGGGAATAGAAAAGAAGAGAACTGCCAACAATTAATAGAGGAACTGTTACCTAACCATCAATTCTTAGGATGAAGGATATCATTCAAATACATTTTATGCATTTTCATCTAGGCGTCTTTGCAGACAACTTGGGTGCTGTTAGAGATGAACAAGGTGAAAGATTCCACCAAGTTATCAGTACAATGGAGCAACGCTACCAGAGAAGGTGGGAACATGTGATGATGGGTAACTAATGTTGATTTTTACAAAGGCAAGATGATACTGTTCATAAGAGGAAAAAAATAACAGTCTATTGACAAATTTAGAGTCTTAGTGTTTTTGTTATACTGGCAAATATAATTCGTCCCTATGATGCCTTTATAGTGGTACCAAGTATATTTTCAGGACCACCTTTCAAGCCTAATAACGGTGATGTGAATAAAATCATATAATGTTCAGTAATAAATTATCGCAGGAAAAGTCCTGTAGACAAGGAACACATGAAAAATGGAAAACTCATTTTTTTTTCAACTCATTTTTTTTTCAAAAATCATATGTCTTGAACACAAAGTAAGTGTTAACAAAAACTTGTTCGTGTTAGAAATTTTTTACTGTCATTTTCATAATCAGCGTACCCTATTTGGTCAAAAGCAGCTTATTCCTTTCACGATACCGAAAAACAGTTAAAATTTGTTAATCAGTGTTATTAAACTGATTTATATATCATGCATTTCGGAAGAAAATTTTTAAAAACCCGTAAAACAGAAATGTTATTTAGCATTAGAAATCAAGTGTCTACCCCCCCCCCCCATTTTAACAGTTTCTTCCCTTTCCCTCTGAAACTCTTACGCAAGAGCCAATCGCAGACACGGCTGAGTTTCTCTGCTTAAAATATTGTTCAGACATTAAATTTCGTTCTCTAGCAAATTTTGAAGTTTCTTTTCTCAATTAAAAGGGAAACTTTACAAATTTCATGCGGGACTGAGCCCCGATACCTTCCATTGACGCGACGCCACTGTTTCTAATGATGAATATCGATTGAGTTCTCATCATGCCAATTAAAAGAATATCTATTTTAAAGAGTCTCGCTATCTTCACTTTCTCGAGCATAGTTTTCGACTCTTACTAAATACTTTTGCCATTGAGTACAATCTTCATGGGGTAATTTCTGAAACCTACCCATCAATTTCGGTAGATTCCCGAAACAAATAATTTTAATCAGCAGCTAATTACTTTTTAAACTTTCATGAAACTTTGAATAAAGTTTTGCTTTTCGTAATAGTCAGTTGCCAACTCAATTTATAAAACAAATAAATAAATATGAGGTCTCGTCATCTGCTGAGGTCTCGCCATCATTGATGATGGCGAGACCTCAGCAGAAAAACACAAACATACATGGGTCCCGGCAGTTGGGGTATCAAGAGAAAAAGGTATGCAGTGAAAAAAGCAAGTGGTAAAATATTTCATAGTTTCCTTCATCATTATATAATTTTTATTTCTTTTATATCATATTATTTTATAATAACGGTAATTCCAGGTCCATCTGAAAAAAATTATCGAAAAATCAAATAACATTAAAAAACATCAGGTGTACCAAAAATGAATATTTTTTCTTTAAAGAAATGTAAATTTGGTTGTTTTTTACACTCTCTTTTGTAATCAGAAGTATTTGATTTATTTGTATTTATTATGAAAAAATAATTTTTCATATATTTTCAATAAATATGTTCTTTTTCGTTTCGTTTTGTTTGTTGGGCATCCTTTGTTGTATTATGGTAATGATATACACAGTCGTATCAGAATAATATGACCACCCACGGAATCGCAGTGTACCTGCCCAGGCGCATCACAGAGTGCACATGACAAGGTCGACCACACTGAGATAGAAGCGACTGGCCACGACAGATGAGCCATAGTGCGTAACGTGAGCACAATGGGCAGAGGTGTTGATTTGACGGGTGTTCAAAAAGGAATGATCATCGGCTACCCGTTCAAGGGTGGAAGCATGTTGGAAACAGTACGCTTCATGGGCTGTTCACGAGGTGCTGTAGTAAGGGTGTATCATGAATGGGCCCCTGGCACACCGAGTACCTCCAGACGTCATTATTGTGGAGCCCCAAAGGCCATCAACCCCAGATGAGAACGTGGCCTCCGTCGACTGGTAAAGGTCAATCGACGCGTAACAGTGCAGCAATTGACCACTCAAATGAACGCTGGGGCACCCAGGTACGTGTCCCCGATAACAGTAGAGCGAACCCTGTTACGCATGACTCTCCGGAGTCGACGCTGCATAAAGGTTCACATGTTAACCAAGGTCCATCGGCAACGATGCTTGCAATTCGCACGGGACTACCGTCATTGGACAGTGGAAGAGTGGAAAAAGGTTGCATTCTCCGACGAATCGAGGTTTCTACTCCAAAGAAGTGATGGGTGGTGGCGGATACGGCATCACACACACAAGAACCAACACCCGGACATGCTTGTCAATCAAGTACAGCCCAGCAGTGGCAGTGTGCATGTCTGGGGGATGCTTTCCTGGTAAGACCTGGGAACTACTGGATGGGTTCCTAAACGCCAATGGCTACCTCTCTATCCTCGCTGCCAGCATGCATCCCTTCATGTTGGACGTTTACCCTGGTTTCATTCAATTTTACTCTCTTTACAAGAACGTTACTTTTTTTTTATTACACATGAATATTATATAATGATGTTGTAATCTTTATATTCACCTCCAGCACTAAACAATTCAAACCGCACTCATTAATTAACGGCTAGATATATATACGAGTATTTCTATCTTGAAACATTAATTTGAATTTTTTCCGCTTCACTCGCTGGAAATATTTTGTCCTTCCCTGAAACAAATTCTTTAAACCCCCCTCCCCCGAAATATTTCAGCCGTCTACAGGTGCCCATGTAACTTATACAATTATCCACAACTGTTTTTTGTAGTATTGAAGTGGATTTTATTTTTAGCAATGCTTTCTTTTTTTAATTCCTTCATTAATACTGCATTTAAATCACTTCTGAGGAGCACTATATGAATAAATTGAAAACATTCCTTGACAATATGTGAAATCTATCGTATATAAATAGCATATCAAATGAACGCGAGTAAAAGAATATACGAATGCATAAAGATTATTTAAAAGAAAAGTTCTCTTGTAAAAGAAAGGAACTCAGCTTATTATTACTGATCAACTCTTCAAATGACTATTGAAATTGATATTGCGAACTTACTTGTTCACACACTTTAAACTGAATGCACTCTACCAACCGGTACAATAAGAGGGTTCTCCATCTTCCAGTAAGCCGTAAGTCAACAACTGCTTCTCATAAACTGTTTCACTACATCAAGAAAAAAGAATTATTGCTAATAGTTGTTTCTGTTCTGAGATTGTTCATTTTACGGCATTTTGAGCACTGGACTGAAAAATAAATAAACATTACTTGAAACAAACCAAAATACATAAAAAATCTTTTGTTCAATGCTACTTGAATCTGTAGCCAAATGAAAACTGCCAGTACGATATTACTAGATTCAGATGTAAACCTCCACTAACTGTTTAACAATTTTCAAAATAAACAACTTATAAAGTCTTCCTTCAAAATAATTAGCGAGGATTTTTGAACAAAGACAAGCACAATGACCAATAATCACTCTTCATACCTTTTTTGCTTTATCTTTCTACACTTCAATCAGCTTTATTTTCTTAAAATTTTCCAATATCACTTCAAAGTCTGAACTTTTAAAGATTCTGCCTTTTATTGTTATGCAAATTACGTATTCCCAGAGTTTTGTATTTTATTAAATTTTTTGAAAAGCTTTATCTGATGTTAGCATTACTTTTGCACCGTGTAATTAGCGCAGAAAAATATCACGCAGTAGTTGGAGTTAACTCAAGCAAACAAAAATTCAAAATACATATTTAATTTTTCTGCTCTTAGATACGACAATTGTGATAATCCATTGTAGCACTTTTCAAGTTTCCATTCCAAATAAATTCCATCGACCTTTATTTCACAACAGTGAGTTTAACAATCGTTTCAGCAGTCTAAGACAATCGTTGAATGGATTTAATCATCCTATTGAATGAAAACAAAATAAGTTTTTTTCAAAACAATTCAAACTATATGCATAACAATATAAAATATAAAACAAAGAGACGAATTAAAGATTTCAAATGGAGTTATTTTACTGACAGAAGATATGAGAAAATACGAATAATTAGAAGATTAAAATGTCTGGACATGAGACGATATTTTATATGCAAAGACAAGAAAAGGAATAAGATTGCTCGAATGCAGTAATTTATAAAGTAGCTAAAAATCACAATATGTTTTGAAATGTAAGATCCATTACATTAAATGCAATTTAGGAAATTTTGATCAACTGAAATGATAATACCAAACGTCTAGTGTAGTGGTTCTCAATCTTTTATGCTTAACGTACCCGCTGGAAATGTGTATGTAATTGGTGTACTCCTTGTACAAATAGATAAAACTATAGTTATAGTTTAACAATGAGAATGAAATAAAACATATATAATGTATATCTAGCTTTTGAGCTCTCACGGCGTACACCAAAAAAATTTACCGCGTACTCCACGTTGATAACCCCTAGTCTAGGGGTTGTCTTAAGCATCAGATCAGAATCTGTTCTCATTGTTTTCGTTTGACGGAAAACAAAATTGGTCTGGATAATAACAGTTTCCATTTACATCTTTTTCAATCGATGATATTTATATCAGTTCCAAATTATTTTGCATTCTTTATTACTGTTTCTGATCTTATCTTTCCATGTTCGTGCTTTCGAAATATGACCCCGTCTTTAGTCCTGAGCAATTTTGTCTTTCATTACTGCATTTTATGACGAAAATTCTGCCACTGGGCAGTGCATTTTTTCAAACCTTTCTGGGAATCTTGATGCCTTTTTTGTGTCAGGCCCATTTAATCATTGTGCACTAAACGTATTGCTCTTAGAGATAACATAATTACATTAGATTGGTCCTTGCACCAATCTTCAGATAGTGGTAGGTGTTGAAGGTGTGTTCAGGCTCACATTTTCAAGCCTTAGTTTGGAATTGTTGACCACGAGTATGATTACTGAGTCCAAGCCGCCAGAGCCAGATTATGCAAAAAAATATTTGGCATCGTAATATATATTCACTCATGGACAATCTTATCATTAACCTTGTCTCCACAAGTGGGCGCGTCCCACAACATGCAACAGTGACGTCACCGACCGGCGCATGTTAGTTCTTTAGTACGAAGCTTGGGCAATGGGGAAAGGGAAGGACTTGTCATATTTTAAACGGGGAATGATTACGGCACTAGGAAGGAAGGGGGGGAAGCAACCACAGGCATCGTTGGCTATTTGAAGGCCGCTCTATTGAAGGTGCAGTGGGAATGGTCTGAAGAGGGATAAACATCAAACCCATAGTTCAGGATATTTTGAATTCTGTCAAGAAAGGAGATATTACCCTTGTTCTAGGTGACTTCAATGCTAAAGTTGGTACTGACTCCTGACCTTTGGAAAGGAGTGATAGGCTCTTTTGGTATTGGTAGCTGCAATGACAATGGGCAACGTCTCCTACTGGTAAGTAAACTCAATGGTTTCAGAATAACTAACACTTATTACAAACACCGCGGCATACATAAGTACACGTATGTTTCACTTGATGGGCTGAATAAGAATATGATTGATTATATATTAATTAACAGCAAATGAGCTAGTTCTGTTAGGAATACCAGGTCATATAGGGGAGCTGAAATTGGATTTGACCATTATCTTGTTAAAAGTGTCTAGCAACTTAAACTTAAAAAGTGTTGTGCTATGGTTAAACAATTTACCTTTAATATTGAAAATCAGAAAGACCCATGATAGGTTACTTATGATAGGTTACTTAGTCATTATGACAGTCATGATTTGCTTACTACTGAAGTTGAGGAAGATTGGGATCATTTTAAACAGGCTTTTTTGGAAACTAACACTACTCTTTTAGGGAAAAAGGAGCGGAGGAGGCAAAATTATTTTAATGATAAGGCACTCGAGCTTATTTGAGAAAGAAAGAACTGCAGGAATGTCCTTAATCAATACCCTACTAGTCCTAATAGAAAGCATTACTGAGAGCTTAATAAACGTGTAAAGTGTCTGTTAGCTGCTGATAAGAATCTTTGGCTTGATGGCTTGGCTGACAAAGCAGAGGAAGCAGTTAGACAGCACAACAGCAGAGAGCTGTACCAGATAGTTAAGTTTTGTGTGGTAGAAAACGGACAGGTATACAGGGATTGAAGAAATAACAAGGTAATGTTATAGAAGGTGAGGATTCTGTCATAGCTAGGTGGGCTGGCCATTTCAGTGATGTTCTACTCCCATTGTTTGCAATGATTATAGATGCATTGGTGGCTTTAATGTTGGCCCTATAACACAATCTGAAGTTATTTTGGCTGTTTCTAAACTTAAACTACATAAATCCCCAGAGGTAGATGAAATTACTACGGAAATGCTTAGAGCTGGGAATGTTTCGGTTACCACTTGGATGACTGAAATTTTGAATATCTTTTATGATAAAGGCATGGTTCCTGAGGATTTTACCAGATCTATTACTATTCCTATTTGCAAAAAAGGTGGTAACAGTTCTTGTGATAACCATAGGGGTATCGTCCTATTCTCTGTTCCAGGTAAAATTCTTTGCATGATTGTGCGTAATAGAATTAAGAATCTGGTTGACAGGCAATTACGTGAAGAGCAATGTGGATTCAGAAGTGGTAGGGGATGTGTGGATCAGATATTTTCACTTAGGCAGATTCTTGAGAAATGTTTAGAGTTTCAGAAACCTTTGGTTGCTAGCTTTGTTGATTTCAAAACAGCTTTCGACTCTGCTGATCGTCATAATTTGTGGTTGATTGTGAGATTATATGGCATACTAGACAAGTTAATTAACATAATGAAAGCTCTCTATAATAACACTGAGTCGTGTGTGATAGTTGGTAAGGCTTGGTTTAACATTACTTCTGGTGTTCAACAATGGTGCATTTTGTCTCCTTTTCTCTTTAGCTTGGTTATTGATTACGTTATGCGAAATTCACTCCAAGGGAAAGATTTTGGACTTAAATGGACTGGAGATACGAAAATGTCTGATTTAGATTATGCTGATGATTTAGCCCTTTTGGCAAATGATGTTGATGAGATGAACTCTTTCGTTCGAGCTTCTGATGAGACTGGTAGTAGAGTACGTTTAGTTATAAACAGAGAGAAAACTAAAGTGATGAAAATTGGTCAGGCAGGCTGTGGGTCAGTTAATCTGAATGGTTGCAGTCTTGAGCAGGTGTCACAGTTTAATTATCTTGGGAGCTACGTAATAGATACTGATGATGTGCGGCAGGAGATTAACAGAAAAATAGGAATTGCTGCAGGGACTTTTAAGAATCTATGGAGAGTGTGGAGAAATAGGCGTATATACCTAGAGACTAAAATTAGACTGTACAATCGTTTGGTTCTTTCAAGACTTAGTTATGGTAGTGAAATTGGAAGCTTTGTAAACAAAATAACAGGAAACTAGATGCTTTTGATTATAGATGCTTACGCAGTATCTTGGGCATTAGTTGGTTCAATTTTGTAACTAATGATGAGGTTAGGCAAAAGAGTCGGCAACCTCCCCTGAGCAATATATTGTGCATAGAATTTGTGCTCCGTTGGTTTGGCCATATTGCCCGTATGGATAATTATAGATTAGTGAATAGGGTTATGGACAGTATGCCTAAAGGCCTCAAAAAGAGGGGATTACCTAGGATGCGGTGGGCAGACAATGTCACATAGGACCTTGTTGGGATTGGTGTGCAGTGTTCCAATGCAGCAGATATAGCTCAGGACAGATATGCTTGGAGAACTAAATTGCACGGTCTGGTTGGACCTTCGCAGCCTACGGCTGCTTGATGATGATGATGATGATGATGATGATGATGATGATGATGATGATGATGATGATGATGATGATGATGATGATGATGAGTTGGCACCATCCGATGTACGGGTCATTATTAGATGCTGTGCAAATGAACAGCTGCACTGCGCATTTGGACGGAACAGCCCAGTGGCGGTGGTATCATGGCATGGGGATTACTCTCGTGTATATCTCTGGATCCCCTCATCCTCGTTGAACATATCTGCACAACCAGATTTTATGTAGGCATTGTTTCAGACCAAATAGTACTTTACACGGTGACCGTGTATCGAGATGGCAGTGGACTTTTTCATCAAGACAACGTGCAGGAATGGCTCGAGGAACATATCCAAGCATTTTATATACTCCACTAGCTGATAAATTGCCACGTGAATCCCATTGAACATTTTTGAGATGCAATGGAATGCAACATTAACTGGTCCACGCCAGTGCCCCTCTCCATTGCCCCTCTCCATTGCCGAATTCCGTAACATCACGCTGTCCTCCTGTTACAGAATACCTGAGGACATCTTTCGTGGTTTAATAGAGTCAAACGATCTGTTTTGTGCTCCTCGAGCAAATGTATTAAGAAGTATTTTTTTTTTCTTTATTGTAATATCCGAAATGGACTGGCATAAAATTTGTGCTGTTCTGTTAGTAGGAATTTCGAGATTAGTAATAAGTGTAGTAGAGTATCTCATGCAAAATTTGAACAACTGGAATTTAGATGTATTTGTCAATGAAATATTGTTTTATTCTTCTCAAAGTTCATTAAACAATTTATCTTTCTACTATCACTACTTGATTGAAAGATTTCATTTTAATTCAAACTTCCCCGAATAGTAATTTCATATCCTGATCAGAGTGTAGATTTAATGTTTTTATATTATTCTACCCCCGCATCAAAATCAAAAGAAGCTTTTGAATATGTTGGAAATTTGTACTTATAGAAACTTTCTTTTGTTGAGAACAGATCGCAACCATTTTCTCTTTCTTAAAGATGATAGATGCATTGGTGGCTTCTCGATGTGCATTTAATTAGATAAGATATTTAAATTCATCCAACCATTTTGAAATTCACGGTGCTTGCCTTCAGTGAATGTTAGCTCTTCAAAATAAACAGCTGTTGATTTGATTATGGAATCATTTGCGTCATCATGTTACAATATCTTATGCTATAAGGGTTTGTGAAGTAATTGTTTA
The DNA here is from genome assembly GCA_038380435.1 of Ryuthela nishihirai. NCBI lineage: Eukaryota > Metazoa > Arthropoda > Arachnida > Araneae > Heptathelidae > Ryuthela > Ryuthela nishihirai. Next base: position 67,877,078 of record JAWZYU010000013.1, on the reverse strand, counting down.
AATACATCCAGTAGAAATAAAAAGTTTCTAGATCTATCTTTTAACCGTTAATTATTGTGGCTACTAAAATTTAAGCGAAACAATTCATTTTCATTTAGAACTTTTCCTCATTATCTAAAAGGCATTGGAGAGTCAAATTCAAATTGATCTCAGTTACTCTTTTCAGCGAAAGCATTTACACACTTGCATTAATTAAATGAGAAAATAAAAGCATTTTCCCATTTAATTAATGCAAGGAATCTGATTGTTTGCCTTGCCTTAAGAGAGAACCTCAAAACTGTTGGCGTAATTTAAATGAAGAATTTTGCTAGTTACGGTTTTGAAACCAAAATATTTCCGATGTAATACATTTTTAGTTTCCAGACTTAATGTGTAATTTTGTTATCATTACAATAAAGTAATCGTGAGATAAGTTGCAAACAAAACTGACTAAAAAATTCTGAATTTTTAGTAGAATTAAAATAATTTCGTAATTGCACTCTAATTGTTAAAATTAAGCCAGTATAGAGATGTTTTGTCTAAGTTACTAATAGAGAACCTGCAATCGTATTCTGTTGATATTTTGTTCCCAGAGAATGGATAAATTAAATTGGGAAGAAACAATATGTAGGCGGAATGAAAAAACTGGAAAAAGTAAAATAAGAATTTACAGTAATACCAACAGCTGATCCAGTGTGCACTTGAACTATACCCTTTTATGTCAAAGAATGCGCTGAATGCCTTGACGGTAGCCTTCCATCTGTTTCCTAACAGCTGTCCAGTGAGTCCCATTTCCCTATCAAAATTTGAGCCCTTTGGGGTCCTGGTGTCCTTGGACATTTAGCCCATTTTGGAAAAAAAAAGTGCCGCTTAGAAGTAATACAATCCACCCAACAGCTGGTTTTCCAGTATTGAAATTGAGGAAGTAAACCTTCGTGTCACAAGACACAAAGGTTGCCAGATCACTAATTTAAAAAAAAATCGTTGCCAGATATTTTTCTGAATTCTGTGATCAACTATAGTGTTCGGATACTTTTTTGAGTGACTGTACTCATATTGCATTTTCAGGAAGCGTCATCTTAATGGATGTATTTTAATATTGTTTGGCCGAGTGGTTAGCACGCTTGGCTACTGATCTAAGGGACCTGGGTTCGAGCCCCGGAATTAGGCATGGATTTGTGTGTCGTTTTTCTGCTGAGGTCCTGCCATCCTCTCAGGTCTCCTACTGTGGCATATAAACTGACAGGCTCCTGTCAGACCTCTGTGGCAAGCAGCTGCTTGAGGGGGTATTTATTTATTATTTATTATTCGTTTCCTTGATGGAAGATACGGAAAGAAAGTACTAGGTAAGATGCCGTTATTCTCCGTTGCATTTCCCTACTGACGCTCATGAATATGTAGGTAATGACATTTTTCACAAAATATCAGTAGTTTACATAATTTCGCTTAGTATTTATATTCTATTATACACGGTGGTCAGTAAACAAAGTGCGCAAGTACCACCTGGTAGCAGGCTAAGTAGATTATAATTGATGGCATCGTTTTTTGAGGCCGCATTGTAGATATGGCGTAAAACAGCGTGAAAAATAAATTGTGACGTCACATCCAGGGTCTGCTTGCTTTGAAAATAATCGTCATTAGCTGGTTGGAAGAAGGGGAGATTTTGTTGCTTGTGATTTTCAATAATCTGGACAGAAGCACCTTTATTTCTTTCGATGAGAGTGTGAACGAGGGATTAAAATTCACTCAAAAACTGATGGTGTCATGTTTGCTAAAACGATATACATTCTGAGCAAGGCACAGTGCGTACACTTAACAAAATTATTACAACACACCTACCTTGTACTAAACGGTATGCATAGTTACACTTCTATTGCGACTCTCTGATGGCCTAAAGTATTGAAGAGTAAACAAAGTTTAGAGTGCTACAGTTGATCACCTGATCACTTACGGTGGTAAATGTTAACAAAATCATCCATGCTTTGAGCGAAAGGCTTCAGCATACGAAATACAATCGTAAACATTGCAGCAAACGGGTTCAGGTAAGAGATGGCAGATCACTTTGGCCACCAGATACTTCATGCTGTTGACAGTCATGTTGTACTCCTTTAAATAGTCCCAATGAAAGAATACCAAGGTATCAAGATTAGTAAATCGTTATTGCTAAGACATGTGACCTTCACATTTAATTCTTATGTTTAATTAAATACGTAAGTAATAAAAATAATTATATATCCAAAACGTAACAAAATTTTATATATTTTTTTTTTGTTCTGATGGCGTGGAGTTAGTATCACATAGTGGCATGTAACGTCATAAATGCAAATTTCAAAAGCGGCAGGGGTTGCGCAGTTGGTATTGCACCAGACTCATAATCTGCAGTTCCCAGATTCGAGTCCTACCTGGGATCTCTATCTTATCTCAGCAAAACCCCTGCCCTCGGTCAGTACGGGGCAATGATGGGCTTGGAAATTCCGCCTTTTGTCAGATGGGAGAGTAAGCTTTGGTTCCGTGGGCGGGAAGCCATATCCTGTGGGCATTAAAAAAATGCCTGATGGCCTTGAAGAGAGATTTCCATCTGTCTCATAACAGCTCTCCAGTGGGTCCCCTTTATTAACATTCTCTGACAGCTTGGGGTCCTTGTGACTTGGACTTGTTGACCCATAACAGCTCTCCAGTGGGTCCCCTTTGTTAACATTCTCTGACAGCTTGGGGTCCTTGTTACTTGGACTTGTTGACCCATAACAGCTCTCCAGTGGGTCCCGTTTGTTAACATTCTCTGACAGCTTGGGGTCCTTGTGACTTGGACTTGTTGACCCATAACAGCTCTCCAGTGGGTCCCCTTTGTTAACATTCTCTGACAGCTTGGGGTCCTTGTGACTTGGCCATTTACCCCATTGTGTACAAAAAAGTACCGTTCAGAGGTAAAACAAAATAAAATAAAAATAAATACCCCCTCTAGCAGCTGACTCAACACAAATTTCCAAAACCGCCTGATTGGTAGCGATGGACTGATCTGGCGCCCCCTGGAGTTTTCGATTTAACACCATTGGATTGTATTTTTATTCATTTGTTTTTAAGGATATATTAAAAACATTTTTATTCCAAAATAATCGTAATTTACAGTATTGAAATGAAAAAATAACTAAAACTGTGAATATCTAAAAGCAAACAATTTTCTTTTAGAACAAAAGAAAAATGAGTTTTCTCGCCCCCTTTTAGTATAAAGGTGAAAATCATTACTGTCAATGCAAACTTAATAACATTCATATTTCACACAAAATTTCAGATTTTTAAGATAATTACATCTCTTGCAAGATTAGTTTTGCAATTTTTAAATTTCCCTCCTTTCGAGGCAGTATTTTTTTATCATTAGAGGTGAACCGCAGAGCTTAAAAGCTGATCTGCAGGATATAGAATAATTACATTTAAAATTTGTTAGAATAGAATGATCAGCCATCTTTTATTTGATGTGACGACAATTACTATTGTTTAACATTGACATATGATGAATGTAATTTTGACATTGAAATGTGATATTTAAAATATATTTAACAATGAAATTAATAACGTTGATAGTATAATAAAATTTCTAATTCCAAAGTGAATGTCATGGTATATTATAGGATATTTAACATTACAGCGTTTCTTGTTTAACAAGAATCTATTTTGCGCTATAGTAAACCTTTTCCTGATATATTACTATAAATCTCTCTTTACCCATCTTCCTATTGCTTTTGGCTTTGTGATTTGTCGGATAGCCGTTTTGTTGGTTTGTGAATTTGACAAAAGGTTGCTCCACCATATTTTTCGAACGCAATGGAGAAACTTAATAATTCATGTGCCAAATGAAAGCTTGTGAAGCGGGGAGTGTCATAGGCTACAAAAAAAGATGACCCCGTGCTTTCTTGCCCCCTAAAAAAGGGGAAATATGAAAACTATTCTTAAGCTATATCTCCAGAACGCCAATGCCGAAAGTAAAAAGCTGCTATACCTCGAATGAAAGTTTCTGATACCGGGAATGTCGTATGCTATGAAAAACGGACCCTCGGGCTTTCTTCCCCCCTTAAAGAGGGGGACAATGTTAAAATGGACTAACACATATTACAAATACCGCAACATGCATACGTACACATCGGTTCCACCAGTGGGCTGCATAAGAATGTTATCGTTTATACAGGGTGAATCTGAAAAAGTGGGCAAAACTTTACTGGGTGGTAGAACGCAGCTATACGAGCAATATTCGTCATAGAAAGTATGGGCGGAACGCAAACGGCGAGCCGCTAGGTGGCGTTGGAAATGGTATAAAAGGTTCGGTCCTCGCACCCAACGGCATTTCTACCGTGGATTGCCGAGAGGATGGCTGGTTATACTAACCACGAAATGGCGGATATGCACTTTGTGTACGATGCGGCGGACGGGAATGCAAGTGAGACACAGAGACGTTACCGCGACCGGTTTCCAATGAGATGCACTCCAGATCGGAAAACCTTCGAGCGTTTGCATCGGCGGCTGTGTCCCGTCCGCTGCACCGTACACAAAGTGCATATACGCCATTTCGTGGTTAGTATAAGCAGCCATCCTCTCTGCAGTCCATGGTAGAAATGCCGTTGGGTGCGAGGACCGACCCTTTTATACCATTTCCAACGCCACCTAGCGGCTCGCCGTTTGCGTTCCGCCCATACTTTCTATGACGAATATTGCTCGTATAGCTGCGTTCTACCACCCAGTAAAGTTTTGCCCACTTTTTCAGATTCACCCTGTATATCAATTAACAGAAAATGGGCTAGTTTGTTTGGAATACTGGGTCATATATGGGAGCTGAAATTGTATCTCACCTTATCTTGTTAAAATGTCTTACAACTTAAACTTACGAAGTGTTGTGCTAAGCTTTAAAAAAGTTGCCTTTAACATTGAAAGACCCGGTTATAGCCAAAGCTTACTATGAAGGTTACTTATATCATTATGACAGTCATAGTTTGCTTACTACTGAAGTTGAAGAAGAATGGAACCGTTTTAAACAGGCTTCTTTGGAAACTAACAGTACTCTTTTAGGAAAAAAGAAGCAGATGAGGCGGAATTATTTGAGTCATAAGGCACTTGAGCTTATTTCAGAATGAAAGAATTGCAGGAATATCTATAATCAATATCCTAATAGCTCTAATAGAAAGCATTACTAAGAGATTAATAAACGTGTAAAGGATCAGTTAGCTGCAAAATAAGAATCTTTGGCTTGATGGCTTGGCTTACAAAGCCGAGGAAGCAGTTGGACAGCGCAACAGCAGAGATCTGTTATAACAGCTGTACCAGATAGTTAATGTTTTGTGTGGTAGAAAACGGACTGGTATACAGGCATTGAAGGTTTAAAAAAGTAAGGTTATAGAAGGTGAGGATTATGTCATGGCATGTTCTAAACAATGAGGTTAGTTCTGCTTCCATTGTTTGTAAAGGTGATAGATGCATTGGTGGCTTTAATGTTGGCCCTATAACACAGTCTGAAATTATTTTGACTATTTCTAAACTTATTACTACAAAAATACTGCCTTAAATTCCTTTAGAGCTGAGAATGTTTCGGTTACCACTTGGATGACTGAAATTTTGAATATCTTTTATGATAAAGGCATGGTTCCTAAGGATTTTACCAGAGCTATTATTATCCCTATTTTCAAAAAAAGGTGATCGCAGTTCTTGTGATAACTATAGGGGTATCAGCTTACTTTCTGTTCCAAGGAAAGTTCTTTGCATGATTGTGCTTAATAGAATTAAGAATCTGGGTGACTGGTTGGGTTGTTTTTACCTCTGAGCGACACTTTTTTGCACACAATGGGCTAAATGGCCAGGTCACATGGACCCCGAAGGCTTAGAGAAGGTTGGGAGAGGGGACCCACTGCAATAGCTGTTAGAAGACAGATGGTAGCCTCCCGTCAAGGCCATCCAGCGTGTTCTTTAACGTGCACAGGGTATGGCTCTCCCGCACGCGGGGCCACGGCTTAACGTCCCATCCGACGGACGGCGGCCTTTTCAAGCCCATCGGTGTCCCCTACTGACCGTGGGCAGGGCGGGGAATTTTGTGGAGATAAATCTTAACGCTGACCCAGCTGGGACTCGAACCTGGGAACTACAGACTACGAGCCTGACGCGCTACCGACTGAGCCACCCCCGCCCCTGGTTGACAGGCAATTGCGTGATGGGCAATGTGGATTCAGAAGTGGTAGAGAATGTGTAGATCAGATATTTTCACTAGGCAGATTCATGAGAAATATTTAGAGTTGCAGAAACCTTTGGTTGCTAGCTTTGTTGATTTCAAAAAGACTTTCGACTCTGTTGATTTCAAAAAGGCTTTCGACTCTGTTGATCGTCGTAATTTGTGGTTGATTGTGAGATCATATGGTATACCAGACAAGTTAGTTAACATAATGAAAGCTATCAATAATAACACTGAGTCGTGTGTGAGAGTTGGTAAGGCTTGTAGCAATTGGTTCAACATTACTTCTGGTGTTCGACAAGGGTGCATTTTGTCTCCTTTGATCTTTAGTTTTGTTATTGATTATGTTAAACCAACTTGGTCCTATAATGGTACTAAATGCCAATATATGGTATATATGGTACTAAGTGCCACTTTGCGAAGCAATAAATACGAAAAATTCGCACAAAACCTTTTTTGACGAGATCAGTAAAGATCAACGTCTTAAGGACTCCGAAAATCTTTTAAAATTAATGCAATTTTTTTGCAAATATTGCTGCCAACAAAACTCAATTAAAAGTACGGTTCATTGATATGAAGAATGTCGTGAGAAATTTGAATATTTACATCCTTCCAATCTTATTGAGGAAAGTGATGACCAACTTCCTCCCTGAGAATATACCTACGTGTGACCTAAGTTTGACAATATACTTAGTGATGCTACTACCTCCCTGAACAATATTCGAATGATATTTATTCCGAATTTCCCCACTAATTGCTCTTAATGTTGAACGTCCTATAGAAAAATAAATTTGAAATAAGTTGGGTGAATTAAAGATATGGCCGAACATCTGATGATTAAGAATTCTACTCTATCGCAGAAGAAGAAGTTTTCAAACTTTTGCAGTAAGACTAGCGAGTGCGTAAAGATCTTTCTTTAAAAAGATCTCTAAATTCTTTCTCTACATAAAAATTACCTAAAAATTTCATTGGCCCAATAATGGTTATCGGCACTGAGTATATAAATATATTTAAGCATTGAAGTAGATAGAGCTCGGAAGTTAGACATCGCTTCGTTAGTGGAGTACTTTTATGAACAAAATATTAGGAAGGAACAAAACGTTCCTTTCAATAAAATATCCGAAGCTAAATGTAGAAATATTAAATTTTTCTTATGATCTATTTTTTTATTAATAATTTAAAAATATTTCTTATTTATGCATTAAGCGCATACCGTTTCTGAGAATGAACTTTCAAACCGAACATTCTTTTAAGAATAATTTTACTCATTCCGTGAAGTGATTTTTAAAAATTCTATCAGTATATCTTGATGCAGTATGCATGATTTAATTGTGTAGCTATCTCGATAGCATAAATTCTCAGAGATTTATACATATATTTATTTTATTTCCCCATTTTTATTTTATTGCAGCTAAAAATAAATTACTTTCACGTTTTAGTAATAATTTTAAAGTTTATTTTTAGTGCACAGAATATATCGTCGTTCACATTTCTTAAACTTTGTCATCAAGTGAGTTATCATTTCATTAAAAATTCACTGTTGTTGGAGGTTAAGCAAGCTTTGATATTAATATAATTGAAACGCATTACGCTGAAACAATAATATTCAGAAAATTTGAAGTTTTTTAATATTTGCCCAACAGTAATTTTTATCGAAAAACTTATGATAGGCATAAGCAAATTAACCTGCTTAAGTTGTAGCAATAAATAGTTCGTATTTATGTTGAAAATCTAAATGAAATCGATCATGACAAACAGTTTTTATTTACTTTATATTTAGTAATTGAATTAACGGGAATTTTTTTAATAATATTTTATTTTCATTTTTTTCATTTTCAACACTTGGTTCTAGCATTACGTATGATCCATTCACATGAAACATTTAATTGATTCTGTTCCGCTTTTTTCATTTCAACCTGATATTTCTTTCCAGCATTTTGTTTCCAGCTTTAATTCTTTTTTCCCACAAACCTTTCCACTTTTAGGTTGCCGGTTATTAGGGTAAATATAAGATATATAAACAAATAACTTTTAACAGCGAAAAGGGTTATTTTAATAATACATAAACAAAGTGACTTAATTTATCTAAAATTTATGTACAAGTTACTTAGTTTAATATAATATAAATGTAATATAATTTTATTACTTTATTACAATATCATTAAATGTTTAAAATGAATTATTAACTTTTAAAAATAAATAATTATCAGTTCAATATTAATATACATAGTTTTAATTAAAACACATATTATAAATAACAGTTTTTCTGTTATGAACCTTATATTATCCTTTGAACCCGAAATAAAAATATAAGCCTTCAAATTGAATATAAGATTATCTGTGTAAATAATTACCTATTGGCAACCGTTGTATGATTACTGACACTGGTGAAATCGTCATAGTATCGAAACAAACGACTCATAATGTCGCAATGCCTGCGATTCAATGTGACGTCATTCTTTCCTAATTCCTGACCTCCTGCACTGTTTTTCGGCCCTCTTTTATTCTTATCGTCCGTATCACTGCGAGAAGCAAAAGAAAACGAGTGGAGATGATAAAGAACAAGCAATGGAAGATGCCCAAAGATTACTTATCGCCAAAAAACACACCTCCACAATAAGAAGCTAGAGATATGTGCTCACAGTCCCTAGATGAAATGATGAAGAAGCACATTATTAGTTGTCGAGCAACAGATAATGACAAGTAGAACTGATAAAGAGACACATAATGGTCTATGGCCAGAACTACATCTATGTTTGGAACAGTCAAGCCACTAGAATAATAGCGGTCAGCGACTTCATGTCAGAATGAGAAATAGGTGGAAGGATATTAAATGACAAAACAACCCCAGATGTTATCGTAAACCACCAGGATTTCCTGAGTAATCTTTGCGAAATTCCACGTCCAAATGCGAGCAAATGCTAGTAAGTATGGAATTCTCAAGACAATCTAGGGAGGCCAACAGTGGATGTTTAACCAGCACCACCGGGCTTTTGTGTTTAGCAATTAATTTTCGGATTGCCTTAGATAGCCCGTGATCTTGTAAAATTGATTAAAATAGTTCAATAGATAACTAAAATGGCAAAGAATGATCATAATTGTTAAATGAGCTGTTAAAAAATTGGCGTGATAAGCAGTTCACTCCCTCTTGTCGAAGTCGATGATAATTCATCCCCACTGTCGATGACCAAGGTTAAATATACTAATGAGACTGCTATGGTACTGTAATCCCGAGCCTTTGATTTACCGACCTCATAGTGCAGGAGAGGACATTTCACCTATTGTTTTAAGCGTTTTAGGTTAAAAGAAGGAGGAATAAGCAAATGAGCATCTGTTAAGTGATCAGATGGTTTCATTGATTACTGGGAACTAGTGTCTCACTCATCACGAATTAAAAGTAGCTCAATAGATACCTGAGATTTAAAAACAGCTTATTAGTATTTTAGAAATGGAACTAAGAATTAGTATTTCAGTCTGCAAAAGTGCAATATTTTTTTAAAAGCCTTGATATGTGCTGTATCCCTTTAGGTTGCTAAATGTGATAATTTTTAGTAGAATCCAGAACGAGTCTACAACAGTCCAATGAAAAGCACATGTCATTTTCGGTTCAATAAACTCTTATTACTGTTCAACTGTCATACTTGAGTAGTCTATATAGTTGAATGCATTCCTGGCTGAAGCCGAATTTCCCTAATGAGTGGCCCGAAATTTGTCTTGAGAAGCGCTCCGATCGCCGCTGGTCTTGGCAATTTGCGTACGTCCGGTTCTAAGAGTTGCAGCTTATTGGATAGGGGACGAAGAGACTTGGTTTGCCTCTGCGAAAGTTTTGTGAACATTTTGCTACGTGCCATTCCATAAGTGGCTCATAACAACGGTTCCTAATCCCCTTAAATGAGCTTATCACTGGGAACGGCGTCACGACTTGGGGAAATTTGACGTTCAGTGCCTGATGGAATTCCAGCGTTAATCTACCCTCTCTGCCCGTCCCTTCCATAGCCTTGAGGAGCTTTTGAGGGTTGAAGGAGAATTACGTGGTGCCTTTTGGTGATAAGCGCATGCGCAATGAGAAGATTGTGTGTTCTTTTCGTTGTCACAAAGTCCTGTATTTTGTGCAAAATGGCAGAAACAAAGTTTAGTAGAGAAATAATGACTGAGTTTATTGAAGAATACAAGCAACATCCATGCTTATGGAAGATAAAACGTGAGGAGTACAGCAATAAATATACCGGACTTTAAAACAGAAGAATATGCTAATTACAAAAAACATTTTTACATCATTGCACTATAAAAAGTTTTTTTTAAGCAACAAATTAACTTTTTTATTATCAGTTTTATAAATAAATTTGGTCAACAATTGCGAGATGTTTACTAAACTTAATAGCATGCAAGGAAATAGCAAGTTTCAACTGATTTTTAGTCGTTGTTTTTTCTCATTAAATAACATTAATTTTCATAAAATTAAATTAATGATTTGGGCTAATAATTTTTATTATTATTATTTTTTTATTTTTATTCCTTAAGAACTCTGATAAAGTTAAATGTCACAAATGTGACTGATATTCAGCTATGCGGAAAAAACTGAAGAATCCTTGTGATTTTCGAATTACAATCTGCTGTTTGGAGGTGTACGTGATATTGGTCAAAGAGATCGTTTTCAATTCTCCAATGAGCTTTGGCATTAGCTTGCAGACCTTGATGTTAAAATCGTTCAATACTATAAAATATGAATATATATATACTTAGCATATTTAAGAAGATTTCATATTTCCCACTGAGCGCTAATGAATTTTGTGACAGAGTTAGTAATCAAGGGTTAAAATTCACAATTAAATATAAAACACTCCTACTCAAAATTGAACATTTCATCGTTCATTCTTAAATAATTTTGAGAGTCATCGGGATTTATTCTCCTGAAGATTTTACATGACATATCCATGTGGCCAAACGTTTCTTTGTTCAATAACCATTTCTTTACCCACATTTTTCTTTTCTCTGCAGTTCCTTCTTTCTACATTTCATTAATTAGTAATACCCTAGAAAAAACCTTGCGTTTTTTGACCGATAGAAAAGGCATCTCGTTTCTATACATTAAAATGCAAAATGCAGCTGTCCACCTCACGAGGTCTTGATATGTGCATGCGCAGTGAGGAGATACTGGAATGGTAGAAAGACTCCGTGTGGAGGCAAATTAATTAGTGTTCACATGCTACGCCAGCAAATAAGGTGGGTTGGGAATTAGCATTGGCGTGTTGTGAAGGAAAACGTGTACGTGTGGAGCGAGCTTTAGAGCCGATCGTACGTAAATTGCCAAGACCAGCGGCGATCGGAGCGCTTGTCAAGTTAAACTTCGGGCCACTCATTAGAGAAATTCGGCTTCAGCCAGGAATGCATTCAACTATATAGACTACTCAAGTATGACAGTTGAACAGTAATAAGAGTTTATTGAACCGAAAATGACATGTGCTTTTCATTGGACTGTTGTAGACTCGTTCTGGATTCTACTAAAAATTATCACATTTAGCAACCTAAAGGGATACAGCGCATATCAAGGCTTTTCAAAAAATATTGCACTTTTGCAGACTGAAATACTAATTCTTAGTTCCATTTCTAAAATACTAATAAGCTGTTTTTAAATCTCAGGTATCTATTGAGCTACTTTTAATTCGTGATGAGTGAGACACTAGTTACTTCAGGTCGTACCTCTACTACTGAATGAAACCATCTGATCACTTCACACAACCTCATTTGCTTATTCCTCCTTCTTTTAACCTAAAACGCTTAACAGTAGCTGAAATGTCCTCTCCTGCACTATGAAGTCGGTCAATTAAGGCTCGGGGTGGCAGTAGCATAGCAATTTCATTATATCTATTTAATCTTGCCCGTCAACAGTGGAGATGAATTATCATCGACTTCGACAAGCAGGAGTGAACTGTTTATCAACTAATTTTTTAACAGTTCATTTAACAATCATAATCGTTCTTTGCCTTTTTAGTTATCTATTGCACTATTTCAGTCAATTTCACAATATTACGGCTGTCTAAAGCAATCCGAAAACTACTAGCTAAACACAAAAGACGTTGGTGGTGTTTAAAAATCCACTGGTGCCTCCCTAGATTGTCTTGAGTCCATACTTACTAGCATTAGCTCGCATTTAGGCGTTGAGTTTAGCAAAGATTGCTGAAGAAGTGACAGCAAATCCTGGTGGTTTCCAATAATATCTGGGGTTTTTTTTATTTAATATATTTCCACCTATTTCTCATTCTAACACCAAGCCGCTGACCGCTATTGTTCCGGTGGCTTGACTGTTCCAAATATAGGTGCAGTTCTGGCCACAGAGCACTATGTTTCTCTTTATCAGGTTCTACTGTTATTATCTGCTGTTCGAAAAATAACCGATTAAGTTCTAATGTAAGTAGTGCAATATTACCATCTAATCCTTTATTCTGATTCGTTATCCTTTTTCTGTGAAACAGTATAAACGAGAAAGCATTGAAAATGGCAGAAATTAGTGTCTGTAGATATTCATTTGAAGAGGTCATTATTTTCTTTGTGTTCTATCATTAAAATATTATGTTGACATTAAAGAAATGCCCACCTTTGAGAAAGATTGTTAAATCACGTTGAACTGTGGAATCAACAAGCTAGCAGGGAGTGCATATGTATCATAAAAGTAAATTTGAACAAGAGTCATATATATATATACAATTGAATTGGTTAGTATAGAACAGTGGTGTTCAACCATTTTAGTACGGCGAGGTACTTTTTATCTCTTTTTCAAAACAACAAACGAGATAATAATTTCACTTTGCCACCCGTCAGTAGAAATCGAACTTTTTCGTTTGTAAATAGATTAAAATTCAAATTTTCTTTTGTGTTGGACAGGTGTGGATAAAACATTGCGATTCGCACTTTCGGAACTCCCAAATGCTATAATTGCGCCTTCTAACAGTGAAAAAAGTTTAAAATTCAAAATTCCAAAGGAGTATTGCAAACGATATAGTTATACTAGAAATTTTAAAATTTGGTTGTGAAATGTGAAAAAAATGGGCAACAATGAGTTTATCTCTTACACCCTGGTGGTGAGAAAACATGTTTTTTTTTCTGACCAAAAAAAAATACATTTTCTCCTTTTCAAGACCAACGGTGCCCCCTTTATTACCGAGGGTAGGGTGAGGGTTAGCGAAGATAAATCTCAATGCAGACATAGTGGGAACTCGAACTTGTGTACTGTAGATTGCGAGTCTGGCGAGCTACCGGTTGAGCCCGTCGCTCTGTGCCTTGGAAGAATATTAAAACTTTTATGTAACCAAAGTCCAAGTAATAATTTTGCTACAAGAATATTAAAATTTTTTATGTAATCAAAGTCCAAGTAATAATTTTGCTACGAGAATATTAAAACTTCTATGTAATCAAAGTCCAAGTAATAATTTTACTACAAAAATCTTAAAGCTTTTATGTAATCAAAGTCCAAGTAATAATATCCTGTTTTCGTTTTAAATAATAATATTAAAACTTTTATTTAACGAAAGTCCAAAGTAATAATTCTGTTATCAAACAGAAATTTAAAACCAAAACTGAATAAATTTCTTATCATATAAGAATATTAAAATTTTTATTTAATCACAGTTCAAGTAATAATTTTGCTACAAGAATATTAAAACTTCTGTCTAATCAAAGTCCAAGTAATAATTTTGCTACAAGAATATTAAAACTTTTATGTAATCAAAGTCCAGAGTAATAATTCTATTATCAAACCGAAATTTAAAACCAAAGGTGAATAAATTTCTTATCATAAAAGAATATTAAAATTTTTATCTAATCAAAGTCCAAGTAATAATTTTGCTATCAAACCGAAATTTTTATCCAAAACCAAAGTTCAAGATTCAGTTTTGGTTTAAACTTCGGTTCTGTTTAGCATTTAAGAAGGGTCTCAAGTGATTCCAAGTCACTTTGATTTTTCCCTCCTGAGGAGTAAGTAGTTTATATTTCTTTCTCACGTGTAGTTATTTTTGTATGTTTTTTCAAAGTTGCTTAGTTGAATCGCTGGTCGCCCAATGGCGCGGGGGGTCCCCGATTTTTCTAAGTCCATCATTCATTATAGAATTTAGAAAAGAATGTCTCGTAAAATAATCTTAATGATCAGAATTTTTAGGATCTTGAACAACATTTGAATGGATTAATCGAAAATTTTCTCTTAGAAATATTTCATCACATTCAATTAGAAATGGGAACATACATATTTTTTAAAACGTGCAAATAAACTGAATTTGAAAAATATTTCAAATTTTTGAAATGATTGTATTCAAAATAGTTTTTCTTCTTCATTTTTTGAAATGACTGTATTTAAAATGGCTTTTTTAGCCAACAACTAAAAGTTTTCCCTCTAGTGGTTATAAAGTCACTTTTCGTTCTGAGACAATTACACACTATACGTGATATAATTCGTTTGGTGGTCTATTTAATTTAAATCGTATTTCGATGTCAGCAGTTGCTAATAATTCATATAGACGTGATTCGTATTTGCTGACATCGAAGTGGAATATCGGATACAGTTTCAAAATATCTTGGTAACTGACTTGTGTAACTGAGTCGATATACATATTTTTTGCCGCTAGTAAGCTGTTGTAAACTCGCTCATAATCTAAACTGTTGGGTTCAAAGTTGCGCTCGAATTCTTGTTCGGGAAACTGTTTGCTATTCACTCTGATCAGAATCCGTTCTAGTAACATGTGATCAAACACCATATTATTTCTGGTTTGATTATTTAATTGGTTAGACTTTTGTAAGACGACATAAAGATGGACGGGTTTATTTTGAGTTGTAGTAACCTGCCAACTGACATGAGAGTCATTTCGAGTATCAGATTTGTACAGTTTGCACGATTCCCAAAAGATTTCATGTGAATCGCCACTTGCTAACTGAGATTCTAGTTTTGCAAGTACTTGTAGTGATGGTTTCATTTTTCGGATAAACCAAGATAAGTGAGATATTTCAAATTTATACAACGTTGCCCCAACTCTCTGAACAATGTCTTTGTCGTCACTTTTTTTCGGTGTTATGGTATGTTTTACACACGAAACACTTTATCTACGTTTTGGCAGAATCCAAACAGCCGATTCAGTGGTAAGAATAAACTTACATTTTGACTATTTTTTGTAATCTCATATCTGTCCGAAAATCCTTGATTGAATTCAGGATTTTTCTTCAACGCTTGTGAAAAATCCTTTATCTTACTATTCGTGTCCAGTTTATCTTCGCCTCCGTCGTACAAATAATTATTCATTTTCGAACTGTCTGCGGTATCTTTGAACCACATCATACTTGTGGTAGCATTGTGTGAAAAGTCTTCGGTAAAATCAATTAAACTGTGAATCGTAGTTGTCACTCCTGACAATTCTATATGTTCCAATTCTCTGTTTTCGATATAATATTGAGCTCTCTTGAAAATGTTGTACACGTTATTGACCATCGTAAAAATATCATTGCCGCCGATATCAGACCCATCTGATTTCAGTATTTTGCCTCTGACGTGTATATAACTGTTGTGCAGATGTAGAAAAACCTCCATATCTTTGGTAAATATTTCGTATTTTTCCAGATTTTTAACATTAGCATTGGTTTTTCGGTGTTCCAAGTATTCGTATTTTGTCCTGGAATTATCGTCTATTGAGTCTTCGAACAAATTCTAGTAAGTAGCTTCGACGTTCATCCTATACTTAATTTTTGACTTTATGATTTTTAGGCCATTTCCGTAAATTAACCGATTAAGAAAATTTCTGCTTTTAGAGTATATTTTCTCGTTTTTTCGAACGATAGGCGACGGATTTGTATAAAATATTTTAATTCGCTTTCTCAGTATCTTCATCTTTATTTGGGTCTGATGTGTAACATTTTTGATTGATTTGCGACATATAGGACAGAGAAGAGTCCTAGAAGCTACTTCTAGCTTAATACAGGCCTTCTCATACAAGGACATGCCCTACTAAGACCGAAGTCACTGCTGACCACTCACTGCCTTAGTTAGAGCTAACACAACACACAAAGTTTGCCTTCCTGGAACAGTCGCTAGTTGCCTAACCACTATGCCAGTTAAGGCTACATATAAGTCACGTTTTCCTTGTTTAAGTCAATTACTTTATTGTTCTGATCTGTTACTTTCATTCTAACATTGTAAATGTAATCAGTTTTATTCAGCGGTAAATACATGGGGAAGAATGGATGTGTGTCGATTAAACAATCGCGATTTAACCAGGCGGTGTTTGAGGCACGATACTGTACAACATGTCGCTCTTCTGGTTACTGAGATAGGAAGATTCAACAGTAGAACAATGAATTAGAA
This sequence comes from Ryuthela nishihirai, assembly GCA_038380435.1. Classification (NCBI taxonomy): domain Eukaryota; kingdom Metazoa; phylum Arthropoda; class Arachnida; order Araneae; family Heptathelidae; genus Ryuthela; species Ryuthela nishihirai. The sequence goes on along the minus strand of JAWZYU010000013.1, from coordinate 67,860,555 downwards.
TGCGATCGACCCCTCTCGTTATGTTGGGTGGGAACTTTCCTTCGTTTTTTGCTGCATCGATAATTTTCGATTCGAAACCTGGTATTTCTCGCAAATTTCCTTCAGAAAAATCTATTTTATATCATCTTGCCAAACGAATAACAAATCTTAATGTATGGAGGTTTCTTTCTAGTATTTTAGGGCTAGGATCCCCAAAGAATTTTTCAAAACATCATTAAATCTGTCTATATCGTACATTCCATTCGGGAAAATTATTTTATTCCATTGCCTTCCATTGAAGTATTTCAGACTGTTATTGTTATATTTATCACTGATGTTGTACCAGGAATACCACATATTGCTACCGATCAGTGCTATCTCGTATTCACCATTGAATGTGATTGGCGTTTCATAATTAATTTCCAAATCTTCGGGGTTGTATGCCGTAATAGTAGAGGAATTGGTAGTTATGAGTACCATCTTTATTAATATATTGTAGTACTATGTAGTACTTATATGTTAGTTGTTACCAACAATTCATTCCTATCGTTAGGAGTTTGTTCAAACTGATACAATACATCACATGGGCTTATGTTATTATTCCTTCGTTTAATGTAATAGATGCAATAGTAACCGCATTTTACAGAGTAATTTGTTTGAATTTGCGAAGAGTTATACACGATCGGCTTTGAAGATGTAAGTAAATAGTGTTTTTTTTCTTCTGGTGGCGATAAACCGAATGGATCAAAGTACTCGATGTATGGTAAATTCGCATCATTGAAATAAGCTGTTGAATAATAGTTCCTGAAAAAAATACAACCATGGGAAACGTCAAAGTTCATTATACCATTTTCGTTGTTGAATATTTTTGTTGGCAAAGAATCGATAAAGTATACACCACGGGATCCTTTTTCGTTTTTCATTATATTTTCGATATCTAAGTTACTTAATGGCTCTTTTTTTAACCCCTGAGATATTTTTTTCCTGGAATATACAAACCCTTTCCCTTTCTTTTATTTTTAGATAAGCCAGCTGCTCTTTGCTTTCCAGGAACGTATAACCCCTTTCCTAGAATTTTTTGTGCAAACTTAGTACCAGCATATCCTGCAGCTCCAACTGAAGCAGCTTTTCCCAATGCTACGAGTGCAGGTATTAAGAACGGTAGAAATCCACCTAGCTGTGTTTTAATGAAACGAAGTCGAACTGGCTTTTCAGATTTTTTCAATTAAAGATTTTTCTCTTTGTGAGTTTCAAAATATCGTTACCTTTCTTCTGTGGATGAATACTTAAAGTTATAGAATTCTTATTTACAAATGCAATCTTCAATTTTTGTTTTTGTCCAGACGTTAAACGAGTTAGATAAGTGTGATACATTATACTTTATTTTATAAGTGTCACGCACTTATATTTTATATGTAAAAATTAAGCATGTATTGTGTAAAGTGTAAAACGAAAACTTTAACGGATAACGTTGAATATGTCACATCAAAGAATAAAAGAGTAATGATGAGAAGTAGATGCCGAACGTGTGGAAAAATGAAGTAAAATTTGTGAAACAGAAAGGAAAATTTGTAAAAGGTGGAGATACAGTAAGCTGGATTCAAGAAAAGTTTAATCCACCCGAAATGCACATTCCAGGTTACCAGTATTGTGGAAACTGCCTGCAAAAAGCACGACATTGCTTACAGCAAATCTACAGAAACTAAAAAGAGACACGAAGCCGACCAAGAATTATTAAACGATTTGGTTGAAATTCAGAATACAATTTAGGAGAAAGGATTTCAAGAACGATAATCAAACCTATCATTAAAACAAAGAAAGAGTTCGGTTTAGGACACAAGAAATAAGATGCTTTCTTCCGTTTACTATGACCCATTAAAGGGATTTTCCGGTATAAAAGATCTAATGCACAAAACTGGATTGACGGAAAAAGAAGTAAAAAGATTTCTCCAACAACAAGACGTGTACATGTTACACAAACCCGTTTATAAAAAATTCCGAACCAGACGGGTTTATGTCTCGAATGTAGACGACCAGTAGCAGAGTGATTTAATAGATATGCAAAAATTTAAATTTCATCATAACCATACGAATTATATTTTAACGTGATTGACATTTTCAGCAAAATTCGCCTGAGAAATACCTATTAAAAAGAAAACGGATAATGAGATTACCAAAGCATTTGTCGAAAATTTAATATATCATTAATTCCTATCTAACACAAAAATATTTTTTATTTTTCTGTATAAACAAAAAGGTTCGATGTCTACGGACGGACAAGACAACAAAACGAAATTAAATCTTTTTTTTTAAAGAAAAGAAAGCCGTAAAATTTCTTTTCCTTTTTTAGCCGTTTTCTAAAGTGCTTCCAATCATGAACACTGATATCTCTATCAAATACTACACTACCTTTTCATTAATCCATAAGTATTCTTGTAATACCATTCAGGTATGCAAGCTAGACAATCCGACCGACGACAAAACATGGCGTCCAATTTTGAGATGGCCAACCTCTACTATATAGGGCCTCTAGTTTGAACCACCCATATGTAATTTATGCAGACTTCGAATGCTTTTCGAAATGTAGAAGAATTCAGAATAATCCATGTAGGGTGCGAACAAAGTATTAAGAACCGTCAGGATTTGCATATATTATAGTTGGACCGGAAGGTAAACTGATCAAAATCAGAATGTACAGAGGGAAAAATGTAACAGAACAATTTTGAATGAAATGATCGAAGCCGAAAATTTGATCAATGATTTGAAGAAAAGAACTGTTAATATGACTGATTTTGACTGGCAGATTTTTACTGGAGCAAAATATTGTAATATCTGTGAGAAAATTGTAGGAACTAATAGAGTAAGGGACCACGATCACTTAACTGGAAAATACAGAGGTGCTGTTCACAACAAATGTAATCTTCAATACAAATTCTCACTTGAAATACCAGTGTTGTTTCATAATCTCAAAGGATATGATGGTCACTTTATAGTAAAAGATTTGTGGAAATTTAAAGATAAGAAGAAAATTTTTTGTATTCCACAAACTACAGAAAAATTTATATGCATTAAATTCGGTCAAATTAAATTTATTGATTCATTCATGTTCCTCAGTTCTTCACTGGATTCACTGTCGAAAAATGTGGAAAATTTCTACATCATAAGTCAATACTGCAGACCACATAATATGAATGACTCACAGAAATAAGTTTTGAAAAGCAAAGGAAGTTTCCATGTCAGTACTTGCAACAGAGTGCTCAGTTTTTGCAAACGTCACTTCCATCCAAAGAGAAATTTCAAAACAATGAACAAATCGAAAGAGCTCAAATTTTGTGGAAAGTTTTTTCTATTGCTACCTTCAGGGAATATCACGATCTGTACATGATCACAGATGTATTGCTGCTAGTAGAAATATTTGAAAATTACATAAATTCGTGTATGAATAATTACCAACTCGATCCTTGTCATTATTTTAGCTCTCCTGGCTTATCTTACGGTGCCTGTTTAAAAATGACAGAATTTGAGCTGGAACTTATAAACGGTGATATGAATTTTTTCATAGAAAGAGCTCTGCGAGGAGGAATATCTTTAGTGTCTAAGAGGTTTGCACAGGCCAACAATCCTTTAATAGATCCATATGAGAGAAGTAAACCACAAAACTATATCATGTACTTTGATGCAAACATTTTATATGGCTGGGCAATGTCTCAACCTCTTCCAACTGGTAATTTCAAATGGGTAACTGATATTGACCTGTTTAATATTCCAGACGACAGCAAAAAGGGTTATTTCTTCGAAGTTGATATAGAATATCTGGCACATCTACACGATTTACACAATGATATCCTTTTGGCTCCTGAAAAATTGAAACTCTCTGATAGTAATGTGTCATTCTTGATTACAAATCTGTTCGACAGACAAAATTATGTCGTTCACTATAGGTTACTTAAACTCTATGTGGAACTGGGATTCAGGGTGAAACAGGTGTATACAATTTTGGAATTTGATCAAAAACCATGGCTGAAACCTTACATAGATTTTAATACAACAAAACGAATTAATGACATAAATAATCTCGAAAAAGATTTTTCAAACTGATGAACAATGCTATATATGGCAAATGTTTAGAAAATAACAGAAAGAAAATAAAATGCCACATTGTGAATACTGAAGAAAAACTTCAAAATCAATTGCAAATCCTAGGTACGTTTCTTGTGTTAAACTTGCAGAAAATTTCGTAATTCTCCATATGAAAAAGAAAAATATTATATTAGATAAACCATATTATATTGGTGTAACGATTTTGCAGTTAAGTAAATTACACATGTATAATTTCTTCTACAATTTTCTGAAACCAAAATTTAATGCTGAATTGTTATTTACCGATACTGATTCCTTCTGTGTCGATATCCAGACAGTTGACATATACCAGAAATTTACCTCAGACTACTTTGATTTCTCAAATTACCCCACAAACCATCCATTATACAATGAATCAAATAAAATGGTTCCACGAAAATATAAAGACGAATTAAAAGGTCTAATCAAAAAGGTTGTTGCGTTAAGTCCAAAATTGCATTCTATATATTCTCCAATTCCTAAAAAAGCGACCAATGGAGTTACAAATGAATTTAGTCACGAAGAATATCGGGAATGTCTATTTTATGGAAAAAACGTATACACGCAACAAACGGAATTTCGATCGGAATAACATGATATACATGTATACCAAATTAAAAGAATTGCTTTATCCGAAGAATACACAAAACTACATATCAATGGAATTCAAACTTCTGCTTTTGGAAATTACAGAATCTCAGATGTGTATGGTAAAGCAAGCAATACCATTTACAAAACTTTGAACTGAAAACAAATGCAAAAAAAATTAAGTATTAATGAAACATTTTGAAAAGTGTACCAATTTGTAATTCTTTAGAAATGCTAATAATCAGTGTTTATTATCTCTCTCAGTTAGAAGGGGAGCCATAGGGATTCAAATTTAAATGGTCTCGAGTCAATTTCTGTGAAATAGTATGGTGTGAAATCGTAAGGTCTGAAAACCCTTTGTAATAAAATTAAAAATAATAAACTTTGTACAAGCGACAAAGGATTAAATATCCCAGCAGTTTATCTAGCTAAAGTCAAATATACTTTTTTTTTATTGGTCAAGACTAATTATTTTTTCGTCAGATTAGAGAACTTGATAAATCATAACTATGAATGTTAAAACCAAGCTTCTAGCTCGATTATAACAAAAGTTATTCTTTTGAGTCTTTATTGATTTTTTATTGTTCTTTTGAGTATATCGAGACTGATTTCCGTTTAGCACGATAACATAAAACTTTTCTCTCTCTTTAGAAAAACTTCATACATTCTCAAAATTATTCTAACCTACATCACTTTTCACTTCAAATTCTTTCTAACTATTTAAAAAATTTACCCAAATCACTTTTTTACTTCAAAAATTTTTTTTTCATCTAGTGCTCTTTCTTCATACATTCACAGATATTCAAAGTCTATCTTTTCATCGACAAGCACAAAAGGAACAGTGTAAGCAACATTTCTACATAGCAGGAAGTCGCGTGTTTTTTTATATCACTGTGACGGAGTGTCTTGTCACTTCCTCGGAGTCGGCATGTGTGGCTCTCGAATGGGAAAAGGAGAAATGACGAAATTGTGTGTACGCTTCAAGGACGCTGCTGATATTATTAAGCATAAATTAATATGCTCAGTTCTCTGAAATGTGTGCGACTTCTCCTTCTTGAGTGTTAGGAGGCGAATTTTAGGAAATATTCTACTGAATGGCACAGTAAATGGAGATGTGCATAGATTCGCAAGAATCTGAACGTAATTTTGCAACTCGAACCTCAGATTGCATTTCAGAGGAAAGAGTGGTGTCTGTGGCGGAAATGATAAAGGTGAAGGGGAAGTACATTGAGGAAGATATAAGAGAGGTTGCATACGAGGGTCATTCGGGATTGGCATAAGGACAGAGGTTTGCATCTATCCGCAAACTGTTGGTTGCTAACCTTAGCGAATTGAAAAGATCTATTGAATTCAATCCACAAACAATAGTTGACTTGAAGAAAGTAATTGAGGATTTACCGTATTTCTTCGATTCTAAGACGCACTTTTTATCCCACATAAACGTCTCTAAAAATGGGGTGTGTCTTAGAATCGATGGCGTCTTAGAATCGCAGAAAAAGACGGCTCAGAAGAATTAGACTCTGATATTGATTCAGAAGGAAGTGATGAATAGCATACTTACTGATAAATAAGTACTATTGTTGATAGTAAATTATATTCTATTATTATAAAAATATTTGTTAGATATATTTTTCCAATTTATTTTTTTTTCTTCTTAGAATCAAAGCTTTTTGTCTGCTGGTGGTGCTGAAATTAAGGTGCGTCTTAGAATCGATGGCGTCTTAGAATCGAAGAAATACGGTATAATCTGAGCTCTTATAAATAAAAAAAGAAAATCTGGGATTAAAAATGAAAATAGAAATTTGCAAAGTATTACTGTAGATTTTAAAACTCAAGTAAATGATTTAGAACGATATTCCAGAAATATGAATTTGGAAATTATAGGAGTTCCAGACGATGAGAGAGAAAATTTGGATGAAATTTCTGTCTCTGTATAATAGTTTGGTTCTTTCTAGGGTTAATTATGGAAGTGAAACTTGGACTCTTTGTAAAGAAGATAACAGTAAACTAAATGCTTTTGATTCTAGACGCTTACGCAGTATCTTGGGCATTAGGTGGTTCAGCTTTGTAATTAATGATGAGGTTAGGCAAAGGAGTCGGCAACCTCCTTTAAGCAGCATATTGTGCAGAGAGAGACTCCATTGGTTTGGCTATGTTGCCCGTATGGATAATTATAGATTGGTGAATAGGGTTATGAACAGTGTGCCTAAAGGCCTCAGAAAGAAGGGGAGACCTAGGATGCGGTGGGCAGACAATGTCAAACAGGACCTTGTTAAAATTGGTGTGCAGTGTCCAGATGCAGAAGATGTAGCTCAGGACAGACTTGCTTGGAGAACTAAATTGCACGGTCTGATTGGACCTCCGTATCCCATGAATGCTTGAGGATGATGATGACGATGAAGAAAAAAAATGTCCAGATTCACAATTCTAAAGGATATTTAATACATTTAAAAAAAGGAGTATCGTAGAGGTCAGTCTTAGGGTCTATCCTATTTCCCATTTCCTTCAATAATTTTTCCTCATTGGAATTTCGTGGTAATGTGGTCTTTTATGCAGATGATGTAACAATTTCATGTAAGAGCTAGAATACTGAAAACTTATGCATAAATATGTCATGATATGACTATTGTTAAAACTGGTTTGATAATAATTTGCTGTCATTATATGTTGAAAAAGCAAAAATTATATATTTGCTTTAAATAACAACAAATAAAAGTTTACGTTCGAATTGTATTTTCATTCAAATGTTTCTAATAATGCAGACATTTGTAAATGTAATAAAATTGGAGAAGTTAATGCTATTTAATATCTTGCAATACATTTTGAATCTTTCTTACTACCTAGGAGATGAAGCTAGAGTTTTCGGAGGCAACATTTTATTATAGTTAAGGCCTTTTTCATCGCAGTTATACATTCGCTCATCTGACAATTCTTCGTTGTCGATAAGACGACGAAATGTTGCTTTGAATTTCAGAAATTCTTCCGAATTTGGCGATAATGTTTCACCACAGACACTGAACTGTCTCACCCAGTACCGTTTTTTACAGCGATCAAGCCGACCTGCAAAAGCTGTGAAATTAGTCTCTCCTTCATTAAATTCCTTTTGGAACATTAAAGATTTCTCATGCAGGATAGGTCCTGTGATAGGCAGGACCTTAACTGTTTGCTGTGTAAAACCATAAAAACAAAGCTCTACTAATTTTTTCATATTTACTATTTTTACATCGTTTTTCTGCCATTCAGTCCGTTACTTGAAGCCCTAGACGAGCACCACTTTTCTAACTCACTTCTTTTCCTCTTCTAGTCGCAAACCGTAATTCGCCCCGCACCTAATTCGGATGCAGTTTTTTGCATGGACATTCCTTTGTCCAGTCTCTTTAAGGCCTCAAGTTTTGTTCAATTGAAAGAATCACTTTCTTTCTCTTTTCAATTGCCATGCTTAACATCAAAATGTTATTAAGAGGTAAAATTCAATTAAATAAAAAAATCACAGAACTGTATTTATATAACAAATGTACACAATTCACTAGCACAGATGAACAACGAAGTTCCGTGGACAACCCCACATAGCAGTTACACAGCGGCAGAGTGGGTCATGAGACTACGCGCACGCAGGTGTCAGATAAATCGGAATGTCGGATAACCGAAGATTGGGTAATTGAGACTCTACTGTATACTGAATGTGACTTAGTTCACTAGTAGAGCAGCAGAACTTGTATGTTTAATGTGATTATATGTTTATCATGAAGAAATGTTAAATAATGTTCTGTGTTTGATTGATATTTGTGCTGTTCACTGTATGATGAAGTTCCTCATAAATAGTGTGTAGTGCTGTAATACTAGATTTGATCTGATTAAATTTGATTTCATTTGATATAATCTCTAGGTGCATGAATTTAAGAAAGCTGTCATCTTTAAGAAATTTGATCAGTTCTTCAGTTTATAATAATAATAAGGTTAGAAGCAGCAAATATTTTTAATACTCTTATTAACCCAGGAGCATTTAAGTTCATGTAGATTAATATACAAATCATTTAAGTACATGATTTTGGCAACATTGACACTCAAATTTAAAAAAAGAAAAAAAAAATACAAAACAATAAAGAATTTATAAAAACCAATTCAAGCTTTTTTTACTTTAACACTGAAAACAGTCTGTCAGCATTACTAACACTCATTAGATAGTAACACTAATTAGACCTCATACTGCCATTCTGGTTGTTCTCATTGTGGGAGGAACACGTACTGTACGTTGAAGAGTGAATTTTGACGTTTAAATGGCACAAAGGCAGCGTCGCGAATGTGTTAATGTTCCAGAAAAGTTTTGTTATGTGTGTGGAAATTATATTTTAAAATCCCAGGGTCGTTCTTTGACAAAGATTATGAAGAAAGCCCATAACTTGTATTTTGGATGTCATGTTGGAAATCAGGACAAAATATGGACTCCACATGTGTGTGCATTTCGTGCTTTGTTGACTTGAGTGAATGGTTGAAAGGTAAGATAAAATCCATGCCCTTTACAGTTCCAATGGTTTGGTGTGAGCCAACTAGTCACTTGCATGATTGCTATTTTTGTTTAACTAAAGTGTCGGGCTTTTCAAAAAGGAACAAGAGTAAAATTCAATATTCAAATGTGCCTTCAGCCATAAGGTCAGTTGCGCATGGAGAAGATCTTCCTATACCAATACCTCCAACCAACTTGGAGGAGTTGGATTCACATTAATAGGGGGAAAGTGGGGGTTCTGGAACAGAGGCGGAGCTATGTTAATCCTATGGGCTCCGCCTCCCGTGTGTTTCAAGCTGGAGGCGGAGCACATTGGTCAGAATTCTCACTGTTTTTAAGACTGAAGTCAGACAATGGTGAATAAAATACCTCCCTCCAGTAATGTATTAATCTGAAATTATTCAGTTGCAGATAATCCACTCGTAATTTCCACCGACATCCAGCTTGGTTTCCACAAATCTTTTCGAGTCCACCATTTAGAAACCTGACATCACACAAACTCCCACGATTTTACCGTTAGTCCGCCATCTTGGTTTCTAATCTCATCCGAAATTACTAAGTCCAGACTCCGCATTATCCAGTAAAATTGGCGGTAATAATATATAACAGTTGTCATTGGATAACAACTCGGTCATAATTTCCAGAGAAAACTATCTTAGTTTCTACCCTCATCCGAATTTTTTCTAAGTCCAGAGCCGCCATTTTGAATCCTGACGTCACACGGGCCGTATGACTCATCTCGTAGTTAACATCTCTCATGGTCTCAGAATTCTCCATCCTAATTATGGAGCCATCTAGTGTTTAACGACAGTACCCATATTTGAAAAAAAAAAAAAAAAACTCTTTCCCAGGCGGGAAACACATCCTTAGATGTGTCTGAAGTGGGGATAAGCGTTCTTTATTAAACAATCTCGGTTGGTTCTATTTCCTTCACGAGTTTTATATTGATGTATTTTTATTAATATTTTTTTTTATTTTTATTAACGTATGTTTTTTTTTTATTTTTATAACCATCGTATTTTTATTTCTTTTTTTTTAATTCGTGATTATCCTCGTAAATCAACCCCACATATATTTCTATACTTTAATGTGGTAGTTGTATATTTCATGTATTTATTCCTTATTAATTAAATATTTATCCATAACTGATACCCCCTTTATTAATATGCAAACCTCTTTAAACACTTATCAAAAGTTCCATCCCCATCGCACGGCTAATCTCGTAATTTCCACCCTCAAAATATTCAAGTCCAACCAAACTTTCGGTGGCAACCCTTCTCAGAACGGCTGATGCAATCCTCCAAATAATTACAAAGTCCCATATTCTTATAATTCTAAGTCCTGCAACGTGCATTTCGCAACAAACGTTCGGTACCTCACACCTACAGGGGACCACGTTTTACTCTCGGATGGTTTTACAAACTTAAAGGCCATACGTATTTAAAAAAAATGTAATATTCGAAACGGAGGAATCACACATCTCTGTATAATAATTCGTATTTTTAAATATCTACATATTTTAATATTGCATACTCATGCCAGTGGTCTTATCGGTTCATTGCTAAAGGGTGAGTGGAGATTGAACTCGGATGCACGCTATTTGCTACTGATTAATTATTTCCTTCATTTAATGCAAGAGTTTGAGTAAATAGTCCTTTGAACCAAATGGTGGCACTATCGTTTCTTTTTTTTTTATTATTTCCTCCTGAAAATCATTAACTTTCATATTAAACTATTTCAAAAAAAAAACATCGTAAACGTTTTTTTAAACATAGTCCTGTGTAAAGTGTGGGGGGGAGTCCTTACTCTGAAAAATAATTATCAGCGTATATGGATATACTTTTCCCATTCTGCATCAACAGACGAAGCAATAAATTTATATCTTTCTCTCACATTTTTATTCTCAAGCACGTTTCATAGGAAGACATCACAGTAATCATTGCTTGAAAAAATAAGTGTTTTCAAAAAAGTCCCCATATATCGAGCCCATATTCTGCCGGTGGCTGATGTTTTCCCTATCATTCTGCATTTTCACAGAACCACATTATTTCAACAATCTGAGAATAGTCAATGAAACGTGGTCCCTCATGATAAGTGAGATAAGCAGTAAAAAAAGTCCTCCTTCAGAGCAAGGAGCGTAATACCCTATTCGGAAATTAAAACATTTATTACTGTCTATGAAACGTGGTAAAACTGGGAGGAGGTTAAAAATATATTGGGTGGACTCTTTTCACAGAGTGGGGAAGTATTTCCAAATAAATAACGCTGATAATTATTACAGAGCAAACAGTGTAAAACCTGTGGTATAAATTCTCAGATTATTGGCAACCGTCAATAAAACGTGGTCCGCAAGAGGGGGTATGTGATGTAGATAAAAAATTACTCCTAATGAAATATACCACTAATAATTATACAGAGGGAATAAGTGAACTTGAAAAAAAATGTTTATTTTATGTTGCGCAAATGGTAGGACTATTCTCAGATTGTTGAAATAATGTGGTTCTGTGAAAATTCAGAATGATAGGGAAAACATCAGCCACCGGCAGAATATGGCTCGATATATGGGACTTTTTTGAAAACACTTATTTTTTCAAGCAATGATTACTGTGATGTCTTCCTATGAAACGTGCTTGAGAATAAAAATGTGAGAGAAAGATATAAATTTATTGCTTCGTCTGTCGATGCAGAATGGGAAAAGTATATCCATATACGCTGATAATTATTATTCAGAGTAAGGACTCCCCCCCACTTTACACAGGACTATGTTAAAAAAAACGTTTACTACGTTTTTTTTTGAAATGGTTTAGTATGAAAGTTAATGATTTTCAGGAGGAAATAAAAAAAAAAACGATAGTGCCACCATTTGGTTCAAAGGACTATTTACTCAAACTCTTGCATTAAATGAAGGAAATAATTAATCAGTAGCAAATAACGTTCATCCGAGTTCAATCTCCACTCACCCTTTAGCAATGAACCGATAAGACCACTGGCATGAGTATGCAAGATTAAAATATGCAGATATTTAAAAAATACGAATTATTATACAGAGATGTGTGAATCCTCCGTTTGGAATAATATATATTTTTTTAAATACGTAGGGCCTTTAAGTTTGTAAAACCATCCGAGAGTAAAACGTGGTCCCCTGTAGGTGTGAGTTACCGAACGTTTGTTGCGAACTGCACGTTTCAGGACTTAGAATTATATGAATATGGGACTTTGTAATTATTTCGAGGATTGCATCAGCCGTTCTGAGAAGGGTTGCCACCGAAAGTTTGGTTGGACTTAAATATTTTGAGGGTGGAAATTACGAGGTTAGCCGTGCGATGGGAATGGAACTTTTTATAAGTGTTTAATAAAGAGGTTTGCATATTAATAAAGGAGTATCAGTTATGGATAAATATTTAATTAATATGGAATAAATACATGAAATATACAACTACCACATTAAAGTATAGAAATATATGTGCGGTTGATTTACGAGGATAATCAGGACTTAAAAAAAAAGAAATAAAAATACGCTGGTTATAAAAATAAAAAAAAAAACATACGTTAATAAAAATAAAAAAAATGTTAATAAAAGTACATCAATATAAAACTCGTGAAGTAAATAGAACCAACCGTGATTGTTTAATAAAGAACGCTTATCCCCACTTCAGACACATCTAAGGATGTGTTTCCCGCCTGGGAAAGAGTTTTTTTTTTTCAAATATGGGTACGGTCGTTAAACACTAGATGGCTCCATAATAAGGATGGAGAATTCTGAGACCATGAGAGATGTTAACTACGAGATGAGTCACACGGCCCGTGTGACGTCAGGATTCAAAATGGCGGCTCTGGACTTAGAAAAAATTCGGATGAGGGTAGAAACTAAGATAGTTTTCTCTGGAAATTATGACCGAGTTGTTATCCAATACTATCTGTTATATATTATTACCTCCAATTTAACTGGATAATGCGGAGTCTGGACTTAGTAATTTCGGATGAGGTTAGAAACCAAGATGGCAGACTAACGGTAAAATCGTGGGAGTTTGTGGTGATGTCAGGTTTCTAAATGGTGGACTCGAAAAGATTTGTGGAAACCAAGATGGATGTCGGTAGAAATTACGAGTCAATTATCTGCAACTGAATAATTTCAGATTAATACATTACTGGAGGGAGGTATTTTATTCACCATTGTCTGACTTCAGTCTTAAAAACAGTGAGAATTCTGACCAATGTGCTCCGCCTCCAGCTCGAAACACACGGAAGGCGGAGCCCATAGGATAAACATAGCTTCGCCTCTCTTCCAGAACCCCCACTTTCCCCCTACTCACATTCATCAGAGGAAGACTTTGAGGCACTTACAGATCGTGATCCTACATACACGGCTAAAGAATTAGACGAGCCTCATCTGATTCAGCGAAATGAACTAAATGACCTTGTTCGCGACCTAGGACTTTCCAAACAATAAGCTAAGGAATGGCGTCTATCTGTAGATTCGTCAAAATTCAACTTAAAAGCTATTCTTTTGCATAAAGGAAACCAAAAACCTTCCATTCCAGTGACAAACGCTGTGGGAATGAAGGAACTTATGAAGCACGGAAAAAACACTCACTGCTATGAAATATGACCAGTTTAAGCGGACAATATGTGGTGACCTAAAAGTCATATCTCTCCTGTTCGGGCTTAAAGGAGGCTTCAAAAATTTTGCTGTTTTCTGTGTTTGTGGGATAGTAGGGCTAGAAAGGAACCCTGCAAAACAAAAGACTAGCCCAAAAGGAATGTTCTTATTCCTGGAAAGAGTAATTTGAGGTATAAGCCTCTAGTTGACCCCAATGATGTTCTCTTCCAACCACCACTACAAGTCAAACTGGGGTTTATAAAAAACTTTGTAATGGTTAATAATGCTATATAAATCTTAAATATATGGACAAAACTGTTAAAAGGTTTTTGCACTTGAAGGAAAATTTTCCAAAATTAAATGATGCCAAACTCAAAAAGGGAATCTTTGTTGATCCTCAGATCAAGAAGCTACTGAATGATAGTGTCTTCGAAGAAAAAATGAATTTGAAAGAGAGCGCTGCGTGGAAATCCTTCACGTCTGTGGTTCAGGGTTTTCTGGGGAATCACAAAACGGAAAACTACTATCAGCTCATTCAAGATCTTCTCAAAAACTATGAAAATCTTGGCTGCCGAATGTTTTTAAAGATCCATTTCTTGCACTCGCATCTCGACTTCTTTCTCAAGAACTTAGGAACTGTCAGTAATGAGCAAGGGGAAAGATTATACCAGGATATCCGAACCATGGAGGAGAGATACCAAGGCAGGTGAGGTCCAGGAGTGATAAGATGACTCCTGCTGGTTATTGCAGAAGGAAGATACCTCAGCCAACACCACCTAGAGGAGACGGCCATACCAGTCGCTGAAGCGATGCTAATGACATTTTGTCGACCCAGGCCACAACACAGGAGAACGTGGTGTTCTAGCAGTGTCGCCTCCATCTTGCTACTGTTAGTGTTCAAGAAGTTTGCCGCTTTTGATTTGGTGTGTGCACAGATTCAATAATTCTTCTAGCGAAATGCCATTGCGCTGCTGCGTTCCTCGTGCTGGAGCAATTACGACGGGGAAAAGAAATTTCCAGAAGATATAGATTTGCGACAGAAATGAATTCGTTCCATACCAAGACAAAACTATCCAAGGTAAGGAAAACTTTATTCTGTATTAATATCTGTTGTCATATTTATGAACTTCTAAAGTGAAAATTATCGTTTTAATTATTGTATGTTACGCTTTTAATATACATATATAATATCATTGATCTTCTTTGGATTAATTTGACGTTATTTTTATTAGGTAAAATTTACATATGTTAAAATGCTTAAATAGAAAAGAATATTTCATAGTGACCAGACTTTTTATGTAATAGATTACAGTAGTAGGTTAAGAAATTGATACTTTTGTTGGGAGAGTTTCAGAGTCTAATGTTATATCACTATATTTATATACCATAGAGTTTAATTATATCTCTCGTATAAGCTAATATGATGATAATGTTAAACTTGAAATACATATATGAGTCAAAGGCAAAATCATAGGAAAACCTACTTTTAAATACAAAATCTCTGCAGAAGTATTAGAAATTATTTTGGTGGTGTTGGTATACTTGGATACAAATTAGACCTAGGTTCAAAGCTAGAGATGGCTTTCTGAATATGTATTGTTTCCCTGCTGAAGTCTTGCCATCCTCACATATCATCTATATTATAATAAAGGTATGACAGGCTTTATGAAGAAATTAATCTGCATAATTATATCTCTGAAATCAAGTCAAGGTGTAGTGGATATTAAAGAATGGTTGGGATGCAGCTAATGTACATATGGATTAATAAATGAAAAGATATTTTGAAAAAGGATTTAATAGGAAAGAAAGAATTTTTCTACATTGAAAGGAGTAATTAAAAGTGCATATATTTCCAATCTCACTCATTCTAAAATGAGATAAGTCAGGTGTATTATAATAAAAGTATAACAATCTACTGTCATATCTTTATTGCATGTGGCTGCAGCTTTTGTTTTAATTTTGTTAGAAATGTATTCTATAATCATATCAGAGAATATTTGAGGGGATATCTGTCATTTCATCTATTATGCGAATATAAATATATTAAACACAATAAATGCATAAAATATTGTTTTCAAGTTAACTTCAACGTTTAACCTCTGTACTTACCACTGGTTTGGATTTTACAACTGAAGGAGTCAAAAATATTATCAAAAAATTTGAGGTATTTTGATTTTACTGATATGTAATGGTAAAAGTTTATTGTAGAAACTGTCGGCAACAGTAAACGTCCTGACCAATCAATTCCTAATACCTTTCAGCATTAGTATAATATCAGATGCTGTCTATATAAACAAATGTATGCCTAATAAACTGAAAATTACAGTAAGAGGAAATTGTCTGAAACAATAAACTTATTACTGGAGTTGTTTTCAGGCTCAATTCCTGGACTGGGATATTTCAAACCTTTAAACGTTCATTCATAAGAGTGTTGTTTTAAATGATTTTCAGCTCAGTATGATTTTTCGCATTTTATTTTACATTATCACCTTATAGTGGCATTACCGAAAGCAATTTATGGTTAGTTCTAGCAGTGGAATGCTATTAGATGGTTAGCATTAGCTTTCAAGGTGAACTATATATGATAAAAGTAGTGCTAGAAATATTGAGAAAAACAAGCTTACTGGTAGAATAGGTGCATTCCTTGGGAAAATTCATTCTTTCAACCATGGAATTTTATTGAAATCTTAGAAATAGATTGAAATCTTATTTCGGAAAGAAAGAACTGCAGGAATGTCCTTAATCAATACCCTACTAGTCCTAATAGAAAGCATTACAGAGACCTTAATAAACTTGTAAAGGATCAGTTAGCTGCTGATAAGAATCTTTGGCTTGATGGTTTGGCTGACAAAGCCGAGGAAGCAGTTAGACAGCACAACAGCAGAGAACTGTACCAGACAGTTAATGTTTTGTGTGGTAGAAAACGGACAGGTATACAGGGATTGAAGGATAAACAAGGTACGGTTATAGAAGGTGAGGATTCTGTCATGGCTAGGTGGGCTGAGCATTTCAGTGATGTTCTAAACAATGCGGTTAGTTCTATTCCCATTGTTTGCAATGATGATAGATGCATTGGTGGCTTTAATGTTGGCCCTATAACACAATCTGAAGTTATTTTGGCTGTTTCTAAACTTAAACTTCATAAATCCCCAGGGGTAGATGAAATTACTACAGAAATGCTTAGAGCTGGAAATGTTTCGGTTACCACTTGGATGACTGAAATTCTGAATATCTTTTATGATAAAGGCATGGTTCCTGAGGATTTTACCAGAGCTATTACTATTCCTATTTGCAAAAAAGGTGGTAACAGTTCTCGTGATAACCATAGGGGTATCGTCCTATTCTCTGTTCCAGGTAAAATTCTTTGCATGATTGTGCGTAATAGAATTAAGAATCTGGTTGACAGGCAATTACGTGAAGAGCAATGTGGATTCAGAAGTGGTAGGGGATGTGTGGATCAGATATTTTCACTTAGGCAGATTCTTGAGAAATGTTTAGAGTTTCAGAAACCTTTGGTTGCTAGCTTTGTTGATTTCAAAAAGGCTTTCGACTCTGTTGATCGTCATAATTTGTGGTTGATTGTGAAATCATATGGTATACCAGACAAGTTAGTTAACATAATGAAAGCTCTCTATAATAACACTGAGTCGTGTGTGAGAGTTGGTAAGGCTTGTAGCAATTGGTTTAGCATTACTTCTGGTGTTCGACAAGGGTGCATTTTGTCTCCTTTTCTCTTTAGTTTGGTTATTGATTATGTTATGCGAAATTCACTTCAAGGGAAAGATTTTGGCCTTAAATGGGCTGGAGATAGGAAAATTTCTGATTTAGATTATGCTGATGATTTAGCCCTTTTGGCAAATGATGTTGATGAGATGAACGCTTTCATTCGAGCTGTTGATGAGACTGGTAGTAGAGTAGGTTTGGTTATGAACAGAGAGAAAACTAAAGTGATGAAAATTGGTCAGGTAGGCTGTGATTCAGTTAATCTGAATGGTTGCAGTCTTGAGCAGGTGTCACAGTTTAATTATCTTGGGAGCTATGTAACAGATAATGGTGATGTGCGGCATGAGATTAACAGACGAATAGGGATTGATGCCGGGACTTTTTAGAATCTATGGAGAGTGTGGAGAACTAGGCGTATACACCTAAAGACTAAAATTAGACTGTATAATAGTTTGGTTTTTTCTAGGGTTAGTTATGGTAGTGAAACTTGGACACTTTGTAAACAAGATAACAGGAAACTAGATGCTTTTGATTCCAGATGCTTACGCAGTATCTTGGGCATTAGGTGGTTCAACTTTGTAACTAATGATGAGGTTAGGCAAAGGAGTTTGCAACCTCCTTTAAGCAGCATATTGTGCAGAGAGAGACTCCGCTGGTTTGGCCATGTTGCCCGTATGGATAATTATAGATTGGCGAATTGGGTTCTGAAGCTTCTAGGCACACTGCCTAGAAACTGGTGCCTAGAAGTTCTGGTTGGACCTTCGTAGCCCATGGCTGCTTGAGGATGATGAGGATGATGATGATGATTATATATCAACATCTTAAACACTAATGCGCATTCTGCAGAGTTGGTGAAAATTGAAATAATTGTTACATATTCTGCTAAAACTATGCTAATAAAATTTAATATTGGGATACTCGTTTGAGATTAACTTATTTCAACTACTTCCCAGATCAATATTTTAAACAGCCATTGTTCATATTAAATATCCCAGTTTCCATAATTCTTTAATTTTTAATGAACATAGATTGAGGTCTTTAATTGATCTTCATTTCATTTTTTTTCATAAAAGCTCATTTTTAAAAGTTACATAGCTTTGAAATTAGCTTTCCATTGACATAACATGGAATTAAGTTTCATGATCACTGAGTGTATATGAATATTTCAATGTGATCTTTACATTGTATGATACTCATTGTATTTTATATTTCTGTTGTATTTTGAATCTGTTCGAACCTTTTGACCACATGTATTTAGATGTTGCTTTCATGTTTCTTCAGAAGTGTTTTTCTAATAAAGTTTATTATGATACCAAAAAGAATAAAAATTTTTATGCTATGTGAAGAAATCAGTTTTAATATGCATCAGGGTGAAAAGGTTTGGGAAAGTAGTTTTCTTTTCTTTTTATCTAAAAGTCATAGTTGTCCTAGAAACAGTTTTTATTAATGTGATGCATTTTAAAAACAGCTTTCATATTAAGCTATTTAACAAAATCAGCATTTGTTCAACTGGCATGAATAAAATATCTTAAAATTTTCCTTTTCAATTTAAATAGTATTGCACAATATTAAGTTCCTTCATATTACTTAAAAATTATCCCATATAATTGGTGAATTTTCCTGTTTTAATTGCACAGTTTTCTTAAAAATAAAGTAATGATATGAAATATTTGTTTCATTGTAATGTGTATCCTATATGTATTTGTTTTCTCAGATTGTAAATGAAAGTTTTTTTTAATGTGGAATTTGATGGTTGTTTTTCTAAACATATGCAATATTGAAACATACTGTTTCATTAAATAATGTTTTAGATCTCTTATATAAACATACATATTTGTGAAAAAAAAAATAGATATCTGTGGTATTTTGTAACAAGTAGTTTTTTTTTCTAAATATATTTCGCACTTCTAGAATCCTTTAAGAGTAAAAATTTAGTAGCTGTTCAATTATTAATCAATCATTTTCCAAATTAGTTAAAAGTTTTGGAATTTTCGAACGTTTAAAGAGTGTTATTATCTAAATAATAATTTAAAGCTATCTGTATAATCGGAAACGGTAATTAATGGTTTATCAATACTAATCAAAACAAAAAAAACGTTATCTCTAAAAAAAAATTGAAAAATAAAGATGGGAAGCAATTTTTTTTTTATTATATGAAAACAAATTGTTTTAATGATGACGATTTATTAGCGAATATTCAAAATTTAAATGGGAAGTTCTATTAACAAGGATAAGCTATCTCTCAATCTATTCTGCCTGCAGTCTGGTCCAGTAATTCTGACGTCACAAATGAGTGGTACGGCCTTCTCCTCTGGTGGTGTTGCCTCAGCACATAAAAAACAAAAATGAACTTCTTGTAAGTATAAGAGATCCTTACCCATGTTTCCTTATTTTGCGTTTCAATATTATTTCATTTGTTATTTTATAATCACTGTTCTATAACTATGATGTTTATACTTTTTTTTCACTGTAATCATGTAATTAATGAGTTTTAAGTTGCAATTTAATAAAATAGTCACATTTATATTCATTTCCAAGATATACGTATTCATTGAAATTTGAAATTCATCAATCCGTAATTTAAAAAAACTGTACGTGCAGCAGATTTTTCAGAGCCATATTTGAATTCAGCACTCCAAAATTAGTTAAAAACATCCTATTTAACCAATGTTATAAAAATTTCAATTTGTTATGTAATGTGAGAGCAGTGAGAAATCTGAAATGCATAAAAATTTTTCATTTCGATTTATAATCGCTGTAGAATTAACAATTTTAGGGTTCAAATATTCAAGACGTTTGTGCATAATTTCGTTTTTTGCCAACAGCAACAGAAACCTTTTCCCATCATCTCGCACAGAATAATTTGTATAATGAAGCACTGCATTGTTGTTTTTATAAACATAATTTAATGTTCTATAAACAATAAGTGTCTTAGTGGAAATACACTTGAAATGGTATACTTAAAAAAGATAGTAACAGTTTTATATTTTTTTCGGTAATAGTTGAAATATAAATTTATTTTGTATTGAAAATAGTCTTCTTAATAATAAAATTTATCCCCCCCCCCCCAACTTGTAATCCACTGTATAGCAGATTGGACCCAAGATTTGTATAGCATTATTAACAATTTGTTATTCAAGATTTTTTTTAAATAATAGATTTTATATTACATCATTTTTGAGTTGTAACAATATTTGTTATAATTAAAACTAATTAGTTAGTTATAAAAATATTTGTTATTTTTCCAACTTAGGGAAATATCAATATAAACGCCTAAGTATAGTAGATTTTGAACCTGTTCAATTTCTTCACAGCAACAAACTGAGTAATTGCACGGCCAGCTGAGTTTAGTCTACAGACCTGCTCACGAGCCCAAAAAGTGCGTATTCAATTTTCAAAGACGAAAATTGTAGGTGGCGCTACTACCACACTGTAGCCACGGCCAACCTGCAAACGTGATGTAGCAAAGCTGTAGCTTGTCCCTTACAGAAGATAGTGTTGTCGGGAAGTGGTGTTAGCTCAATCTCGATTTCACAATGAAAATTGCATTTTTTTCCTAGAAAAGCTTAAATTTTTTGTCTTTTCATCAGTTATTTTCCATCATGGTTTACTGTTCCGCTCCTATGTGCAAGTCACAGAGAGGGATAAGTATTGGAACCTCGTTTCTTTTCTCGTGAATATCTGAATTACCCTTGTTTGAACTTAAATGGAGTACTAATCTAGCTTTTAGTCCAAGTGTCCACCACTGGATATTCTGATTGATGAAGTCTCTTGCTCAATCCATATTAACTTCAGAGAAAAAATAACAGCTTTTCTTTTTTTCGTGATTGAGATACATCTGTTTTGGTGTCCTATTTCTTTCTTTGAATTAATATGAATTGAGCAAATGATTTGGCAATATGTTTTATTTTTTCTTTGAATTAACATGAATTCAGCAAATGATTTCGCGATATGTTTTATTTTTTTTCCTTTGAATAAATATGAATTGAGCGAATGATTTGAAAATACGTTTTATTTTTTCCTATCCAGGGCTTGGCTATGGGAGCAACTCTTCCCAAACATATCCCCACCTCCTTAAGTAAATCGAAGTTGGAAAACTCTAGGGAGTTGCAAAATTCGAATCGACTTGGTAAAATCTAGATGAGTTGTGGGAAATGGGATTTTTGTTTTGTAAAATTAAGGGAAATTGGCAAAATCTCGAGGCAACTTGGCGAAATCTAGGAGAGTTGGCAAAATTCGAAACGACATGGTAAAATTCAGGTGAGATGTAAGCATTGGAATTTTTTTTTTATAAAAATATGGCGAGTTGGTAAAATATTGCCTCCCCCTCGTAACTAAATTCTGGGTTTGTCCCTGACAGAGATATAATTGAATTTATGTAACTGGCTTATTTTCTCAGTTCGCAAAATTTTATTTCCGAGTTGGAAAATTTTCGTTCTCTCCCCCACAACCCTCGTCTCTTCGCTACGCCCCTGTTCCTATCTAGGCCTCATTTATGAGAATATGTATTTTATAATTTATGCATTTTATTTTGGCTTTCTACTGAAAATTGTAAAAATTTCTCTTTTAAAGAATGGGGAGGGGGGTGAATTAAAATCCTATATTACTCCCTATGTAAGCAGTTTTTATCTGACATATAATTCGTAATGGTCGGCTCATGTTAGTGAGATATAGCAGAGCAAGAGTTTACACTATAACCCTTTTATGGTAGAAAGAAGGGCTATAGGAAATGTTAATTTCAGAATGTAACATTATCTCACTATAATCTTTCCTTTGATATAAGCTTTGTTCTCATAGGCCTTAATGTTTCTCTTGGCGGGGAGAGAGATTATTTTTTTTCTTGTAATATTCAAATACAAATAGACGTTACAAATTTTAATTTCATGCGTCTCAGTGAAAAACATTAAAAATGAGTATAGCTGCAAAGCCAGCGATATTTGAGATATGAGCAGGGAAATGATAAAATACAGTATTATATCGAAGTAGAAAAACCTATATATCGTATTTTGAAAACATTCAAACTTCAAGAGCAGTTTTATAGTATGAAAAGGAAAAGTTCGCGATGGGAGCAACATGTTATATCGATTCAAAATATGTTCTATTAGGTAAATAAAATTGCTTTCACAGGAAATTTCCATATTTTTATTTTGCATAGAAATGGCGATAAGCATTTTTTTCTTAACGAATGAAACAGTGTAGGTAACATTTAAAATAAAAAAATTGTATTTAGGTTTGAATGGCAGAAATGACATTTTTATCAACAAAAGTGATTTGAAATCATCAATTAGAAAGATACTAAGATTAGAGGGAAGTTATTTGTACGGGTAAGTAATTTGTGTTTATTCCAGAGCAATGCGATATAGTCAAATGTGATAAAACTGACTTAGTAATCGAAACAAATAAAAATAAATGATACATTAATTCTTTCCTATCGTTAATAGTCTCATTCTGTCTACAGCATTTCTGGTTTTTAAGTGTAAACATTACTGAACTACAGTGTGGTAGCAGTGCCATCTGGTGACAAACAAGTGCAGCAGCGTAGGAAAACATATACTAGATAACAAAGGCAATTTCCTCTCGTTTGAAGGCCTGTAAGCTAATTTTAATCGGCTGTGGTAATTGTTGCATTAAAATATTTGCAATTTTAATTTAATCTGATTTGGATTCTATACTTTATATTTTAGTTAAAATAGAATATACTTGGTCTTTTTCATATTTAAATGTAACCCATTGAAATTTAATCACTTCATCACACATTGTAGATCAGTGTTCATGTTATAAATCAGTTTTCTAGAGCAGTGGGTCTCAACCTTTAATGCTTCACGTATCCGCTGGAAATGTGTATGTAACTGGCGTACCCCTTGTATAGATAGATAAAACTATAGTCGTAGTATAACAATGAGAATAGAATAAAACACACATATATATATAACATATATCTAGCGAATTTTGAGATCTCACGGCGTACCCAAAAAAATTTTACCACATACCCTACGTTGAATACCCTATTCTAGAGAATGAGCACATCAAGTTAATGATGTATCTATCATCTGCAAAAGTGTTAATAAAGCAATTTATTTTTAATTCATATAGATAATTTACGAAAACAAGGTTGGTCCCAGAACTGATCCTTATGGTACACTATCTGAATATGTTTGGGATCCTAAATATATTAAAAAGACTAACACATTATTATGTGCTGTAAGTAGTCTTTAAATAATTTTAATACAATATTGCAAATGCCAATATTTTCTAGTTTGCTAATTAAAATTTCTTGATCAACGGTGTTGAGAGCTTTCTCCAAGTCCATAAATGGCGATAGAGTAAATTGATTTTTTTCCATGGAATGAAACACCTTTTTTGTAAAATTCAACAATGCAGTTTCCTTACCTCTACCCTTCGCAAACCCATATTGGTTTTCAGAGACAGAATCGAAACTATCTAAAAAATTTATCAGTTTATTATCAACTAGTTTTTCAAATATTTTTGACAAAACTGAAAGAAGAGATATCGGTCGATAATTTTAAAAATCATTTTTGTTTCCCTTTTATGTAAACTGGAATTGGAATAGCTTTCTTCGTTAAATCTGGAGAAGTGCCAGTTTCAAAGGATAAATTGAAAATGTGAGCCAATAGTTGAATCAAGTTTAAAGAACATATTTTTAACAGTAATAATGGAAATAGTGTCATGACTAGAATATTTTTTTTATTTTTGAAACCTTTTATGATGTCAATCAATTCCTTTCTACATGTTGGAGCTAAAAATTCATGATTTTTAAGAATAACACCTGCATATGGTAACCATTTCAGTGTTGTCAGAGATTTTAATTAGTATTGTGTCAAAACATTATCCTCATATTTTGCATCTTATGCCTTTTAGGCGGGTTTTTCAGTTTTCATTTGAATGACATTTATATCTATTATTTTTAATGTTACATTATTAATGTTGAATCCACCATCTGTTAGACGAGCAGAGGTGTACCCAATATTGTAATCGGTATTTCCCAGGTTCGAATCACAACTGGACCAGGGAAGGAGATTTATCTTTGCAAAACTCCTGCCTTGCCCTCGGTAGGCAAGGAACAGATTTTGACTTGGAAAGCCCACCGTTCTTTCGATGGAGCGCTAAGTCACGGTTCTCTGTGTAGGAGCCAGCTGGAAGGAGGATACGCTGATGGCCTTGACGGGGGCGGGGGCTACCATCTGTCTCCTAACAGCTGTCAAGTGAGTCCCTTCCCCTCAACCTTTTCAGAGCCATCAGGTCTTTGTAACCTGTTCCATTTAACCCATTGCGTGTGCAAAAACGTGCCACTCAGACGTAAAACAACCCAACCCAAAATCTGTTAGAAAATGGTCGGCGCAAGCAATAAGCTTTCAAAGCGTATATTTCTCCTTAATCAAGAGCTGGAGTAACGATTCAATATTAGGGGTAAAAATAACACTTTGATGTTTTCCAAAATGTTTAGATTGTCGAGAATTAGTAGGATTTTAAAAGCCAATTTGTACGCAGAGAGTAGCTTTTGAGCTCAGCAGTTAGATGATTACAGAAGTAATCCCTGAAGACGGTTCCAGTAATACACTGCTTTGTGTTATATCTCCAGCCAACAGGCAGATGATCTTTTGAATACTCTTTTAACTCTGAAATTTGAATAATGGTAAAGCATTACTGGTTTCATCTCGCTGTCCCAGTTGGCATTTGCGCACTCTATAGTTGTTATGCAATCCTTTTCTGGCTTAACGTTAATTGCGTGAGCCTCATCCCGTGAACTATGTGCGCTGGAAAGTATTTCCAACGAAGTCCTGTTTCGTCTAATTCGAAAACTTCCTTAGCTGAATAGACAGCTTTCTGTTGAGGAATGAAGGAATCTTTCTGCAATTATTTTTACGTTACGTAAGTTTTTAAGCCATTTAAAGCGGTCAAACCATCCATGACTTGCAGCGAATTGTTTAACCTCTCATTCAGTTCCACTATTGTAGCTTCAAATAACGTTTTGGTATTTTCTTCAACAACAGTTAGCTTCACCAGTATGTTTTTGGGTTTTAACCTCAACCCACATCACTCGATCAAGTCTAATTGAGAACGTATTCTCAATTAGACTTGATCGAGTTGTATAATTTTTTTAGCACTTACTGATGTTACACGTTTGCAACTTTTTTTAATTTTGTGACCCTGCGAACGAATCGTGCTTTTTGTTGACCCATCAAATTCAAAGCACCGACGATATCTCAGATTTCTTCCCCTTTAACTGTAAGCTTTATTACACTGGTTTCTCAAATTAGGGAAAATCTGTATGTTAAGTAACGGGAAGCTAACGTCAAAGCTCTCTAACTTCTAAAATATTTTTTCTGCTTTGAAAAATGTGATTGCAGATAAAGATCTCAATCAAATAAATCAATATCTCGATTTTCAACAATATTCGTTCAGTATTTAAACAGTTATGGAAGTTTGAATGTTTAGCGATAACAATGCCAGCCACAAAAATTGACTTCAGAAGTTAATTAAAACTTAGTAATATGTTTTGTATCAAAGTGCTTAATAAAATAACTTTGTATTTTAGAACTTTGTGTAAAGAATTCTTTCACTGTTCTTCAATTTTGTATAAGTTTCTTAAGACTGGTATTGCTGGAAATGTCGCTATTCCAGGAACGCATCCCTGATGATAATCGTGGTATTGACAATGACGTCATCTCAATTTATTAACAACAGAGTAGTAGGTTCTCCACTTTAGCGAAGAATGGCCTTTGATATTGAAGGTCACGCAACAGTCAGATATCGCGATCACTCCCCCTTTTCAAAAAGTCCTGCGGTTTGGCGTTCGTCCGCCATTTTGGATTCTGGCGTCATCACTACAAATTCCTCCGATATTGCGCTTTCGACAACGCCCCCTTTTCAAAAAGTTCCAGATTTTTGTTGATAGTACCAAGCTCCCTCTAAAGACCACCCAAACCCATCCGAAGGTCCAGCCGCCATCTTGGATTATGATGTCATCACCTATATGGAACTCCCGCAATATTCTGCTAGTGATCCTGTATAGTTAGAAACTGGCCATCTCGGTGATTCACTGCCATTGGTTGATTGAGTCGCCTGGTTTATGGGCGCCATGTTTTGTCGTAACGTGGCACGAAAGACTATGAGTTAGTGTATCATCATCATCACCATCATCATCCTCAAGCACCCATGGGCTACGGAGGTCCAACCAGACCGCGCAGTTTAATTCTCCAAGCATATCTGTCCTGAGCTACATCTGCTGCATCTGGCCACTGCACACCAATTCTAACAAGGTCCTGTTTGACATTGTCTGCCCACTGCATCCTATGTCTCCCCCTCCTTCTGAGGCCTCTAGGCACACTCTCATAACCCTATTCGCCAGTCTATAATTATCCATACGGGCAACATGGCCAAACCAACGGAGTCTCTCTCTGCACAATATGCTGCTTAAAGGAGGTTGCAGACTCCTTTGCCTAACCTCATCATTAGTTACAAAGTTTAACCACTTCATACCCAAGATACTACGTAAGCATCTAGAATCAAAAGCATCTAGTTTTCTGTTATCTTGTTTACACAGCGTCCACGTATCACTTACCATAACTAACCCTAGAAAGAAAAAAAACAATTATACAGTCTACTTTTAGTCTTTAGGTGTATACGCCTATTTCTCCACAATCTCCATAGATTCTTAAAAGTCCCGGCAGCAATCCCAATTATTCTGTTGATCTCATGCCACACATCACCAGTATATGTTACATAGCTCCCAAGGTAATTAAACTGTGACACCTGCTCAAGACTGCAACCATTCAGAATAACTGAATCACAGTCTGCTTGACCAATTTTCATCACTTTAGTTTTCTCTCTGTTTATAACCAAACCTATTGTACTACCAGTCTCATCAACAGCTCAAATGAAAGAGTTCATCTCATCAACATTATTCGCCAAAACGGCCAAATCATCAGCAAAATCTAAATCAGAAATTCTAGTATCGCCAGACCATTTAAGGCCAAAATCTTTCCTTTGAATTGAATTTCGCATAACATAATCAATAACCAAACTTAAAGAAAAAAGGAAACAAAATGCACCCTTGTTGAACATCAGAAGTAATGCTAAATCAATTGCTACAAGACTTACCAACTCTCACACACAACTCAGTGTTATTATAGAGAGCTTTCATTATGTTAACTAACTTGTCTGGTATACCATATGATTTCACAATCAACCGCAAATTATGACGATCAAGAGAGTCGAAAGTCTTTTTGAAATCAGCAAAGCTAGCAACCAAAGGTTTCTGACACTCTAAACATTTCTCAAGAATCTGCCTAAGTGAAAATATCTGATCTACACATCCCCTACCACTTCTGAATCCACATTGCTCATCACGCAATTGCCTATAAACCAGATTCTTAATTCTATTAAGCACAATCATGGAGAGAACTTTACCTGGAACAGAGAGTAGGCTGATACCCCTACAGTTATCACAAGAACTGCGATCACCTTTTTTGAAAATAGGGATAATAATAACTCTGGTAAAATCTTTAGGAACCATGCCTTTATTATAAAAGATATTCAAAATTTCAGTCATCCAAGTTGTAACCGAAACATTCCCAGCTCTGAGCATTTCTGTACTAATTTCATCTACCCGTGGGGATTTATGAGGTTTAAGTTTAGAAACAGCCAAAATAACTTCAGATTGCGTTATAGGGCCAACATTAAAGCCACCAATGCATCTATCATCATTGAAGACAATGGGAATAGAACTAACCACATTGTTTAGAACATCACTGAAATGCTCAGCCCACCTAGCCATGACAGAATCCTCACCTTCTATAACCTTACCTTGTTTATCCTGCAATCCTTGTATGCCTGTCCGTTTTCTACCACATAAACCATTAACTATCTGGTACAGCTCTCTGCTGTTGTGCTGCCTAACTGCTTCCTCAGCTTTGTCAGCCAAGCCATCAAGCCAAAGATGTGCCCAGTTAAAAATTCTCAGTTGTTATAGTTTTATATATTTCTACCACTTTTTTGTCTGTAAAAGCTGCCATATTTTATCAGTGCCTCACTAAACTGCATTTGGATGTAAAAATTCCATTCATAGATATAAATCAATAAATATTTTTTTCAAGAAATTCCGTGAGAAGATGGCATTTAGCTGCAAAAGTGAAACGAGCTAACTGAAAACCAAAAAATAATTTCTCTTAAGGTTCGTTTCAAAAACTAACTAATGTTTCCACTTCGTCGTCTGCTTAGGCCAATATTTGTTCGTCTATCTGTCCATCTCTCTTTCCATCTGTCTGTCCGTCTATAGACAATCAACTTTTTTACTTTTAGCAATCAATAAAAAATTATTTTTCTGTTGGATAAATTTCGAAGAAATATTGCGATTCGCAATCTTTAAATCTTTCAATAGCGCCCTCCAGCGGTGGAAAATGCTAAAATTTCAAAAGAATATTGCAAACAAATTATTTGCACATGAAATCCGAAATTTTGGTAGTACTGTGTTATGGTCAGAAGTTTTACAATGGCAACAAATCTATATCCTCTTATCCAAAAGGGGATGCAAAAAATGAAACTTTGTTATTTTAAGAGATAAACGAAACAATCTCCTTTTTTTGGAGGGGGGGGGGGTGTTTACACGTAGTAACAAAATATTAATATTTACATTTTTCGAAACCCCATCAGTTGAAATTTCCACTGTTAGAAAGTAACTAAAGGCGGTAAATAAAAACTCGAAAGGCAGCCTCTAGCAGCTGAAAACACTGAAAATACTAGATCGTTAAACGTATATTGAAACGATCTATTTATGATGGAAATTATATTTTTGGTCATAGAGTATAAGGTCAAATGGTTTGCACTAATAGTAAGGATTTGTCCCATTATAGCAAGGGGATGTTGTAAAATGCAGCTTTTCTTCCTTAAGATAAAAATTAAAAACCGTTTTTGTGTTTACAGGTAGTAATAAAATGTTAATAGTTTATTTTACCAATTATGCAGTAGTTCGAATTTCCACTGCCAGAGGGTGCTGAATGTGAAAAATAACTAGAAGAATGCATATCGTCTCTGAGCATATGGGAATCACGTTTTCAAAGAAAATGAAGTTCTTCCTTTTGCTATTTTTTCATTCCTTAAAAGATTTAATTATGGATGTTCGTGTTGTTTTTCTGCTGTGGTTTCGCCATCTTCATGAACTTTCTACTCTGGCGTATAAACTGAAAGGCTCCTGACCTCTGTGGCAAACAGCTGCTTGAGGGGTTATTTTTTTTAATGTATGATGGGGGAAAATGCACATAATATTATTTTATTAGTAATTATACAAAAATAAAATGTATTTGTCTTTAGTTCTCAAATAAGAAAAGTTGCCTTTCTCCCACTCCTCTGAAAATAGTGAGCAGATCACTGCAGTCAATGGAATTTCTACCAAAACAGAACATTGCCGCCGAATTTTCTACCATAAAGAGATCACTTAGAACATTCGTTGAAATTTTTGTCTTTTGTATATTTAGTGATCAATAATGATATAAATTAAAACTGCCTTTGAAAATGAGAATTATATTTTATTAGAACCAAGTAAAAAAGAGATTTTTAATTGTCTATTAAAATAAAACCGTTCTGTTTCTTACCTACCTTGGGCGTAGGGGTCAACTCATTGTTGCCAATGGAATCTTCAAGACAGTCACATTCCACGACTAAAATTTCACATTTCTAGCATAGCTACATCGTTTGCAATATTCGTTTTAAATTTTGGGGTTTCTCGATTTTTTTCCACTGTTAGAGGACGCAATTATAGCTTTTTGGAGATTCGGGAAATGTAAATTGTAATATTCATCAATACCTCTCCAAAACAAAAATATATTTTTTTTCATTTTATCTCTAAACACATGCAATTTTCTGTTAAATAAAGCTGCATTCCACCCCTACCCCCTAGCTCTAAAGGATCACGTGATTGTGGCCAATAGTAACTTCGTAACCTTCGCATTTCAACACCAAAATTTCAAACTTTTAACATAACTACATCGTTTGGAATATTCGTTTGATCTTTTGGAATTTTCAACTTTTTCCACAGTTAGAGGGAGTAGTTACAACTTTGGGAGATTTGAAAAATGCAAATTATAATATTTCGTTAATACCTAACCAACAAAAAAGAAGTTTTTATTTATCGGTATAAACAAAAGAGTTCGATGTCTACAGACGGACAGAGAAAGAAACGAAATGATATCTCTTTTTTTTTCTTTTTAGCCGTTTCCTAAAGTTCTTCCTATCGTGAGCACTGAAATCTGTATCAAATATTATCCTACCTTTTTCCGGAATTCATAAGTATTCGTGCAATAACATACAGCTTTGCATGCCAAACAATACAAGCGACAAAACATGGCGTCCAATTTTGAAATGGCCAACTTCTACTTATCCTATTTTGAAATGGCCAACTTCTACTTATCCTATCTAAAAACAGCGGATCGCCAGCGCCACAGTGGACGAACATGTAACTAGCGCTGCTGTCGCTCCACGTCTTGAAATCGGAGGCATTCCCATTACGTAGGAACCGGTATTAAAAAGTCCCTCAGTCGTCCAATCGTTGGATACAAGGAAATGACAAATCAAGCCACAGACGATCCGACAGACATGTTAATAGTAATAGCATTGTCTCGAGATACGTTCTCTGTTACTTGACAGAGCATTGCTCTATTCATCTCCTAGTCTGATTGTCTCTTACGATACGCTTTAAATTTCGTCGTATGTGAAAAGTAATGACTAGCCTGGAAGTGAGAGCAGCGATAATAACAGAGGATGCTGCTTCGTTCATAATTATAGTCTACCTACTTGTGCTAAGAATTTGGATAGAATTTCTAGCAGGAATTCGAGTTGTAGTATGTGATGGTCAAGGGGGTTTATATCCACTTCCTCGCGTGAGTGTGGAGTTAAAACGTTTTTTTAAGTGACAATGAAAGATTATTTCTCTGTTTGGATACTAATAAACTATCACGTGTTTTCTGAACTTTCCATTAACTTCAATTTACACAGCTAGGGGGTGTTAAATTTTAGAAAATTAGAAAATTTTTCGCTTCAAAAATGAGAATTTCACACTTACCAGGAGACTGAATCTTTTAATACTGGTTCATTTTCGGAATTTGTTTCTCCAGGTGAAATAAAATGACTGATGAAGGAAGAACCGCAGATAGTGCTTAGAGCTTCTGAC
Source organism: Ryuthela nishihirai (assembly GCA_038380435.1). Lineage (NCBI taxonomy): Eukaryota > Metazoa > Arthropoda > Arachnida > Araneae > Heptathelidae > Ryuthela > Ryuthela nishihirai. The sequence goes on along the minus strand of JAWZYU010000013.1, from coordinate 67,828,857 downwards.
TACTGCGGCTTGTCATAACAGTCTCATTGCTATCATTACTCAAAGCGCCTAACTTCCATTTTTGGCAGTTCAAAGTGAAATAGTTTCAATGCATTTGCATTGCAATTCAATGTAAAAAGCATTCGTATGACAGCTTAAAAGATCCACATGTACAAAATGTTCTAGGATTAATATTCCAAAATAAATCTCGTTTAAGATCAGAAGATTCGGAAATCCAAAAAGGCATGATGGTAGAAAGAATGAGTATATATTTATTTTTAATGAAATACCTAATACCTATCATAAATAATTTCAAAATATTAACAAAATCGGCATTTGAGGATTGAATCAGTCTTCAGTCAATTATTATTTGTCGTATCAAAGTATCAATGGATATTCTTGAGAGGCAATACCTCTTATTTTCGGAAAACAATCCACCTAAATGCATGACTAATATTTAACCTTTACAACGTTTTTCTTGATAATATAGATATAACCATTTTAGTCCACCTAGGTCTTAGCAATAAGAGGTTATTTAAGATATTAGAAAAATCATATTGCCATAGCAGCTACTTGATTGTTTTGATAACGTATGCACACTCAGGCAAGCTAATGAAAGGGGAATAATTATATTTAGTTCGTTTTTAAAAATCGCCATAGTGTTTCCTTTGTGTCCGTCCGTCTCTCTGTGGATATTCAACTTTGTGGTTTATGCAATCATATTAGAAATTATTTTTCGGTTATATAAATATTAATGAAATATTAGAATTTGCATATTTCGAATCTTCCAGAAGTTTTAATTCACACCGATAGAATGCATCAAAGTTGAAAAATGGCGAACTTTTTTATATGTGAGAGGTTGGTAATCAAGGAATTTATATTTAGTACACCGATTCGTCCCCTTATACCCAAAGTGGGGGGGGGGGGAAATTCAACTCTACGGCTTGATAAAATTGAAGTAACACTAACAAAGTGTGGCATAACTTTTTATTGTCGATGTAATGAAATAAAAATTTGATGTGAAATATATTTTAGTATAACGAGAAAATATGAAGAAAACAAAATGTCTCAGAATGGAAATGAATGTATTAAAATGACGTCAATAAAACAAGTAAATGTTGTGCATCGCAGAAGCTGACATCAGATTCTCTAAAATATGAATGTATGACGTCAATATGGAGTATGAGTCTCTCCTACAGATGAACAATCTTGACACGTCAATTCATGTTCAATATACATTTGTTGCGAATAGTCTGAGAAACAAATCCCATTCTTCCAAAAGAGGTAACTTTACTTCGCGGAGTGACTGAGGAAGTGGCTGACAGTTTGCAGTGCGTTTCTAATGCATCCCATGCATGTTTGATGGGATTTAGGTCTGGCGACCTTGTTGCCGATACATTTTCGGTTTCTAAGTGCTCCTGTACCAGCTTAGCGCCATGCGCTTGGGACTGCTATCCATAAACAGGAAATCAGAGCTAAACCGCACCCCTAAAAAGACCTATATAGTGTTCAATGATCTCTTTTTTAATATATCTGTGCAGTTGTAGAGCTTCGAAGACTTAAAGAGGGGTGCAGCCGATAATGGGTATGCCACTTCAGACCAGCACATCACCTCCAGCATAGGTATCAAGAGGGATGGTATCGCATTTCCCGTTCTCTATTGATTAAACGAAGTGAGGTCCTGGGTGTAGGACAAATGCACTTCAGAAAATTGAACATTAGCTCATTGTTCAAGTCTCCAATGATATGTTGGGGCATCGGTTTAGACGAACTCTTCGGTGGTTGGAAGCTAGCGGAACACAAACCACTTGCGTACTGACGTAGAGCCCAGTCGCATTAAGCTTTAGTGACACTTTTCTTCTGGAAGTCGTTTCACTTTTGGCCGCAGAAATCTCGAGGATCAGTTGATGCGAAGTCACCGTACTGTTCCCATTTGCCATTACAGTCAGATGCTGTTAATTCGGGTTAAAGTAACGTTTGGCCATCTATTTTGTAATTGTTCTTGTTTCCTGGAAATTTTTCCAAATTGTCGATAACACCTTTCGCGACACATTGAGCCATCTTGCTACCTCCGCGCGACGCTCTTGCTTCAAGTATTCCAACATTTCCGCCATCGCAAGGATTCGTCCAAAAACGAATTCGTACTAATGATGCCTGCCATCTTTAGTATAAATAATGAGTATAACCTTTCTTGCAAGCCACAATTTTGAAATGGAATGATCTGGGAACCCTGGGATATCAGTATATCAGTTTTCATTTACCTCTTAATTTATTACAGGCATTAATAATTTGCACGTTGCAAGGTATTGTGGTTGTCGTAGATCAATTTCGATTGGATATTCCAAATTTACAAAATACATTGTCTATAATATGATAGTTTTTCCCTTCGGAGACGTTAAAATTAAAATATTGATGAAAAACACTGTGTTAACTTAATTTTGTCAACCAGTGTATTTTGTTTCAAGCTATAAATCAAAAACAAACTTTGAGTTGAACGAGTTCAGCTCAAACAGTTCGAATTTCTAACATTACTGGGTGCTAAAATCGGAACATGACAAACTTCATTCTTTTTTCAAAACGAGCATTCCACCAGGAGAGATTTGTCTTACCACTTTAAAATTAGCTGCAAAATCCAAATACTTCTGGTGAATGAGGAATGTTCGTTTTCAAACAGAAAAAAGTTTCACAAGTGTCCAAATTTGTCGTCCGTTAAAAACGAAAATTTAAACTAATGGAAGGTTCAGGTAATGCGAATAAGAATATTTTATTACCACCTATCGAACTCTGAAAGAATTTTCAAAATGATCTCTTAAAACTAAAAAAATACCTTTTTTTTCACCCTTCTATATAGGAGGAAAGCTGTGTTGCTAATTCAAATCTTTTGGCCATTTTACACTGCCACCAATAATTCAAATCTTTACAAGGAATAGATCGTTTATGTTTTTCATTTAAAATTTTGCCATTTTTCGATTTTAGCGACCTCTAAGTTCAAACTATTAGGAAAATTTTAAAATGAGAATCGTAATAGCTTTTTAATATCTATCTAAGGGAAAATAATTTTTCATTAACCTCTTAAAAATTAAATATCTGTAGGAGAATAGGAAAGAAAAATCAGTAGCTTTTTTTTTCCTTGGAAACGAAGATCCTCAAAATAAAACATAAATATATATTTCATTTCATAGGTCATTTCATTGTCAGCTATTTATCAGTTCATTTATCATTTTGTGTAGTTGCCATACGCAAAAAAAGGAAAATGAACATATAAATTAAGAAAATGTTTTTTCGAAATAATTAGATTCATTTATCCGTTAATTATTTCGAAATAACATTTTCTTAATTTATACGTTTAATTTTTCTTTCTTTGATGTCTGTGAAAGAAAATAGAAAGATGGAGGTGCCAAAATGCATTTGTTCTAGGACGCAGAAATCTGTTAGCCAAACTCTGCTGTTCAATTTATTTAAAATTCTAAAAACTAATAATCTATTACAAGGGAAAAATGAGATAAGATAATAATGTGAATATTATACAGGATAAAAGCATCTGCAGTAAAATCTCAGTTATACGGCATGTATGGTATTATGAAACATTGTTCACACATGTACCACTGTTCACACATGTATGGGTTCTATTCTTTCAAAGTCCTATAAGGCATTGTCGTGTGAAATTAAAATCACGGGAATGATTTCCGGTGCACTGATGATCGGATCTGACAGTGGTTCGAAGTTAATTCGTGACGCTTGCTTTCGCTCGTGAATTGAAAATTATCAAATATTGTTCAATATGTTTAAATCCTGAAGCACTGCTGCTATTAATAGCAACTAAGAGTGAGTTTGGAACACGTTGTCAAGGAAACCAGTTTCATCAGCGATACAAATTTGCTAAAACATTTTCACAATGTATCTCAGTATGTTTCGCCCTACACAATTCTGTTCAGCTAATTGTGCAAGCTTCTGTATCTCTCACCGAATCTTGACTACGGAAAATCATCCATCTTTGAACTCTCAAGGTTCCGTGAGTTCATTTTCCGGTAGAATCCCTTTCTCTCTTCAACTAATGTCGAATCTGATAAATAAGCGCGTCTTCTGAACTCTTGGACGTAAATCATTTATACCGATACTCAAGTGAGTCTTCAAGTTGGGAATCTGAAGCGCGTGACCTTTCTTTATATCTTTCTCACACTTCACGTAAAACTCCTTAAGTTTGCCATGTGGTTTTATACCATAGGTTGCAAAAGAGCAGATATTAAACTGTGGTACCTGCTTAAGTATCATCACGATTTTCTCTCTTTTTGGAGTCCTAATGTCGTTAATGCTTTCTGTTTCAATGTCAAATTAGTAATGTTTTTACGCCTTTGCTTTTGATTGTGAGCTATTTTCTATGCTATATGAACACGCCTCAAACTGGCTTGGTTAGATCAGGATATAATTAAAAGTGGAAGGAGTGACTGGATAGAGCCAGAATGAACACAGAACACTTTTCGATATATAAAGTTTCTCTCTGTTTTCATGGCATTTAAAAATTTTTCTGGTAAAATATATGTAGTATATATAATTGCTTAAAATTATCTTCGCTTCGGCTTTGCTCTTTAGCATTTTGAAAGAGAAGGGTAGAGTCTCCTCTACCTCTTTCTAGTTCCCGCACTGGTCGCCAATTCTCGGATAAATGGCGCACAAAACAACTCAATGAAATGATACTCAATATATCAAACAAATTGACTGAAAGGTGCGGTGTGAACTACCAGTAAAATCTATAGTGGAATATTATCCTCAAAATTCACAGGAAAAGTTTGGACAGTATCAAATCATTTTTAATGGATTAGTGATTAGAGATAACTATTTTTCCACCATGCATATCTTTTAGCTGTGTGAGCTCTTCGTGAAACAGTGTTCAGCAGTGACTTCGGTCTTTTCAGAATAGGGCTTTGTATGAGAAAGCCTTTTCCAAACTATGAGTATTTCTAGGATTGTCCTCTGTCCAATATATTGCATAATAATAAAAAAGACAATAATCCTTATTAATGATAAACTGCAATTAGATTAAATAAAGGATGTTGTAATTTTTATACCAAAAACGTCGCGCTCTTCTCAAAGGGTAAAAAAATATCCAAACTCTTGAAACAAGAACAACACAAATAATAAAAGTACCTATACTAAGTTATGTGGAAAATGAAAAAAATTACAAATAACATCTGTTTAATGTCTAATAAAAGTGATCACTGTAGAAATGCTACTCTAATATTTAAGAAAAATTTGTGAAAATACATCACTCAACTGACTTGTGGTTTATATCTTTATCTTTTAACTCCTCTTATTACAATAAGTAAAATGAATTAAACAGATGAGTAAATCCTTCTATATCTTTTGCGCTCATAAATTTTGAGATCCTAACATCGGGACAAAATGTATCCCTCTGTACTTCTTTCAGCAAGTTTAAGAGCTGTTAATTCAATTGCAGTCCGTCTGCGTCTTATTCTTCGTATGCTTGGAAATCATTCTATTATGGCTTCTTTAGCATTCTGCGATGCACCATTCCTATTTACACAACGCTGATCTTTGTAGGATCAATTTTTAAGACGTATTTTGGGTCTTTAGTGTCTCTGTTACAGCTTCGTTCTCCCCTATTACGAAATTGTTAGTGCACAGGACTTATTAAATATATAAACAGTTTTTGAGAGAACCGTTATTAAATTTTTCACAAGTTACACCCGTTATTAAATTTACAGAACAAAAAGAAATTAGGAACAGTTACAACCGTTATTTAATTTTTTTTACCCATGAAACATTTAAGTCTGGCTGGGTTGTTTTACTTCTGAGCGGCACTTTTTTGCCCATGACGAGCTAAATGGCCAGGTCACAAGGACCCCGAGGGCTCAGAGAATGTTGGGGGAGGGGACCCACTGGAACAGTTGCTGTAAGACAGATGGTAGCTCCCGTCAATGCCATCCAGCGTTTCTTTTAACGTGCACAGCGTATGGCTCTCCCGCACGAGTGAACACGGCTTAACTTCCCATCTCACGGATGGCGGCCCTTCCAAGCCCAATGTTGTCCCGTACTGAAGTGGGCAGAGCGGGGAGTTGTTCAGAGATAAATCTCAATGCTGGCCCAGTTGGGACTCGAACCTGGAAAACATTTAAGTGACGTAATGACTCAAATTCTGAGCGGTGGTTGGCTCAGCAGCTAGTGTTCGTTTCATAACCTTGAGTTTCGAGGTTCGAGCCCCACTTGGTGCAGCGTTGAGATTTGTCTCCATTAAACACCAACTCTGCCCTCGTTCATAACAGGGGACGCTGATGGGCTTGAAAATGTCGCGGTCCGTCGGATGGGACATAAAACCCTGGGACCGTGTACAAGAGAGCCATATACTGTGCACGTTAAAGGATACGCTAGACAGATTTAACGAGAGGCAGACTCCGTGAGGTCTTCTAACAGCTGTTGAATGAGTCCTCTTCCCCCAATTTCTTTGAGCTTGTGAGGTTCTTCTGGTGCTTATGCATGCCTTTGATATTTAAGATCTAATGTACATAACTAGAAATAATAATCATCCATTAGAGCAGTTAAAGTTAGTGGAGAAAAGCCGAAATTCTAATTTTAGGGAAAAGGAAAGAAAAATTGACTATGGGAAAAGATATGATCTTTCATAAGAAAAAGGTAATTACAAACTGGTGTTTATATACATTCGCTGTTACACTTATTAGATAAATACAAAAACGTGTTTTTTTAAAACCTCATCTCCCCTACTTCCAAAAATACCAATAATGCCACTCACTATTTTAGATTCTAAGATGATTTATGTAATTTTAACAACCCTTTGAGAGCTTAAATAAAAATATACCTATATAATAAGGCAATTCCTAAAATTCGCAGACATAAGCATGTTGAACTTCCTTCCTCCCCCCACACCCCGCTTCTCTCGTTACAATTCTGTTGGCACGCAACTGTCAGATTAGAAATCTTTATTTAGTCTAATTTATTATGGATAAACTTAATAAAAGACATTATCAATCACAGTTCTTTTCATAGAGTGTACTTTTCGTGCCACTCTATTTTTCCTTCTCAGTTATAAGTATTTCCATTTCATAAAGCTACTTCTAATAAATCGTTCTTGTTTCTTGTTGTGTCAGCATTATTAAGGCACGAACTTTCTTTACAACTTGTTTGCTATTACCTAGCTACAATTCGACGGTCAGATTTCTCTTTAAACGGCGGCATTTAATCTGAAATTTACGCTATGCAATAGTTCAATTCACAAAACTTTGCATAATTAGTTTCGTAGGCTAAATATAGAAGAATGTATTATTTTATAAAAAATTACCAATATTACCTATATTTTTCCTTTGCCTTTCCATGTCATTTGTCAATTGGATGTAAAAAGATCACTTTCACAATTCCGTTCACTCTTGGCAACAAATCGCAACGAGTGAAATGAAATTTTGTGATGTGGAAGTTTCATAAACTTAACGAAACTGCTCTCCACCATCATGATCCATTTGCTCCCAGAAAAGACGCGTTTGTAAACTACTCCTTCATCATATTTCGCAAACATGGAGGTCAATCGCACACGGTCGTAGATCAGGTGGTGTTTATAACTCTAGCTACAAATCTAAACTGTTCCAAACCTTTTTCCCTTAATATAATTGGGAAAAGTTTGTGAAAAGTTGTTCTATTTTATCTTCCCTATCAACAGACTGGTCCAAAAAGTTATAACATCGAATGAAATTTATGAACTTCAATCAAGCAATGAACAAAATAACTTAAATTTACCCTAAGTATGCAAAATTCCCTTCACGCACACTAAAGAAAAGATGCGTAGGTTCAATGGCAGAATATCACAAGACATAGTTTTTGCATATGGGACTCGCGAATAGATAGCTGAAAAAATTCTGAGTTTCACATTGAGTGGGATTCGAACCAAGCCTCTCCGTTACATGCTCAGTGTTCTTGACCATTAAACTGCGGCTAACTGATTCTTCGATTAAAGTGACTTATAAACTTTTCCGAATAGTGTTGGATTTGTTGGTAGCACCATCAAAGTCGGAAACTGACAACCAAATTCCCTCATATGCTGGAAATTAATGTTAGTCACTCACGCCCATGGCAGTAGTAGCATAAATGAGATTTCTGGCACAGTAAAAGGGGCTCGAGAATTCTATGAAAATTCATGGGAAAGTTATGGGGGGTGAGGTAAAAAGTATGTTTCTTGTGGTTTTTTGTGAAAATATGTATGAAAATTGGAAAAAAACGGGGGGGGGGGGTGTTTTAGCATGTAAAAAACTAATTTAAGTTTTCTTTTTAAAGATGAGGTTTAAACTAATTTGTGAATTAGTTTAAATGAATTAGGTTGAAAAGAGGTGTGTGTGTGTGTGTATATGAGATAAAAATGATGTGTTTTGTTGAGTTATCATACACTTTACGGGATACAACAGAGTCAAAACTTTTATCTAAGCAGAGTCCAAAGTATTAATTCTGTTATCAAAGAAGAATATTAAAAGTTTTATCCAAAAGTGAATAAATTTCTTATCATAGAAAAATATTAAAACTTTTAATCAAAACTGAATAATTATTTTATCAAACAAGAATATTAAAACTTTTATCTAAGTAACGTTCAAGTAATAATTTTGCTATTAAACAATAATATTAAAACTTTTATCTAATCAAAGTCCAAAGTAATAATTTTGCTATCAAACCGAAACTTTTATCCGAAACCAAAACTGAATAAATTTCTTATCAAACAATAATATCAAAACTTTTATCTGACAATGTCCAAGTAATAATTTCTGTTATCAAACCGAAACTTTGTGAAGTGTATGATAATTTAACACAGAAGAATATTAAATTTTTTTATCTAAAACCAAAATTGAATAAATTTCTTATCATAGAAGAATATTAAAACTTTTATCTAACCAAAGTCCAAGTAATAATTTTGCGATCAAACGAGAATATTAAAACTTTTATCTAAGCAAAGTCCAAGTAATAATTTTGCTATCAAACCGAAACTTTTATCCGAAACCAAAACTGAATAAATTTCTTATCAAACAATAATATTAAAACTTTTATCTAACAATGTTCAAGTAATAACTTTTGCTATCAAACCGAAACTTTTATCTGAAACCAAAGTCCAAGTAATAATTCTGTTATCAAACCGAAACTTAAAACCAAAACTAAATAAATTTTTTTTATCACAGAAGAATATTTTACGATATACAGGGTGAATCTGAAAAAGTGGGCAAAACTTTATGGGGTGGTAGAACGCAGCTATACGAGCAATATTCGTCATAGAAAGTATGGGCGGAACGCAAACGGCGAGCCGCTAGGTGGCGTTGGAAATGGTATAAAAGGGTCGGTCATCGCACCCAACGGCATTTCTACCGTGGATTGCCGAGAGGATGGCTGGTTATACTAACCACGAAATGGCGGATATGCACTTTGTGTACGGTGCGGCGGACAGGAATGCAAGTGAGGCACAGAGACGTTACCGCGACCGGTTTCCGATGAGATGCACTCCAGATCGGAAAACCTTCGAGCGTTTGCATCGGCGGCTGTGTGAAACGGGATACTTCGTAGCGGCCAAGGAAGACGCAGGGTGTGAAAGGAGTGTCAGGACGCCGCACCTTGCAGAGGACATTCTGCTTAGGGTGGAAGAGCGACTGGATGCGAGCGGTTTCCCGTGCAGTACACGTGTCCCAAATATCGGTTTGCCGTGTGCTACAGGAGGAAGGAATGCACCCCTATCGTGCGCAGAAGGTACAAGCGTTGTCACCGGCGGACTATCGGCCACGTGTCGATTTCGCACGTTGGTACCTCCAGCAGAATGTAGCGCAGCCGGATTTTGGTGCACATGTTTTGTTTACTGACGAGTGCACTTTCACCCGTGAGGGCGTTTTGAATACCCACAATTCACACACGTGGGCATCTACGAACCCGCATGTCACACGTCCTCATTCGTTTCAGCAGCGGTTCTCCATAAATGTTTGGGCAGAGATCCTCCATGACCATTTGGTTGGCCCATACCTCCTGCCACACCGTCTGGATGGCAAATCGTATAACACATTCCTACGAGAGGTGTTGCCGGAGCTGCTGCGTCCGATTCCAACCCCCAGCAGGTCGAGAATGTGGTTCCAGCACGACGGTGCGCCTGCACACTTCAGCTTAGATGTGCGGAACACTTTACATGCAACGTTCCCAGGGCGATGGATTGGTCGAGGTGGTCCCATAGTTTGGCCACCAAGATCGCCGGATCTCTCGTGTTTTGACTTTTTACTGTGGGGCCATATGAAAAGCCTAATCTACGAGTGCCCCATTGAAATCGATATGGATCTAGTCGCCAGGATCGCCGTTGTTGCCGGCGATATTCGGGAAATGCCTGGTGCCTTCGCAAATGTGCGTCGGTCCCTATCTCACAGGTGTGGAGCCTGCATTACAGCTGGCGGCAGCTCTTTTGAGCAATTTCTTTGAGCATGTACCTCAATTACATTCCTGTTAATAAAATGTTTCCTGAAGTATCTCCTCTTCTTCTTGTGTTCATTCTTTAAATGTGACAGTGGAAAACTACCTTTTAATTTCTCACCGCTTGCCTTCCGACCATACATTCTATGACGAATATTGTTCGTATAGCTGCGTTCTACCACCCCATAAAGTTTTGCCCACTTTTCAGATTCACCCTGTATATCTCAATGATATCGTGGATAAAAAGTCAAACTTTTATTTGTTAATGAAAAGAAAAGCTGAATATGTTATCTTTCTCGCTTTACAATTAAAATCTATCATAAAACATGCTTAATTTTCAGGAGAGAAATCTTACCCTTCAGGAGAGAAACACAAACTGATTTTTCTTCCAGCTGAGAGTGTTTAAATACTCAACAGAACAGAAACTTAAAAACAAAACTGAATATATTTCTTATCATAGAAAAACTGTTTTACAATATATATCTCAATCAGATTATGGATAGAAAAATCAAACTTTTAATTGCTAACGAAAACCAAAGCTGAATATTTTATCTTTCCGTTCCAGCTTTACAATTAAATCTATCTAAATAAAAACGTACTTACCCTTTTCTCTTCTTTTTGTCTGAATATTTCTCTTGTCATAGAAGAATAACTATTCCCTTTCCCAAAAGATCGTAGATAAAAAGGTCGGTATCGTTTTCATTTCACAATTAAAATCTACCATAACTGTGTAACAAACATACTTACCTTTCAGGAGAGAAATCTTACCTTCAGGAGAGAAACACAAACTGATTTTTCTTCCGGCTGAGAGCGTTTAAATACTCAACTGAATCCAAACTTAAAACCAAAACTAAATAAATTTCTTATCATAGAAGAAATATTCAGCTTTGGTTTTGATTACGAAATAAAACTTTTATCCAAAAATAAAGTAATACAATTTTGCCTGAATATTTCTCTTATCATAGAAGAAGAAACTTGGTCCCTTTCCGAAAAGATCGTAGATAAAAAATTATTACCAAAAGTTTTATTTGCTAATCAAAACCAAAGTTAAATATTTCTTCTATGATAAGAAATTTATTCAGTCTTGGTTTTAAGTTTGAGTTCGGTGAGTATTTAAACGCTTTCAGCTGGAAGAAAAATCAGAAGGGTAAAGTACTTTTTTTTTATTTAGATCGATTTATTTGCTTGCCACATGAAGAGATGATCGCATGTTATCGCGTCTAGAATCACGTATTTGTCTCGAAATGATAGGAAGCTGGCTATCAAAGAAAGAGGTTATGAGGTCAACACAAAGGTCAACACGAGGCAAGTAAACAGACAGCCATCACTGCAGATCGCTGCTAATGGCAAGCTGAAATGGGAAGATTCATTTTTTAAACTTGCAAATAAATGTAGTTTCTGATTGTATTTAAAATATATTTTTAACCAAGAACTAAAAGTTTTCCCTCTAGTGGTTGTAAAGTTGCTTTTCGTTCTGAGACAATTACACACTATACGTTTTTTTTTTATAAAAATCATACATGATACGTTTGGCGGTTCTATTTAATTTAAATCGTTTGGCGGTCTATTTAATTTAAATCGTATTTCGATGTCAGCAGTTGCTGATAATTCATATAGACGTGATTCGTATTTGATGACATCGAAGTGGAATATCGGATACAGTTTCAAAATATCTTGGTAACTGACTTGTGTAACTGAGTCGATATACATATTTTTTGCCGCTAGTAAGCTGTTGTAAACTCGCTCATAATCTAAACTGTTGGGTTCAAGGTTGCACTCAAATTCTTGTTCGGGAAACTGTTTGCTATTCACTCTGATCAGAATCCGTTCTAGTAACATGTGATCAAACACCATATTTTTCTGGTTTGATTATTTAAATGGTTAGACTTTTGTAAGACGACATAAAGATGGACGCGTATTTTGAGTTGTAGTAACCTGCCAACTGACATGAGAGTCATTTCGAGTATCTGAGATTTGTACAGTTTGCACGATTCCCAAAAGATTTCATGTGAATCGCCACTTGCTAACTGAGATTCTAGTTTTGCAAGTACTTGTAGTGATGGTTTCATTTTTCGGATAAACCAAGATAAGTGAGATATTTCAAATTTATACAACGTAGCCCCAACTCTCTGAACAATGTCTTTGTCGTCACTTTTTTCCGGTTTTATGGTATGTTTTACACCACGAAACACTTTATCTACGTCTTGGCAGAATCCAAACAGCCGATTCAGTGGTAAGAATAAACTTACATTTTGACTATTTTTTTGTAATTTCATATCTGTCTGAGAATCCTTGATTGAATTCAGGATTTTTCTTCAACGCTTGTGCAAAATCCTTTATCTTACTATTCATGTCCAGTTTATCTTCGCCTCCATCATACAAATACTTATTCATTTTCGAACTGTCTGCGGTATCTTTGAACCGCATCATACTAACAAATGTACATACAGACTAACATATTTATACATACAAACTAACATATATACTAACATATATACTTCCTTACATACAATCCATCAATCATCAATCAATTAATAACTAATTAATCAATCAATAATCAATTAATCAATCAATAGCCAACCAATCAATCAATCAATCAATAGCCAACCAATCAATCAATCAACCAATAATCAATCAAGCAATAATCGATCAATCAACATCCAATTAATCAACAATCAATCAATAATCAATCAAAAACCGATCAATCAATCAATAATCAATAAATCCAAACCCAATCAATAATTGATCAATCAATAATCCATATTCCGATACTCAATCAATTATCAATCAATTAACCAATGAATTTTCCAATCATACATACATACATACATACATACATACATACATACATACATACATACATACATTTATTTCACTTCAGCTAGATAAACTTCTGAGATAGTTAATGCTTTGTCGCTTGTGCAAAGTTGTTCTAAACAGTTTATTACTCTTAATTTTATTACAAAGGGTTTCAGACCATAGGATATCTCAGAAATTGAGTCAAGACCATTTAAATTTGAATCACTATGGCTCCTCTTCCAATTGAGAGAGATAATAAACACTGATTTCAAAAGAACGCTGATTTCAAAAGCATTTCCAAAGAATTACAAATTGGTACAGTTTTCAAAATGTATTATTAGTCGTATTTTTTTTTTACATTTGTTTTGAATTCAAAGTTTTGTAAATGATATTGCCTGCTTTACGATACACATCTGAGATTCTATAATTTCCAAAAGCATTAGTTTCAATTCCATTGATATGTCGTTTTGTGTATTCTTGGGATAAAAACAATTTTTTTAATTTGGTATACATTATATCATGTTGTTCTGATCGAAATTCCGTTTGTTGCGTATATACGATTTTTCCATAAAATAGACATTCCCGATATTCTTCGTGACTAAATTCATTTGTAACTCCATTGGTCGCTTTTTGAGGAATTGGAGAATATATAGAATGCAATTTTGGACTTAACGCAACAACCTCTTTGATTGGAAGACCTTTTAATTCGACTTTAAATTTTGCTGGAACTATTTTATTTGACTCACTGAATAATGCATTGTTTGTGGGGTAATTTGAGAAATCAAAGTAGTCTGAATTAAATTTCTTGTATATGTCATCCGTCTGGATGTCGACGCAGAAGCATCAGTATCTGTAAATAAAAATTCTGCATTGAATTTTGGCTTCAGAAAATTGAAGAAGTAATTATACATATATAATTTACTCAACTCCAAAATCGTTACACAAATATAATATGGTTTATCTAATATAATATTTTTCTTTTTCATATGGAGAATTACGAAATTTTCTGCAAGTTTAACACAAGAAACATACCTAGGATTTCCAATTATTTTTTAAGCTTTTCTTCAGTATTCACAATGTGGCATTTTATCCTCTTTCTCTTATTTTCTAAACATTTGCCATATATAGCCTTGTTCATCAGTTTGAAAAAGTGTTTTTCAAGATCATTTATGGCATTAATTCGTTTTGTTGTACTAAAATCTATGTAAGGTTGCACCATGGTTTTTTTTTTTATCAAATTCCATTATTCTATGCACCTGTTTCACCCTCAGTCGCAGTTCAACATAGAGTTTAAGAAACCTAAAGTGAACGACATAATTTTGCTTGTCCAACAGATTTGGAATCAAGAATGACATATTAGTATTAGAAAGTTTCAATTCTTCAGGAGACAAGGGGAAATCATTGTGTAAATCGTGTAGATGTGCCGGTTATTCTAGATCAACTTCGAAGAAATAAACCCTTTTTGCTGCCGTCTGGAATATTAAACAGGTCAATATCATTTACACATTTGAAATTACCAGTTGGAATAGATTGAGACATTGCCCAGTCATATAACGTGTTTACATCAAAGTACATGATATAGTTTTGTGGTTTACTTCTCTCATATAGATCTACTAAAGGATTGTTGGCCTTTGCAAACCTCTTGACACTAAAGATTTTCCTCCTCGCAGAGCTCTTTCTATGAAAAAAAAATACATATCACCTTTTATAAGTTCTAGCTCAATTTCTGTCATTTTTAAACACTTTGGGATAAGCCAAAAAACTTTTTTAAAAACTTTGGGATAAGCCAGGAGAGCTAAAATAATGACATGGATCGAGTTGGTAGTTATTCATACACGGATTTATGTAGTTTTCAAATACATCTACTAGCAGTAATACATCAGTGGTCATGTACAGATCGTGATATTCCCCGAAGGTAGCAAAAGAAAAGGCTTTCCACAAAATTTGAGCTCTTTCGAATTGTTCATTGTTTTCAAAATTCTCTTTAGTTGCCAGGACGGTTGAACCAAACCACAATCTTTACTAACCGTCCTGGCTCGGTTTCAGGACAATGGAAGTGACGTTTGCAAAAACTGAGCACTCTGTTGCAAACGTCACTTCTTACTTACATTACTCACATGGAAAACTTCATTTGCTTTTCAAAAGTTCTTTCTGTGAGTCATTCAGATTATGTTGTCTGCAGTATTGACTTATGATGTAGAAAATTTCCACATTTTTCGACAGTGAATCCAGTGAAAAACTGAGGAACATGAATGAATCAATAAATTTAATTTGACCGAATTTAATGCATGTATATTTTTCTGTAGTTTGTGGAATGCAAGAAATTTTCTTCCTATCTTTCAATTTCCACAAATCTTTTACTATAAAATACCCATCAAATCATTTGAGATTATGAAACAACACTGGTATTTCAAGTGAGAATTTCTATTGAAGATTACATTTGTTGTGAACAGCACCTCTGTATTTTCCAGTTAAGTGATCGTGGTCCCTTACTCTATCAGTTCCTAAACATCTCCCTCAAATATAATATTTTGCTCCAGTGAAATTTTGCCCTCAAAGTCAGTCATCTTAACATTTCTTTTCTTCAAATCATTGATCAAATTTTCGGCTTCGATCATTTCATTCAAAATTGTTCTGTTACATTTTTCCCTCTGGATATTTTGAATTCTGTCAAGAAAGGAGATATTACCCTTGTTCAAGGTGACTTCAATGCCAAAGTGAGTACTGACTCTAACCTTTGGGAAGGTGTGATGGGCCCTTTTGGTATTGGTAGCTGCAATGACAATGGACAACGTCTCCTACAGGTAAGTAAACTCAATGTTTTCAGAATAACTAACACATATTACAAACACCACGACATACATAAATACATAGGAGTTTTACCTGACGGGCTGCATAAGAATATGATTGATTACATATTAATTAACAGCAAATGGGCTAGTTCTGTTAGAAATAGCAGGGCATATAGGGGAGCTGAAATTCGATCTGACCATTACCTTGTTAAAAGTGTCTTGCAACTTAAACTTAAAAAGTGTTGTGCTAAAGTTAAAAAATTTATCTTTAATACTGAAACTCTGAAAGACCCTGTTATAGCTAAAGTTACCATGATAGGTTACTTAGTCATTATGAGAGTCATGGTTTCCTTACTACTGCGGTTGAGGAAGAATGGAACCATTTTGAACAGGCTTTTTTGGAAGCTAACAGTATTCTTTTAGGAAAAAGAAGGAGCAGAGGAGAAAGAATTATTTGAGTGTTAAGGCACTTGAGCTTATTTCAGAAAGAAAGAACTGCAGGAATGTCCTTAATCAATACCCCACTACTCCTAATAGAAAGCATTACAGAGAGCTTAATAAATGTGTAAAGGATCGGTTAGGTGCTGATAAGAATCTTTGGATTGATGGCTTGGCTGACAAAGCCGAGGAAGCAGTTAGACAGCACATCAGCAGAGAGCTGTATGAGAGAGTTTATGTTTTGTGTGGTAGAAAACAGACAGGTATACAAGGATTGAAGGATAAACAGGACAAGGTTATAGAAGGTGAGGATTCTGTCATGGCTAGTTGGGCTGAGCATTTCAGTGATATTCTAAACATTGTGGTTAGTTCTACTCCCATTTTTTGCAGTGATGATAGATGCATTGGTGGCTTTAATGTTCGCCCTATAACACAATCTAAAGTTATTTTGGCTATTTCTAAACTTAGACTTCATAAATCCCCAGGGGTAGATGAAATTACTACTGAAATGCTCAGAGCTGGGAATGTTTCGGTTACCACTTGGATGACTGTAATTTTGAATATCTTTTATGATAAAGGCATGGTTCCTAAGGATTTTACCAAAGCTATTGTTATCCCTATTTTCAAAAAAGGTGATCGCAGTTCTTGTGATAACTATAGGGGTATCAGCCTACTCTCTGTTCCAGGTAAAGTTCTTTGCATGATTGTGCTTAATAGAATTAAGAATCTGGTTGACAGTCAATTCCGTGATGATCAATGTGGATTCAGAAGTGGTAGGGGATGTGTGGATCAGATATTTTCACTTAGGCAGATTCTTGAGAAATGTTTAGAGTTTCAGAAACCTTTGGTTGCTAGCTTTGTTGATTTCAAAAAGGCTTTCGACTCTGTTGATCGTCATAATTTGAGGTTGATTGTGAAATCATATACCTGACAAGTTAGTCAACATAATGAAAGCTCTCTATAATAACACTGAGTCGTATGTGAGAGTTGGTAAGTCTTGTAGCAATTGGTTTAGCATTACTTCTGGTGTTCGACAAGGGTGCATTTTGTCTCCTTTTCTCTTTAGTTTGGTTATGATTACGTTATGCGAAATTCATTGCAAGTGAAAGATTTTGGCCTTAAATGGTCTGAAGATACTAAAATTTCTGATTTAGATTATGCTGATGATTTAGCCCTTTTGACAAATGATGTTGATGAGATGAACTGTTTCATTCGAGCTGTTTATGAGACTGGTAGTAGAGTAGGTTTGGTTATAAACAGAGAGAAAACTAAAGTGATGAAAATTGGTCAGGCAGGTTGTGATTCAGTTCATCTGAATGGTTTCAGTCTTGAGCAGGTGTCACAGTTTAATTACCTTGGGAGCTATGTAACAGATACTGGTGATTTGCGGCATGAGATTAACAGACGAATAGGGATTGCTGCCGGACTTTTAAGAATCCATGGAGATTGTGGAGAAATAGGCGTATACACCTAAAGACTAAAATTAGACTGTATAATAGTTTGGTTCTTTCTAGGGTTAGTTATGGTAGTGAAACTTGGACACTGTGTAAACAAGATAACAGGAAACTAGATGCTTTTGATTCTAGATGCTTACGTATAGTATCTTGGGTATTAGGTGGTTCAACTTTGTAACTAATGATGAGGTTAGGCAAAGGAGTCTGCAACGTACTTTAAGCAGCATATTGTGCAGAGAGAGACTCCGCTGGTTTGGCCATGTTGCCCGTATGAATAATTATAGATTGGCTAATAGGGTTATGAGCAGTGTGCCTAGAGGCATCAGATGGAAGGGGAGACCTAGGATGCGGTGGACAGACAAATTTGAACAGGACCTTGTTAGAATTGGTGTGCAGTGGCTGGATGCAGCAGATGTAGGTCAGGACATATATGTTTGGAGAATTAAACTGCACTGTGTGGTTGGACCTCCGTAGCCCATGGTTGCTTGAGGATGATGATGATGATGACATTCTGGTTTTGATCAGTTTACCTTCCCGTCCAACTATAATATATGCAAATCCTGAGGGTACTTAATACTTTGTTCGCACCCTACATGGATTATTCTCAATTCTTCTATATTTCGAAAAGCATTCGAAGTCTGCATAAATCACATATGGGTGGTTCAAACTAGAGGACCTATATAGGTAGACATTGGCCATCTCAAAATTGGACGCCATGTTTTGTGGTTGCTCGGATTTTCTAGCCTGCATACCTGAATGGTATTACACAAATATTTATGGATTCATGAAAAGGTAGTGTAATATTTGATAGAGATTTCAGTGTTCATGATTGGAAACACTTTAGAAAACGGCTAAAAAAAGGAAAAGTAAATTTTTACGGCTTTTTTTTCTTTAAAAAAAGATATAATTTCGTTTTGTTGTCTTGTCCGTCTGTAGACATCGAAAGTTTTTGTTTATAAGAAATATAAAAAAATTCTTTTTGTGTTAGATATGAATTAATGATATATTACGATTTACATTTTCGATTCTTCCAAAAGTTATAACTGCGCCCTCTAACGGTGGAAAAATTTGAAAATTCCAAAATATCAAACGTATATTCCAAAGGATGTAGTTTTCTTAGAAGTTTAAAATTTTGGTGTTGAAATGTGAAGTTTACGAAGTTACCATTGACAACAACACTTGATTCTTTAGACCCAGGGGGGAGGTGAATGTAACTTTTTTTTTGTTTTAACAGAAAAGTGCATGTTTTTAGAGAAAAATTAAAAATTCTTTTTGGATTGGTCAGGTATTGATGAAATATTACAATTTGCATTTTGCGAATTTCCCAAAAGCTAAAACTGCGTCCTGTAACGGTGGAAAAAATCGAAAAATACCAAAATTTTAAAACGAGTATTGCAAGCGATGTAGTTATGCTAGAAATTTGAAATTTTGGTCGTTGAATGCAACAGTCTAGAAAATCCCATTGACATCAATGAGTTTAATCTAAGCCCAAGGTAGGGAAGAAACGGAACGGTTTTGTTTTAAGAATAATTGGAAATCTCTTTTTTAGTTCGTTACTAATGAAATGTAATTCGCATTTTCAAAGGTAGTTTTAATTTAAGTCATTAGAGACCACTAAATATCGGAACCGCAAAACTTTTAACGAATGTTTCAAGTGATCTCTTTATGGTAGAAATTTCGGCAAAATAAATAATTAATATTTTATTAGTACCTGTAATGTGCAGAAAAAGTTTTTCTTTTATCTCTTAAAGCAGAAAAGTTGCATTTTACCAATGGGGCAAATCATTACTCTTAGGGTAAACCACTTGATCAATACACTCTATGACCAAAATAGTAAGTTTCTAGCAAAAAATGATTGTTTGCAATATTTATTTAAAGATTTGGTATTTTCCAGCTTCTTCTGCCGCTAGAGGTCGCCTTTCGAGTTTTTATTTACCGTCTTTAGCATTCTCTAACACTCGAAATTGCAGCTGATGGGGATTCGAAAAACGTAAATACTAATATTTATGTGGAAAAAAAATTCGCCGACATACCGGATTCGAACACGCAGCTCTCCAGAAATATGCCAGAACATTCTAACCTGTTGAACTAAAGTCGGCTTTTTTTCACAAATAGCATTTATTGATTTATAGACGTTTAAACGTCTACAGGTAATGCTGAAATTATTAAATATTGTTTAAATCATTAATATATTTAGTGTCTGTAAAACAACAGCAAAAAAAAACCATTCTTTCGTTTATCTCTTCAAAAAATTTTCATTTTGGCACCCCCCTTTTGGCTAAGATGGAAAAACCTTGTTGGCATTGTAAACCTTCTGATCATAACACTCGACTACCAAAATTTCAGATTTCCAGTGTAAATAATTTGCTTGTAATATTCGTTTGAAATTTTAACATTTTCCCTCTTTTCCAACCGCTAGAGAGCGCTATTAAAGCGATTGAAATTTTTCAAAATTGCTAATCACAATATTTGTTCGACACCTATCCAACCCAAAAAGAATTTTTCATTTAGCTCTAAAAGTAAAAAAAAAAAAATGATTGTCTATAGACGGACAGACAGGTGGAAAGACAGATGAACAGACAACAGTTAACAGAGAGACGGACAGACAGACGAACAAATACTGGCATAGGCAGACGACAAAGTGAAACCATTAGCTCGTTTTTGAAACGAACTTTAAAGGAAATTTTTTGTTGTTTTTCAGTTAGCTCGTTTCACTTTGCAGTCGTTTGCCGTCTTCTGATAGAGTTTCTCAGGGAAAAATATTCATTAAATTATTTGAGTGAAATTTTTACCCCCAAATGCAGCGCAGTGAGGCATTCGTAAAATATAACAGCTTTTATAGACAAAAACAGTGGTCGAAATATATAAAACTATAACAACTGAGAAATTTTAACTTGATACATATACTAACTCATAGGCTTTCGTCTCACGGTACGACAAAACATGGCGTCCATAAACCACGTGACTCAATCAAGCAATGACAGTGAATCACCGAGATGGCCAGCCTCTAACTATACAGGACCTCTAGTTCAAACCGTTTTTAATTGTATGGAATTTCGTACTATTTGCTTCGGGAAACTTTATAGTTTGTAAAATGTTTGATTTGCAATTATCTACGTGATTCTTTAATAAATCGTCGCAAATGAAATTATGAAGACAGTATGGACAGGGATAGGATTTACCATTATGTCTTGAAAGATATGCTGTAACCCTACTAATATTTTTAATCCAACAATAGTGAGAATTATTGCCGTCTTTTAAAAGTAAATGTTGCATGGGTTCTTTAACAGGATTCTGTGAAATATATAATATATGCAAATCATCTTTCTTACAATTAAAAACATTTATAGAAATATTATTTAAAACCTCGAACTTCGGGATTTGATCGAGGGTTATTGGATAAGTCATTGAAGATGTGTCTAAGATGTTTTCAAATAATTTATATTTTTCCACACGTTGCGGATTGTCTTTAGCAGGATGTAGAGCTGATAATATTGACCACAAGAAACATTTGTTGTCGTAGTTTTTAACATTCACTATTTCTTTTGTAGATTTCAAATGTTGCGGTAAATTTACGAAAACAGATGCTCCAACTGCATTATACTGAGACATTTGAATTTCCATAGAAATTATTTTGTCGAACACCCATCCACTTCTTTTTTGTATAAAATTTTCAAAGTCGTTATCAATTTTCTCATAAGCATTTTTTGGTAATTCATTGAGATAGGTAGGCAAACTGATTATTTCGTTACACGTCGAAAAATGTGCATATATATTTTTTCTGTCCTTCAGAATCCGTTTACTTTTTAAATTTTATTTGTAATATGAATCTAACTTTCAAAGGCTGACAGAGTTTATTCTTAATTATATATTTCCATTTATTGTTATTTTTTCCAGGAAACTTTTTATGTCTTTCTGACATATTTGTTATCAATTTTATATGTGCGAAACGTTTTCCTAAAAGCACTGCTATTATTTATATGATTTTGATTCAGATGATGATTGTAATTGTCTTTTATGTTAAAACTGGAATTGCAAAATTCGCATTTTTCAAATGTGCAAGAAGTGCATGCAGTTTTCATATGACGGTTCATATTGGATTTGCGAATAAATACCCCACATTTGGTACATTGAATGGTTGCGCTAATCTTTGAGTTAGCAGTTATATCCTCTTTATTATATAGAGTAGCTAAAAATCATGGTCAAAAAATCATAGTCCGATAATGCAAAACATCGAATTTTTTTCCAAAATCCGAAGTTGAAATAGACATGACTATAGTGTGTGTCCAAGAATAAATTTCTAAACAATACCGATGTTATTGAACATAACCTTATGTTCCTTTTTGTCAATAATATCATTTTTTAGCAAAATATCAAAAATTTCGACAATTTCATTTACTACTTCTGTACTGGTGTTTCCAGCTCGTTCACTGGCAACCAAAATTGATAATTTTCGCATATGTCGTCGAAACTCTTGTATAGTCCAGAACCAAACTGTTGACTTTCTATTACTGAGAACATCATTTTAATCGACTTTAAATATTTTCTAAGTGCCTCAATGTGATTATCGATAATTCGATATTTCTCAGTAGTTCTACCATAGCGTTTAGTTTCTGTAGATGCCCGATTGTTTGGTAAATCATTTCTTTCAGCTCAGGAATGGGGTTTCTCGCCTGTAAGATATCACTCGGTAGTTTTAGTTTATATTGGTTTAATGTTTCATCTTGCAAGTTGGAATCTGGATTATAAACGAACGTTTTTTCTGGCGTCTCAGTGGGCTCTTCTGGCTCTGAAGTTTTCACTACATCTTATATGTTTTTCATGGTTTCTTCACGCAGTTTCCAGACCTTTTAACTGTTCCACCACTGGTTTGTGACATTCTTCGAGCGTTTCCTTAACTCGTTCCTCTCCCAAAATAGTGTCTTCAATTTTCGTTTTTGTAGTAGCTCGCGATTTCATAATTTGATCTATAATACTGTGTAATTGCTTAAGATCCTTCATCTTTATTCATATACAATAAAGACATATACCCACTGATGAAAGTCTGAAACAAGACATCCAGGTACTTTTCTTCTTTCTTTTGGAAGAGGAGAGTGTCTAGCAAGTTAAACACTACTCTTGCTGCCCCTGTCAAATTTCTTGTTTACTGGAATAAGTGAAAAAAACTGCTGAAGTTGTGGTCATACTACTCCAATGAATTTTTGATCATCCAAGTTATATTATAATTTATCCTAAAAGAGTAATTTGTTGTGCAGCAGATTACCTTGCTTATATATCCATTAGAAATCCATAGTGGTAATTATCTTTGAAAAGAGGTGGCGTTAGTAGGTCGAATTTTGTGTTTATCTGTATAATTGGATGAGACTGCAACATGTCTTTTTTTACTTCTTTATCACAATAGGTAAGGCAAATTACAGTATTTTTATCAACGTATAGTTTGGTAACAGCATCATTGTTTACAATTGGGGTGCCAAAATTCGTAATTCGTTTTCCATTAAAACTGCTCCCACTTGATGAAAAATGTCCATCTTCATTTCTCAATAGAGCATTGGATGGGTTAGGATCTAACTTTGTCTAGCCATCAACGTAACTTTTTGTTGTCGCATTTGTGTTGTGCCTCGGTTCCTCGAGATTTCCTATTCTCTTATTGTTCGCATTAAAGACATCCTCGCCAGTTAATGCGACTTTTTCCAAATATCCCTTAGTTAGAGCAGTAGAATCAGACTCGGTATCGGCAATATCAAGGATTTGTTTTTTTTTCTGCATTGAAACTATGCCCGTCGAATGCAATGCTTCGTGGAAGGTAAAGCCCATTTTTATTTCTCACCAATGTATTCATTGGACTGTTTTGAACAGTGGTCAAGTTGTCGACGTAGTGTTTCGTAGTGGCATTGGATGAATCGATCGGTTCTGCAAGATTTTTAATATGTTTATTGCTTGCCTCGTAATTATCATTGCCATTGCAAAGTGCTCTTTTTTCCAAATATCGTTTTCTAACTACTCCAGAATCTGCATCCGGTTCAGTAACATTGATTATTTGTTTGTTTCGCGCATCGTAGCGATTGTTCCATAAAATAACCAACTATTATTAACATATTGAATGGTAGCGGCATCTCCATTTTTTATAGGTCTGCCTACATTCGATATTCTTTTAGTATTTGCGTCATAATTTCCCGTGCGATTCAATGTTTAGACTCTTGTTGCAGATATTGTTTTGTCACAGAATCCGAACCCTCTTCGGGATTGGCTACATTTCTCAATTTTTTATTACTCATGTCGTAGTCCTCATCGTGTGTCAATTTAAAACCGACACCTGGAATTCCTGCTTGTCCTCTTTTGGAACCGGTCTCAGAGCTGATGACGCCAAACTTTGTCAAGTAATTCATCTTTATTTACCAAAGTTTTTTCTGTACTTGAGAGGCATGTGCTTGGTTTTTTATCGATTAATAAGAAATCGTGTGGTTTTGAAACTCCATATGCATAAAACTGCATAAAAATATCTTTCCTGATTTCTGTTGCATGATTCATTTGTATCTGCAAATCTTGTTCTGCATATTAAAGAATATAAAATAATTACTCTGTAGTCGAACGTCTTTGGGAGTCGAAAAATAACTCTGTGTCAGGTAAATCAATGATATGTTATTTTTCCTTCCTCTGACGAATAATTCTCCGATGAGTTTTTGATCTCTTTCCATTACGAAATTGTCGAAAACAATTGAATTTTGCCTGTCGAGATCCAGTTCATTGATTTTGACGATATTTTCTTTACTGGAAGAGAAAGTTGCAATTGAGATTTTTTCGCCAAATGTTTTCTCCAAAATTTCGTGCCAATCATCGAATATTTCTTGCATAAAGTGATATTTCTGCTCGGTTAAATCTTTGGCGTATAAAAAGATTTTATTATAGTAGAGATGTTTAAATATTAAATTCAACAAGAGGTTCGTTTTCCCTGAGCCCGATGAAATACAGATTAAAAGTCTAAAATGCCAGAGAGGTGTTAATATTGTTGCGGATCACAAAAATGGATAGCCACTGAGCGTGAGTATTAAAAGCTATATTTCAAAACCAAATTCAATACAAGGTAAATTGTTACAAAGGAAATATGGATGAAGTATCTTATTAACAAATAACTATTAACATGCACAAGTCATCAATCTTCCTGCGTGAGCACACAACATCAGCTCTGTGTATTTTACTAAATACTACCTTTTACTTGATTTACCAGGTCACCCGAAGATCTTCACTCGTAAACCAATTCTCGTCCTGTGCTAATAACTTTTCACACACTAGCCGAACAAAAAGACAGTCCGTGTAGACATTCGAAGTTAGCCATAAAAGTTCCCACTTTTATACTTCCGCGTATACACAACACATCAAGTTACTTCTTGATACTTACGCGCACTGCCTCAGAACAGCTCACCGTCCATTTTCGAACTCCTCGACCGTTACAACAAAACGACCGTTAACGCTCCACTCTTCTTCTCCAAATTCTCCCAAAGTTCTTATTCGTTGGCTGAAACTTTTTGCTTTCGGTTGCCAGATTCCTTCTGTCGTAACACTGCCCCCTTCCTAGGTCTTGTTCGTCCCGAACAATTCTGGATTCCAAAGTTTCTTCAGTTCTTCGATGAAACGGGGCCAAACGATCCACGTGAATC
The DNA here is from genome assembly GCA_038380435.1 of Ryuthela nishihirai. Lineage (NCBI taxonomy): Eukaryota > Metazoa > Arthropoda > Arachnida > Araneae > Heptathelidae > Ryuthela > Ryuthela nishihirai. The sequence goes on along the minus strand of JAWZYU010000013.1, from coordinate 67,803,297 downwards.
ACCTTGCACTTTGTAGCTGGACGTCGACGAATGCGATATACCACGTCATTAATCCTGTTAACTATTGTATATGGGCCTTCCCAAGGTTTCTGAAGTTTTGGAGATAGTCCTTTCTTTCTATGTGGACTGTATAGCCAGACAAGATCTCCTTGATTGAAAATAGTTCCATTTATTTTACTGTCATATCTTGTTTTGGTTCTGTCACTTGTTATGTCGATGTTATGTCTAACGGAGTGATGGATTTCTTCTAGTCGTTGTTGCAGTTCTTGTACGTATTGTGGAGTGGACACAGGCATTGCTTCGGGCCGACCATATAAAAGGTCACAGGGAAGACGTAACTCTCTTCCAAAAAGCATCATGGAAGGTGTCTGTCCAGTTGTCTCATGCACTGCCGTCCTATATGCCAGCAAAAGGAGTGGTACATGGCGATCCCAGTCACGTTGGTGCTCGTTCACAAATAATGCTAAATGCTGAGCAATTGTTCTATTGAACCTTTCAACCATACCATCCGACTGAGGGTGTAAGGGAGTGGTTCTGGTTTTCTGAATGCCTAATAGTTGACAGATGCCTTTAAACACATTGGATTCAAAATTCCGTCCTTGATCAGAGTGGAGTTGTAAAGGTACCCCATACCTACTACCTACTAATAACTACTACTAAAGGTACCCCATACCTACTAATGAAGTTATTAACTATTATCTCAGCCACTGTTGTTGCTTCCTGGTCTTGGATGGGATATACCTCAGGCCACTTTGTGAAATAATCCATTACCACTAATAAATATCGATTTCCATCATCAGTTCTAGGAAACGGACCCATTACATCAATGGCTATTCTTTCAAAAGGGGCACCAACGTTATACGTCTGCAGCTTACCCCGACTCCTAGTCTTAGGGCCTTTCTTTGCTGCACAGGCTTCACATTGCCTACACCATCTCTCAACGTCTGCCCTACTTTTCAACCAATGAAATCGTTCCCTGGCTTTGGCTAATGTCTTATTAACACCGAAGTGTCCTCCAGTGGCACTATCATGTACATCTTTCATCACAAGTTCCACTCGGGATCGAGGAAGGATTATCTGCCAACGGATCAGCCGTCCAGTGGGATTCTCCCATCTTCTGTATAATACTCCGTCTTTCATTTTTAAGGAGTCCCACTGTGCCCAGTAACTTTTAGTAGTTGGACTATACCTCGAGATTTGCTCCCAATTAGGTCTTACATCAGATTTTTCAATCAATTCTAATATTGGTTTTATGTCTTCATCATCTAGTTGAGCCTTCCTGATTTCAATTGGATTCCAGATGTTAGGGGTGTCATTGTTTGTTTGTGTCGATACTATTTGTCTTATGGGCATTATCTCTTTAGTTCCAAATTTCAGTTCTGCATTATAGCAATGTTTACAGTAGTCAATGCATGGGCGCCTGGAAAGAGCATCTGCATTCTTATGCATTTTACCACTTCGATGTTCGATGGAGAAATCGTATTCTTGTAACCGTTGTATCCACCTAGCGATTTGTCCTTCAGGGTTTTTGAAGTTTAATAACCATCTAAGTGCAGCATGATCAGTACGTATAAGGAATTTCTGGCCATAGAGATAATGATGAAAATGTTCTATTGCTTTTACTATTGCTAACAGTTCTTTGCGTGTTACACAGTAATTCCGCTCTGGTTTGGATAAAGTTTTACTAAAGTATGCAATAACTCTCTCTTGTCCGTCTTGTTCTTGTGAAAGCACAGCACCAACTCCTGTGTTACTTGCGTCAGTATCTATCACGAATTGTTTTCCAGTTTGTGGGTACGCTAGCACTGGTGCTGTGGAAAGAGTTTTCTTTAGCTGTTGAAAGGCTATATCGCATTCGGTGGTCCACATAAACCGCTGGCCCTCTTCTGTCAGACGATGTAATGGCCTTGCGATGTTGGAGAAACCTTTGACAAATCTTCTATAGTAGGTGCAAAGTCCAATAAAACTACGAAGTTGATGAACATCTTGTGGTGGAGGCCAGTCTCTTACAGCTTCTATCTTACTAGGATCAGTCTTAATCCCTGCTGTAGTGATCACATGACCAAGGTAATGAACTTCTTGCTGGAACAGTTTACACTTTGTCGGTCCCAATTTTAACTTGGCTGCCTTAAGTTTTTCAAATACTTGACGAAGATTTCTCAAATGTTCTTCAAAAGTTCTTCCAAGAACTATGATGTCGTCCAAGTAAACCAGGCAGACCTCCAAAGACAAACCTTTGAGCACTGACTCCATTAGTCGCTCAAATGTGGCAGGTGCATTACAAAGTCCAAATGGCATCACCTTAAACTGCCAAAGTCCATTCCCTGTACTGAAAGCTGTTTTCTCACGGTCTTCAGGACGTATACCAACTTGCCAATAGCCGCTCTTTAAATCTAATGTTGAGAACCATTCTGACCCAGATAAAGTGTCTAGTGTATCGACAATCCTGGGTAAAGGAAAGGAATCTTTCTTTGTTACGTCCTTTAATCTGCGATAATCTACACAAAATCGTGTAGATCCATCCTTTTTCTTGACAAGAACTACTGGTGATGTCCAGGGACTCTGTGATGGTTCTATAATGCCCTGAGCTTCCATGTCCTTTATGAGTTGTTCCGTCTCCTCTCTTTTTGCCAATGGAAGCCTTCTTGCCGGCAGATGGACTGGAGGAGAATCACCAGTGTTGATTTTATGTTCTGTCAGGTTAGTACGGCCATAATCATTTGATGTGGCAGAAAAAATGTCCGAAAATTCTTTTAATAGGTTCTCGGCCTTAACAGCTTGGTTTTCAGTTAATATTTGTCTTGTTTCTCTCCATAATTCAGTAAGATGAGACGGGATGTCTGTATGATTTTGATATGAATCGGTAACTTCTATTTTATTTATACTTGTTACACAGGTAACAGCTTCACATATTGCTAATTCCTCACCTTTTTTTAACATTCTGCTGGATTTGTTACAGTTCATCACTCTGATAGGGATCTGTTCTTTATCTATTCTGACTAAAGTCCTTGCAACCAGGATATTATGAGCCAAAGCTCCTTTACCAGAGGCATCAGTAACTGCCAATCGGAAGGCCCCAGAAGTCTCCGCCCGATGTCCACGGACTATAACTTCACTTTGTGCTGGGATCTCTGTGTCTTCCGTCACTAATATTGGAGTTACGCTTGATAAAGAATCAGACGTCCGGCTAAGCAGAGGAATCTCTTCTGTCTCATAGATGAGTAGGTTATCACTGGGTCTAATGTTGAATCCATGTTTCTTAAGAAAATCAAGGCCTAATATGCATTCGTCGTAGATGTCAGCGATGTAAACAGGATGGCGAACCAGACAGCTACCAACTCGAATATTAAGTTCTATTTTTCCATGAACTTTTGCACGATCTCCAGTGGCCGTTTGTAGGCTTATTCTAGACTGTGTAGTATTCAAGTTTGGGTGAGGTATTATTTTCTTTATTATATCCGTTCTGAGTAAAGTTACATTTGCACCAGTGTCGACTATCATACGGCAAGGCATTCCATTTATGGCTCCATCAGCTACTAATCCATTATTATCGCCATGTAATGTTGAAACGTGGGCGACTTCCCCTGGGGCCAACCAATCAACAACCAGCCTTTGCCTCGCAAGATTGACTAATTTTCTGTTTCCCTGATCTTGTTGTCTAGTTGATGGACTTGGACTCCTCATTCGTTTCCTAGTGCAGTTCGTACGAATGTGTCCGGTCTTGCCACAATTCCAACACTGGAGGTCTGTTGTAGGTTTTGAAGAACCTTTTATATCTTTCAAAACGGATAGTATGGCTTTGGTTAGTTCTTTCATTTCATTATCCTTTTCTACAGTTTCTTCTGCACTCACAAATCTCACTGCACGTTTGTTCGCTCGGGAGGAAAGCCTGGAGCACTCGTATTTCATAGCATGTACCACAGCTGACTTTAAGGATTCACCTTCCAACATCCTCAGAGATTGCTGAGTGTCAGGGTCAGCAATAGCATCAATAAATTGTAATTGAGCTAAATTATCTTGAATTTCTGGTGGACAGTTACTATAAGCCAATCTAGCTAGACGCTCAATATCACTAGCAAGCTCTTGCAAAGTTTCACCATTTTTCTGCATGCGATGTTTAAATTGAGTCACGTAATATTGTTTTAAATAACTATCACCAAACCTTAGTTCTAATGCAGAAACTAGACTTTGATAATCAAGTCGTTTTTCTTCTGGAACAGACTGCAAAACTTCCGCAGCAGAATTTCTTAAGGAAGCTGCAAGAAAACTGGCCTTTTGGAATTCATTCCACTCATTGGCTGTAGCGATAACTTCGAATTGTGTTTTAAATACTGTCCAAGATGATTGACCATCATATGTAGAAGGTTTAGTTGTATTTTTAGCGATATGTGTAATAACATTATTTCCACTAGAATTATTATTATCACAGGCAGAAGGTAACATTTCATTTCTCAAAATCTGAAACTGGCGTTCACAATCAGTTTTTACAATTTCAATTTCATGTTTATAATCTAACTTAACACTATCAAGATCATCTTTTACACTATTTAGTTCGGTCATAATGTCCTTACACTTATCAGAAATCTTATCAATTTGAGAAGCCACTTCAGCTCTCATCTCAGTATTTTGTGCCGCTATTTCGGCTTTCAAATCATCTTTTTGAGAAACTATCTCCGTTCTCAACTCATTATTTTGTGCGGCCATTTCGGCTTTCAAGTCATTACTTTGACTTTTAATGTCATTCATCTGTGTAGCCATATCGGCTTTCAAGTCATTATTTTGACTTTTAATGTCATTCATTTGTGTAGCCATATCGGCTTTCAAGTCATTATTTTGATTTTTAATGTCATTCATTTGTGTAGCCATATCGGCTTTCAAGCTATTTATCAACTTTACTAATTCATCCATACTTCTAGTTAACGGCATTCAATAAATTATCCCACTTCTGACACCAAATGTTGCGGATCACAAAAATGGATAGCCACTGAGCGTGAGTATTAAAAGCTATATTTCAAAACCAAATTCAATACAAGGTAAATTGTTACAAAGGAAATATGGATGAAGTATCTTATTAACAAATAACTATTAACATGCACAAGTCATCAATCTTCCTGCGTGAGCACACAACATCAGCTCTGTGTATTTTACTAAATACTACCTTTTACTTGATTTACCAGGTCACCCGAAGATCTTCACTCGTAAACCAATTCTCGTCCTGTGCTAATAACTTTTCACACACTAGCCGAACAAAAAGACAGTCCGTGTAGACATTCGAAGTTAGCCATAAAAGTTCCCACTTTTATACTTCCGCGTATACACAACACATCAAGTTACTTCTTGATACTTACGCGCACTGCCTCAGAACAGCTCACCGTCCATTTTCGAACTCCTCGACCGTTACAACAAAACGACCGTTAACGCTCCACTCTTCTTCTCCAAATTCTCCCAAAGTTCTTATTCGTTGGCTGAAACTTTTTGCTTTCGGTTGCCAGATTCCTTCTGTCGTAACAATATGTTTCTGTTCAAGAATTTCTCATCTTCTTCAAAGTCACTGAGGCGGGGATGGCTCAGTCGGTAGCGCGCCAGGCTCGTAATCTGTAGTTCCCAGGTTCGAGTCCCAGCTGGGTCAGCGTTGAGATTTATCTCCGCTAAATTCCCCGCCCTGCCCACGGTCAGTAGGGGACACCGATGGGCTTGGAAAGGCCGCCGTCCGTCGGATGGGACGTTAAGCCGTGGCCCCGTGTGCGGGAGAGCCATACCCTGTGCACGTTAAAGAACACGCTGGATGGCCTTGACGGGAGGTTACCATCTGTCTCCCAACAGCTGTCCCAGTGGGTCTCCTCCCCCAACCTTCTCTGAGCCTTTGGGGTCCATTTGACCTGGCAATTTAGCCCACGGTGTGCAAAAAAGTGCCGCTCAGAGGTAAAACAACCCACAATCTTCAAAGTCAAAAATTTGAATCTCCATTTCCTTTATTTAAAAAGATCAACTTCTTTGACCCAGGAATTAAATATATTATCATAACCAAACCATTTAACATAATACACTTTTTTTTTATTATTCTTCACTCTAGTTTTCAGAATGGTTTCAACTTCATAAATGTCATTTTGCTTTTCGTATTTCACCATTTCTTGGGTGTAAAAACTACCAATGATTGGTTCTCCTTTTAGATCCTTTGAAAGGATCTTATATTATTATCTATATTTCAATTGATCTTACAGGTTATGGGATCTGTATTTAGAACTTGAACAATTTCAAAAATCTCTTCTGTAAAATTCGCCAGATAACATTTTCCAAACGGTGTCTTGTACTTGGCGATTCTCACTCTGTCGCCAATTTTAAATTTTGGTGCTCTAATAGATTTAATTCTTTTACCAAACAGATTAAAATACCCAATATCTTCGTTTTTCTGCACGCTTGCCTCTTTTGGGGTCATTCTTATTGATCTGTGATAAGAAATATTGTAATTCTTAACGAGTTTTGATAGAACATCGATCCATTTTCTAGTGTTATTGGCAGTGAAATATTTCCACATTTTTGTCTTTAGAATCCTATTAAATCGTTCCACAATTTGAGCTTTAGTCTCATTTTCAGTGGCAAACCTATGGACACCTCGTTGATTAAACAATGCTTGAGTGTCTTTATTGATAAACTCATTTCCCTTATCCATTTGTAACTTGGGTGGCTTACGTCGTTTAAAAGTTTCGACAAATGCTTTGGCAATCTCATTACCCGTTTTCTTTTTAATAGGTATTTCCCAGGCGATTTTTGCTGAAAATGTCAATCACGGTTAAAATGTAATTCGTATGGTTCTTGTGAAATTTAAATTTTTTGCATATTGATTAAATCACTCTACCACTGGTCGTCTACATTCGAGACATAAACCCGTCTGGTTTTGGAATTTTTTATAAATGGGTTTGTGTAACGGGTACACATCTTGTTGAAGAATTTTTTTTTTCTTTTTCCGTCAATCCAGTTTTGCGCATTAGATCTTTTATACCGGAAAATCCCTTTAATGGATCATAGTAAACGGAAGAAAGCATCTTATTTCTTGTGTCCTAAACCGAACCGTTTCTTTGTTTTAATGATAGGTTTGATTATCGTTTTTGAAATTCTTTCTCCTACAGTTGGATAATGAATTTCATCCATATCATTTAATAATTCTTCGTCGGCTTCATGTCTCTTTTTAGTTTCTGTAGATTTGCTGTAAAAAATGTCGTGCTTTTTGCAGGTTACCACACGGTTAATACCAGGATCTCCACGCATTAACCTTTTCTCCAGTTTTGTAAAAGGTCCACAATACTGGTAACCTGGAATGTGCATTTCGGGTGGATTAAACTTTTCTTGAATCCAGCTTACTATATCTCCTCCTTTTACAAATTTTCCTTTCTGTTCCACAAATTTATACTTCATTTATCCACACGTTCGGCATCTACCTCTCAGCATTACTCTTTTATTCTTTGATGTGACATATTCGACGCCATCCGTTAAAGTTTTCGTTTTACACTTTACACAATACATGCTTAATTTTTATATATAAAATATAAGTGCGTGATACTTATAAAAATAAAGTATAATGTATCACACTTATCTAACTCGTTTAACGTCTGGACAAAAACAAAAATTGAAGAGTGCATTTGTAAATAAGAATCCTATAACTGTAAGTATTGATCCACAGAAGAAAGGTAATGATACTTTGAAACTGACGAAGAGACAAATCATTAAACTGAAAAAATCTAAAACGCCAGTTCGACTTCTTTTCAGTAAAACACAGATAGGTGGATTTCTAAAGTTCTTAATACCTGCACTGGTAGCATTGGGAAAAGCAGTTGCAATTGGAGCTGTGGGAAATACTGGTAGTAAGCTTGCACAAAAAGTTCTAGGAAAAGGGTTATACATTCTCGGAAAGCAAAGAGCAGCTAAAGAGCATCTAAAAATAAAAGAAAGGTAAAAGGATTGTACATTCCAGGAAAACAAATAGCTCAGGGATTTTAAAAAAAGAGCCGTTAAGTAACTAATATATCGAAAATATAATGAAAAACGAAAAAGAATTCCGTGGTGTATACTCTATTGATTCTTTGCCAACAAAAATATTCAAGAACGAAACGAATATTTAGAAATTAATTATGAAATGCTGATCACACTCAATGGTGAATACGAGATAGCACTGATCAGTAGCAATATGTGGTATTCCTGGGACAACATCAGTGATAAATATAACAATAACACTCTGAAATACTTCAATGGAAGGCAATGGAATAAAATAACTTTCCCGAATGGAATGTACGATATAGACGGATTTAATGATGTTTTGAAAAATGTCTTTAGGGATCATAGCCCTATAATACTAGAAAGCAACCTCTTCACATTAAGATTTGTTTCTCGTTTAGCAAGAGGATATAAAATAGATTTTTCTGAAGGAAAGTTGCGAGAAATACTAGGGTTCGAATCGAAAATTATCGATGCAGCAAAAAATGAAGGAAAGTTCCCACCCAACATAACGAGAGGGGTCGATCGCATTCTAATTCATTTTTCTATTGTCGAATCTTCCTATCTCAATAACCAGAAGAGCGACGTGTTGTACAGTTTCGTGCCTCAAACACCGCCTGGCAGTTTAATCGACACACATCCATTCTTCCCCATGTATTTACCGCTGAATAAAACTGATTACATTTACAATGCTAGAATGAAAGTAACCGATCAGAACAATAAAGTGAATGACTTGAACAAGGAAAACGTGACTTATATTTTACACATCAGACCCAAATAAAGATGAAGATACTGAGAAAGCGAATTAAAATATTTTATACAAATCCGTCGCTTATCGTTCGAAAAAACGAGAAAATATCCTCTAAAAGCACAAATATTCTTAATCGGTTAATTTACGGAAATGGCATAAAAATCATAAAATCATAAAGTAAGTATAGGATGAACGTTGAAGCTACTTACTAGAATTTGTTTCAAGACTCAATAGACGATAATTCCACGACAAAATACGAATACTTGGAATATCGAGAAACCAATGTTTATGTTAAAAATCTCGAAAAGTACGTAATATTTACCCAAGGATACTCACACAGTACTGCCACAAGTACGGTTCAAAGATACCGCGGACAGTTCGAAAATGAATAAGTGTTTGTATGACGGAAGCGAAGATAAACTGGACATGAATAGTAAGATAAAGGATTTTGCACAAGCGTTGAAGAAAAATCCTGAATTCAATCATGGATTCTCAGGCAGATATGAAATTACAAAAAAAATAGTCAAAATATAAGTTTATTCTTACCACTGAATCGTCTGTTTGGATTCTGCCGAGACGTGGATAAAGTGTTTTGTGGTGTAAAACATACCATAAAACTAGAAAAAGGTGACAACAAAGATATTATTCAGAGAGTTGGGGCTACGTAGTATAAATTTGAAATATCTCACGTATCTTGGTTTATTACAAAAGTGGAACCATCACTACAAGTATTTATAAAACTAGAATCTCAGTTAGCAAGTAGCAATCCACATGAAATCTTTTGGGAATCGTGCAAACTGTACAAATCTGCTACTCGATTTGACTCTCATGTCAGTTGGCGGGTTACTACAACTCAAAATAAACCTGTCCATCTTTATGTTGTCTTACAAAAGTCTAACCAATTAAATAATCAATCCAGAAACTATATGTTGTTTGATCACATGTTACTAGAACGGATTCAGATCAGAGTGAATAGCAAACATTTTCCCGAACAGAATTCGAGTGCAACTTTGAACCCAACACTTTAGACTATGCGCGAGTTTACATCAGCTTTTTAGCTGCAAAAAATGTGGATATTGACTCGGGTACACAACTCAGTTATGAAGATTTTATGAAACTGTATCCGACATTCCACTTGGATGTCATCAAATACGAATCACGTCTATATGAATTATCAGCAACTGCTTATATCGAAATACGATTTAAATTAAATAGACTGCCAAACGAATTATATCACGTATATTTTGTAATTGTCTCAGAACGAAAAGCAACTTTACAACCACTAGAGGGAAAACTTTTAGTTGTTGGCTAAAAAAACTATTTTAAATACAATCATTTCAAAATCTACATCTATTTGCACGTTTTAAAAAAAAATATGTATGTTCCCCACTTCTAATTGAATCTGATGAACTGTTTTAAGGGAAAATTTTCAATTAATCCGTTCAAATGTTGTTGAAGATCTTAAAAATTCTGATCATTAAGATTGATTTAAAGATCTTTTTACCTCAGGAGACATTCTTTTCAAATTTTTATAATGAATGCTGGACTTAGAAAAATCGGGGGCCTCCCGCACCAATGGGTGACCAGCGATTCAACTAAGCAACTTTGAAAAAACTTACAAAAATAATTACAAATCAGAAAGAAACGTAAACTACTTACTCTTCAGGAGGGGAAAGTCAAAGTGACTTGGAATCGCTTGAGACCCTTCTTAAATCCTCAACAGAACCGAAACTTTAAAGGAGGACTTGGTGCTCTGACTTCGAAGAGTCATGACGTGTTTTACATCGCTCCTGGATTAATGTATTAGCTATTCATTTACTTAACGTAACTACCTTGGGCGAGATCAAGTTAAAACCCTGGTGTAGCCTTAGCGAGTTTAGCTTAATATTATACTTAAATTTTGAGTTTTTCTAGTTAGCCTTTCAGGTTAATTATTTCCAGGACAACTTTACAAGCTAAATCTGGATTATACCACCGGATTTCTACTTTCTAATAGATATTTGTATTAGTACAGGCCAGTAGCCGACTTGAGTTGGCCGCTATTAGCATCATAAAAGTACACTGCCAATAGCTGAAAAAGTCAACCGTTATTGGTAGTGGACGAGTACTTGCTAATAGCTGACTCTGAGTTGGCCGCTGCTGGTCTGGAAATTTACTCTTATTTTTTTTCACGTAAGTTCTGCAAAATCCTCCGTTGAGGTATTATCTAATTGCTATTTTGTTTACCAAGTTCTTGTGCTTACTTTCATTCTTATCGCTACTGTTAAAATTGTGATTATTATTATTATTTTATTCGTTTATCGTTAGATCCTGTATCTAGCGCTTGTATTATTTATTACAGTTACTCAGTTTTGAGTTTTTACTGTTTCTAGACAGATTTCTGACAATTATCGGGAATCTGTTATTTTAAAACTTGTTCTGATCGCGTTTGACAGTTGTAGCTCTTGGCAGTTACAACTGTTGTTTTGCATTCGAAACTTTTGAATTTTTTCACATTATTTTTGTGAAATTATTTCTTTTTTGATATATTTATATTTATGTTTATATCCTTTGTTATTTTCATATTCATTTTTTGCTTTATATTTGCAAAAAATCAAATCTTAAAGCTAATACATTATGGCTAATTCTGATGTCATGGATTCTCAATCCGTCCCCGTCCTGACAGAGAGCTTCTGCTTCAGTGACGTCACATCGAACAACACAGAGACCGCTGTGGATCAAGTCTCACTGGAACCAACTCAAATGAGTTATTGCGCACAAATTTGTGCTTTTTTATCCGAGAAAAACAAGAAATTGTTCGATCTGAACAATACAATTGAAAAGATGCCTTCTATGAAGGAATTACATGGTCTCCTTCCAGACAATCGAGCTTTATTTAATGATGTTATTTTAAACCGTTTCTACATGGAAAAGGAAATAAATGAGCACGTTTGCACTGAGCACTGCTCAAGTCAGATTGTTGTCTTGGAATCAATCCAAAATCTGAATCCCACTCCAAAACACGGAATCGATATTTACACAGATGAAAATAACTCCTCTATCAAACCAAAAAAGAGGGTTGTAGGAAAGAATTCCAAAAAAGGGAAAGCTCATAAAAGAGCTCTATCACCTAACCCAGAATCCACTTTTGCCTCCAAGACTCGTTTTTCGGCCTTGGAGGAGGAATTTTTAGATCCTCCAGCTTCAGAAATGGAAGCTGTTGATACAGCTGGCATTCCAAAAGGAAATGCCAAAAAATGTGGGAAAATCCCTCCAATCATACTGAGATCGCCAAAGAATTGGATTAACATCAATAAAGATCTAATCAAGATAGCTGTTGAATCTTTCACAGCCAAATCGTCTGGAGATACTGTACATCTCCAGACGAAATGTACAGATGACTAAGGTCATTTATGCGTTATTGTGAAAAAGCTAAACTTCAGTTCCACACCTAGAAACTGACGGATGAAAAGAATCTGAGGGTTGTTTTAAAAATCCTCCCCTCAGATATTAACTCAGATGAAGTTCGTGAAGCCTTGATTGGCCAAGACTTCACAATAATTAAGTTCTCCCAAATGCGAAGAGGCAAGGATAGATCATTAATTCCTGTGTTTTTGGCCGAGTTGCCCAAAGATGCAGTTAATAAAAAGGTCTTTAACATCACTGATTTATTTCATCTGAAAGTGCATGTTGAAAGCTACAGGGCTAAGAAAAGCCCTACTCAGTGACATCAGTGCCAGAGGTATGGCCATGCACAAAGCGGATGCTACAATTTACCCAGATGTGTGAAATGCGCTGGTGGGCATCTCACAAAAGACTGCATCCGGAAAAAGGATGACAGTCCCCGAAGTGTGCGAATTGCGGATTAGGACACACCGTAAACTACAAAGGGTGGGTCCAGTTTCCAAAAAATATATATCGATATACATCTTATATCCGATGTAGCGGTACAACCAGTGGTTGTCACTACTAAAACTGTTACCAGCTCTAAGGTAACACCTGGTGTCTCATATGCAGCCGCTGCTGCGTTCAAAAAGGAAGACACAACCAAACCAAAGAATAAAACCAGACCTGCTCCAAGGGCAGCCAAAACTTCAGATACTCGAGCACCTGCAGGTGATCAATTTGATGCTAACATCCTCAACGACTTGAAAGATATCTTCTTGCTTTTTAAAAGCTTTAATGTCTCGAAGATACTTTTGATTGTCAAAGGTCTGATGGCAGACTATCAGAAGGCCAATGGCCTGATGGGCAAACTGACAATAGGTATAAAAGCTTTCGATGCCCTCATCTCAACCTTCACCTAGATGGGAGTAAGACGCTCCAAAGATCACCTGCAGATTTTCTACTGGAACTGCCATGGAATTCTTACCGATTTCCCTGAGTTCCGCTCTTTTTTGACGGAATCTCAGGCAGATGTCGTTTTGCTAGGCGAAACACATTTGAGAGCTTCAGATGTTCTCAAGATCCCAAATTACGAGGTTTATCGCAGTGATCGTTTTCACAACATCGGTGGTGACACAGCCATATTGATCAAACGATCAATCAAACATCATTTACTTCCTGCCTTAAACCTCCTCACCATGGAAGCCTCTGCTGTGGCCGTACTGGATTCCAACCTAGGTACTCTACACCTGGTTGCGGTATATAAGCCACCAAACTCTAGGCTTATGGCTGCTGATTTGGACTCAATTTTCGATTCCAATTTACCCACTGTTGTTGCGGGTGACCTTAATGCTAAGAATACTGCTTGGCATTCAAGGGCCTGCAATAGCAGCGGAAAGATTTTACTAGAATATGCTACAGATAAGGGTCTGATTACCGATGCTCCTAGTGAGCCTACATTCTACTCTTTTAATACTTTACATACACCCGATGTACTGGAAATGGCCATTTTTGGCAACTTTCTGCCATCTTATGACCTGTGTGTCATAAACAGCTTAACTCTGATCATCTGCCGGTCTGTCTGACTCTACACCTTTCTACGCCTATTGTAACTGGTACTCTCAGCCGGACAGACTGGCAACTTTACAAAATTCTTTTCAGTGACAAGATTCTTGGTACGTGTCAACCATTAAATGACAGGACCATTAATAGTGTCATTGAGGATTTCACTAACCTGTTACTGACCTTCAAGAGTGAGGCCAGTGAAGAATTTACACCCAAGCCTAATTTCTGCGTCCTGCCACTACACCCCACCCGCCTTATCAAAGAGAAGAATAGGGCGAGGCATGTGTGGCAGCGACTCAGATCAAATTCAGACAAGACGATTTACGATCACCTGAGACTTGAGGTGAGATCTCGGCTCAGAGATTTCCGAAATGAGCAATGGAACAAAAATGTGCAGTCACTGTCAACGACTGACCGTTCCGTTTCGAAAATGACCAAGGCTTTGAAAAATCCGATGACCAGTTTCCCACCTATACATGGTGAAACTGGTCTCAAATACAGTGATGAAGACAAAGCGGAGGCCTTTGCCGATGCCTTCGAACTTTAATTTACTGAAAACCATGATTTATCTGATCTCTCTACATGTGAAATGGTGGAGCAGACTCTTTTTAACTTCGATCAAGCTGACCGATCCAGGGTGGCCTTTACCACACCCTTGGAAATCCAACAGGCCATCAAACCCCTTAAACCTAATAAGGCCCCCGGTCAGGATGGAATCACTAACAAGATGCAAAAACATCTACCGGCGAAAGCCATAACGCATCTGTGTTCCATCTTTAACTATCTACTCAGACGTCACTTATTTTCAAATGTTTGGAAAAATGCCATTGTGAAAGTTTTACACAAGCCAGGAAAGGATTCTACCTTCCCTAAAAGCTATTGTCCCATCAGCCTGCTGTCATCTTAGAGCAAGCTCTTTGAGAAGATCATCATCATCCGACTTGACGATTTTCTCGTCCACCACCCTGTTTTGCCTGAGGCCCAGTTTGGCTTCAGGCGAAAGAAATCTACAGAACATCAGATACTTAGGGTGGTGGAGAAAGTCGCAGAATCCCTCAACAAGAAGGAATGCGTTGCGGCCGTCTCTGGACGTGGCCAAAGCCTTTGACCGCCTCTGGTTGGACGGTCTGATTTACAAGCTCATTCATGCAGCCGTTCCGTCGGGACTGATCAGCCTCATTCAGTCCTATCTTTTTAATAGGACTTTTCAAATACAGATCAAGTCTGTTGAGACTACTACAAGTCTAGATACAAGTCTACTAGAAGAGCTGTCTCTGCTGGAGTGCCTCAGGGATCCCTTTTGGGCCCCACACTCTTCTCTCTCTATTTACACGATCTGCCTTCTTTTGAACGCATTCATCTTGCTCTTTATGCATATGATCATGCGATCTTGTCTCCCTCCCTGGGTCCAGCCATTGCTGTTAAAAGATTGGAATGCTGTCTGACCCAGATGGGAGACTGGTATGACAAGTGGAAAGTAAAAATTAACTCGGAAAAGAGTTCTGCCATCCTCTTTACTGGCAAGCGCCTTGCAAATCCTGCTTGCCTTCATCTCCACGACATTCCCATTGACTGGGAAGACTCAGTCAAGTACCTCGGTGTGCATTTACACCGTAGGTTAAAATGGGACAATCATATTAATCATATCATCTCTAAAGTAAACATGCTTAGAGGCCAGCTAGGTCCTCTGCTTTGGAGAAACTCCATCCTCCTTTTGGATCATAAGCTTTTGCTTTATGGTGCCACATCAGACCGGTGCTTTTATATGCATCGCCTATATGGGCGAACACCACCGCCATCAATATTCATAAGAATCAGGTCTTACAAAATAAAATCTTGAGAGCTGCGGTCAGTGCCCCATGGTTTGTTACTAACAGACGACTTCATTCTGACTTGGGCATCGACCACATTTACACCCATATTAAGCGCACCTCGAAAACGTTCTTCGAGGGTGTGACTGAAAAATCCAAACGAGATTATTTCTCGTCTTTTACATTACGATCATTCTGTTTTGAATACGTACAATAGGCCTAAAATGATGGCCTTCTCCGAGGAGAACTTTCCATTTTAGGTCTCTTGTGCGATCTGATCTTGCTTTTTGCACTTTTAGTTACTTGCCCTTCGGGGCCCACCCAAGGGTGGTTTACCTTTTGTTTTTACTCATGCCAATTGGGCACAACTTTAGATGGAGATGGTCAAGGGCACTCTACTGCCCGGTACATCGAATATCCTATGACGATCTACGATCTACGAAACTTTAAACAAAATCTGAATCTTGAACTTTGGTTTTGGATAAAAATTTCGGTTTGATAGCAAAATTATTACTTGGACTTTGATTTGATAAAAGTTTTAATATTCTTTTATGATAAGAAATTTATTCAGTTCGGTTTAAAATTTCGGTTCTGTTGAGTATTTAAGAAGGGTCTCAAGCGATTAAAGTCACTTTGATTTTCCCCTCCTGAAGAGTAATTACGATTTAAATAGCTTTAATTGTAAAGCTGGAACGAGAATTATTACATGGACTTTCGTTAGATAAAAGTTTTAACATTCTTGTAGAAAAATTATTACTTGAACGTTGTTAAGGTAAAAATTTTAATATTCTTCTACGTTAAATTATCATACACTTCACAAAGTTTCGGTTTGATAAGAGAATTATTACTTTGGACTTTGATTAGATAAAAGTTTTAATATTATTGTAGCAAAATTATTATTTGAACGTTGCTTAGATAAAAGTTTTAATATTCATGCAACAAAATAATTACTTGGACTTTGATTAAAAGTTTTAATATTCTTCTATGATGAGAAATTTGTTCACTTTTGGATAAAACTTTTAATACTTTGGACTTTGCTTAGATAAAAGATAAAAGTTTTGATTCTGCTGTATCCAGTGAAGTGTGTGATAACTCAACAAAACACATCAATTTTATCTCATATACACACACCTCATTTCAACCTAATTCGTTTAAACTAATTCATAATAAAATTTTTCATAAATTTAAATTCATTCATAAATTAGTTTAAACCTCATCTTTTAAAAAAAAACTTAAATTAGTTTTTCGCATGGTAACCCCCCCTCCCCCCGTTTTTTCTAATTTTCACACATATTTTCACCAAAAACCACAAGAAACATAATTTTTCCCTCATCCCCCATAACTTTTCCCATGGATTTTCATAGAATTCTCGAGCCCCTTTTACTGTGCCAGAACTCTCATTTATGCTACTACTCATGGCGTTATATGAAAAATTCAACGGTCGCATTTATAAGTCACATTAGCTAAAGGATCAGTTAGTAGCTGATAGATTAGTAGTCAAGAACACCCAGCATATGACTGGGAGGTGTGTTTGGAATCCCACTCATGGCAAAACTAAATTTTATCTGCTAAATGTTCATGAGTTACCTAGGCATTTAGAGACAATATACCACGTAAAATTACCATTGAAAAGTAGAAATATTACCAATAAATTTAAAAAGTGAAAAAAAAAAACGCTTTTCACCTGTGTTTTGCACGTAGAATATAAATGTGAAATAAAATTGTCAATGATTAAATCTCTTAGTCAATTCATATTACTATGAAAGGAGATAGAATACTTAAAAAACTATCTTTTACCCGTAGAATGAATAAATAAAAAAATAAATACCCCCTCAAGCAGCTGCTTGCCACAGAGGTCTGACAGGAGCCTGTCAGTTTATATGCCATAGTAGAAGGTCTGAGAGGATGGCAGGACCTCAGCAGAAAAACGACACAAACAGCCATGCCTTATCCGGGGCTCGAACCCAGGTCCCTTAGATTAGTAGACAAGCGCGCTAACCACTCGGCCATGATCACATTTAAATGGGTCTGAGATTTGGAATTGATAGATAAGTTTATTTTTTCATTTTATTCTTACTTATTAGTGCGCATAGAAAATAATAGATATTTTTGCATTTTTTAAATATTTTTTTTCCTCTTTACTGAATAGGAAGACTGTAAAAATAGGAAATATAATAATTCCTTCAAATATCAGATTGCAAACTTTGAAGGCCAAGAATACTAATAATAAAGCAATATTCAGCAATATGCTTTGGTCAGAGTTGTCGTGAGGTTTATATGCTAAAGAAATCAGCCTCATTGTTCTCAAATGTAATATCCATAGAATCATTGAATAGCATTTAAAAATTAAAATTACATGTTATATTTAAATTAGTAAATCGTTAAATAATTGCTTAAATTTGTAAACTATTAACTTCGAAGGATATTAGTATTTTTCTCAGTGAGAAGATTTTTTATTGACTATATATATAACATATAATAATAAACTTAATAAAAATAATAAATATAAGACATATAATGCCTACATATAAATGATGATGCTAAAATATATATTCATAATACAGTATGAACAAATATATACAAATGAACATAAATAAAGCTATATATGTAAAATATTTACTGTGAAATGAAATCTATTAAAATAGAAGCCAGATAAGAACAACCAATAAGCTTTATGCTCTTACAGGTTGTCAAATTACATTTTTATTTTTATCGATATTCATTTTTTTTACAGTACAGATTCAGAGGTTTAAGAGAGGAAATAAATTTAAAAAAATTGATGATTGAGATTTGTTCATTAATGACATATGAAATGAGGTAATTTACTTAATGTGAAATAAAAAAAATTGATTTTAAAAATATTATCATTCTTTTCTTTCTTTTCTTGAAAAAGATACATAATAAAGTTCTCTATTTCTAAGATTTATTTCTATATGTTGCAGTTTTAATATATCTGAGTTTTTAAATACAAACAGAAGTATTTTAGAAATAAATAATTGTCTTAAATCCAAAATTTCAATATCATATTTTTTAATTTCTTGATATTGTTATTCATAATAACCTTCAGGAATTTGTTTGCAATGCATTATTCATAATTTATTTAAAGAGGTGAAATAAATCATAAATAATAATTTTAGAAAAATAAAGTTCTAAAATAAGATATTAGAAACTGTTTGTAAAAGCAGTTTGATATCGTAAAATTTTTAAATAAGAAATGATGAATCAAATATACAAAGAAGAAAGTTTGTTTGTTTCTGTGGGATTGTGTATCTGTCCGATTATGCATCCTACCCTTAGAAGAGCTAGGGTCACCAAACTTTCCATGAGCATTCATTTCACCAAGGGAAAGAATACAAGATATGTGAGAACACGCTAGGTCAATAAAATCGGGGTGGGAGAGTTTGAATTTCTCGAAATCCCCATAGACTTACTTTTAGCAGTTAAACTTCGGTGTCTCTCATAGACTTAGCATTAGCAGTTATTAAAAATCACCTGGGGGGTGACATTTATTATATACTTTAGAGAGTTTCTAGACTTATCATAAAACATGGGAACAACCTTTTACAAAGGATGGTTGATTGGGACCAAACCTTCGCAATATGTTTTATGCTAAATGAAAGATTGCGACATGGAGAGTGATATCTATAATATACTTCAGAGAGTTTCAGACCTCCCCTGGAAGAGGGTGAAAATTTTTTATAAGGAGCGGATGAGGAGGAGACGAAATGAGCATTCCACCTACTCCCCCTCCTGATAATCATCGAAAACGGTGAGTTTTATGGCACAAATAATAATAATAACAACAACAACAGTTTATTCAACAAATGGCATATACATTTACATTTTACAATTGTTTTTGCTATTACATATCATACAGTATAAATTTATAAGATCTTGGAATATGTTAGGGGGGTTAATATGATTATTCTCCCTCTAAAATATATGTTTTCACATGACTATTATTTTTAAGCGTACATTACATTATTTTTCTGAAAACGAATTGGCCGTAGATATTTACTTTCTATCTGAACAAAGTTATTAGAGCAGCAACATAAAATAATGTTGATTCCTTCTGATATTATAAACAAACAATTTAATAGTTGTAAGTATTTACAGCTTAAGTGGAGATCTCAAAACAATAGTTCACAAAACTCCTCTCCTGAGTTCGAGTTCATGCTGACTCTTACAATTCGAACAACTATTTTACAACGTTAATTAAAGATTTTGTTAAGGCTTCTATCAGGCCCAAGACTGATTATAGTCCTATTCGTTTGTTTTTTCCTTTTTACTGATACCGTTTATTAGTTTTTTTTTATGCACAGAACTGATTTAAGCATTTAGGAGACTTCCTTAACCACAAGAAAACAAGGGGTCATTCCCTACATCTTATTATTTTCGGCTACTTTCAGCATCACGGGAGCAGAAAGCACAGGACATGGCACAATTGTCTTTGTCTGTAACAATTGGTGGTCCACACACGAACAGGGAGTGAAAATCCGGAGAACATTTGACCATGACCGCGTCTTTAATCTCTAACGTTGCCGGAACCATCAAGATTTTGCGCGACGGCACTTGAAGAAGGAGTGGGAGCATACGTCAGCAGGAGCAGGTGATCTCATCCCCGTTCAACGGGAAGAGTTTCTTCTTTTAAAAGTTGATTTTACGTGGCTGATAGCTTGTATCGCGCACAATCACCATCTCTGGGCGGCTTGTCCTCTTACATCAGGGCAAATCGAGCATTCTTGGAGAGGACTAGGCGCGTTCTCCTCGAAGTAAGACAACACAAGAACACGTCCTTCTCCCTCAACTTTTCCTTCTCTTCTCCTTTTCTCGACTGACTTAGTTTTCTTTTTCTGAAAGTGAGAGACAAAAGTTCTCTCGAAGCATCGAAATTTGGCGGATCATTTGTTGGCCCACCATTACTTTCATTGGTCGCCCCCGGGTCCTGTTGTCGTGCGATTCTGGGGTGCCAGTATCGTGGCTACTTCTCATGAATTTTGTTTTGTTTCCTGGGCTTGTCGTTCCCCGAAACAGTGTGGGAAGACATTAAAGGGCTACCTGGAGACCAGGGGGCGGTCGGTGTCTTGTTTCTCCCGCGCGCTAATGGTAGGCTTTTCGACAGGCACCGTCCCACAGGGAATTCGTGCGACGAGGACCATAGTTGATAGCGATGGCGAGTTCCGTAGAAGTATGGATGCGTCTACAGTTTTATGGCCTATTTATTGTTTCTCTGATAGAATGCTGCACTTAATGGCATATTGGTGGTGGGCGGGGGGTGCAGCATATCTATGGTTTTTAAAGCCCCCCTCTTGGGACAAGAAATTCGTTGTGCTCTGGCGGCTTCCTCTCCTTGGGAACAGAAGCGGACCCGCCAAGGTCATACGACGCGCTGACTAAATATGCATCTTGTGGAGAAACGTTTTTATTAAGTTATGAACAGATTGGAATCTGCTCATAACAAATAAAACAAAAAGAATCAAAATTCTGAGCATTAATATTACGTAACTCCCACTCGAGAAAGTACTCGCATATGGAAACATGAAGAGTAACGGACATTTATACATCTCCTACATCTCCGCGAAGCCTGTTAACCTTTTGGAGACGGCTGTCTTGACAAGTTTCTAACCTAAAAGAACAGCGGATTTCCGTTGAATTCCACCCCCACCAGCACTATTGTGTTGCAGATAAGTGGTTTATAGCCCTCTCCACTCACCACGGCTGGCTGGCTGGGAAGAACCCACATGACTGCGACGCTTTCTCTCCTCTCCTCCAACTAACTTCCTAATAGCCACTTATGTACAGAGGTTGGTCAAAATAATTCAAGATTTCGAATGTTTTTGAATGGAAAGTTCAAAGTCTAGTGAGTGTTGAAAATAAATTAAACATTACTAATAACAGTTTGGGTCAAATAATATTTGTAAGATGTTTAGTTTTAGTTTTTGCAATTTTTTTATGCCCATGAGATTTAGGGTCCTTAAATATTCAAAAATCACACAGATGAAAGCAGAAAAACTGATGTTAGAAATCTTAGAGATATTTAACTTCCATAATATCATCTATAAAGAGATTATTAAATTAAAGGCTAATTAATTAAATTTCTGAACATCCCTGGACTAGAAAAAAAAAGATGTGGGGGGGGGGGCAAGAAACACAACCAATCAGAAGAAATGCAAACGAGGGGGAGGGGCAAGAGACTATTTTCAATGCAGTATAGCATTTCTTCTTCCCATTACAAGTTTTAAAAAAATTCTTGAAAATTCATGAAATATCAATAAGTTTCATCATTTTTGTGCCGTTTTTTACCATTATTAACATTCTGAAAAGGGGGCATGGCTCCCTCGCTCCCCTCCCTCTCCCGCTAGATCCGCCCTTGCTTCTGGACATATATCACCTTTGGTATAACACTGAAATTTTCCATTATTTTATCTATCTAATATACTGTTTACTGTATTAATATATATATATCCCCTCAAGCAGCTGCTTGCCACAAATGTCTAAGAGGATCCTGTTATTTTATGCACCATAATTCAAGGTCTGTGAAGATGGCGGGACCTCAGCAGAAAACGACATGAACATCCATAAATAATCAGGGGCTCGAACCCAGGTCCTTTTATGACTTTCAAAACGAATGCGCCATTGAAAGACGATGCACATTTAAACTAGGTATAAATACGTTTGTGTGTGGGGGGAGGGGGGTATTATCGAGCCGAATCCGGGAAGACCAGAATACAATCTGGCATATTATTTTCCCTGTTTTTCAGTTTTCCCTATTTTCTCTCTATCTTTAAAACATTTTTTTTCTCTCAAAAACCTGTATACATAAAATATAAATATTAGATTTTTTTTTTGCATCCATCCTTCTAGATCCATCTTTGCTAAAATGAATACCTGGAAATTACAAGGGAAAATGTTTTCATCTGAGAATTATGTTATAGCAGGGGTGCTCACATATTATATTTATAGCGTATGCAGGCCCAGATATACAAAAGAGGGGGGATGGAGGGGAAAGAAACTCAATCCAGCTGAAAATAAGTAAGGGCGGGGGGAAGAGATTCGATTTCATTGCAGTTTCGCCTCCATTTTAGGTTTTAAAACATTTCTTGAAAAATATACGAAATATACACAACTTTAATCATTTTTAATTAAATAAATACCCCCTCAAGCAGCTGCTTGCCACAGAGGTCTGACAGGAGCTTAGCCTCCATTAAATTTAGTAATACTCACAAAGGATCATTCTCCCCGCCCTCTTTGTGATGGCGTCATTTCTCCCCGCCCCCTTTGTGAGTATGTGTGTAAAAATATAGTTCAGAATAAATAATTTTAATTATTTTATTAAAATAGCCATACTCATGATATTTATTATCATAAGCAAATTTTAAACCTTAATAGTTGAAATGAATGATTAAAATATTTATAAAATGATAAATAGTGACATTTGTCACTAAAATAATTAGATTTTAGAAATATAGTAACACATTCAACTGTAAAATTTCGTCCTATTCGCAATCAGAATCGGAATCAACAAATATTTCATTACTTTGAAACAACTGACTTAGGATTTCTTCATCGATCAGAACTTTCTTATGTTTCGCCATTTCTAAAACGATAAATTAATACAGACAAAAAAAATGTTGTAGTAGAATAAGCAACTGACACGGGGGGAAAGAATTTAGTGCGACCTTTTATTCTCTTCTCAGTTCCGACTCACCCTCCCTCTCTGCTCGCGGCAGAGACACCACTACCTGTCACTATCGGCTTAGCTGCCTTCCCACTCTGCACTTGGGGAAAGAAGTAGCTGGTACAACTGCTATACTAGAGCCGTCTTTTTGCCAAGTTTTCTCACTGGTACAACTGCTATACTAGAGCCGTCTTTTTGCCAAGTTTTCTCACTGGTACAACTGCTGTACCAGTCGTCTTCAAAAGGTTAAGACTGCAGGGAATATAAACTTACGTTTACAAAGTGTGTAAATTATGGTGTTTGTTTTGTTATTTAATTTTATTTTACCTTCGAAGTAACCAAATTTTTAAAGACGGTTTCATCGTAGTGTAGGATGGAATATTTAACAAATCAGTTGATAATTTATTGAAGAGAAAAGAGATCTTGATTTTTTTTTTGCATTTCTTCCATATTGATTTTTAATTTTCGGTGTTTGATAGAAATTATTACGCTTTTGCTGTATATTAATGTAATAATCAATTAGGTGTTTATGATCGTGTGAAAAATAATTTTGTATAATTATAATGTAAAAATGTGAATCTCGAACTGAAAGAATGTTATGATGAAGAAATCTATTTTTACAGTTTGTAAAATTTAGCTTTTTAATGCTGAGATCAATCAGTTTTAAAATAGAGTTATGTATAGTAGTTAATTTGCTCTGATAAGTTTTAAATGTATTCCCATAAATTGCTAAACCGTATCTTAAGATAGACTTTGCAGTAGATTATAAATTAGTAAACTGATGTGTCTTGGAATTAAAAAGTTTACAAAGTGTATTTTGACTGCACAGTCTCTAAACTTATCACATAATTTATTTATAAGTTTATTGGATTTTAAATTAGTATCAGCTATCATACTTAAGTGTTTTATTTCATCTACTAGTTCTAAATGTGGACACAAACATTGCAAGTTTAATGTGTTTAACACATTAAACTTGCAATGTTATTGTTTAGACAAATTGAGTTTTGAACAAAGAGCAACGGAAGTAAATCTTAAATTTTTTCGTTTTGTTAAGTTCAGTTTATTAATATGAAAACATCTGATGAGTGCATTAAAATCTTCTTGTAGTACTTTATACGTCTGATTTAGGTCATAGTGACTATATAATAAGAAAATGCTGTCCACATATACGTATAATTTGCTGTTGATGATAATTTTAGTAATGTTGTTAATAAACGTTAAAAGTAACGTTGGTCCCAGAATTGAGCTTTGAGGAACACCATATTTTACAGAGTTAAGCTTGCTGTCGTTAGTACTGATTTTTGTTACAACATAGTGATTAGTAAGAAAATTGTTTACTAGTGAAAGGGAGGACTGCGTATTCCTGATTTTTGTAGGAGAATGTGGTGGTCCAAGATGTCGAAAGCTTTACTGAGGCGAAACTGTCGTAAACAGTTTTAAGCAAAATGAAAGCTTGCGAACGTGGGGGAGTGGCATCTATTATATATTTTAGGGACATTATCACTTAAAAGGTAGGTAAAATTCTTACTGAAGGGGGAGGGGGGGAAACAATCATAATGAGTATTATGCCAGATGAAAAGCTTCTGGCGTAGAGAGTGCCATCTACTATATACCTCAGAGAATTTCAGACATTCCCTTGAATAGGGAATAAAATGTTTACCATTAGGGGAAGCGAGGGAAGACTAAACAATCGTAATGAATTTATGACAAATTTTCATTTGTCATAAATTGCCGAGTGGGGAATGCCACTTACTACATACTTTAGAAAGTTCCACACCTCCCCTAAAACATCATCATCATCATCCTCAAGCAGCCATGGGCTACGGAGGTCCAACCAGACCACGCAATTTAGTTCTCCAAGCATATCTGTCTTTAGCTACATCTACTGCATCTGACAATTGCCACCACTTCTAACAACGTCTTGTTTGACGTTGTCTACCCAACGCATCCTAGGTCTCCCTCTCTTTCCGAAGCCTTTAGGCACACTGTTCATAACCCTATTCGTCAATCTATAATTATCCATACTGGCAACATGGCGAAACCAACGAAGTCTCTTTCTGCACATTATGCTGCTCAAAGGAGGTTGCTGAACACATTTGTCTAACCTCATCATTACTTACAAAGTTGAACCACTTAATACCGATCACACTGCGTAAAAATCTAGAATCAAAAGCATCAAGTTTCCTGTTCTCTTTGTTTACAAATCATCCAAGTGCTTTGTAAACCATTGTGTTTAGCATTTGTTTTTAGTCTACCATAACGAATCCTAGAGAGAACCGACTATTATACAGTCTAATTTTACTCTTTAGGTGTATGCACTTATTTCTCCACAATCTCCATAGATTCTTAAATGTCCCGACAGCAATCGCTATCCGTCTGTTGTTGTCATGCCACACATCACCAGTATCGGTTACCCAAATGTTACCCAGTATTTTACCCAAGATAATTACACTGAGACACGTTATCAAGAGTGCAGCCATTTAGATTAACTGAACCACAGCCTGACTGACCATTTTTCATCACTTTTAGTTTTCTCTCTGTTTATAACCAAACCTACTCTACTACCAGTTTCATCAACAGCTCGAATGAAAGAGTTCATCTCATCAACATCATCTACCAAAAGGGCTAAATCATTAGCATAATCTAAATCAGAAATTTTCGTATCTCCAGCTCATTCAAGGCCAAAATCTTTCCCTTCAAGTGAATTTCGCATAACATAATCAATAGCCAAAATAAAGAGAAAAGGAGACAAAATGCATCCTTGTCGAACGGCAGAAGTAATGCTAAACCAATTTCTACAAGCCTTACCAACTCTCACACACGACTCAGTGTTATTACAGAGAGCTTTCATTATGTTAACTAACTTGTCTGGTATACCATATGATCTCACAATGAACCACAAATTATGTCATCAACAGAGTCAAAAGCCTTTTTGAAATCTATAAAGCTAGCAACCACAGGATTCTGAAACTCTAAACATTTCTCAAGAATCTGCCTAAGTGAAAAAATCTGATTTACACAACCCCTACCACTACAAAATCCACATTGCTCATCACGTAATAAACTATCAACCAGATTCTTAATTCTATGAAACACAATAATACAAAGAACTTTACCGGAAACAGAAAGTACGTTATTACCCTTATAGTTATCACAAGAACTCCAATCACCTTTTTCAAAAATAGGGATATAATAGCTCTGGTAAAATACTTAGGAACCATGCCTTTATCATAAAAGATATTCAAAATTTCAGTCATCCATGTGGTAACCGAAACATTCCCAGTTCTAAGCATTTTAGTAGTAGTAATTTCATCTACCCCTGAGTATTTATGTACACTGTGTTATAGACTATGTTATAGGGCCAATATTAAAGCCAGTAATGTATCTATCATCATTACAAACAATGGAAGTAGAACTAACCACATTGTGTAGAACATCACTGAAATGCTCAGCCCACCTAGCCACGACAGAATCCTCACCTTCTATAACCTTACCTTGTTTATCCTTCAATCCCTGTATACCTGTACGTTTTCTACCACACAAAACATTAACTATCTGGTACAGCTCTCTGCTGTTGTGCTGTCTAATTGCTTTCTCAGCTTTGTCAGCGAAGCCATCAAGCCAAAGATTCTTTTCCGCAGCTAACTGATCCTTTACAAGTTTATTATGCTCTCTGTAATGATTTCTATTAGGACTAGTAGGGTATTGATTAAGGACATTCCTGCAGTTCTTTCTTTCTGAAATAAGCTCAAGTGCCTTATCTCTAAAATAATTCTGCCACCTCTGATTCTTTTTACCTAAAAGAATACTGTTAGCTTTCAAAAAAGCCTGTTTAAAACGGTCCCATTCTTCCCCCACTTCAGTAGTAAGCAAACAATGACTGTTAAAATCACTAAGTAACCTATCATTTTTTAGCTTTAGTTATAACTAAGTCTTTCAGTGCTTCATAATTAAAAGTAAATTTTTAAACATTAGCACAACACTACTTAAGTTTAAGATGTAGGACACTTTTAACAAGGTAATGATCAGGTCCAATTTCAGCTCTCCTACATGACATGGTATTCCTTTACTGAAATAGACCATTTGCTGTCTGTTAATATATAATCTATCATATTCTCATGTAGCCCCATCTGGTGAAACCCATGTTATATATGTATGTCACGGTGTTTGTAATAAGTATTAGTTAATCTCAAATCATTAAGTTTACTTACCTGTAGGAGATGATTGCCCATTGCCATTGCAATTATCAATACCAAAATGGCCTATCATCCGTCCCCAAAGGTCAGAGTCAGTACCACCTTTGGCATTTAAGTCATCTAGAACAAAGGTAATATCTCCTTTCTTGATTGTATTCAAAATATCCTGAAGTTTTCTTGAAACCTATCTTTCTCATCCTCATCGGCATCCTCAGTGGGGGCTTAACAGCAGATAATATTCAAATCTTTAATTCTTGTCTGAAATGTTTCTTTAAGAAACTTCTCATTAATGCATTCATACCCTAGAAGAGCATCACTTGCGTGTCTGCTAAGAAGCAGTCCTACGCTTTTGTGATGCTTATTATGTTCCCTCCCTGAAAAGAGAAATTTAAGATTATTTTTAAGAATCGACCTTAATCTGTCCATCTGATCTCTTGTAGGCCGAGAATATTTAAATTTTAACGGTGGAATTCTTGTGTGAGGACATCAAGAGAAAAAGCTCTGTGCAGAGTCCTCATATCCCAACTACCTATGGAGAGAAAATGATTTGTGGTATGTTTAAAGAAACTATGTTTATTGAGAGAGGGAATGCCAACAATATCAAACAGCCTCCTAATCACAGGCATGGGTCAAAGACCAGTTCCCCCACCACTAAAGGCTGAAGTCATGCACATTGGAAGACTTCCTCCAATGTAGAATTTGATGATGCCCGTAAAAGCAAGAGTTCAGTAATAAGAGTCCTGCGATGACCCCTGCTCAGAATAATCCATCAGCTGATAAAACGTATCATCTGAATCTATTTACTTGGGGCTGTCAATCCACAAGCAAAAAACACAACGGCAAATTTTCCCTCCACAGAAGCCCAGCAGTGCAGCAAATTCAGGATCCATAATCAAACTTAGAGCTTTATTCCAGTTCCAGTAAGTTTATATGGTTAGCACCAGAACTCTGTGTGGTTGACCACTCCTCAGCAGGCTAGAAAAAAAAAGCAAAGTAGCCATAGTTGTCCAGATCAGTAGGCCACGCTAATTTGGCAGCCCTTCGCTTCCGTTCACTTGCACAAGAGAGTATCTCTTTTGGAATGTATTAATGGCCTGCACTACGAGAAGGCGGGGTCGGACATTAGTTGCTAGGCCCCTAAAACAGGAGGATGAAATATTTACTAGGGGGCATGAAAAGAGATCGTAATGAGTATTATGCCAATGATAGCTCGTGAATTGAGGAATGCCATCTATTATATCCGAGACCCGGGGAAAGCAGGGTAAATATGATAGTAACTAAATAATTAAATATTAACAAATAATATTTACTATTTTCAGAAAATGATTTCTTTTAATTTTTAATAAATTAATAAACTTATTTCAATAAACTTGATTAGGCATGCAGTATTTGGATTGCATTCATGGAAGACATGTCATTGAAAATTATATAGTAGCCTGCAATTGATCTGGCTATTGAATTTAAAGTAACGCTGCAAATTATATTGTTGTGAATATCTGGTACAGCTCTCTCAGAATAATATGAGCA
The DNA here is from genome assembly GCA_038380435.1 of Ryuthela nishihirai. Taxonomy (NCBI): domain Eukaryota; kingdom Metazoa; phylum Arthropoda; class Arachnida; order Araneae; family Heptathelidae; genus Ryuthela; species Ryuthela nishihirai. The sequence goes on along the minus strand of JAWZYU010000013.1, from coordinate 67,774,416 downwards.
CCTACCATGCACCTGCCATGCATATACTATGGTAGGTGGTCATATTATTCTGATACGACTGTGCATATAGTAGTAAATTTACAGTTGATCTGGTTATAAAATATAAAATATGTTTACCACTGATCTAGTTATTGAACGTGTAGAATCTGAAATTTCTTCTTCCTATCCCTTCTGGTATTTTTTTAATTTTAAATTGCAAATATTAATATTTAAATTAAAACCAAAGATTGTCTTTTTTATTTATTTTCTGAAACAATATACTCTATACGAAATTAAACAGACACTTTTTTTTCAATATTATGACGTCGAGCTGAACCGAACTGCGAAAAAAATGAGCCGAGTAGAACCAAACGAAGTCGAACCTAAAAAAGAATCGAACTCAAAGTTTTTGCGCGAAACTCTGCTTGACTGATTTTAATCTGGTTAGACTTGCCATCTTGATAAATTCTATATTCCCGATTTTGCAATGGAATAATTCATTTTCTTGCTTCTGAATTAATTTGGACATTGCTTTTTTGAAGGCAATAACGAAAATGATAATTATTACAAGTGTGTGAGAAACACAAGGGAGAGAATCCATTTCTTAGGCTGCAAACACATCCCAAGGAAATAAATCAGAAATGAAACTGATTATAGTATATATATAGTTTATATATTGAAGACTCAAATATAGTTTTCAAAATATTTCGATCAAGTTTTTTCGTTTTTTGAGAAGTAGTATAAATATGTTTATGGAAATATATTTTAGAAATTTAAATTCAATTCTATCATTGCTTTTTTTTGCATAACCTTGGAAAGGAATATTTTGATTCTCTTTCGTTTCGTATTATTTTTGCAGTCAAATATTAGTTAGAAAATGTCCTAATAAAATCAGACACAAAAATGCAAATGTTCAAAAAATATTCGTACAAGAAATATAAAATCTTCGCTTAATGAAGTGTTCCACCATCCGTTGTAAATTACCATAACCTCATTGACTTCTTCATCCAAGAAGATTGATATTTTCCTTTAATCAACGTCTCCAAATTATAGAAAGAGCATCTCTGCAATGCTAAAGGTGTTTTTTGTTATAAACCATTATGACAGAAACGAGAAACTTAATTAACTTCCATTTTCAAAAGTGTGTGTTGAATTGTTTTTATCCATTAGGACAATAAATTTTTTATCAGTTTCATTTCATAAGCAAATGCAGTTCCCATATGTCTTGAGCGGAATACTTATTTCATTCCATAACCGTTCACGTCAAGCTTTCTGTTTTTCATTTATGCTGATTACAAATTCATCAACATCTTCGACGATTAAATTAATCATTTCTTATTCATTTGTGCATACAGTAATTTTGGTTCAAATTCATAAGCTATATTCATAAAACAAAGGGAAAAATAAATGCAATTATGACCATAGAAAGAAAAAGACATTTTCTTAGAAATAATTACGATGAAAGGTAAGAGTTGGAGAAAACTAATTGTGGATAAGATTTTTTCCTTGATCTTTCGAGAAATCAGATTAAGATGACTTGCATTCTTTTGTTTTGGTCTGCTCGTTTGGTTATAACAAACCCAATCAATCAACACAATTTACATGAAGGATATCTTATATTACCAGATAGTAAGGCAATGAATTCTATACATAGTTGTAAATGCATAATATCATGCATCCTAGTCTATGACGGTAAAAGCAGCCTGTGCAATTTATTTCCCAAATATGCGGAACAATATCTGAATCATCCAAACGCATCAAATGAGCAATATTTCCTGCATTTGGTCCCTGCAAACAAATTCAAATTAGTTTCTCTTTGATATTTTCTATTCATCTTATTAATGTCTACTAGTCTTGCTAAAGAAAAGTTCGCAATTCTATTTCTCAATTTGTAATTCTGTTTAAAGGTGATATGATTAAACTAACGGATTTTTTCTGTATATAATTACTCCATTTCTGCTAGGTCGATGTTGAGCAAAACATCCTTAAGGGAAAGAAAGAAGGTTAAGCATCCCTTAAAAAACTGTTTCATCTTCTGTTGTTGCTATATTTTCCTTATGCCCATTAATGAAATTAAAATGTAGCTAGCAATTGCAGATATGATCCCGCTGCATGATAATGAGAGTCAACTGAAATATTAGAAATTGTCGATGGATAACAAAAAACATGCAAATATAAAATTATTTTGTTTAATTTCTTCAAAAGGTTTTTTTTTACTGAAACCGGTTCGTTATAATCAAAACATAAGATATGGATATTACGAAGCTGAAAATGCTGAAATCGAAATTAACAGCAAACTCTTGGAAGTGTCATTTAGAGACGTGATATGATTTCCAGAATTTTAAATAGTTTGAAACAAAATAATGCGAAAAAAAACACTAAAATATTCTTAATTTCTTTTACTTGTGAAATCCTCTTTCCACCGTCCTTCAAATGGGACGTAAAGCCGTGGCTCCGTGTGAGGGAGAGCCAGTCATTATGCAAGCTAAGAACAAGCTGCACAGTTTTGACAGGAGTCTTCCATCTATCCCCCAACAGTTGCCCAATGGGTTCCTTTCCATCTTTCTTTTCTGAGCTCTTAGGGTACTTGGGACCTCACCATGTAGCCCACTGTGTGCAAAAAACTCCTCTCAGAGGTAAAATATCCAACTCAATCTAATTTATTTATATTGCTTTATTTTACCTGTAGTGATAGGTAGGTTATCTTTCAGCTAACTGCCATCTAAGGAATGGACCATGGGACTAACAATCAAATTCCTTATAAATTATGAAGTACTCAGAATTGCTATTTTCTATCGGAGAGATTTCCTTCCCTGAATCTCCAAACATCACTAGTTTTTATCAAATTAGACCTTGGCAGCTCTGCTTAGGGAGATAATTCAATTTGCCGAGATGAGGCTTCACTGGGATCGAATTGGTGACCCACTCGGAGTTGCTAATAAAAGTCGCAGAAGACTTAATGCTCTTACTAATTGCATTCAAAGACTAATCCTCCAGAGTAGGCTTAAGTAGGAATACATTTTTAAATTTAGTTTGTCTACTACATAATGGCTGTAAGAAACACCCGACTTTCGACAAAAACATTCAAAGAACGTTACAAGAAATGGATGTATGATAATAATACTTCTCTAATTATCCCAATTATTACGATCATCATTTAAGAAAAGGGGAATAATTATACCTTTGGCAAAATCTTTCTTAAGAAAAACACTTTTATTATAGAAAATATTCAACATTTCAGTCGTGTCATGAAGGATTATTCTTAGCTATCAGAATTTCAACATAATTTCATCAACGTCAGGTGACCTGTATAGCTTGATTTATGGCATCACCAAAGCGACTTATGCAGAGCACAAAACTCACGTGTGACTCGAAAGTGGACCCCACACCCACTCCCCCGCAAAGAATTATCCAGTGACAAACCAAGAGTCAATTAACGTTCGCCCACAGACACCACACATGTTTAAGCCTGTCATCTCTTAAATACAGAAAGTCCATTTTTTGTAACTGCCAAGTTCCAATGGAAAGATTACCGATATATTTGCACCCATTGTTTTCAATTAAGTATTACTGGTTTTTGAAAACAATGGGTGCAAATATATCGGTAATCTTTCCATTGGAACTTGGCAGTTACAAAAAATGGACTTTCTGTATTTAAGAGATGACAGGCTTAAACATGTGTGGTGTCTGTGGGCGAACGTTAATTGACTCTTGGTTTGTCACTGGATAATTCTTTGCGGGGGAGTGGGTGTGGGGTCCACTTTCGAGTCACACGTGAGTTTTGTGCTCTGCATTTTCTCGTCTTTTTTAGCTAATCTAGTGAGTTCAGTTTTTTAAATTTGTGCTACACGTACTCATTAAACGTTGGATTCCCTACTGGTAAGCTATCTGTATCTTTTACGCATATGGTTCAACAATCTTCTGCTGATTTCAAATTTCTCATTTTCCTTTGTGTGACAATTTTTCTGTGGCCGACATAGCTACGAGTCGCTGCTACCTCTCGACCTCTCGACTCTGACCTAGAAGACGTGGACTCCAACCGACCACCCAACAGGCATCTGGCACTCCTAGAAATCGCTTTAGCTTCAGAAGCCTCATTTTATTGACAATGACCTTGACCTCGATTAGCGTCTCCTGCCGGCAACTGACCGCAACTCCATCGCTGGCATCTGCTGAGCCAAACATTGGAATACCCTTGACTATTATTGAAAGCGTAACTTGTAAAACGGGTGCAACTGCAGATTACAGTCATATCCTACAGTATTTTATTCATATGTTATTCATAGTTCTCTGTTGATATTTTGTATACTTCGATACAGATACTATGAATAGTATTGAGAGACATAAAGGAAATATCACGATCGTTAATAAAAAAAATTGCCGTGCAAAAGGAAAAAAACGGAATGATCCATATAATGACTCTCAGGGAACCAAAAAGAAAATACAATTTACAGAAACTCCACTAAGTAACAGATATCAAATATTGGCACCTGATTCGCAAAAACAAAATGCAATGGACCCACATTTCCTCTCCCACAATCATATTTCATGTTCGGTATTATATCCCAGAGACACAGGAAGTCCCTGATGTTCCCCTTATCACTAATTCTGATAGATCCCAGGATAATGAAGAGGAAATTGACCCTTCTGGAGATATCAATGTCTCTTCTGGAGAAACTGAAGTAATCTTTAAAATGAACCCTAAGGTAACTCTACCATCCCGATCATATTTGGGACCAACATATAGACACGATATGCACATCTCATCTAAGATGGAGCATAAGAACAGGACTGCACTGAACCCCCATACAAGTCCTCATAAGATAACCTCTGATACCACCCCCACCCCTGAATGTATACCTCAATCAGAGTCATCCCTCATCCATTCTGATACCTCTGCTAAAGAAAAAGATTCGGTATTTATAAATACCTTGGGTAGAAACCAACAGAAAAATACCAAGAATTTCCTCGCCCCCAACTCTATTTCTAGGACAGATCAAAAACAAAAACTGGATATAGAAACATATAGAATAGAGAACCATATCAATCAAGACATTGACTGTCTTGATTCTGATAACATTGCTGACCTCTCATCCCAAGATGAAAGTAGAATTGAAGAAGGCCCTTAGAACAGTCCCGTTCACAGGAAGAAGCCCAAGAAACATTTTTTGATAACTTCACTTGAGCTATAATTTTTAAAGGATACAATATTCTCATCAACTCTCTCAACCTCATCGAAGTGACGAAATTCCTTGATCTCACTGTAGGATCAGATTATGATGGAAGATATACTATGACAGGAATTCTTCTGATAAATTGCTACAGCAATCACACATTCAAGGAGCTTCAAAAAATTAAATCCATCCTCAATCACCCTGTAACGTGGAGAATACCAAACAAACTCACACTCTCGAAGGGCACTATAATAAATGTACCTATCAATCTCACAGAGCAACCAGTATAAGATAATGTCAAAAACCCATATATCACATGTATCAGAAGAATGATAACATATCACCCGACCCCAAGAATAATCTCAAATTCATAACCTCACCTCTTACTAAAATAGTTCTTGGTTTTAGTGCTGCACATTTACCTTATATACAGGGTGAATCTGAAAAAGTGGGCAAAACTTTACGGGGTGGTAGAATGCAGCTATACGAGCAATATTCGTCATAGAATGTATGGTCGGAACGCAAGCGGTGAGAAGTTAAAAGGTAGTTTTCCACTGTCACATTTAAAGAATGAACACAAGAAGGAGAGGAGATACTTCAGAAAACATTTTATTAACAAGAATGTAATTGAGGTACATGCTCAAAGAAATTGCTCGAAAGAGCTGCCGCCAGCTGTAATGCAGGCTTCACACCTGCGGGATAGGGACCGATGCACATTTGCGAAGACACCAGGCATTTCCCAAATATCGCCGGCAACAACGGCGATCCTGGCGACTAGATCCATATCGGTTTCAATGGGGCACTCGTAGATTAGGCTTTTCATATGGCCCCACAGGAAAAAGTCCAAACACGAGAGATCCGGCGATCTTGGTGGCCAAGCTATGGGACCACCTCGACCAATCCATCGCCCTGGGAACGTTGCATGTAAAGTGTTCCGCACATCTAAGCTGAAGTGTGCAAGCGCACCGTCGTGCTGGAACCACATTCTCGACCTGCTGGGGGTTGGAATCGGACGCAGCAGCTCCGGCAACACCTCTCGTAGGAATGTGTTATACGATTTGCCGTCCAGACGGTGTGGCAGGAGGTATGGGCCACCCAAATGGTCATGGAGGATCCCTGCCCAAACATTTACAGAGAACCGCTGCTGGAATGAATGAGGACGTGTGGCATGCGGGTTCGTAGATGCCCACGTGTGTGAATTGTGGGTATTCAAAATGCCCTCACGGGTGAAAGTGCACTCGTCCGTAAACAGAACATGTGCACCAAAATCCGGCTGCGCTGCATTCTGCTGGAAGTACCAACGTGCGAAATCGACACGTGGCTGATAATCCGCTGGTGACAACGCTTGTACCTTCTGCGCACGATAGGGGTGCAGTCCTTCCTCCTGTAGCATACGGCAAACCGACATTTGGGACACGTGTACTGCACGGAAAACCGCTCATGTGCTACATCCCGGTCGCTCTTCCACCCTACGCAGAATGTCCTCTGCAAGTTGCGGCGTCCTGACACTCCTTTCGCGCCCTGCGTCTTGCTTGGCCACGGCGAAGGATCCCGTTTCACATAGCCGCCGATGCAAACGCTCGAAGGTTTTCCGATCTGGAGTGCATCTCATCGGAAACCGGTCGCGGTAACGTTTCTGTGCCTCACTTGCATTCCCGTCCGCTGCACCATACACAAAGTACATATCCGCCATTTCGTGGTCAGTATAACCAACCATCCTCTCGGCAATCCACGGTAGAAATGCCGTTGGTGCGAGGACCGACCCTTTTATACCATTTCCAACGCCACCTAGCGGCTCACCGTTTGCGTTCCGCCCATACTTTCTATGACTAATATTGCTCGTATAGCTGCGTTCTACCACCCCGAAAAGTTTTGCCCACTTTTTCAGATTCACCCTGTATAGAGAGATGCAGAAATTATATGTAAAGAGATACTACAACCCTCCCTCTCTATGTACTAAACGTTGGAGACATGGACATATGTCCATGTCTCCAACGTTCACCAAACGATCACCAAATCAGATGAAAAAAATGTGGAGAAAACCACCCTTCTAATAAATGTCGCAATTCATATTAACCATGGCCTAACTGTAAAGGGACACATCCAGCCACATATGCTAAGTGCCCTGAAAAACTCATAGCATGCAAAACCGCCAGAATTATGCATGATGAAAGGATCAACTGGAAATCACTTTTAGATAAAGCTAAAATCACATTCTCCCCTATAATAAATCTCTTCTACCTACCCCAACACACAGGATAAAGAAGCAAACAGAATGTAGCAATCAGGATATATATCCTAAAAATAATACAACCAGCAACTTATCTAAGGATCCACACGACCACCCTATCACACCTAACCAATACAGAGTCTTATCACATATCAAAGAGAATAACAGCAAGGAAAAAAAAGTGGAAAATAATCAACATAATACAGAAATGATAAATCCAGTAGAACAAGCAAGAACGAATTTAAACATCAGTCATCGCAGAATCATAAATACTCTTATTACCATCATTTTAGACTTCATAAGCACTAAACCCATACATACTGATAGTATTCTCAAGTCTATCCTGGAAATCCAAGAAAATTACGACTGCAACACCTAATTTTGCTGATCTTCAGCACATCATTCAGTGGAATTGCAGATCCTTTTCTTCTAATAAGCATGATCTGTTGCAATTGCCAAAGATATCATCAGTTCCAGCAAAATTATTAACATTCCCACTCATCATATAACGATTACCAACAAAATAAAAGAACATCTCCATAGAACCAAAGAAGATAACTTCACCTCCACTTCAAACAATGAATTCAACTACAGAAGAAATCTTGAGAATAAAATAATAAATATCAAGCCCAACTATCTTAACAGAAAACAGCAAATCGTAATAACAAGACTCAGAATTGGACATTTCCTCCTCAATAATACCTTATACAAATTCAAAAAAATAAATTCTCCTAACTGCAGCCAATGTAATAGCAGAGATAATATAGCCCATGTTTTATTAAATTACCCAAGATACCAAGAAGAAAGAAACTTGTTGTTCTCCCATTTATATAATTTACAGATCTCAGAGATGACCCTTCAAAAAAAGTATTTAATTTTTACACGACACTCAACTTTTTCATAGAATCTAAGAATTATTAATCCTATTCTGATGGACATAATATTTTAAGGAACGCTAGATTTACTTTGTACAAGAGGGATTTAAAAAATTATCCGTAACTCATTCATATTCACAAGGTGCCTCAATAAATTTTGTTCATGATCACCTTTTCCAGGTCATGCTTGCTCCATCCTGCATCCTACAGAATGTCATTGAACAGGAAGCACCAAGAAAAATTCACGTACAAAATGTAACCTAAGCAGAAATACATATATAGGATTTAGGAAGGCACCAACAGTTGAGCCTTTTCCAGTCTCCCCTGGAAGCGGACCTCCTTGTTCCGCTTCGGCCACGATTGTTTAATTCTGTCCTTCCTAAACTTCTCTTATATCCCATACCTTGCTATCAAGCCTTCAACAATCCTCATAGCGCTCTGTGTGGACTCCTAACTGTTACATTTATGGGTTTTGTTAGCCACGCCTAATGGCTGGAGATAAATCCCAGGACAAGTTGAGAGAAAGAAAGGAAAGTTTAGTATAATACAATGCAGTCATTGCTTGGACCACACAAATTTGCAAAGTTTCTTTCTTTTTCAGGTTTCATTTTCTTATCAGCTGTAGTCAAAGCCTTGAAGAAGGGGAATTATGTTCAACATTTTAAAACAGGATTAATTTCCAAAACAGCACGCGTATTTTTTTATTATTAATATTGACACCAAGCTGTATAAAAAAAACTTGCCGATTTTGGCAAATACTACACCAAGGCAAATACTACACCAAATACTACACTCCTTCTTCGTGACGGTTCGAGTGCTCACGAAACACGACAAGTTATGGCCTGTCGGGAGCAGGAAAATATCAAACATTCTGCCCAAAAATTAAAAGGAAATTTGCTGGGAAGCCATTTTCAAGGGTGAGACCTTGCAAAATGGTTTCATTCAGAGTGGCAGAGTATACCCCCAACTGTACCTTGTCGTAGGCATCTGCAACTATGAATAGATACTGGAGCGGAGTACCTTGAAGGACAGTAAGAGTTTTATTGAGGTTAGTGCAATGATTTTTGTTCTGCGATACATGTCAAGAACTTTTTAAATGTCCTTCGTAATTGTGGCATATTTTTATTCCCCAAGTCACATGCTTTCATTCGGCATACAACTTGTTACGTCCAGCATCCTCATGTTCCCAAGATATAGTGGAACAATCGTTTTCACAGTTTTCCCCTTTTTTAGGGGGAGAAAACGCATGAGGAGATTAAATTTTTTTTATATCCTATGACACTCACCGCGTCACAAGCTTTCATTTGGCGTACAATCGTTCAAAAAATATCCGAACATTATGGTTGATTACAGAATTCAGAAAAAATTTCTGGCAACGTTTTTTTTTTTAGAAATTAGTGAGGATACCAGAAAGTTTAACCTTTTAAGAAGAAAGGAGGTGTTTGCCTTTATTTCCGGCAACCTTGTTTTTCCAAACAAACTCTTACGACCTATTCAGCAACAAATAAAGTATTTTCAATTAAAAAAAGTAATGTTGGAATAACAAACTCTCCTTAATACAACACAGTAGGAAATGGCTCGGAAATGTTTTTTAAAGACCTTTGAAATCGAACATAGTGAATTAGTTTTGGACAATAGTAACAACATGAAATTGTTCCTCTTTAGGCTCAGAAGTTGTTTTGTACAAGTTTTCGTGTCTTTTTTTTATTTTATACTGTAAAACTTGTGTTAGGAATGGGGAGAATTTATTATTCATCGTGATTATATAATCTATTCTCTTTGTTTAACTCATTTTATAACTGAACTATAGGTTTGATAGGAATCTATCAATATAAAATCGATGTAGAAGAACCTGTAAGGAACGCGAGACCTCAGTACAAAGACAAAAGAAGCATCAATATTTTTTTCTGGGGCTCGAACTCAAGTCTCTTTGATCCGTAATCAAGCATGCTAACCATTCGGCTAAAGGACTTTCAGTTTGCACTGAAGCCAAAGCAAAATCAAGTACTTCGATGATTTCATGAAAATTTCATTTCCCTGTTTGCAGAAGAATTTGTACAAATTTTATGCAAGTTCTTTTACTCTACTTCGGTTTTATGTCTTCTCAAATAAGTAGTCTATGGCATCTGCATTTTGATTCAACATTTAGAGCAACCAGAGCAAAAATCAATTTTCTTCAGTGATGATTACCTCATGGTAATCATCACTGATGCATCCCCTACTTGTAGTTCACCTGACTCTTAATAATTCATTGTCGGTATTCCTTTCGATCGAAGTCTTTGTTGCGATTTATATCGGAAATTTTCATCCTATCACATAATTGATTTTTATTTTGCTGAACACGAAGAGTTTCTAATCTAAGAATCTCCTGGTGTGGTGGTCGTGTGACAGATGTATAGAGTAAAAATTCACTATTTATTTCGTAATGGTGTTTTGTAAACGTCCAGTAATGGACCTTCACATGAGGAAAATCTCAGGATTTTGAAAGTTAAGTGGCAGAAAAGTATCGGAAATATTTTTTTAAACTTTGAAATGAGTTTATATGGAAGAGTACCATGAATTGTTGAAACTTTAATTTTACGCTATTAGCATTTGTTATCGTTAAAGATGAATTCCAGTTCGGACCTTTTCATGCAAAAAATGAACTATTGTACTGGAAAATTGGAAATTATTAGAACTGATCAGAATGAAGGAAAAAAAAAACTCCTTGGTTGTGATTAGGTTTCAGCAGAAAGAAATTTGAAAAGCAAGTTTTCATTTTCGAATTTTAATTTAAAAAAAAAACATGGAATGATGAACGAACCAACGAATATTTGTTTTGCTGATATTATTGTACATGCAAACCGTGATTTTTTTTAAAAGGACGATAGCCGGAATATTTTAATACCCAAGAGATGTTTTTTTTTTTCAAAATAATGGTTCTTTCACAATGAACACTTTAAACGATTTATCTCTCTACTTTATTGCAAAGCTGCTACATTTAAGTCATATTTCCATGTCATGCTGCGATGCTAACGATTTCCATTTTTTTTTACAATTTTCTCAGTGCGCAAGAAAGAGAAGGAATGTCTTGGAAACAGGAGACACTTCAATCGATGAAGAAAATATGAAACAAAACAAACTATAACTTTTGCTCATGATGTAAACTTCCTTTGTAAAAAAAGATCCTAAATGATATATATTAATTCAAAATCCCTTCAGTTTTTAGTTTTGTAAATTTGCTTCGCTAATGGGAAAAATAATTGCATTTTATCTCCGATTTGTTTCAAAGCCTTTGTTATATTAGCAAATCTCCAAAAGAATGCCGATACTTCAAATATTGGTATTTCCGATTTGAGTCGTTTTGATTTACGCTATTTATTAATTTAGTCATGTTCTCAATTTTGCAAGATAAAAATTTTCGTTTACGGAGTTTTAAAGAAATCTTCAAAGCGTGATGCGAGAAACCCTGGAAGCTCTTCAATCTTTACCCACTAGGGCCACGGATTTATTTTTGACTGAGTATTCAGCCAATAACCTATATGGAAAAAAGAGCATACAGTAATTTTGAGATATTATTGTGCGAAAAAAAAAAAATGTTGAAGTGGGAAAGAAAGGGAAAGGGGAAGGTTCAGGAAAGGGGGAGGGAGAATAATACACGCGAGGACGATGAGTCATGCTGTGAAGATGTCATTCAGACTTGCTTCAGAAAAGGCTAATGCAGCTCAGAAAGTGCCATGAAATGTTTCCTTTGTTTTAATTTGCTAGAAATGTGAGATTTTGACAACTGTATGTGCAAATGATATAGAATTCGTATAGGAAGGAGATAGTCCCTTTCTTGCTGGATGTTGAGAGTTTTATAAAATAATTATTACGACTCAGACTTGGACACTGCTTATTTAATCATAAGCAGTGCATATTTAAAATCATTAACTCTCCTGAGAAGTTACAAACAGTAGATAACAAAGTGGTAGAATAGTAGAACAGTAGATAACAACGAAGTTGCTCTGACTTCAACATACAGTTCTTTGAAGCCATTTTCAATGCTGATGTGCTAGATAGAGTGTAGTCAATCCAAAATGTGTAAACAAAACGCTTTACATGACTCAAATCTATCAAGTAGAGGATATGGATTTTTGCTTCTCAGATACGCTGAATAATGTCACTCTCTTGCAAGAATAGGATGCTTTTATTATAAATTTTTGTGTAATTTTTTTTATTATAATGTGACAGTATAGTGGAGAGAGTGTCTCCTTTTTCATGTAATTGAACAGTTTTTATCTGGCTTCATGATATTATGGGCAACTTTTTACTTTTTCTTGAAAAGTTATTTGGTTGTATGGAATTTAGTCTAGGATCAATGTTTCTTCTGAAATTCTCATTGTTTGTAGCCTCAATGAAACTTTCCACCTTTTTGCCGTTGTTGTGGTTGGAGATTATTTCTATTCTTGATCAGTTCTGGGTGTTTAGTTTTTGTTTATTATTTTGTTGATGGTTTATAGATCTTTCGCTAGTTGATCATCTATTCCATGGCCATGAACTTGACAGTAGCTTGGAATACAATGTAGTGCATATTTATTATTATTTTGGTTTGAGAGGACATGAATTTTGCCAAATATTTCATTTATTAGAGTTGGATGGATAATTTATTCGTGTATTTCAACATGGAATAAAACGCTTATCTACTGTTTGTGATGATTAAATTTTTTGTAATATTCATATTTGGCCCATGAAATTGCCCTGCTAATTGCTGCCAGTTCAGCAATAAATATTGTAGTTTCATCTTTAATTATAAATATTTTTCTGATATTGTCACCTGCGATAAATTGCCTCCTTTGGCAATAATTTTTTCAGGCTGGGGGAATTTCTTACTGCTTCTGAGCATTCCAATTTTTCGATTAATTGACTGGAATTTTTTATGAATACCATCAATATATATTTTTATTTTTGGCTTATAGTAGCTAAAGTTTGAATTTTTATTATAGAGGAGATTCTAATAGTTTGATAGTTTCAATTCCCTGCAAAGAGAATATTTTCTTATTTCTTCTGTTATATTTGATAAATTAATTTTATTTTCAATCTCATTTCTAATATGATTTGTTTCAGACAGTGTCTATTATAAAATTTTATTTGGTGGTCTTGTCATCTTAGTGTTAGATGGACTGAATCTGTTTTCAGAATTTAAGGCGGTACTGGACTTGATTTCAGGACACCTGTGCAGGCTCTAAGGTAATCATTTATATATGGTATTAATTCTTTTATTTTGGTGAGAGACCAGAAAAGTTGCTAGAGAGCTAAACATTAGTGAATAGGGCTATTTAGAGCAGTAGAACTCATAAATATTAAGAATGTTCAGATCCGGTGCTGCTTTCAATGTTAAAGGGGAGTTGTAGCGACGGCCTAGAAATTAAGAGGTGCCGAAAGCACCAACTGATTTCTATTTATAAAATATGATGACTAGTTAAACCCACCCCAAACATTTGCCGTGAAACGTATCCATTGATACTGTTCCTATCGATAACTTCATTCACAGCATTCCACCGTTAACGTACTACTCGAAATGTACGACTCTATTCATAAAGTAGGCGACGGCAGTGGTCTTAGGGATTTCGTCTAGTTTCCGAGGGATTACTCCAAACCCACGGCAGCTAGTAACCAGATCTGTTAACCCAACAGGGTTAGAACTAATGGGGACCATCACAGCAATTTTGGTACCGATCGCTCAATTACTTGAGGCACCACATTGTCATAAGTGCCAATTTCTGCCACCGATGACGTCACACACATCATCCAAATCATATTATACAATAGCCCGTCCGTCTGCCACGGAATTATGGCTATTATATAATATGTTTTAATGGAGAAAGTGTTTTATTTCTCTGGCGAAAGTTTTTTTTTTTCTGATGGTGAAAGCGTTTCCTTTCTGCATGGTGAAAGTGTTTTCGTTCTGAAAGGTGAACGTTCGTACTCCTTGACCCTATCTAGTGACACCGCGAAGGCAAGTTGTGATCAAAATTTCCACAGTAAACAAAACTCGTAATCTGATGTTTACAGTTTCGAGCCCAAGTTTTTGAGATTTCTTCACCATCTCTATTCTACCCTAGGTAAGAAAAAGCAGAGTGAATGGCTTGTAAAAGTCGACCTCCATTATATGAGACGTTACGTTGTGCTCCATTCCAGTATAACCATACAATGTACACTTTAAAGAACATGTTGGTTGACCTCGATAGGATCTGATAACAGACCGTCAGTTTATTCACCTCCTTGCCCAGAAGGTGCAAGTCATACACTGACATAAGGTACAAGCCATACATTTACTTCTTTGCCCAGAAGGGTCAAGCCTGTAATACATTTACTTCCTTGCCCAGAAGTCTCATGCCTGTAATTTTCCCCCCTTACCCAAAAAGTGCAAGCCTGTAATTTACTTCCTTGCTCAGAAGGTTCAAGCTTGTAATATACTTCGATGCTCAGAAATTTCCACCATGTGATACATTTTTCCTTGCCCAAAAGATCAAATCTGTAATTCATTTACCACCCTCGCCAGAAGGTTCAAACCTGTAATTTAGTTTCTTGCCCAAAAGGTGCAATTCTGAAATAAATCTACCTCCTATCCCAGAAGATTCAAGCTTGTATGAACATTTACCTTCTTGATCAGAAGGTGCAGAGATTCTACCAAAAGACGGCATAATTGCATTTACTTTCCCGAATTGGCTCGAAGAGTTTCAACAGAAAACTTGGCTTAGATATTATTAATGCAAATTATCACCATGAACAGACACTTAAAAAAATATTCTTTTATATCCATTACTAGAATTTTTATATATTGACATAGAATTATACTTGGTTGTATTCTTGACTACAGGGTAGTATTTTTGAGCCTTTTTACTCACACACTATACAAGATGAGAAGGGGTTACTTTCATCACTGTGTATATTGAAGTTATTTCTATTTTTTATTGTATGCCTCTTAATGTTATCGAGGTAGCATACCATTTCCAACTTTCCTCTCTTCGGAGTTAGACTCGTATTTACCAAAGAGCGAAGAAACTTCCCACACCGTGAATCTAGAATGGTGACCCTTAGCTTCCATTATTTTCCGTGTGGCAGACTAAATTTTCTCTTTCTTCTTCTGTGCCTTGCACGTCGAGATGGGAATTTATCTCCTTTGTTGCCTTAACCAATTGGTTTGATGCATGACAGACCACAGCAAGCAGTCTCTTGTAATGACCTTAGTTTTGCCATTTTCCGAATGATCGAACAAGTAAAACATGAGTGGTACATCTCACGGCAAGTCTCCCTTTTCTTTGCACGCACAGGCAACTAGCCAATTGTACAGTTTCCTTATTAATGTTTCTTACCCGTGGTTGCCCGTGATCTGTCTACAACAAAATAATGAATAAAAGATAAAAGATTTAATGGAAAAGGAATATAATTCTGCCTCTTTAATAATGATTAAAGAAGCCGATTATCAATGTAATTACTGCTATAGATTTGGTTATTTCTAACTCTTCTTGCAATATACGTTTGGTGTTTCATGATGTGCCTGTATGCCCTTGAGAGATAGGGAAACTTTAGGAAAGCTTCTAGACTGTTGTTGTTTTACCTCGCAATGGTTCTTTTGTCTTTTAGCACACATTAGGCTTAACGGCCAGATCACCAGGGGCGGGGGGTGGCTCAGTCGGTAATGCGCCAGGCTCGTAATCTGTAGTTCCCAGGTTCGAGTCCCAGCTGGGTCAGCGTTGAGATTTATCTCCGCAAAATTCCCCGCCCTGCCCACGATCAGTTTAGGGACACCGATGGGCTTGGAAAGGCCGCCGTCCGTCGGATGGGACGTTAAGCCGTGGCCCCGTGTGCGGGAGAGCCATACCCTGTGCCCGTTAAAGAACACGCTGGATGGCCTTGACGGGAGGCTGCCATCTGTATCCCAACAGCTGTTCCAGTGGGACCCCTCCCCCAACCTTCTCTGAGCCTTCGGGGTCCATGTGACCTGGCCATTTCGCCCATGGTGTGCATGTGACCTGGCCATTTAGTCCATGGTGCATATTTGCCGCTCAGAGGTAAAACAACCCTACCCAGATCACCAAGACCCCAAGGGCTCAGAAGGTGGATAGGGAACGAAGATTCATTAAAAAGCGGTTAAAAGACGGAGGGAAGTTCCGCCTTTCGAATTTTTTTAAATGCGAACAGGTTATAGCACCACTACACATGATACCAAGTCCTAAGTTACATATGATGAATGGTAGTCTTTATATAATTGCTCTGCTTTAGTTGAAACACTATAAACAAACCGTACGACACAAGCAAGACTTTTCCTAGCATCACTGCGCACAGATGTAACTGCTATTAGCTACATTTTGAGGCCTCATTTTTAAGCACATGTGAAACATGTGGATGTAAAAGAGAGTACAGAAAAACACGACCAGACATCTGCAGTGCTAATTAAATACCAGTGTCCAATTATGAAAATGCTTGTGGATGAATATGAAATAGTAAAAATGTTATCGATGGAACCATTTGAATAAATTTAATTTTAAAGTGAAAATACAATTTTTATCTGAGATTGGCTGGAAATCACTCTCGTCTAATACATTGCCTACAATATTATCACTACTTCTGGTAAGTCAGCAAGTATATTTTTAAAATCTTGTTCACTTATTACATCGACTACCACACTTTAGAAATCTTACGGTCGGAATTTACCCAAGTTTAATTTTAACGGTAAATATTCGTTTTACTTCTAGGATATGCTTTAATTTGCATAAATAGTGGGGGCGGGGGTGGCTCAGTCGCTAGCGCGGCAGGCTCGTAATCTGTAGTTCCCAGGTTCGAGTCCCAGCTGGCTCAGCGTTGAGATTTATCTCCGCAAAATTCCCCGCCCTCCCCACGGTCAGTAGGGGACACCGATGGGCTTGGAAATGCCGCCGTCCGTCGGATGGGACGTTAAGCCGTGGCTCCGTGTGCGGGAGAGCCATACCCTGTGCACGTTAAAGAACACGCTGAATGGCCTTGACGGGAGGCTACCATCTGTCTCCCAACAGCTGTTCCAGTGGGTCCCCTCCCCCAATCTTCTCTGAGCCTTCGGGGTCCATGCGACCATGGCCATTTAGCCCGTGGTGTGCAAAAAAGTGCCGCTCAGAGGTAAAACAACCCAACAACAACCCAACGCATAAATAGTTTCGTGTCAATATTATTGTATCGTATCGTTCATTTAAAGCAGCTTCGTTTTTGCGAATGGAAAATATATTGTCGTATCTATATAATGTTTGAAATTAAATCGAGATACGAATTTATCGATATTAATACTTGGTTTAAATTCAGCAGTTTATTGCTCGTGAAGAATTCTTGAACCCTTTTCCTGATAGCTGTCGAGGTAATTTGATATTTTTTGTAACTGTTTAATTACTTGCTTTTGCCTATCTGGACTACAGAATACCCTACTTGAATCAAATTGTAAATATGGAAATTTTAAGAGACCCGAGATTTTATGAATTTACACTTGCCTTCCCTTTATTGGCCTTTCGTCGACATTCAATTAAAATTTGATTTATAATGTGCTTCCCTTAACTCTGCACCCAATTGAGCCATCTTGTCTTCTTCGGGAGTCCGTGCTTTCAGTTTAGATTTACTCTTGAAATTTATATACACTGTATATATCCTCATTATTAGAATTAGTGCTAATAAAGTTGGAGTGCATCATCTAAAAACCAAATAAAGTATATTAAATCTATTTTCCATGAAATATTGCTTTGTCAAAACTAAATCAGAGAAATCTGCGCTTTTTTTTACTCCGACAAGTACATTTACACTTATAAGTAGTGAGGAGGTCTTTAGTCAATAGGGAAAGATTTGTTCAGATCAGGTCTCAAATTAGGTGAAACAGTATAGTGAGTTTGTGGAAAATCCAGTTATTCCATAAACTAGCTATTCCAAACAAGTTAAAGAATAAAATCGCGAGACTTATGCTCTGAATTCCACGTTTGAAGCGATTCACTCAAAGCATGAAGTATCAACTTAGATATTTGTTGCTGTACAGTTAAGTAAGTACGCATTGAACGTTGTCCACAAAGTATTTCAATTAAAATATCATCATCATCATGCTCAAGCAGCCATAAGCTATCGAGATTCAACCACCCGTGCAATTTAGTTCGCCAGGCAGATCTGTTCTGAACTACATCTACTGTATCTGGCCACTGCACACCAATTCTACTATGGTCCTGTTTGGCAATGTCTGACGGCGCATCCTGTGTCTTTCCCTCTTATCGAGAGAGAGAGAATGACGACAATATCCAACAACACCTAATCGCAGGCAAGGCGAAAAGACCTGTTCCCCCGCTACTAAAGGCTGAAGCAATCTGAGCTGTACACATATTACTCACCAGGACTAGATGTAAGGGCCGGAGGGTGCATTTATATTCCTTCGCAGAACACAAGAAACTGTTTAAAACCGAGCGAAATTTAGCAATGTACGAAGTAAGATGGAACAAAAGTCCAAGCGACACACGCAATTCAGTAGATCACGTGCTGCTAATGGCGAAACTGGATCATGAGTTCGAACAAAATGGTGGGTGGGATGTGCGTGCAACTACCAATCAGCTCATTTCACACATTAACTACCTTACTTTTACGGCCACTTAAGTAGAGCCCTGCCCTTATAGCGGAAGTCCTATCGCATCCGCGAGGTCTTTTCCGCAAAATTTTATCAGCATCCGCGAATATCGACTATTTAATAACCGTCAAGATTTTACAAATGTCTGAAGTCCGATGTATGTTTGGAGTAAAAGAAATCAGTCTAATTGTTTATTACTAACTAATTAATAACTGAAAAAATATATTGTGAAAAATAAAAAGCCTTTTGTTCGTAAAAATGTGCTTTACAAAATTTAGACAAAAGTTTACTTAATTCTAATTTTGCAAATTCTTCTAAATTACTTTTGTTATTTTAAAGGCAGTTTATCGGCGATTATAAGACACTCCTTTATATTACCCAATAGTTTTCGTCTAGAACTTTGCAATATCCCAGACTAAAATTTTTTTCCGACTGATATTTAATTCCCGTTTCTTGCGTAACACCCTAGTAATTTTTTTTTACTTTATATCTTACAGTACTATGCGAATTATGTGGGACAAGCATCATGAAGCTGCATAAGGAAACACGGCCCGTGGACACGTCCCGTAAAGGACATTGTGGAAGAGAAAGAAAAACCACCTCTAGAGATGATAGTCTAATTCGAATAATTAGTATCATAGACCCGAAGAAGACCACTAGAGACATCAAAAGGGAGTGCGTCTCATGGGGTTAATATAGATGCCTCCACCGTACGTCGTCGCCTTCTGGAGTGTGGCCACCGGGCCTCGACGCCCCTCCAAAATGCAGCTTTTGACACCCGCTATGAAGCAAAAAAGGCTATCCTGGGCAAAGAAACATCAAGACTGGACTGTGGACAATTGTGAAAAAATTATATTTTCTGACGAAACCCACTTTGAGGTTCATGGCTACAGGTCAAATTTCGTCCTCCACTCGCCTGGATAACCTCTTCGATCCGGTACATCCAGCAATCCCGCAAACATCCACCCAAGGTTATGTTTTGGGGATGTTTCACAGCTTCCGGGCCACAGACGCTTCACCCCATTGAAGGAACGATGGACAGCAAAAAGTACATAGGCGTTCTGGAGGCGAAAATGGTCCCAACACTGCAGAAGCTGTTTCCTAACGGCGATGGGGTATTTCAACAGGATTGGCTCCATGCCACAATTCTAAGCTTGTTAAGAGCTTCTTTACCCAGCAACATTTGAAGGTATTGGAGTGGCCAGGAAATTCACCCGATCTAAACCCCATTGAAAATTTGTGGGCCATTATTAAAGCGCATATCTAAGATGGATTGCACGACGAAAACCAAAATGACAGAAAGTGTCATGAAAGTGTGGTACCACGACCCTGAAGTGAAGATGTGTGGAAAACTAGTGGCATCAATGGTTGAGAGGGTGAAAGAAGTAATTAAAGCTAAGCGGGGTCACATTCACTATTAACTACACTATTAAACAAATAAATAGTTTAGTTGTGTCTTTGTTACTGCATTTTCCTATTGTGCCAACTAATTTGCACAGTACTGTTGGGTTGTTTTACCTCTGAGCGGCACTTTTTTGCACACCATGGGCTAAATGGCCAGGTCACATGAACCCCGAAGGCTCAGAGAAGGTTGGGGGAGGGGACCCACTGGAACAGCTGTTGGGATACAGATGGTAGCCTCCCGTCAAGGCCATCCAGCATGTTCTTTAACGTGCACAGGTTATGGCTCTCCCGCACACGGGGCCACGGCTTAACATCCCATCCGACGGACGGCGGCCTTTCCAACCCATCAGTGTCCCCTACTGACCGTGGGCAGGGCGGGGAACCTTTGCGGAGATAAATCTCAACGCCGACCCAGCTGGGATTCGAACCTGGGAACTACAGATTACGAGCCTGGCGCACTACCGACTGAGCCACACCCGCCCCTCCACAGTACTGTACTTTACCAGCAAAAAAACATCGTTTCTTTCACGTAGGATAAGTTTTTTTAAATTTATGACTTCATCCCAACGAAGTTTTTTTAGAGTAAATATCATCATTGAACTTTGAAATCAGGTTCCTTTTAACAATATCTCAAGTATTTTTTTTCACTCATGTCATTCATCAATAATGCAATAATGCTTGCTCATTTCTTCAAATTATCTTATGAAATACCAGATTCTATCCGCCATCCGCGTTAACATCAACTTTTTATCCGCTATCCGTGTTAAGGTTAATCTTTTATCCGCCGAGAGTAATTAAATGCGAATATTCGCAATCACGCAGGGCTCTACATATAAAATGCACATTTTTCCAAAACAAAAGCAAAAATAGCTAAAATGAAATCACCCTGGAACCAATATGTGGAAGTGTTGGCCTCCTATTGGCTAACGAATCTGATGAATATGCTCAATATTTTATGAAATAACGAATTTCACACTTTGAACCCCGAATATCGACTACTTAAAAATCGTCAAGATATTGCATTGGAGTAAAATAAATCAATCTAATGGTTTATTAGTAACTAATAACTAATTTTGCAAATTATATGTGTAAAAACTTACATACATGTTTCTTTATATATATTACATACGTATATAAAAAAATAATAAATATCCCCTTAAGCAGCTGCTTGCCACAGAGGTCTGACAGGAGCCTGTCAGTTTATATGCCATAGTAGGTCTGTGAAGATGGCGGGAACCTCAGCAGAAAAAACAACACATACATCCATGCCTTACCCGGGACTCGAATCTAGGTGCCTTAGATCAGTAGCCAAGTGCGCTATATATATATAAACACGTAATAGAAGATATTGGAGAAAAGACCTTACTTAATAAATTCCTCCATAGTTCTATAATTTAATGATTCTTTTAATTAATTTCGAAAATGTTTAGAACATAGAGCAGTGTCTCGCAAACCTTTTTACTCTGCGGCACACTGATTCTAATTTTTTTTCCGCGGCACACTAAATCTATTTTTTTTTCCTCGGCACACCTAAAAAAGAATTTTTGATGGTTACGTAAAAAGAGGAAAATTGAAGTTTCGTTAAATGCATTTTATTTAAAATAAATATAATAATAAATATAATTAATCATAACTCGGTGTTTGTTTTAAATATTTCTCCATTCTATGGCTTGAAATAATCAAAAATTAATACCAAAATTTAGAAAAAGCTTGATAAATACTTACAAGATCCCAGTTGATAAAATCTGGAAGATTTTTATTAAAGCACGTCGATAACACAAGTCAAGTCAAAATGAAATCTTTGGAATATCTAGTGTCAATTTTAAAATCTCTCGCTGCACACTTGAAATCTCTCGCGGCACACAGTTTGCGAGACACTGACATAGAGCATGCATAACATCAGCGTTTGCTGTTAAATATTTTCAATAAAATTGAGTTTTCAAAACTTCCCGCTTTATCCCGGTTAAATTTGGTCACTCAATGTAAAGCTAAGAACGCTAAATCGATCAAACTGCTCTCGGTGTGGCCGTAAGATATAAAAGTAATTCTCCGCATTCATGCTTGACATCGATTTCAGATTTAAAGAAAAAATTGTTTTGAACCCAGTAATATAACCAACTGACTCAGTCAGTCCTTTGGTTCACATCACACCCGACTCAAAAACAATTTTCATTTAAATTTGATAGCGTGACACGAGTGACTTCATGATTTTAAATTGTAAAAAAAAAACTTTTGCAGCGTTTTTTTATCTCGTTTATAAATGGAAAGAAAACGAGGTAATTGTTTCACTTTGCCATGTGTCTGTCGTCTGAAGACATCGAAATTTTCTGTTTATAGAGATAAATTAAAAATTCATTTTGTGCTATATAGGTATTGATAAAATATTATGATATGCAATTTTCCAATCTTCCAAACGCTATAGTTTCGCACTCTAACGGGGAAATTTTGAAAATTCTGAAATTTCCAAAGAATATTGCAAATTATGAAATTATGCTAAAAATGTGAACATTTGGTGGTGGAATGTGAAGATCACGAAGTTTCCATTGACGACAATGAGTAAACGACCCTTAGACCCAGAGTACAGGGGAAAATGCAGCTTTTTAGAAATAAATTTCAAAATCCTTTTTCGTTTGGATAGGTATTGGCGAAGCATTACGATTTGCACTTTCTGAATGTCCCAAAAGGTACAGTTACGCCCTCTAACGCTGGAAAGATCGAAAATTGCTAAATTTTGTAAATATTGCCAATGATGTATTTATGCTAGAAATTTGAAAATTTTGTAATGGAATGTGAGGGTCTTTAAGTTTCCATTGGCAACAATGATTTGATCCCTTAAGTCCAGGGTAGAGGGGAAATACATTTTTTTTAAAGAGAGAATTGGGAAAACCCTTTTTAGTTGGATTGGTAATAATGAAATACGATAATTCAAAATTTTTCAAATACTTAAAAGAAGCGACGAAACTTTTAACGAATGCTGCAAGTGATCTGTTTATGGCAAATTTGAAATTTCGGTTGTACCGAAACAGCAATAATATGTCCCCTTTTCTCAAAGGGTGTGAAAAAAGAATACAGTATTTCTTCGATTCTAAAACGCACTTTTTTTTTTCCATATGAACGTCTCTAAAAACGGGGTGCGTCTTAGAATCGAAGAATACGGGTATTTCTTCGATTCTAAGACGCTCTTTTTTTCCCATATAAACGTCTCTAAAAACGGGGTGCGTCTTAGAATCGATGGCGTCTTAGAATCGAAGAAATACGGTATTGAAATTTTCGACAAAGAAAAAGACGAATGCTTTTATGTTAAATAATTACTAATAAATAAGTACTAATTAGTTTTTACCTCATCATCCAGTAGCTCAAATTATAACTTTTCAAAAGTAAGAAAGTGTGTAAACTAAACATTTCACTCTCTTTGAAAACGAGGTTCCCATATGCGCCAGAGATGATATGCGTTCTTCTATATTCCGTTCCAGAATAAGATGGAGAGGAAACTCTGAAGATGAAAGAAAGCAATCAATTAATGAATAGAGTCCACACCCATATGAATTCTTGCAAGAATAATTCGCAGATGTAATTCCGCCACAGCAAATAGTTCCACACCTTATGCGAGAAATAAATTTTTCTAATGTATTCGTAGGTTATTAATATCTATGCTTTATGGACGTGAGCAATTAAAAATGCTATTTAAAAATGCTATTTAAATTTAAAAATGCTATTTAATTTTTTTTCAAAATACCTAATGAAGCGTAATTTATTTTACACTGGTATCTTGCCCGTTGTGGCTATGGCCTTTTCGACAGAATTTGGTCTGGCCAAGATACTTGATCGAATGGTCCCAAATGCCATACGCGGGTTCCCCCTTTGTGACCCCATGTTGGGTGAAAAAATCAGGTTCCTATCTTTAATGGAACACCTTAATATAATAATATACTTTGGGATGTGAGGGATATGGCAGCGGTTGGTGATTTTTCTTGATTTAGAACTGCCGAATGAGAAGAAGCTACGAATAGAGAACGTAGTAGAAAGACATTTTATTCAAAGTAGTGATTTCTAAAAACTGTTCAAACTATCGAGTTTTTATTTTGCACTGTACATTTTCACGCCATCTTCTGTCAAAAGTCCATATTCCGAGTCCCTTTATTTGATAGATATATATATATTTATTATTATTACTTTTCTGCTTTTTAATGTCTTATATTTCCATTATTGAAATATATTATACTCGTATGAAGAGTTTTGGCAATCATAGACTTATTGTAAGAGATGTAAAAAACTTGCAGTAGAAATTCCTTAACGAGTAGAGGATTGATATATTTTCAGGCGTGGAATCTTGCATTTCATGGTCAAGCGTAATAAGCTACGACTGGAGAGAAACCTTTATGAGGGAGATCTGACACTCCATTCTTTATGTGAAACAGAGTATAGTTTGCTGAAGAATTTAAACCTAAATTCGGAGTGAGAATGGTTAACTTTGGTTTCTACTCTTAAATCCCAACTTAAGAGGGGCAACTTAACAGACAAGGCTTCTGGAGAACAAATAATTCTGTTTCTACATTCAGGAAGTGACCAGACTTCTAATATCCGTACCCTGATAAACGAATGTTAGAGCAAAGCGCTTCCTTGAATTCTGTCCCAGCTTAACACATAGCAAATCCGCTACATTTGCATCTAGACGCTGACGCTTCAGAAGAGAAGGAGGGGAAGACAGAGAACAACAGCGATAGAACTATTCTGATAGGGGACATAAAATTATGGGCAAAATTTCAGGATTTCAGCTGTTGCGCGTCAATGCTAGCAGACTGAAACTTAGTGTACATTAATATTATAAAACAGACATAAAATGTTATAGTCTTATTCTAGTTACCCGCCTTCATACACCAGGCAAACATATGTTTGGGTCTTTAATGCCAGAACTTTAGGATCTCATGCAAATCTTCGAGTTTCATTTTAAGCATTCAATTCTTGGGGATCAGAAGTTTTCGCCTGCAGTGACTATCTCTCAACAATAAAGGAAGATATTAGAAGGAACTACTTAGTATTGTGATTTGAACCCAATTAATTTGAATTGCAGAGAGTATGAAATATCTTTTCAACGGAAACAACAGTACCATACATTCACAAACTTTCTAATTGGAATTAAATACACTAGAATACACGGAAGAGAAAGCTTGCGATGCTGCAAAGCTTATTTAGAAACTCAAAACACGTTAACAGGAAAGTGGTATCATATTGGTCATCATTCAGTTGGAAGAAACTGCAATTTTGCCAGATGAATTCCTTTACATGAGATTATGGCTGAGCGTTAGTTACAATTTGGGAGCCTGTGAGACTTCGCAGTTGACATTTTGACAATTCTCATTGCTCGCTCATAGTTGGATTAACAGGTGATTAATAGGCCAACGATATATGTCAGAATTTCTCGAGTGACCACCAGTGACACATGAGCTCCATCTAGATCAAGGCTGAGCAAGCCTTTTTACTTGAAGGGCCGCACAGAAAGCTGAAATAGAACGCGGGCCTCCAAAGAAATATATAAATCAATTACGTATGTATAACGAACGCAAAAAGAATTTGAAGTGAAACATAAACAATATATTTTTATAAAACTTAATTATTTTAACGAGAATTTGCTTCTCCGTAGTTGGATTTCTTGTCTTCAATACATTCGGTTCTATATTTTACAAATTTAATTTAATTGTCATCAGTAGCTCGGGGGCAGCACAAAAAGATGTCATGGGCCGTAGTTTTCCAAGTCCTGATCTAGATCGCATTTGCACAGAGAATAAGAATAATAAAAATAAATTGTTTTAATAAACCTTTTATCAGAAATATTAGTGATTCAACATTTTAGAATATATATATGTAAATTATTATATTTGTCTATTCTGAAAAGGTAAATAGGAACACTGCGTTTTACCACCGCCAACATCATGGCCATATGGAGCAAACAGTTTAATATGAAAACAAAATCATGTCGCAATACGATACGTAACATGTGCAAATAGAGTTGTTATTAAAGCAAATCGTGAATATGTGTTAATTCGTGTTAATTTCGTGGCACATTTCAGAGAATGAAACTCATATTAGAAATGTAATAATAATCAAAGAATATTTAACTAATTTTGAATTGCCAGTTTATTTAGAGAGTTAGGGTTAGCTGAGTTACTTCTGAGCGGAACTTTTACGTACACAATGGGCTAAATGGGCAAGTCACAAGATCCCCAAGGGCTTAGAAAAGGTTGGGGAAGGTGTATCTACTGAACAGCTATTAGGAGACAGATGGAAGCCTATTGCCAAGGCCATCCAGAGGGTTGTTTAATTTGCACAGGCTACAGTTCCCCTGCACACAGAGTCCCATTTGAAAGCAAGAGGCCTTTCCAAGACCATTGGTGTCCTCTTTTTGGCTGAGGGCACAGTGGAAATTAGGAGATAAATCTCAACTCTTCTACAGTGGGGACTCGAACTTGCAAACTGAAGATTACGACTGGCACTGCATAGCATATCAGAAATTGCCGCCGTTTCGTTCACCAATCCATCTGTAGCCTAAATTAATATTGTTGAGTTGCCTTACCCTTTCATTGAATTTTGGTGAATTTTCGTTACTTATTATCATAATGGCTCGGGGTAAACAAGTGCCTCAAAGTTCCTTCTGTAGATACATATCTTCAATTCTTATAGTCACATTTCGCTTTTAAATTTCCCGTCGATTTCACCACCACTGGCTTGACTATTTATTGGCGTTTTCAGAAATATCTCATTCTCAATCATAAATCCATTTTTAAAGAACTATTCCTCTTACGAAATTGACTCTATCTTTACCTCTTAAGAGAGGTAAACGGTGTTGGCTGAAACGGTAGCGCATCAGGATCATAATCTGCAAGTTCCAAGTTCGAGTCATCATTCTGGAGATCCTCACTTTGACAATCATCTTCCAGTAATCCTCACCCTACCTTTAAAAATATTGATGATCTTACAATTTTGTTAATGCAGGAATCAAATGCTATCATTTCTAAATTTCCTATTCCAATATGTGACGATCATTTCGCGTTTCAACAAATCTTATCACTGCAGAGGTGCATA
Source organism: Ryuthela nishihirai (assembly GCA_038380435.1). NCBI lineage: Eukaryota > Metazoa > Arthropoda > Arachnida > Araneae > Heptathelidae > Ryuthela > Ryuthela nishihirai. Next base: position 67,747,089 of record JAWZYU010000013.1, on the reverse strand, counting down.
TCTTCTCAGGCAACTATTAGATTCAATTATTCTGTGTTTCAAGTTCCTGCCTTACAATTTGCATCCTATAGGCTAGTAATTCTCAACATGGGTTACGCGGTAAAATTTTTGGGGTACGTCGTGAGAGCTCAAAAGTCACTAGAAATATGATAAGTATATATGCTTTATTTCATTCCCATTGTTACACTATAACTATAGTTTTATCTATGTATACAAGGAGTACGCCACTTACATGCACATTTCCAAGGGGGTACGTGAAGCATAAAAGGTTGAGAACCACTGCTATTGGCCATCTAAAATAAACTCTATGATCAAAAGCATCCGGATACTCGCTCATCCACAATCTCCTGGTAATAGGAAAGGAATTAATATTGCATTAGTCCACCTTTTGCTGCTATCACAGCCTCCACTCTGCGGGGCAATTTCCACTAGATTTTGGTATGTTGCTGTAGGGATTGCCTGCGATTCTGCCACAAGATGATTAGTGAGGCTGGTCACTGATGTCGGACCTTTCGGCCTGGATCTCAGTCGGCGTTCCAATTCATTCTAAACATGTTCCATGGGGTTGAGATCAGGGCTCTGTGCAAGGCAGTCAAGGTCTTCCACACCCAACTCATCAAACCAATCTTGTAGGATCCTCGCTTTGTGGAAGGGTGACATTGTCATGTTGGTATAGGAAAGGTTCTTCACCGAATTGTTGCAATAAAAAGTTCGGAACAAAGAATTGTCGACAATGTCATTATAGGCCGCGATGTTCAGAGTCCCGTTCACTGTAACTAGGGGTCCCAGCACAAACCATGAAAGAAAGCTACAGAGCATGATGCCTCCTCCACCAAACTTCACAGTTCGCACAGCGCAATCAAATAGGTAGCGTTCACCTGGCATCCTCCACATAGACTCGTCTGTCGGACTGCCAGATGGTGAAGCGTGATTCATAACTCCAGAGAAAGCGGTTCAACTGCTCAAGAGTCCACTGGCACCGTACTTTACACCACTCCAACCGATGTTTGGCGTTGATCTTGTTGAAGTTAGGCTTGTGTGCTGCTGCTCGGCCATGGAAACCCATTTAATGCAGGTCACAAAGAACTGTTATGATGCTGGTGTTGCTTCCAGAGGCATTTTGGATCTCTGTGGTGAGTGTTGCAACCGAGGACAGGCGATTTCGTCCCACCACCCGCTTCAGCACTCGGCGGTCCTACTCTGTCATTTTCCGTGCCTACTGGGTTTTGTTTGTGCTATTGTTGCACCCAGGCGTTTCCACTTCACAATAACATCACTTACATTTGATAAGGGCAACTGCAGTAGGGCTGAAATATCCCGAACTCACCAGCTGCTAAGGTGGCATCCTATGACCATGCCATATTGAAAGCTCTGCAGTATGGCCCATTCTCCTGTTCATGCATGGCTAGGAAGTTTGACAGTCCACGTGCATCCTTTTATACCAGTTTGGGAGATGGGTGTGGGTTTATGGGCAATCCACTACTCAGTAGGGGTGTCTGGATACTTTTGATCACATAGTATATCTTTACATAGATATCTATTAGAATCAATTATTCTATACTTCAATTATTCTATATTTCAATTTTCCTGTATTACAATCTGCATCCTATAGTTTATCCATAATATTTTTACACGGGTATCTATTAGGATGAATTATTCTGTATTTCAATTTTCAAGCATTGCAATATACGTTTCAAAAATTTAAAGAATTATCTGTCTATTAAATAAATATTATTAAAATCCGCTGCTTTCTATATATAGATATATACAGGTAATAAGCAAAAAAGTTGAAATAGCAGTGTAAAATACATACATATTAAATACATAGATTGCCTGTAGATATAGAATTCATTAACTACTCATGTGAAAAAAAATCACTGCTGAGTAGGCAGGATTCGAACCCGCAACTCTCCAGATACATGCCAGAGCGCTCTACCATTCATTCATTCACCAATCGGACGATAATTTGCTTCCACGATGTGATCTACAAATCTTTCACCGAAGTGGCAGACCTTGCGCGAACTAGATATATTCAGGAGAGGCAACCTATTTCCCAATTGCTGGTTGCTAATGATGTTGCGCAAGGTCTGCAACATTCAGTGAAATATTTATAGGTCACACAACGTGGAAGCAAATTATCGTTCAATGGATGGTTTAACGGTAGAGCACTTTGGCATGTATCTAAAGCGTTGCTGGTTCGATTCCCGCCCCTTCGACAATAATTGTTTTCACATGAGTATTCAGCAACTTAAAATCACTAATATGGTGTTCAACCGCAAAGTGAGTTCAATACAGATTGTATATGTCGTTGCGTAGATTCTACCAGTGTCTGAAAGTCAGCTGGAGGGATGTGACACCATTCGTCCACAAGAAATATGACCAATTCCTTTTTATTCGATGAAGCTGTAAAATGCTGTATGAGGCATCATTACAAAAGTGCGCATAGATTTTACAGTGGGTTGATATATGGTGACTGCAGTGGCTATGGTATCTGAAAACGTTCAGTCTCTTGCTCTGCGGATGGGATCATTGTTATCCTGAAAGCCAGCTCTCTTTTCATGAAAGAAATGCCGTGCCATTGGATGAAGATGTTCACTCAGGACTGTGAAATAGCGATTGTCATTAATCTTGCCTTCTAATAGGATGAGTGTATCCAAACCATTCCACGAGAAAGCACACCACACCATTACAAATTACAGAATCCTTAAGAGTAGGAGACTTAAGGTTTCAAGAGATTTTTTGAAAAATCTAAAACGAAGGAGAAATGTTGCACTACAATAGAAATCCAGTCTCTTTACCCCCTTTTACATTTTTTCCGACTCGACTGTGCAGCTTGCCACTCTCCCAGCCCCTTTCTTTTCTTAATTATTAGATTCGGGCCTGACTACTAGTTCTGCAATATTCACCGAGAGCCAAGTTAACCCAACAGAAAAAGGGAATGTTTTGCAATATGTTGTGAAACATCATGCCACAGCAGTCGCAAAACTCGTACTTTTGAGCTACTACAGCTAGTTGCAATTGTAGCTCGTTCATTTATTATTTGCGGTTTTTTCTTCCATTCAACATTGCTTTTTTTTTATTCCATTCAATGGTTCTGAGTTTTTTAACCGTTTTTTTTCATCATAGATTTAAGATGCGCCCAATCCAAAGAACAATTATTCCTGGGATATTAGCACTATTAAGTGGCACGTGGAGAAAAATTACATCTTCCTTGTTCATGATCATTGTAGACAAACTAAAACCTTCATAGAACCGGAAAAAGAAGGGGAAGTATAAGACTAGAGATGAGCTTGGACTATAAGTTTTGAGCACGATCTCTTCTGACCTAATTATAAAAAAAAATTATGTGACACATCGTAAAATATATATTCAGAAATGCAGACCATTGCAAACTTTAAAATAATTATAAATATTTGATGATGAAATTAAAATCTGAATGTTATTGGTAACAAAAAATGAATACTAGAAATAAGTCGAAAGTAGAAATTATTAATTTTTAAAAGATAAAAAATTTTAAAATATTCAAAAGTTGAGTGGTGGTTACTTTAATTACTAAAGTCTCATTATAACCAAAACTGAAAATACAGATAAGAAATTTTAATTTTGCTACGTTAGCTTATATTTTAACAATGACGATCAAAATTAGAAAATTAAATTACGGACCGCGAAGTCGTCTATGCTTTTGGAGTCCAAAGCCGCCCAAGGGAAGACCATCTTGATACAGCAGTTATGGACAGACTTTGAGCAAGAGAAGAAAAGGAAACGAGGGGAATTAAATATACATAAAATTTAAGCTATATAATTACTTTAATATTTAACTTAAATGTATTTATTTTTATACCAGATAAAATAAAATGATTTATTCATCACAACTATATTAAAATATTTATGAATATTTTAAAATTAGTTACCAGATCTTTGAAAATTAATAGCTCTCAGTCGATTTCGACAAATGAAATTTTTATTTAAACAGCTATAGATTGAAAAATTAATTCTTCTGTTACTGTCCTGGCCCGGTATGATATAGGAGGCTTTGCCAAGTCCCGGTTCGACCTCATCTCCGGTATCTTGTTCTAGTGAACGTTAACATTAAGTGAAGAAGTGCATTGTCATTAACAGAACACTTCTCAATATCACAATTGTCAAGTTCGTTGAATCTTGTCGAAGTGTATGGCTCCGAGCTGCGATTTAAGATAGAATCTATGGATTATACCAACTTAACGTAGCAGTTAGGGAAATAAATTAAAAATCACAGGTTGTAGCGAATTGAAAGCTGAATTAATGGGTATAATAAGCTCAGTTGATTTTTACTGCAAAATATGAAGTTGTTAGTAAGAGTATGAACTTAAGAAAGGACGAAAACAGAGATGTATCCGTAAAAATAAAATCTATGTACCATATACTGAAATCAATATAAAAAAAAATTACTACTCGGTCAACTAAATTATCTAGCTTCGTAAGGGACGAAACAAAAATATAGAAATACATGGAATTCGTATTCAACATCACGCTGAATGCATTAATGGAGAGCATAACAGAAAGGTTTGATATACCGAATTTTGAAGTAAGACAAACTGAGGTCTTACACAGATCCATCCTATAATTATCCAATTTTCTTTGCAGATCAAATCGTCATAATTTTATGCCTAACATTTGAAACCGAATCATGGCTTCGGAAGTAAAGGATAACGCAAGCAACACACTGATAAGTTATAAGCGAAAATTCAATTTACATTGAATAAAATATGCACAGCTGTTGTGGCTACGTGATTATAGCGAAAGGACAAATTGATAACAGAGCAGTTGTATGTGTGGCTTCTACTGACCCTTGTCCGCTAGGTCATTAGTTCGGGCTACTGCTCTGTTGTCTGAATCAAGTACAGAGTGAATTGACAGATTGTCTTCCAGTTGGTACTCCGTCCTATGCAAAAGTTAGGACCATCTCTTCGTAAGCAATGTATTCTAAAGAGCAAAAATAAATATAAAATAAAGAAAAAATTCTGTACAAATTTATATTGTGAACAGGAGGAAAAATATTTCTAAGGTACATTGTGGAATAACATATTTTACAGTGAAAAAGACATATTCTGGAGAGCAAGAACAAGTGTAAAATGAAGAGGAAAAATGTAGCAATTCATATTGTGAAAAGACGGAAAAATATTTCTAAGGAAAAATCATGATGACGGAATTATAAACCTTGATATGTTTAGTGAGTTATAAATACTTTAGAAAAATTAATTAATATTAAATTTGTGTGTCCCAGTCTCCATAAAAATTTTTATTTATAGGAATTATGGCCGTGACAGATAACATTAATGTATCTGATATTATTAAACACTTGTCCACTATGCCAATGTGTTAGGTGACGCACCAGCAATGCTTGCAGGTTTGCCAATATTCCATTATGCTTGCTATGCACGATATATAACAAGTCATTCACGTTTACCGTATTTAAAGATATGCCCAAAACGAAAACCATGACAGATTCTACCAAACCTCGAAGAGCTGTGACAAGTGTGACGTTGATCAAGCTCAGCTGGATAACTGGTTTGTATAAAATCAAAAACAAATACAGTAGACTCCCGATTATCCAGGGTCGGATTAACCTGGGTGTCAAAAAAGAAACATTATATATGCCCGAAAATAATATCGGATACGAGAAACTGGATTCTAAAATGCGATGCGACAGTAAAAAATTTTAAGCATCACAATATTTTCAGCGCAATATGCCGAAAGGCGAAAGAAGCTATCCCTCCAACGAATGCTTTTGAAAAGAGGAATTTCATACGCTATAAAAGATTGATCCCTTATGTTTTCTTTCCTCCTCTGAAATGCGGAAATATGAAAACGATTGCTTTCGTATATCTCCAGAACGCGATTGCGGAAAGTAATAAGCTATGCGTCAAATGAAAGCTTGTGAAGCGGAGAATGTCATAGGATGTAAAAACTAATGCTCCATGATTTCTTACTCCCTAAAAAAGGGGAAATATGAAATCAATTGTCCGCCATATCTCCAGAAAGCGAGTGCCGAAATTCCCCCCTAAAAATGAAGAAATGTGAAAATGATTCTCCCCTTGTATCTTATTCATTCCTTTATTCTAATTATGGGGCGGGGGTGGCTCAGTCGGTAGCGCGCCAGGCTCGTAATCTGTAGTTCCAAGGTTCGAGTCCCAGCTGGGTCAGCGTTGAGATTTATCTCCGCAAAATTCCCCGCCTTTGCCCACGGTCAGTAGGGGACACCGATGGGCTTGGAAAGACTGCCGTCCATCGGATGGAATGTTAAGCCGTGGCCCCGTGTGTGGGAGAGCCATATCCTGTGCACTTAAAGAACACGCTTGATGGCCTTGACGGGAGACTACCATCTATCTCCCAACAGCTGTTCCAGTGGGTTCCCTCCCCCAACCTTCTCTGAGCCTTCGGGGTCCATGTGACCTGGCCATTTAGCCCATGGTGTGCAAAAAAGTGCCGCTCAGAGGTAAAACAACGAACCAACCAAATTATTTTTGGAAACCGAGTGCTGGAAGTAGCAAGCTATGCGTCAAATGAAAGCTTCTGATGGGGGAGTGTCATAAGTTATAAAACGTTCCCCCCATGCTTTCTTCCATCTAAATAAGGGTAAATACGATACTGCAGCATAGTCTAAAGGTAAATGATAACATTTTTAGTGACTTCATTTAGTCAGATAGTAATTTTTATTTATCGGTCGTACCATAGTTTGTTAACCCTAGCAGTCCAAGTTATACACTTTTTTTTGCATGCATTCGTTGCTAAAATGCATTTCGCATGAAGAATATGAATATCAGTATTTCAATAAGATTTTATTCAAAGTTAATAATGGAAAAAGAATAACTTAAAATGAAAAAAGGAGATTACCACAAGAGCTTCTTAGTTCATTATGTTGAGCTTATTGATATGGTTCAATGTTTGTGAGCGAAACTGAACTGAAGTCAGTAATATGGCAAACATTTAGCTACATTTTTAACGGCGATGATAAAGTGAAAAATGTGGTTGGTTGTTTCAAGTGTAAAAAAACTGTGCATTTATACTTTTATACATTGCGTTATCCGTGGAACATCGTATTGCTCCTTATTAAGCACAAATCTTATGCGGGGCAGAGGTGCTTAACCAATTATGCGACGATGAAACGGGAATAAAAAAAGTCGAAGTGTCTGCGATATTGAAATCATTTGCTACAAAGCAGTTAACAAGAGCATTAATACCCCTCGATTTGAGAATTCGAGATTTTATCTGGAATTTTCATATCGGAAATAGTTTTGTGCAGATGGCACAGTTCTGATCGACATAGGAGTTACTCATAGTGCGGTAAATACCAAAGAACGTTTATCACATCCAACTGCAATTTCAAGAACATTAAAAGACGTCTCCTATAAAGGGTATCGTGTGAAGTGAAAAAGGCTTTCAGTGATATGGGTGGAGCCATAACGCTGCACTTGTGGAATGATTCCTGCAAAAAAAGAAAAAGTAATATTTGGGAGTAACTCGTTACAAATATAAAATCTCACGATCGTGTTTTAAACACATAGGAATTTGGAAATGATATTAGTAAAACCGGAGACAATATTAGATCTGAAATAATTCGAATTTTGGGTCATTGGACTTGTATGAAGAAATGAGTAAATTTGTGTTTGTAATTGACAGAGAAGCAAATGTTTTGGTTGCACTTCGTCAGTTTTCAAAAGATAGTTGTTCTGCTCACATTTTGAGTGCTATGCTGCATCATACGGCACGATGTGCAAGTGGTGATAACAATAATGTTATAGAGGATATGATCAGTTGTTGTCGCGTTCTTACTATATTTTTCAAGGGGTCTGGGTTGCAGAGTGGCTTACATCAATCGCTGAAGGGTGATATAAATACCAGACCGAACATTAAACTCTATATGTTCATCTCAATGCATTCACAATGGGGAGAAGATCTTCGAAGTTCTTACGGAGAAGAACCAAGAAATATTCATACACACTATCAAGAAAAACATGCTGGATGAATTCATTTATTTTCCGACTTCTTTCAAAGATGCGTCTGATGAACTGGAAGCCTCGAAATTGCTCATCCTCTATCTATCAATAGTATGGAAACTGAAGCTTCTAGTTATGTTGGAGGCTAATTCCGAAGACAAGGAATTTCTCCGAAATTTCAAAGGACAAAACTATAGGAATTTTGAAAGAGAAATAGGCCATAACATTAATCGACAAATTAGCAACTTTCTTACACCCAAAATACAAGAGTTTGAAATTTCTTACAAAACTAGAAAAAGAAGAAGAAGCGAGAAGGCTAATAAAGGTTTACTCCGAAAAGCAGGAAAATAAAGCTAACTTCCAAGAAAAAAGAAGAAAAAAATTAAGAACAGGAAATTTCGAAGAGTTTGAGGATTCATCCGATGAGTAAGCCTCCGCACAGAGAGCCATGCGGGCTTCGGCTTCACACAGAGACGAGGTGTTCACATATGGATGTATAAAGTCCAGGCTGGAACTCTTGAATTGCTTCCTTGATGTAGGCAGCACGAGAACGAATTTCCACATCTGAGTGTACTTGCCAATTTCATCCACTCCATCTCAGTATCCAGTGCACCGTCAGACAGAAGCTTTTCTGCTTCAGTGTGCATGATGCAAGACCTGCCCAACCAGCTCAGTTGAGGGCATCAATTTTTGAACAGTAACCTTCCATAAAAAAATCTCGTGCCAGACGTTTCAGCGTGCTTCTTCGTAATTTGGAGACATCAAATGTATTTAATTTAAACATTTAATAACATCTTAATGGTTGAAGGTAAAAAAATGCTTTTTTTATGTAAATAGTACAAATTAAGTGTGATATTTTTATAGGGCTTAGTACGAGGTCACCCAGATTAGTCTCTACTGGATATAACCTCCAATATGTATATGATTTTTTTATGTTCATGGAGGATAATACCAAACCCGATAATGGTGACATTGAAAGAAATTATGAAATGAAGAATTTTATGTATCACAAGCAATTTATACTTTAAAAAAAAGCATGCATTAATTTAATAACTATTTCTCAAATCGCCATCTCATGTTCTAAATTAAATTAAAAAAATATTAAAAAAATAATAATATTTATTTAAAAAGTACAGTGCAACTTACAAATTTTTCCGTGGGGGGAGGGTTCAGTCAATAGCGCACGAGGCTCGTAATCTGCAGTTCCCAAGTTCTTGTCCCATCTGCGCCAGCGTTGAGATTTACTGCGCAAAACTCCCCACCCTGCCCTCGGTTAATAGAGGACACCGATGGGCCTGCAAAGACCGCCATCCGTAGGATGGAACGTTAAGTCGTGGCTCCGTGTGCAGGAGAGACATCCTTGTGCGGATTAAAGAACACGCTGTATGGCCTTAACGGAAGGCTATAATCTGTCTCCTAACAATTGACCAATGGGTCACCTCTCCAAACCTTCTCTGAGCCTCCTAGGTCTTTGTGACCTGGTCATTTCTCCCATTGGGTGAAAAAAAGTGCTGCTCAGAGGTAAAAAATCCCAACTTAGGGCGGATCTGGAAAAGAATAATACGATAGGGGGAGGGGCGAACCGGAATGTTTTTCCGCTATTTTTTTTTCCTTCGTTTCAATTGTATTTAAAAACTGTATTGAGAAAATACACGTGATATGCAAATTTTTGATATTTTCCACTTCCGTTTCCATTACTAACATGTCAAGAAAGGGTCCCTTGTCGCCGCCCACTTGGATCCGATCCAGATTAGACTGATTTCTTTTACTCGCAGCGCATAATTAATGCCGATGCGGAAGCGTGTGCGGATAAGACCTAACGGGTGAAGATAAGACCTTTGCGGGTGAGGAAAAGCCCTTGCCAATGCGGAGGCGGATGCTGATACAACCTTGAGGATGCGGATAGAAAGTTTGTTATCCGTACAGCCTCTACAAATTGTAATTCTTCATCAATATTTCTTAGACCCGCCTGGGTCTCAACTCATCGTTGCCAATGGGAATTACGTAACCCTCACATTCCACCACCAAAACTTAAAATTTATGCATAACTACGTCATTTGTAATTTTTGTTTGGAATTTTCAAATCATTTATTTATTTTTTATTATTATTTATAAGTTCTTCATAAGAAAATTAAAATGTTAATGCTATTTGGTGTGAAAGATATTAGAAATCATGGGTAACATCATTAGAAACGCAAAGAGCCATTCATTTCTTAAAGACAGAAAATAGCTAAAAATAATCAAAATCCCCATATTCTTATTTTTAATTACAAAGTTTGATTAAAAGGTTAAAATTATAATAATTTAGTAGTAAAGTATCACAGGAGATGTCCTGCAGACAAAGAATTCGTGAAAGAGTGAGTTGGGAAAAACGTTTTTCAGCTAACTGTGTTGTAATAATTTATTTTATATATATATTTATTTTTTTTTGTTACAATTGAAAGATATATTAGAAATTTCAATGATTATGAATTCCCACCAAGTCCGAAGTCGTCTGTGCTACTTTGAGCCCCGAGCCATAACTCATCTCTATTCCTTACGTGTTGATGAGAAAGAATAAAGTCTAGTTTTCTCATAGTAGCTAGATCTAAGAATGTGTGTGCATTCTGCTTGAAACGTGTTGTGCTCTTGCACAATTTCTTCTTCACACAGAAGTATGGTGTTATCAAGATATATTTACTTAATTATTTGAATTACGAGCCGAAGTTCAGCAGCTGTTTATGACAGGTAATTAATTTCAATTGATAAGAGTTTTTGAAAATTCACCTTGTCTCGCCAATTGGTTTCCTTCGAGAATATATTCAAGTGACTAAATGAGTTGGATATTGAGCTGCAGGGAGTCTGTGATGCATTGACTGTGTAAATGAAAATAAACGCAATGACAAAAAACTTCACTTGCTTGCTAGCCTGAGTAAAAGCCATTCTCAAGGCATTCAGAACATATTATTGCAAGGTTTTCTATCAAAATATTAACTAGATCTCCACGAAAATAAAATTTAAAACGATGTTGAATACCATCTTTTAATTTTAAAACAATGTTTGAAGATTATTTACCAGTATAAGCTGACCACAAATGGATATCCAATCATTTCGAGATGAAAATGAACTCACCTGTGATTTGTCCAGTACGGCACAAAGGTTTATTTTTAGAGCTGTATACCCAGAATTTAAAGAGAATTTCTTAACTGAGTTTTGGAACTTGCAGACAAAGCGATATCTTTCTATATGCCATCTGGTAACAAACCTTTGGATTGTTTTACCTCTGAACGACACAATGGAATCGATGAATAGGTTATAAGGACCCCAAGGGCTCATAGTAGATTGACGAAAGGGATACACTGTACAGCTGTTAGGAGACATATTGTCATACCTTACCCAGCGCTGGAATGGAGAAGGAAGACTTTGAGGGAGCAGATAAATTTGGAAATAAAAAAGACTTTGTGGAAGCAGATATTACCCTTGTTCAATGCCAAAGTTGGTACTGACTCTGACCTTTAGAGAGGGATGATATGACCTTTTCGTATTAGTATGCAATGGCAATAGGCAAAGTCTCCTACAGGTAAGTAAACTTAATGGTTTGATAATAACCGATAGTTATTAAAAACACCGCAATGTACATAGGTACAAATGGGTTTCACCAGATGGACTGCATAAAAGTATGATTGATTTTATATTAATTAACAGGAAACGGGAAAGTTCTCGTATGAATACCAGATCATATAGGAGACCTGATATTGGATCTGACCTTTACCTTGTTAAAAGTGTCACGCAATTTATATTGAAGAAATGTTGTGCTAAGGTCAAAAAAGTTACATTTAACACTGAAGCTCTGAAAGATACAGTTATAGCTAAAGCTCACCATAGACATGGTTTGCTGACTACTGAAATTGAGGAAGATGGGATCGTTTAAACAGGCTTTTTTGTAATAGAAAACATTACAAAGAGCTAAATAAACTTGTAAATGATCAGTTAGCAGCTGATAAGAATCTTTGGCTGACAAAGCCGAGGAAGCAGTTAAACAGCACAACAGCAGAGATCTGTGCCAGATAATTAAAGTTAGGTCGGGGAAAAAATCGACAGTTATGCAGGTACTGAAAGATAAACAAGGTAAAGTTGTAGAAAATGAGGATTCTGTCATGGTTAGGGGAGCTGAGCATTTCAGTGATGTTTGAAACAAACACTGAAATAATACAATGTGGTTAGTTCTACTCTCATTGGTTTTAAGGCGGATAGATGCATTACTGGCTTTAATGTTTGCCCTATAACACAGTCTGAAGTTATTTCGGCTATTTCTAAGCTTAAACTACATAAATTTCCAAGGAAGGTGAAATTACTACGGAAATACTTAGAGTTGGGAATGTTTCGGTTACCACATGGATGACTGAAATTTTGAATATCTCTTATGATAAAGGCATGGTTCCTAATGAAATATTATTATCCCTATTTTTTTAAAAAAGTGATTGCAGTTCTTGTGATAACTATAGGTTTATCAGTCTACTTTTTGTTCCATAGTTATCACAAGAACTTCTTTGCATGATTGTGCTTAATAGAATTATAAATCTGGTTGACGAGCAATTGCGTGATGAGCTAGTGTGAATTTAGAAGTGGCATGGGATATGTGTCAGATTTTTTCACTTAGGTAGGTTCTTGATAATTGTTTAGAGTTTCAGAAACATGTGGTTACTAGCTTTGCTGATTTAAAAAAGGTTTTTGACTCTGTTTTTAACGGCATAATTTGTGGTTGATCGTGAAATGGTATGGCATACCAGGCAAATTAGTTAACATAATGAAAGCTCTCTATAATAACATTGAGTCGTGTTAGGTTATGACAATGTGCCTAAAGGCCTCCGAAAGAGGGGAAGACCTAGGATGCAGTGGGCAGACAATGTCAAACAGGACCTTGTTAGAATTGGTGTACAGTGGCCAGATGAAGCAGATGTAGCTCAGGACAGATATGATTGGAGAATTAAATTGCACGGTCTAGTTGGACCTCCGTAGCCCATGGATGCTTGATGATGATGATGATGTGATTTCTACTTGCTCCCAATTAGAATGATACCGAGGGAAACTCCGTAGCTGCAATTTGTGGAGGCAGTGGGCCTCTTCCTCTCCCCAACTGGTCATTCGATATGGTGAGTTTAACCAGAAAAGCTATACAAATAATAATGTAATTAAATTAATTTATTAAATAATTCAGGATGACGGCCAAAAGACAAATATTCATTTATCAGGGAAGCGATGGCCGCAGGGGCTCAAACTTCCTAATTAAGATTTTTCGACTAAAAAGGGAGGAAGACCAAAGCATAGACTGCATCACTTCGCATTGCAACACCGTTACAGGAAAAAGAAGCTCAGGCCCTCAACTTGCCCCCGTTCGTCGGCCCACGTGGTGTCGTCGGTGTCACGTGGCAGGAGATTTGCAGTAGGCGCTGGTAGAGAACTTTCTATTACAGCACCTTTCATCTGATTAACTTGGACACGAAGGTGGACCTTATGCCTTCCCTCTGTGTGGCATGGCAGGTGATGCGTTGCACGTGGTCTCCGATCTTAATAGCGTGATGAGAGGTCGTCGAGTGTGGCGAGCTAGAGCATCACAGAATCAACGTGGTATCTTCTGGCTGGAGCCTAAGGAGATTTGTAAAAGTTCTCTCTGCGGCGATTGGTCCGTCCGATAGGTCGAGGAATGTCATGATGCTAGGTATCAGAGCAAATACATTGTACTCTTTCCTGGAATCTCTCCAGCTGCCGATCTTTTGAAAAGAGGGTTCTTCGAGAAGCGCATTGCCTGGGGGATCTTTCTTCTCCTGTGCACAAGAGAGGAAAAATGGCAGGTCAAGTTCCGAAAGAAAAGGGGGAGGGGGAGACAATATGGCGTGGTCAGGAGGTGATTCGGGTAAAAAGGCAAAAATCTCTTTCTTATTTCCTACGAAATAAGCATTTATATCTCATTTTAAACTTATTCCAAGACGATTCAAAGAAATCAATCTTAATATTTTAGCATGAGTAAAATGTGAGTTCTAAAAGTTTAAAGAAAACTCAGTATTTCAAAATTTGAAGAATTTTAGCACTTTTGAATGCAAATAGCTTAAAAATCAATCGTTAGAAAAATGCACCAAATTAGCATTTTCTGTTTACCTATAAGTAAATTGATATAATACAATGGTGTTGGTATATAAATATTTTTTTTAATAAACTGTTTTCCTGTCCTATTCTTGGTTTTTGTTTTTTCAACTATTTCTACAATTTATGGTTAAATTGTTCACAAACTTGTTATCCAGACGATGCAGCCCTTCTATACTCTGCCAGAGATATAACTGAGCTTCAGTTTAAAGTTGAACAAAATTTACGATAAATATATTTTTGGTTTTGTTCAAATAAAAGCCAATTAAATGTCCATAAAACAAAATTTATCTTATTTAATTTGATTAAAAGTTATATAGTCACCAACCTAAAATATTTAATATTAATTGTTAAATTGTAAAACACAAGCAAATCTTTTAATAAAAATTTAGATTTATGTTGTACAGATTTTATTTTTTAAAGAAAATCATTCCTCAAAGAATCTTTATTATGCTTTATTATGCATGGCTCATCTCTATTGTACAATATGAGATTTGTAGTTGGGGTTGTGATTATGAGGGAAACACTTAAGTTATTTTTTCTATATTCATAAAAAAAACTGCAAAGTTGTTTTTAACATAAAAAACTTTCCTACTATGAATTTAATGAATACTGATCATTTCTGTTTTATTAGACAGATTTACATGTTTAAAATATTGTTATTTATATTTAAACCATCGCTGGATGGTTAATTTACATTTACCTTATATTTCTAGAAAATATGGTCTTTTATTTCAAGAAATGTCAAAAAAAACTACATTTTATTTATTTGGCACCTAAATGTTTTAATAACTTAGAGTTAGATTTTAGATTGGAAAGAAATCCCACTAGTTTTAAAATGAGTTTAAAGAAATAGTTTTTTTGCTTTCAAAATGTGAAACATACACTTTAGTTCAAATATTTTAAATTTTGGTGCACTTTTTACCTAAACCATTTCTGATGTTATCTTCACTTTTATTTCCACACTTTTTAATTCATTTTATTATTACATCTTTTTTCTCTTGGAGTTAAAACCACAGTAGAATTTTTTTCAAATACCTGGACGGGCGATGAATTTATCCATTGGTATTAAATATGTATAAATAATTATAGTTTCTTTTTTCCGTTTTTCATTTTTATCTGTTGGAAATTGTTCTCGAGATATTTAAGGAAAACTTTGCATAGTTTTTTGTACTTTGCTTATATATTCGTATTTTGCAAATGTTTCATGTCATCATCCCAAATTTTATCAAAATCGAAAAAGTGGAAGCTGGAACTGTTTCATTTTGACGTGGCATTACCCTGTTATTTTCCATTCATATGCGAATGTTTCATAAGAGAAATTATACTCTAAACACCGTCCTTTAACTGCTCTGGAAATAGAACAGAAGACAGTGTAGGATTGTTCAATAACCACAAATAACTCTCGGCGACAAAAAAATTAAATGATATTGTATGATTCATCGTTAGCACCAGAACGCATTTTACGGATTCTGGAGCAAAATGAGTTAAGATTCGAATAAAAATCATGGAAATGTTTCACTGAATACTAAACGGCGAAGCAATAAAAAATCACTGGTAATAACGCTGGTCTGGTAATATCACTGGTAATAACGCTGATCTTTTCAAATTTCTGCAAATTGGATCTCTTTCAGTTCAGAACACATTCTTCGTTGGCTTCAGTGAATCGCACTGTTTAATATTCACATATGCAGAATTTGAGAGATAGCCGTGAAACGGCATAATGCTAAGGAAATACCCAAGGGAGGGTTTAGGAGAAAACACTTGGCTTGTTTTCTTTCTTTCTTACAACTATCCATAAAAATTGGAAACAGATTTATAAATGGTATCGTAAGGTATCGTTCATTATAATTCGCGTATCTCGTAGTAGACAAACAAGTTTCACAAGTCATGAAAAGTTTTTAGTAAACGTTAACAAGAGGCAGTAAAAAGAAAGGAGAACTACTGAAACATTAAATCATATCAATATCACAAAATATGCAGTTGATTTAATGGATAATTGAAACATACATAAGTAACGAAATGAAAATGAATTATTAAAAGTATATTAAAATAGGTGCATCAATCGTTTGACTAGCAAATTATGAAATATCCATTCTCTTTTCGTCATATTTCTCAGTTTGCTCTCCCAGCTGAAATACGATGATGATGATGGCTTACATTTGCTTTAATAACTAATATGTGCGTTTGTCAAATGAAAAACTGATTAGATCCATGAAATATTCTTTTCAAAAACGCATCTTTGCAATCCTTTTCCAAAATTCCGAAAAAATTCAAAGAATACCAAATTCCCAACATATTTCACTTGCTTTCTAGAGAATTTGTTAAGTAAAATTTCTGATGCTAAAGAATGGTTGATGAAAAAGTGAATTTTTTATCATCTGTTCTGAATGCGTTTTTATCCAGAAACATTTCTCATCTTATTGGCTTTCGTTTTTTATTTATTCTTTTTTTTTTCTTTTTTCATTTTATGACATGATAGTGGTGTAATCTAGATAATATCTGTCAAAACCATATACATTCCCGTTGATAAGCTTCGGCTGAGTGGGAATTTTTTATGTAAAATAATTATATAGATTGAGAGTTCTCAACGTGGTCTACGCGTGCCCCTTGGGGGTAAGCGGTAAAATTTTTTGGGGTATGCCGTGAGAGCTAAAAAGTCGCTAGATCTAGTAAAAAAGTCAGTGTTTTATTTTATTCCCATTATCATACTATAACCAAAATTTTATCTATCTATACAAGTGGTACGCTCCTTACATACACATTTCCAGGTGGTACGTGAAGCATAAAAGGTTGAGAACCACTAGTATAAATAACACTTTTGAAATAAATTTTATTTTTAATTTTTTTGAATTTCTGAATATATTTCCATTGGAAATAACCGTAATCTAGCAAATGATTTAGTCGATATAATCTTTTAATCTAACATGCCTACTCCAAAATGCTGAAGACAGCTTCCTGGCAATATGACAATAAGAGTAAAAATGTATAAAATCTAGATTTAGTCAGTTTAATTTTGGCAAATCCATATCTGGCATTCAAACCGGTGAAATGACTGAACGATTCTTCTCAGTTGCCTACATCAACTCAACATCAAAATTAATTCAATATAACTTTTATCCTGCTCCAACAGCAGTTATAACTGATGGAACAGCTACAGAACCTGGTTGCTAATTAGAAGGTATCAGCATTCAGAACAGATGAGCACTTACTGTCCAAAGAACGAGGAGAGCGAATATATTTATGGTCAATTGGTTTTCTTTCGAAAACTTTTGTCTTTACATATTTTATATTAGGGTTTCCTAAACTATTTATACCTATTAAATACTTTACGTTATTTTACCTTTAATACCGGAGCTCTGAAAGACCCAGTTATAGCTAAAGCTTACCATGATTGGTTACTTAGTCATTATGACAGTCATGGTTTGCTTAATACTGAAGTTGAGGAAGAATGGGGCCATTTTAAACAGGCTTTTTTGGAAACTAACAGTACTCTTTTAGGGAAAAAGGAGCAGAGGAGGCAGAATTATTTAAGTGACAAGGCAATTGAGCTTATTTCAGAAAGAAGGAACTGCAGGAATGTCCTTAATCAGTACCCTACTAGTTCTAATAGAAAGCATTACAAAGAACTTAATAAACGTGTAAAGGATCAGTTAGCTACTGATAAGAATCTTTGGCTTGATGGCCTGGCTGACAAAGCTGAGGAAGCAGTTAGACAGCACAACAGCAGAGAGTTGTACCAGATAGTTAATGTTTTGTGTGGTAGAAAACGAACAGGTATACAGGGATTGAAGGATAAACAAGGTAAAGTTATAGAAGGTGAGGATTCTGTCATGGCTAGGTGGGCTGAGCATTTCAGTGATGTTCTAAATAATGTGGTTAATTCTACTCCCATTGTTTGCAATGATGATAGATGCATTGTTGGCTTTAATGTTGGCCGTATAACACAATCTGAAGTTAGTTTGGCTGTTTCTAAACTTAACCTTCATAAATCCCCAGGGGTGGATGGAATTACTATAGAAATGCTTAGAGCTTGGAATGTTTCAGTTACCACTTGGATGACTGAAATTTTGAATAACTTTTATGATAAAGGCATGGTTCCTAAGGATTTTACCAGAGCTATTGTTATCCCTATTTTCAAAAAAGGTGATCGCAGTTCTTGTGATAACTATAGGGGTATCAGCCTACTCTCTGTTCCAGGTAAAGTTCTTTCCATGATTGTGCTTAATAGAATTAAGAATCTGGTTGATAGTCAATTGCGTGATGAGCAATGTGGATTCAGAAGTGGTAGGGGATGTGTAGATCAGATATTTTCACTTAGGCAGATTCTTGAGAAATGTTTAGAGTTTCAGAAACCTTTGGTTGCTAGCTTTGTTGATTTCAAAAAGATTTCAAATTGTGAAATCATATGGTATACCTGACAAGTTAGTTAACATAATGAAAGCTCTCTATAATAACCCTGAGTCATGTGTGAGAGTTGGTAAGTCTTGTAGCAATTGGTTTTAGCATTACTTCTGGTGTTCGACAAGGGTGCATTTTGTCTCCTTTTCTCTTTAGTTTGGTTGTTGATTATGTTATGCGAAATTCACTTCAAGGGAAAGCTTTTGGCCTTAAATGGGCTGGAGATACGAAAATTTCTGATTTAGATTATGCTGATGATTTAGCCCTTTTGGCAAATGATGTTGATGAGATGAACTCTTTCATTCGAGCTGTTGATGAGACTGGTAGTAGAGTAGGTTTGGTTATAAACAGAGAGAAAACTAAAGTGATGAAAACTGGTCAGGCAGGTTGTGATTCAGTTCATCTGAATGGTTGCAGTCTTCAGCAGGTGTCACAGTTTAATTACCTTGGGAGCTACGTAACAGATACTGGTGATGTGCGGCATGAGATTAACAGACGAATAGGTATTGCTGCCGGGACTTTTAAGAATCTATGGAGAGTGTGGAGAAATAGGCGTATACACCTAAAGACTAAAATTAGGCTGTATAATAGTTTGGTTCTTTCTAGGGTTAGTTATGGTAGTGAAACATGGACACTTTGTAAACAAGATAACAGGAAACTAGATGCTTTTGTTTCTAGATGCTTACGCGATATCTTGGGTATTAGGTGGTTTAACTTTGTAACTAATGATGAGGTTAGGCAAAGGAGTCTGCAACCTCCTTTAAGCAGCATATTGTGCAGAGAGAGACTCCGCTGGTGTGGCCATGTCGCCCGTATGGATAATTATAGATTGGCAAATAGGGTTATGAACAGGGTGCCTAGAGGCCTCAGAAGGAGGGGGAGACCTAGGATGCGGTGGGCAGACAATGTCAAACAGGATCTTGTTAGAATTGGTGTACAGTGGCCGGATGCAGCAGATGTAGCTCAGGACAGATATGCTTGGAGAATTAAACTGCGCAGTCTGGTTGGACCTCCGTAGCCCATGGCTGCTTGAGGATGAGGATGATGAAACTTTATATAGCTGGTGACAGATCTTTTACAATACCGTTTTTGCTGCCCAAAAATATAAATGCATATGAAAAAGTGAAGAAAAAGAAACTAATAGATTTTCACTCTTTTTTAAACTTATAACTATAAGTCATTTATTCTGTGTGCACCTTGTAGCTTTTAGATTATTATGAAGATAAAACAGAATAAAATACGAAACATGCGATGGAAACTAGTCTTCTATTGTCGTGTTCATGAATGTTGAGCTCGATGATAATAGGATTGTGCGATTATTTATATATTCTTCTAAGGATTGGAATTTCTTTTTTTCTGATGGTCTGTACCGGGCCGCAAAACACAATTTGGAAACGATGGTTTTTGAAATTGCCATTTGTCGTGCATGAAAAGTTACAACCTACGTAAAAGATATCTGAAACATCGTTTGTTTAGTGGGCAAAAATTTTATTATGCACTTCGAGTCGTTGTTTTATGCAGTTTCGCTCTAACGATAGCAAAAGCAGCTGCCAATTGTTATATAGGGCCAACATTAAAGGCAGTAATGCATTTTTTTGTAATGAGTTTGCCTCATTACAAACAACGGGAGTAAAATTAACAATTCTGTTTAGAACATCTCTGAAATGCTCATCCCACCTAGCCATGACAGAATCCTTACTTTCAACTCCCTTACCATGTTTATCCCTTAATCCCTGGGTGCCAGTCTATTTCTTCTTTCACAAAAGATTAACTGTCTGGTACATCTGCTTACTGTTGTTTGCTTAGCTGCTTCCTCTGCTTTTATCAGACAAACTATAAAGCCAAAGTAGGTTGTTGATTCAGATTATTCAAGATTCTTAGACAAGCTGTAAATGCTCCATGGTTTGTAACCATGGAGCATATTTACACTTATATAAAGCAGCACTTACATAAGCTCACGAATTTATTTCAAATATTTTGAAATTTGATCACGATACTATGAGTAGATTCAAGAGATTGGTTTTCGAACTGGAAAACTTTTCAGTCTGACTTCCTGAACTATCATATTCATTACTGCTTTTACTGCCCTTCGGGGGTCACCTTTTTAGTGATTATTTTCTTGTCTTTTGACTCATACCATTTATTAGACACTTTCAGTTGGAAAAGGTTATGGAATCTTAGATCCTGGTACTTAGAAAAATCCTAATTATGTTACATGCAACATGATTCAGATTTTTCCTGTAATTATTTCTTTCAGAAACAAGCTCCATAGATTATCAGGCAAAAGACATTGTGCCTTATTAGCGTTTTTACCCAAAAGAGTACTGCTAGCAGAAAAAAAGTATTTAGTTTGATGTGAATGAGATTCGAACCTAACTCTCCCAGTAAGAAGCTTGGCATGTTACTGGAAGACGCCAAGCATGTTACATTCCCAGTAACATGCTTGGCATGTTACTGGGAAATGTGGGTTCGAATACCACTCACAGCAAAACGAAATTTTTTGAGCTAACTGTTTCATGAACAACCCCTGTGATACTTTATTATTGGTGTACTGTTAGTTTGGAGGAAACCCTGTTTAAATTGATCCCATTATTTTTCAACTTTAATAGTAAACAATCCATCAGTCATAATGACTGAGTAGCCTAGCGTTGTATGCTTTGGCTATCTAGATTTTCCAGAATTTCAGTGTGAAAGGTAATTCTCTTAACCTTAAGCACAACACTTCTTTGATTAAAGCTGCAATACACTTAACAAGGTAGTGGTCAGATCCAATATCAGCTACCATAGTGATCTGGTATTTCTAATAGAACTAACCCATTTGCTGTTAATTAATATTATCGCAATATCGATCGTATTCCATGCAACCCATCTGGTGAAGCGTATGTGTATTTATAAGCGTCCAGATCTTTGTATTAAGTGTTAATTATTATTATACTATTAAATTTATTTAGCTGTAGGAGACGTTCTCCATAGCGACTCCAAAGCCATCCTCTCTCCGCCCTTTGAAAAGGTCAGCAATGGTAATGGAGGCCAAAATTATTCTACCGGTGCATATTTCACCCATTTTTACCTACCTTCCTATTGCTTATGGCTTTGACATTTGTCGATTGGTCGGTTTGGGAATTTGACAAAACCTTGTTCCACCATATCGTTCGAATGCGATGGATAACCTTAATGATTTAGGTCCCAAATAAAAGTTTGTGACATCGGGAGCCTATAAAAATTTTACCCCCATGCTTTTTTCCCTCCTAAAAAAGAGGAAATGTGAAAACAATTCTTAAGCTATATATCCAGAACGCAAATGCCGAAAGTAACAAGCGATAGTCAAATGAATGCTTCTGACGTTGGTAAAGTCGTAGGCTACGTAAAATTGACCCCCCCCCCATGCTTTCTTCCCTCCTAAAACAGGGGTGTGGAAAATGACAATGATTGTTCCTCTATATCACCTCAACGCGAGTGCGGCAGGTAACGAGCTATGTGTCAAATGAAAGCTCTTGACGCGGGGGTGTCATAGACTATAATAAATATTCCCCAACGTTTCTCCCCCTAAAAATGAGGGTTATTTAAAAATCATTACTCCCCTATATCTCATGAATTCGAATACCAAAAGTAACGAGATATATGTCACGTGAAAGCTTGTGACGCAGGAAGTGTCATAGGCTATAAAAGCTGAAACCAAATGCTTTATTCCCCCCTAAAAAAGGGGGAATGACAATGATTGTTCCCCTATATCACTTAAACGCGAGTGCGGAAAATAACTAGTTATTTGTCGAATGAAAGCTCGTATAATGACGGTCGTAAACTATTTCAAAATTTTCCCCCAATATTCCCCCTGATTAAATGGGGGGCGAATTTTGAAGGGGTCGAATTTAACGAGTCGTATCTCAAATTGAAGTTTGTGACATCTCCAATGTCATGGGCTACTTCAACCTGAATCCAAAAGAGTGGTAAATATGCTCCATGTTTATGAGTTCTATATCAAATGTTTTAAAGGTAAATATTTATAGTAACAACAAAAAATATAAATTCATATTTTTTTAAATACCTATTTTCCTATAGGGCCCTAAAAAGTAAAAAATAAACCTAAAGTATATCGATTTTGCAATCGGTCACTGAGCTCGTATTCGCTTCGAAGGAGATGGGGAGTCGATTTACCAACTCGACAAGATTGCCGGCGATCTATCTTTCTTTGAAGTGCATGCAAACTCAGTGACTGATTGCACCATCGATATGCTTTTGGTTTATCGTCTACTACACTGCTTCCCATAAATTAAGGAAAATCTCTATGTTAAGTCAATGGGAAGTTAACGTCAAAGCTCTATAACTCCTAAAATAAGTTTTTTTTTTATTTCAAAAATGTGATTGCAGATAAAGATCTCAATCAAATAAATCCATATCTCGATTTTCAACAATATTCATTGAATATTTAATGAGTTGTGGAAGTTTGAATATTTAGCGATGACAATGCCAGCCACAAAAATTGACTTTAGAAGTTAATTAAAACTTAGTAATTAGTATTGTATCAAAGTGTTTAATGAAATAAGTTTATAATTTAGAACTTTGTGTATAGAATTCTTTCACTATTTTTCAGTTTTGTATAAGTTTCTTAAGACTGGCATTGATGTTGTTAAGTATTGAAACTTCCATAACTCATTAAATACTGAACTAATATTGTTGAAAATCGAGATATTGATTTGGTTGATATCTAAAATCACATTTTTCAAAACAAAAAACTTATTTTAGTAGTTATAGAGCTTTAACGTTAGCTTCCCATTGACTTAACGTAGGGATTTTCGGAAAATGACAAACTTCGTTTTCTTTGAAAAACGAGCATCTCTTAATCGCCAGAGGCGATATGTTTTATTTCTGGTTTCACTTTGTGATCTGTCTGTTGGTCTATACGATTGTAAATATTCAACATTTCGTTTGTTTTTGGAGAAAAACGAAAATTTCCTTTGGGGGTTGGATAGGTATGTTAATATTTGCATTTTCTGAATCACTCATTATTTGTAACAGAGCCTCTAACAGTGTAAGAAGTTGGAACTGACTGAATTTGAAACAGGCATTGCAATTGATTTATTTCAGCTGGAAATTTATAGTTTTTGTCTTGGAGTGAGAGGATTAAGGGCACGGGTTAGCACTGAGAGCAACGATTTTCCCACTTAATCCCCAAAGTGGGGGTACGCAATCTTTTCGTATTAAGAGATGAATAATGTTTCTGTTTCATTCATGCTAATAAAGTTTGGCTTTTTTTCATTTTCCTCAATTATCCATTAGTTTTAATTGACACTGTTAGATGGGTACACAAATATCTGTTCACTTCTCTCGGGAATGGTTTGAAGGCTTACGAAATTGGTAAATATACTACGATAACAGAATTCTGCCAGATGGTTTAGTGAAAAGCTCTGACGCCACGTCAAGGCACCATCCATGTCAGAGTGTTTTGCTCTAACCAGGAGAAAACCCCTCCACACATAGGCAGTTAGTGTGGAAGGAAAAAGAGGGATCAAGAAGCCACAAACGTCCATTAAATAGTCAATCTGAAGAGTCAATCAGAAACGATTGGGGGCGATTGAGAGAATTTAATGGAAGTATTTGTAGCATCTTGTACAAGATCTAATTGAAAAGAAAAGGAAACAATAAAAGAAAAGAAAACAACAAAAATATTAGATCTTGTTCCCATCCGCTCCCAGTGACAACAGCCCCTTAATGCACCTTCACTTCTTGGAAAGGCTTCGTTGGTGTGACCCAACACACTAATGCATTCAACACTAGTGGCGAGAGACCAGGGAACGCTGCTGTTGAGTCACCGGAATGAATGGTCCCAAAGTGGGCAGCACCTTGGAATTTTGATTTTCATGGGATGGTAAAAATGAAAATAAAAAAAAAAACGAGAACGAAAAAAAATCTCCTTACTTACATGATGAGTCTCCAGTCTTGCTATTTGCCCACACCGAATTCCCGGTGATTAATATAAAAGACTTTGGCTTAGAAAGCCCACAGACCATTACTCTGACCTTAATTTGTGGCCCTGTGTGAGAGAAAGTTTCACTCCACAGAATGTCGCTTTCTGCACACAGGGGCAAGAAATCATCTTTGTAGATGGTCAAATTAGGTGGCTTACACTTTCACCCTAACAACTGCCTACAAAGCTTCCTTCCCTAATTCTTGGGGTCTTTGTAACCTAAATATGTTACCCATTTGCGCCGCAAAAAAAAGGCAAAAAAGCTCTTCTCAGAGCTAAAAAATTCAACCCTCCCTCTAAGAAACTAGATAACGTCTGTTCCGGTTTTCAAAATGTGAAAAATGTTATAGTTTGCTAATAATCGAGCTATTGTTTAAAGAATGTGTCTTGTAATGATTGACAAAAACATCTTAGTGTTACATTGGCGAATTGTTTAAATACTTCTGTTTCGTTCTTTCTCTTTGTTTAGGTGGGTTAGTCGTGATTTTGAAGGTCATATTTCCTTTACTATTTTTAATTATTAAATTCAGCAATTTTTAAGGTTTAGGAGTTAACCAGTGAGTTGGTCAGAGGATAACAGGTCAGCATAAGGAAAAATATAAAACATATTATAGATCGAAAATGGCGATGCGTGTGGTGAGGAGGATTTAGAAGTTTGTGATGGGTTAGAAGACAGTGATGGTTGGGGTAAGGATAATTTGGCAGATGGTGATGGGTGGGGTGAAGATGATTTAGGATATGGTGATGGGTGGGGTGAGGAGGATTTAGAAGATGGAATATAAAACGGAAAGACTGGAAAAATCAATTTTCTGCATGCAGTTATTTTTAACGTATTTTTATAAAAAAAAAAGAGTTATTATTTTCGTTTTGTCGTTTGTCCGTCTGTGTGTAAAATTAATTATTTTTGTTCTAGAGATAAATCAAAATTCATTTTGGGTTAGATAGGAATTGACGAACTATTATGATTCGGGATTTTCGAATCTCCCTATAGTGTTAATAGCCTATTCAAATGGGAAAATGTGAAAATTTGAAAATTTTAATCGAATATTACAAACGACCCATTTGCTAAATTTTACATTAGAGTGGGGGCAGTTTGATGATCAAGGGTAGCAATAATTTGTCCCTTCATCCCCAAGTGAAGGGGGAAGCAACGTTTTAAGAGATTAATGAAATATTCCTTTTGAGTTGAAGAGGTTCTAACCAAATATGATGATTCACAGTTTTCAAATCCTCAAAAAGGTAAACTTGAAATAATATTTCAAACGATTTATTTATACTCGAAATTTTCCTGATGGAATGTGTTGATTAAGAATTGACAGATAATTTTCTAACAGAAATATAATTCATATTATGCCTTACAATTAAATTAATGTTGATGAAAATTTTATTTTTTTAAAGTTAGTACTTAATTTTAAAAATGTCAACAATATTTTAATATAGTAAAAGTAAAGAAATTATTCTATTTTGTATACACTGACTGATTTGCCCCTTAACTTTATGGGATGAAAAAATGAAACTTTTGAACTTTACGAGCTAAATGAGAAAGCCTTTTTGTGTTTTATGGAGCTAATGATACATTACTTATCTACATTTTGCATCACCCATTAGTAAGAATTACACTATTTTTCACAAATTTAGGAAAATCCCTATATTACGTCAATGGGAAGCTGAGGTCAAAACTCTATAACTTCTAAGATAAGTTTTTTTGTTTTGAAAAATGCGATTGCAGATAAAGATATCAATCAAATAAATCCATATCTCGATTTTCAACAATATTCGTTTAGTATTTAAAGAGTTATGGAAGTCTGAATATTTAGCGATAACAATGCCAGCCACAAAAATTGATTTCAGAAGTTAATTAAAACTTAGTAATAAATATTATATCAAAATGTTTAATAAAATAACTTTGCATTTTAGAACTTTGTGTAAAGAATTCTTTCACTATTCTTCAGTTTGTTATAAATTTCTTAAGACTGGCATTGCTGTTGCTAAATATTCAAACTTCCATAACTCATTAAATACTGAACGACTATTGTTGAAAATAGAGATATTGATTTATTTAATTTAGATCTTTATATGGAATCACGTTTTCAAAACAAAATACTTATTTTTGAAGTTATAGAGCTTTGACTTAACATGGAGATTTTTCTTAATTTATGTAAACCAGTATATTTAGGTCCTATAGGAAGAAAAAAAAGGTCTATAAATGGTAGCTAGGCGTAAACTGGAAGTAGAGCTGTGTACTAATCCACAGTGATGATGCACAGAACCGGCCAGGTCTAGTGCCTAATGTCCGACCCCGCCTTCTCGTGGTGCAAGCCGTTAGTACTTTCCAAAAGAGATATTCTCTTTTGGAAGGGAACGGAAGGAGAGAACTACCAATTCAGTATGGCCTACTGAACTGGTTCCTTTTTTTTTACAACCCTGCTGAGGAGTGGTTAATTTCACACGGTCCTGGTGTGACCATTATGGATTTGAGCTTGATTTTGGGTCTTGTACTTTCTGTACTGGTGGGCCTCTTTTGACGGAGAATGAAGTTGGTACTGACTCTGACCTTTGGGCAGGAGTTTTAAGTCCCTTTGGCATTGGTGGCATCAAAATTATTTGATGTGTGGAGGGGTTTTCTCAAGGTTAGAGCAAAACACTCTGACATGGATGGTGCCTTGACGTGGCGTCAGAGCTTTTCACTAAACCATCTGGCAGAATTCTGTTATCATTGGCAATGGCAATGTTCTGTTATCATTTGCAATGGCAGAATTCTGTTATCATTGGCAATGGCAATGTTCTGTTATCATTTGCAATGGCAAAATTCTGTTATCATTGGCAATGGCAATGGGGAACGTCTCCTACAGGTAAGTAAACTTAATGGTTTACGAATAACTAACGCATACTACTAACATCGGGACATTTATAAATATACACGGGCTTCACCTGATGGGTTACACAGGAATATGACATTTTATATTTAAATTAACAGCAAATGGATCAGTTTAGTTAGGAATAACAGATCATACAGGGGAGCAAAATTGGGTCTGACCATTACCTGGTAAAAAGCGTCTTGCAATTGAAGCTTAAGAAATGTTGTGCTAAGGTTAAGAAAATTACTTTCAACATTGAAGGTCTGAAAGATCCAGATATAGCCAAAGCATACCATGATAGGCTATTTAGTCATTCATTATGACAATCGTGGTTTGCTTACTGCTGAAGTTGAGAAAGAATGGAATCAGTTTAATCGGGCTTTTCTTGAAACCAACAGTACTCTTTTGGATAAAAGGGAACAGTAGAAATAAAATTATTTGAATGATAAGGATACGGAACTTATTTCTGAAAGAAGGAAGTGCAGGATAAATATGAATCAACACCCTATTAGCCCTAACAAAAGGCATTACAACGAGCTTAATAAACATGTTAAGGATCAGTTAACAGCCAATAATAATCTTTGGCTTGGTAGCTTGGCTGACAAAGCAGAGGAAGCAGTTAAACAACACAACAGCAGGGGGTTGTACCAGATTGTTAGTGTTTCATGTGGGAAGAAACAGACAGATACACAGGGATTGAGGGATAAATATGACAAGTTGGTTGAAGGTGAGGATTCTGGGATGGCTACGTGGATTGAGAATTCCATAGATGTTCTAAATAATATCATTATTTCTACTCCCGTTGTTCGTAATGAGGATATATGTATTACTGGCTTTTATGATGGCCCTATATCACATTTCAAAGTCGCATTGGCTATCTCTAAATTAAAACTCCATAAATCCCTACGAGTGGACGAAATCACCACTGAAATGCTTAGAGCTGGGAACATTTGTGTTGTTACATTGCTGACTGAAATTTTCAATATTTTTTATGATAAAGGTGTTGTTCCTAAGGATTTTACTAGAGCTATCATTGTCCCAATTTTGAAAAAAGGTGATCACAGTTTTTGTGATAATTATAGCGGAATTAGTTTACTTTCTGTTCCAGGTAAAGTTCTTTGGATGATTATACTTAATAGAATTAAGAATTTGGTTGATGGACACGCAAACCAGTGAAATGGTCCATATGCTAGCCCCCTAAAATTGAGGAGAGCTTACAATAGAACCAATCAATCCAAAATAACACCTACCTACCTTGGTTGATGGACATCTGCGGGATGAACAGTGTGGATTCAGAAGTGGTAGGGGATGTATTGATCAAATATTTTCACTTAGGCAGATTCTTGAGAAATGTTTAGTTTCAGAAACCTGTGGTTGCTAGCTTTGTAGATTTCAAAAAAACGTTTGACTCTGTTGATCGACATAATTTGTGGTTGATTGTTTGATCATATGGAATACCTGATAAGTTAGTTAGTGTAATGAAAGCTCTCTATAATAACACTGAGTCGTGTGTGGGAGTTGGTACGTCTTGCACCGATTAGTTTAGCATTGCTAGTGGAGTTAGACAAGGGTGTATTTTGTCTCCTTTTCTCTTTAATTTGGTTATTGATTATGTAATGCGAAATTCTTTGAAAGGGAAAGATTTTGGCCTTAAATGATCTAGAGATTTCAAAATTTCTGATTTAGATTATGCAAATGATTTGTCCCTGTTGGCTACTGATGTTGATGAGATGAATTCTTTCATTAGGGCTGTTGATGAGACTGATAATATAGTAGGTTTGGTGATAAATAAAGAAAAAACTAAAATGATGAAATTTGATCAGGAAGATGGTGTTTCATTTGCTTTGAATTTCTCAGTTTAATTATCTTGGGAGCTATGTAACAGATACTAGTGATGTGCGGCATAGAAGAATAGGGATTGCTGCTGGGACTTTTAAGAATCTGTGGAAAAATAGGCGTATTCACCTAAAGACTAAAATTAGGCTGTATAATAGTTTGGTTCTTTCTAAGGTTAGTTATGGTAGCGAAATATGGACCCTTTTTAAGCAGAATAACAAGAAGCTTGATGCCTTTGATACTAGATGCTTACGCAGTATCTTGGGCATTAGGTGGTTTGATTTTGTAAGTATTGATGAGGTTAGAGAAGTAGTCATCGACCTCTCTTGAGCAGCATATTGTGCAGAGAGAGACTGCGTTGATTTGACCATGTTGCCCGTATGCATAGCTGCAGATTAGCAAACATGATTATGAACAGTGTCCTATAAGGGTCTCAGAAAAAGGGGGAGACCTAGGAAGCGATGGGCAGACAATGTCAATCAGGACCTTGCTAGAATTGGCCTAGAGTGGCCAAATGCATCAGCTGTAGCTCAAAAGAGACAAGTCTGTATGAGGAGTTTGCATTTTGCATGTATAGGAAAACATGTATTTTTTTAAAAAAATTATATATATTTTTCATATTTTTCAAACCTTTAAAACGAAGGGGGAAATGTTGCAGTGCAAGAGAATCCATTCTTATATCCCTACTTCACCTTTTTTCCGTCGCGATTGCGTCTCTTGCTCCCGTACATTAATTTATTGTTTTCTAGGTCCGCACCTGCCCCTGTCCAAAAGTTTGAACTTTAGCATTGACGTTACCTGCAACAAGAGCAATATCTTTCTTGAAAGAATTCAAAATATCGTGAAATTGGCCATAGCACCTGTCTTTCTCATTCTCATACGTCCCTGGGTGGAGACAATACAACAGATAGCATTCAAGTCCTTACATATAGTTTTAAATTTAGCTGTAACAAAATTTTCATTATAACTATTTATTAATGTAGTCATATAACAGAAGAGATAAGAAGAACTGATGTGTCTAGTGAGAAGCAGACTGACGCCTTGAAGATGATTCCCATCTTCCCTCCCTGAAAAGAGAAATTTACCTTTAAGTAGCTGACCATTTCCTGTCCATCTCATCTCTTGCAAGCCCAGAATATCAAGGCTATAGCGATGAAATTCTTGTGTGAGGACATCAACAGAATAATAATTGCACACTGTTCTTACATTCAATGATAAATCTGTGGAAAGAGCATGGTTAGTGGGATTTTTAAAGAAACTATGTTTATAGAGAGAGGTAGTACTGACAATATCGAACAGTTCCTTAAACGCAGGAACAAAAATTGGGCAAAGAACTATTTCCCATACCACTAAAGGCTTAAGCCATCCAGACCCGTAAGAACAGTGTAGGTTTGATGATGCGAGAAACAAAGGTTTAGATACCTGAGATGTCCTCCAATCAGGATTACATACTAATTGATATGAGGTATCCGACGCAGCTTTTCACTTGGAACTGTCAACCCACAAACAACGAGAAAACTTAGCTGAAGATTTTCCATCAACAGAAGACCACCACCACTGGAGCCATTACAGAACTTCCAATCATACTCAAAGTCTTGGCCCATTCCATTTTCTATATTTTCATTTTCAACTAAGACTGTGTGAAGCTGACTACTCCTCAGCAGGTGGGAAATGAAAGGAGCCATGGTAATACATATCAATAGGCCACTCTGATCTGGAAACTCTCACCTACTGATCATTTCCAGAAAAGTATATCTCGTTTTGAAAGAACTAACGAGGAGACAATGTTGAACTTTAGCTGCTGGGCATAAAATGTTTTAAATAAACGTTCATATAATGTTTTGCTGTATTGAATTTAAAGATTTCGTTGTTGTTACTCAAATAATGCTCGACTGTCTTTTTTCAGAGAATCCTTTTGCTAAATTTACGCGTTATCGAAATTTATATGTAGTCAGTTTAAATTCGCTCTAACAACTTCGATTACTAATGGAAAAAAAATCCTTTCAATTTCGAATTAAAAGCAAAAATACGAACAAAGACTGTGTTTCGTACTTAATTTAATTCTGCTTAAAAACTCTTTTTAAGTGCATCGACTTAACTTTGAGCATTAATTCATTGAATCAATTCATTTTAATTCTTTTGACTGATAATTGAAAAGCTTTTAGTGATTCAAGTATTCTTAAATATGATCATTAATCATTTTAATTTACAAAGCGAAGTAACATTTTTGTTATCTATGAGAAAATTAAAAGCGCTTCTCGATACATTTCAAACAAAGATTTAAGCATTATTACCTTCTGAACTTAAGTCTAGTTATGCATTCACTTACATGCACAAAGAAAAATCTCCCACAACAAAGTAAGGAATCGAGAAAAAATGAAGTAACATTTGCGTCAGTTATCACAGAAATACTTTACATTCAAATTTGCTATATGCAGGTAACATTTCTGCTATTCGATAATAAAGAATATTGATAATCTTTTGCAATTCGATACTAAAGAATGTTGATTCTTTAGTATCGAATTGCAAAAGAATTACCAAAGAAGATTATAAGAATTATTTTCTGCAATTCCACATTCAAATACTACATTTAACAGACGTCAGTGAGTCTGTTCAATAAATGTAACATGTGAGATTTACTATTGATAAATCTTTGATTTTTCGTTTTATAATGTTTGAAAGGTTGAAAGTTGGTTAAAGTATAATATACCAAGATCTCTACCAAAACAAGAGAGTAGTCTCTCACTGAACTCTCTACGGTAAAAAAAGAAAAAGAAATAAGAAACATATCTTCTTTCATGTGCTACGTAAAGAAATAAAAAAATAATTACATTTATATTATCCAGATATATTTTTGTATATTTTTCCAGGAACTGGTCTGCTACATAACTCGAGATCTGACAATTGAATTTTAATTAGTAAAATATTGATTTTCATTCGCAGAAATTTTTCATACAAGAAATATCACCTTGATCAAGTCTGTTAAATAACGTATATCTATTTTTCTCATTGATAGTTTCTCTCAGATTAAATATTGTTTTCTTAAATTGTGCTAGTATATTTCGTGCAAAATAACAATTGCATCCCTCCCTCAAACGCGTTATGATTTGTAAATGAATTGGAAATAACGTTCTTCTCTTGTTTGCAATGTGTAACTCGTACCACGGTCGGATATAACAGGATGGAGGAGGAAAGGAGAAGAATGCTCTTAGCCAAGTGGATAGTTTTAGAATTAGTTTAGCTCTTAGCTGAGTGGATAGTTTTAGAATTAGTTTAACTCTTAGCTGAGTGGATAGTTTTAGAATTAGTTTAGCTCTTAGCTGAGTGGATAGTTTTAGAATTAGTTTAGCTCTTAGCTGAGTGGACAGTTTTAGAATTAGTTTAGCTCTTAGCTAAGTGGATAGTTTTAGAAATAGTTTAGCTCTTAGCTGAGTGGATAGTTTTAGAATTAGTTTAGCTCTTAGCTGAGTGGATAATTTTAGAATTAGTTTAGCTCTTAGCTGAGTGGATAGTTTTAGAGTTAGTTTATCTCTTAGCTGAGTGGATAGTTTTAGAAATAGTTTAGCTCTTAGGTGAGTGGATAGTTTTAGAATTAGCTTAGCTCTTAGCTGAGTGGATAGTTTTAGAATTAGTTTAGCTCTTAGCTGAGTGGTTAGTTTTAGCAACCACAATGGAGGGAAAAAAGAGTAAACATATCTTGATTTTATTTTGAATATTTTCTTTAAACCTATTTTTGGTTCTTAAAACATAGTATATTTATCGCAGTAAAATGTGTAATGAATTATTTGTGGTTATTGAATAGCACACATATGTATTATATAATGAACTTAAAGATGTTTAAAGATAATTTCTGCTTTGCAAAACCGATAAAAAAGAAATAAAATAAAACGGAAAACTTATTTTCATTAGTTTAAAGGAGGCATTTTAACGTTTGTACTGTTCCATAAATAAAAAGCTAGAGAAATTGAAAATCCTCTTTCTGAACAAAACATTTTCTTTGAAACAGAAAATCAGTTTAATAGATATTTCAGTAATGTAGTAATGATAAAACGCTTTATCATTCCAATTTTAAAGATTGGATGTTCTAGAACAGGCATGTGAAACACGCGGCCCGCCGGGAACTGTTCTGCGGCCCGCCAAAATTGATAACCAATACGTTTATTTAACTTTTGACAACACTGGATTCTTTAATTAAAATTATAAGTACGTACACGGTACATGAATTAAATAAACGTATTTCAGAAAACATTTCCATTATATATAAGGGAAACAATTGCGCATAAATGTATATGTCGGAGCCCGATCGTAGAATTGCTCATATCATGAAATGCCCGATCATTTCATGAAATAGTGGCATTTCATGATATGAGCAATTCTACGATCGGGCTCCGACATGTATACACATGTCTCGAGGTCATTCAAATGTACGTACTTTGCGCATGGCAATGAGTCACGAAATGCCAGTAGAGTCGGAAGCTATTCGTTAGCAGTCAGTGAACGAATACTGCGTTCTAGTCTAGTTTGCACATAACAATTTTCATCTGCTTTTTTTTGTTTTGCGGCCCGCGATTTAATATATAATACTTAATATGGCCCTCGGTGGTTAACGAGTTTGACAAGTCTGTTCTAGAGCTTTCAGTTGCGAATACATCCATCCAGCCATTACGAGCACTCATAATGCTCAGGTAACCAGAGTTCTGTAACCGACATAACAGCAAGGTTTTGTTTCGTTTTTTAATTATTAGTATGTTATAGAATTGTGATGCCGTGAACACGCTTAGTGTTACTTAAACTATTCTTTTATTACATGTGTTTCAGATCAGTTTAAAAGTCATTTTTAAAATGCTCACTTAAGCCGTCCAAAGAAAAGAAAATAAAACACTTTCAAATTAGATTCCGAAAAGTTTTTGAAATAAAAGCAGCATTTCCTACAGAAACACTGGGGTGAATGAAACAGCGCTTTCAATTGCGAGGACATCCACGCAGCCATTAATAGATTGGGAAAAACGTATTAGTTATTATATACGATTTTTTTCATATTTAACCCACGTAGTTTTACACTGATTCATAAGCTTCGTCATAAGCGAAAAAGCTTAAAGCCTTGAATTAAGCTGCGGTTACCATCCCCTCCTGGGCCGAATGCCACAGCATTTTATTACCGGTAAGTACCGGAACATGTGTTGAGGAGTTGACAGGAACCAAATAACGGTTTTACCATATCCAGTGTATATTAGACTTAAATGATTTTAAACGTAAAAACAAAACCTCAATTTTTTTTACATTTGAGTAGAACCTAAAATTCTAAACATTACTTTTAAAAATTCTTCTCTAACTACAACCGTGAAAAAAAAGTTGTTATATTGAGAAAAATACTTTTAAAACTGATCGATACAGTCTTGAGGCTGCCGGTTCCCATTGCTTCAAGATACCGCATCCAAAACACACTTTACTATGTTAAAAGTACAACAGACATTCAATCATTCCTTGCAACTTTATGTTTTTGCCACTAGGCAGGCTGAATTTCTTAGGGCATAACGAAACTCAGTAAATTGTACCTAAAATTGTATAAGCTTCGTATTAAATGTCACGCGAGGTTAAATACGAGCAAATATAATTCTTTACTTTTCATTGTGTTAAACACAGCAACACTGAAATTTACAGCTCTGCTAAAACTTGTATAAACGATCACTTATGATAAATAAATCAAACAAATTAAACGTTTATTCACTTATTGAATGCCATTTCTTGTATCTTTCCGGTGATCTGTAGATGGATTTGTTAGCCACACAATTAACTATTTTTAGGAAATCAAATATCCTTACTGCACTTACTGCAATCCTAGTAATAATAAAAACAGATAGTTTCAAAACCACTATAATAACAGTAGGATATGTTAGACAGCTAAAGAATATATTAATCCTATCACGTATTATTCACTATTATTCCTTAATTATCGTTTCACAATGAATATAAATATTCACGAAGTTTTGAACATAATGAATAGTTTAACTTCCATTTCCGAAAGTGCTGTCGAAACATCAAGAAATGCATACGTAGCGAAAAAATTATTGATTTAATATAATTGCAGTTTAACAAGAAACTAAAACGAAACAAGAAACTAACACGCTGAAGATTTTATACTTATCATAGATTTTATAGTTGATAAAATATGTTCATCAACTGTAATATAACTTACCAAATTATGGTGCATCGACTGCCGTGGCTGTATAGATTACGGTATATTCTTAATATTTCAATTTCAGGAGGAAACGAAAGAAAACTTTTAGCTGCTTATAGAATATCAGGTTTTTACATGCCCATAATGTTTCGCGATATTATTTTTTATGTAGAACTACTTTTTTCTATCTAGAACTATTTACGGCGAGGTAATTTGGCATAAAACGGTACTATATCAATATCTTTTCACTGCGCATTCACGAAGTTATATTTCGATTCTAGTCCCCCTGTCGGTAGGGGACCATTTTTTGGACCACGTTTTAATGGCTGCGCTATTGACGATTGCCACACTATATACTTATAGGCACTGTAGTACAGGCCTCTATGGATCGTAGGCCATATAATCATATTCGATGTACCGGGTAATAATTTTACCCCTAACCATTTCCATCATAAAGATGTGCCTATGCAGCATGAGTAAGAACAAAATATATAAGTAAACCTCTTTAAGTGGGCCCCTAAGGACAAATATAAGAAAAACTAAAAATAGACTAAAATTCTATAAGAAACCTAAAACGGGTAGGTCTCCTCAGAGAACACTACCGTTTTAGGCCTCTTGTACTTGTTCAAAACAGTATGATCGTAAAGAATCAGAGAAGAAATAATCTCATTGGGATTATTGCTTACAGCCTCAAAAAACTTTTGAGGTGCGTTTTATATGTGTATATACATGGCCGATGCCCAGCTCTTTATGGAGTTATCTTTTAGTGACAAACCAGGGGGCATCGATCGCAGTTCTCAAAATCTTGTTCTGTAGGATCTGAATCTTACGAATATTAGTGGGTGTAGTATTCGCCAATATAGGTGAAGCATAGAGAATCAATAGTCTGACGAGGCCTGCCCAATTCGAGTTAGAGGCCCTATACTGTATAGGTAGAGGTTGGCCATCTCAAAATTGGATGCCATGTTTTGTCGTCTTGTTTGGCGTGCAAAGTTCTGCGGTATTGCACAAATACTTATCGATTCCGGAAAAAGGTATGATAATATTTGATACAGATTTCAGTGCTCACGATTGGAAGCACTTTAGAAAACGGCTAAAAGGGAAAATAAAATTTTACGGCCTTTTTTTTTTAAAAAAAAAAACGAGATAACTTCGCTTTGTTGTCTGCCCGCCTATCCACATGTACACATCGAACTTTTTTGTTTATGCAGATAAATTAAAATTTCTTTTTATGTTGGGTAGGAATTAATCAAACATTACAATTTGCATTTTCCGAATCTCCCAAAAGTTATAACTACGCCCTCTAAAGGTGGAAAAAGTTGAAAATTCCAAAATATCAAACGAATATTCCAAAAGATGTAGTTATAAGTTTGAAATTTTGGTGTTGAAATGTGAAGTCTACGAAGTTACCATTGGCTACAATCACTTGACCCTTTAGACCATAGATTCCCAACGGGGGCGATACCGCCCCCCAATGGGCGCTGGAGCCTTCCATGGGGGCGGTAGCTGATCCAGAGGAAAATGGGGGGCGTTGAGGCAGTCAAGAGGGGCGGTCAAATAAATAAATAAATTTAATGGAATTTTCTGTGACAATCTTTTTATCTCTTCTATTCTGTGGTGTCTTCCTGGTGA
The DNA here is from genome assembly GCA_038380435.1 of Ryuthela nishihirai. Classification (NCBI taxonomy): domain Eukaryota; kingdom Metazoa; phylum Arthropoda; class Arachnida; order Araneae; family Heptathelidae; genus Ryuthela; species Ryuthela nishihirai. Next base: position 67,710,123 of record JAWZYU010000013.1, on the reverse strand, counting down.
TTCTGGTCATCCACTACCTCATCCGTCATGTACAGCTTTTCAACCTCAAGTTGAACAATAAGTTCCCTGCTACCGCCTACTAGCATAACGTCTGAAGTCGACTGAGATGCTCTCAAAGGTTCTCTTCAAGATCACAGATTGGATATAAGCTTCAATATGTTTTCCCACTCCAAGTCGCTTTGAGTATGCTTTATGGAACGCAGTTACAATACCATCCCACGTCAGAACATAAGGTATAATATTAACATTACACTTGTGAATTAGGCTCAACTCATTAGCCAGCAGATCATACTTCCTCTTCTTTTCAACCTCTACTGTCTGCAGGTTATCCTGAGATGTTATTCCTACTTCAATAACTGTAATCTCATTCAATACCTTAACATGCACTACTATATCAGGCTTATTATGTTGGACATGTGTGTCCGTCCTGATAGGCAAATCAACCTTGATGCAATAATAATATAATAATAATAAATTTATTATATTTAATATTTTTTATAATAATTTTTTTAATATAATAAAATATTTTGAAAATACATGTTTTCATGAATAAATATTTTATCTAGCTATGTAAATTATCTTATTGTTATCGCGTTAGTAAGCATTTTTAAATTAGCAATAGGTATACCTATACCTAATTTGTTTTAGTTTAGAATAGATTGACGGTGACAAGTCCTTGCAAGTTGGTAGGCAAACACGCGGTTCATGCAATTTAACATGTTTCGACAAGAATACGGGAGCTTGAAATGACTTGTTTACGGAGCAAGTGCGCCGGCATCGCAAACATACAAGTTAATACGTGCACAAAATCAAATCTATAAAAGCGATAGCTCTAGGAATGTTTTATTATTTTTATGCGCTTCGCCGTGATAAATAGTCGTGAGTGATAAGTGTTAGAAGTCATTATAAACATTATTTTTATAACTATCTATAAATCTGTTGAGAAGTGAATTTGCATTTGAAAATGTCTGAATCTACATCTAAAAAGTAATGCCGGCAGTACAGTATTGAGTATTTGAAATATGGATTTACGTACTCTCCTACAAACCAATCATTACCTATGTGTTTAATTTGCCGAAAGGTTTTTTCAAATGAAGCTATGAAACCTTCTAGGCTACAAGAGCATTTAAATAAAATGCATGCTGATAAGAAGAACAAAGATTTATCCTATTTTCAAGAACTGGAAAAGCAATATTTAAAACAGCCAACTATGTCAAACCTTTTTGCGTCGTCTTCTAAAAAAGATGATGATGATGGACTACGAGCCTCATATAACGTTTCATTGTTAATCGCAAAAGCAGGAAAACCACACACAATTTGCGAGGAATTAATTTTGCCGGCAGTCAAAGAGATATCAAAAACTGTTCTTCATCATAGGACACCGTCAGATATCATCAAAAAAATTCCTCTCAGTAATAATTCAGTACAAAGAAGAATAGACGAAATGGCAAAAGACGTCGAAATAACATTATGTGATTACTTAAAGACTTGCAAATTTTCCATTCAACTCGATGAATCAACTCTACCAAATAACGAAGCTCTACTCTTATCATACGTACGATTATAAAAGAAGAAAAAAATCACGAAGAGTTATTATTTGCTAAAAATTTGGAATCTGATACAAAGGGAGAATCTATATTTAATACCATGCAAAAAGTTTTTTCAAGAGAAAGAAATTCTTATTTGCAATATTTTGTCTGCTGCTACTGATGGTGCTCCAGCAATGACAGGGCGTCATAAGGGTTTCATAGCGCATTTGAAACAAGCAATAACAAATGTACTCGCTGTACATTGTATTATTCATCGTCAGCATTTGGTTGCAAAAAATTTGAATGAACGTCTGCATACGTCGCACCATTACGTTATTAAAGCAATCAATAAGATTAGAAGCAATTCATTGAATGACCGATTATTTGGTAAGCTTTGTAATGAAAATGATGAAGATTACAATCACTTGCTGCTACACACAGAAGTACGTTGGCTCTCTAAAGGTGTTTGTCTGAATCGTTTTTTCAAATCTATTTGACTCAGTACTGGACTTTCTTGAAGACAGAGACGAAAAATTGCGCGAAAACCTGATTACGTCAAAAAATGACATCGCTTATTTGACAGACCTGTTTAAAACATTTAATCAAGTTAATTTACAATTGCAAGGTGATGAGTTGAATTTAATTAAAACAAAAAACGTCATAGCTGTTTTTGCGGGAAAACCTTTTCTATTCAAGCGAAATCTAGGTAGAGGTGAATACAACCACTTTCCCATATTATCAGCAGTCTCTGCAAAACCGGAAGATTTACTTACTTACTGCCAACACTTGGAAGTTCTTCATGTTGATTTTACGGAGCGTTTCTAAGATATTTTAAATATGAATATACCGAGTTGGGTTTTAGATCCTTTCGCAAACACAGATAATGAAGAATCATCAAATTTGGAAGAGGAACTCTTAGAACTCACGACTAACGAAGCACTCAAAGTAAAATTCAAACATGGATACCAAGAATTCTGGCTTCAAAAATCAATACCAGTTCTCTACCCTGGATTGTGGACAATAGTACAGAAGTTTTTAATCGCATTTCCTTCGTCCTATATGGCTGAGCGTGGATTCAGTGCAGTAGCTAATTTACTGTCAAAGAAGAGGAACAGACTACACATCACTGAACGTGGCGATCTGCGATTGATGTTAACGAAATTGGAACCCGACATTAACAAAGTGTTAACACTCCACCAGCCTCAACCATCTCATTAATTTTTTTTATTTATTATAAATTTTGTGTTTATCTCATTATTTTTTGCTTCTTATTGATTCTGTGTTTATTTTTAAAATTTTTATAAACAATTTTATTGTACATTTGGTTGTCGTTTTATTAATTTCTGGTTTATGATTTTAATAGATAAATAAACAGATTAATTAGGTACAGATAATATGCAACAATATTTTAATATTTCATATAAAATTAACTATTATGGACTAGGGGGGGGTTGAAATTTTTGTTCTCTTCTAAAGGGGCCGATGGTCCAGAAAAGGTGGGGAATCACTGCTTTAGACCCATGGGGTGGGGATGCAACATTTTTAACAGAAAACTGTGTGTTTTTAGAGATAAATTAAAAAATCTTTTTGGGTAGGGCAGTAATTGATGAAATATTACATTTCGCATTTTCTGAATCTCCCAAAAACTATAATTGCGCCCTCTAACGGTAGAAAAAATCAAGAAATTCCAAAAGTTGAAATGAATATTGCAAACGATGTAGTTATGCTAAAAATTTTGGTCGTGGAATGTGAGTCTTGACGATTCCATTGACAACAATGAGTTGACCCTTATGCCGAAAGTAGGTAAAAAACAGAACGGTTTTGTTTTAAGAGATAATGGAAAATCGCTTTTCTATAAATGAAAATATAATTCGCATTTTCAAAGGTAGTTTTAATTTATATCAATAGAGATCACCAAATATCCAAATGGCAAAACGTTTAACGAATGTTCCAAGCTATTTCTTCATGGTAGAAATTTAGGTGGTAGCGTTCTGTTTTGATGGAAATTCCACTGACAGCAATGATCTACCCATTATTTTCATAGAAGTGGGAGAAAAGCAACTTTTCTAATTTGAGAACTAAAAGACAAATACTTTTATATTGTATAATTATTAATAAAATACTACTATGTGCATTTCCCCCCTCCCATCATACATTAAAAAAGAAATAAAAATAAATAATCCCTCTTGCAAGCAGCTGCTTGCCACAGAAATCTGACAGGAGGATTTCAGTTTATACACCATAGTAGAATGACGATGGCAGAACCTCAGCAGAAAAATAACATGAACACCTATAATTAAAACCGATGCATACGTAATGGGAATTCCTGCCGATTTCCGTGATTCTCCGTGTCAGCAAGCGCATATTGGAAATAATCAGCTTGGCACATGAGGGCAGCACGGTTCCGCGGTCATCTAACGGTAAGTATATAGCGAACTGGTAGAAGGCAGAGGTCCTGTATAGTTAGAAACTAGGCTTCTTCTTCTTCTTGCACATCCATCAATAGTTCTGGACCTCTTTGTAAAGAGGGCCTCGGTCCTCTTATCATCAGGTCCACTAGAGACTAGGCATCTCGGCGATTTACTGCCATTGGTTGTTTGAGTCACGTGGTTTATGCACGCCATGTTTTGTCGTACCGTGAGATGAAAGCCTATGAGTTAGTGTATGTGACAAGTTAAAACTTCTCAGTCGTTATAGTTTTATATATTTCTACCACTTTTTCTTTCTATGAAAGATGTCATATTTTATGAATGCCTCACTGCGCTGCATTTGGGTGTAAACATTTCACTCAAAAAAATAATTATGAATATTTTTTTTTCAAGAAGCTCCATCAGAAGACGGCAAACGGCTGCAACAGTAAAATGAGACAACTGAAAACAAACAAGTAATTTCTTTTAAGGTTCGTTTAAAGATGAGCTAATATTTCCACACTGTCATCTGCCTATGCCAGTATTTGTTCGTCTGTCTGTCCGTCTCTCTGATAACTGTTGTCTGTCCATCTGTTTTTCCATCTGTCTGTCTTTTTTACTTTAGAGATAAATGAAAAATTCTTTTTGGGTTGGATAGGTGTCGAACAAATATCGCGATTCGCAATTTTGAAAAATTTCGATATGTTTAATAGCGCCCTCTAGCGGTGGAAAAAGATGGAAAATGCTAAAAAAATTTACGAATATTGCAAACAAACTATTTACACTGAAAAGCTGAAATTTTGGTAGTATAGTGTTATGGTCAGAAGATTTACAAAGGCAACAAGGCTTTACCGTCTTAGCCAAAAGGGGAAGGGAAAATGAAATTTTTTAAAGAGATAAACGAAACAATATATATATATTGCTTTGCAGTCACTAACCAAATATTAATGATTTAAACAATATTCGATAATCTCAGTATTACCTGTACACGTTTAAACGTCTATAAATCAATAAATATTTTGTGGAAAAAATTTCGCCTACATATGGAATTCGAACCCGCATCTCTCCAGAAATATGCCAAAGTATTCTAACCTGTTGAACTAATGCCGTCTCAGTCTTTTTTCCCCCAATAATGACTATCATTCTTCCCGTGAATCGTTATGGCACTATCTATGATCTCGGGTGGGAACTATTTCTTTTTAAGTGCTCTGAGTAAGATGAAAATAAATAATGAAATCACATCACGCTATTTAGCGTTTTTAATGATTCAAATACTATTTGATAATCTGAGCGTTACGTTGACGTTTAAACATCTTTAAACCAATAAACGTTTTTGTGAAAAAAGCCAGCATTAGTTCAACGGGTTATAATACTCTGTCATGTTTCTGGAGAGATGCGGTTTCGAATCCCGTATGTCGCGAATGTTTTTCCCACAAAAATATTAATATTTACATTTTTTGAATCCCCATCAGTTAGAATTTCCAGTGTTAGAGATTAGTTCGAATTACTAAACTTCAGGATTATGTTATATTATTATGATCTATTTAGTGATTTTGAATTTTTTTTACTTTTTAAAAACTTTTTCTAAAATATTAACATATTTTCGTATCGTTAAATTTTTTAGAAGATTTGTTAATAGTTAAAAAGAAGTGCATAAAAGAACATTTATTCTACAAAAAAAAGAATGAAATATATCCGAACAAAATAAGAGACTTCGGGCCATTCTAGTTTCGAATTAATTTGATTCATCTGCCAATATTGGGAGCATGAAATTAATGTTATTTGGTCCCAAATAAATATATTTCACGAAAAAATTATTATGAAAATTAAAATAATTCCTTTATTAATTTTAAATGTGTTAGAAGTTCTCATATGGGAAACAATATTCGAAACATTACGTGACAGTTTTATATTGATTGAAAATGGTGTTACCGTCAGTAATGCCATGGGGGCAGTGGAAACTGAAAGGGTTATAAATGTTTTTACTTTCGCTTTCATCATTTTCTTCTGCTAGTGATACATTAGCAAGCGAATATCTCTTAAAGCTTTCTACCTTGTCTAATCAGCTTCGTAGTCACGTGATGCTTCTACCGATCATATTAGCAGACAAGCACAGTAGATACTCTAACGCAGTGGTTCTCAACCTTTTATGCTTCACGTACCCCCTGGTAAATGTATGTGCCCATATATAGATTGATAAAACTACAGTTATAGTATACTGCTCACAAAAATTAGGGGATATTTCTTCACTTCATATTCATTTTGAAATATTCCCTAATTTTTGTGAGCAGTATATAATAATGCCAACTTAGAGACTTTGTTACTAGATCTAGCGACTTTTGAGCTCTCACGGCGTACCCCCAAAAATTTTACCGCGTACCCCACATTGAGAACCCCTGCTCCATACGGTGCATGGGCAGATTTTACTTCTTTCATGGAGCCAACATCAATTCTGAGGCACATAGAAGCACAGGGGTAAAAACCGCGGATCTGTGATTTCACCCAGAATCACGGTTAAGATTAATTAATTTAATGATTAAGTAAAGGGGAAATTAAAGAAAGAAGTTCGGGAGATCACGAATCATCGAGGATTCATGACACCAGGTTCGAGTCCCACCTGTGCCAGGGTTGAGATTTATCTCTAATAAATCCTTATCCTGGCCTCGATCAGAAAGGGAAAAGCGATGGACTTGGAAAGGCCAGCGTTTCTTGGATGAGACGTTAAAGCCGTGGCTCCTTGCGCAGTAGGGCCATTCCTTGTGCACTTTAAAGAACACACTTGAGGACCTTCATTAAGAGGCTTCCATCTGTCTCCTATCAGCTCTCCAGTGGATGCCCTTCCCTAACCATCTCTGAGTCCTAGGGATCTCTGTGACCTGGGCATTTAGTCTATTGTGTGCAAAAATGTGTCTCTCAAAAGTGAAACAACGCAATGCAAACCCAACTGTGACAACGATTAAATATTGGTGTAATCTAAATCACCAAACAGACGTTGCACATGACTTACTCTTAGCTTTGTTGAATTTCATAAGTGAAAAATCTGCATCTTCTTCATCAGTACACTGCTTGGCATTGTGGAGACACCGAAGAACAGATGAAGCTTTGCAACTTTGTTCAATAGAAAACTGCACCATCATTTTCATTTCTTTTGTCAATGACCAATTCATCAAATTATTGATCAATAAGGTCAAAGTTCCATCAGCAGTAAGAAGGTTGGCTTCTTCACAAAGCTTCAAATTTTAACTTTAAAGAAATAGTAGACCACAAGGTTGGGTTGTTTTACCTCTGAGCAGAACTTTTTTTTCACACCATGGGCTAAATGGACAGGTCACAAGGACCCCGAAGGTTCAGAAAATGTTGGGGGAGGGGACCCATTGGAACAGCTGTTGAGAGACAGATGGTAGTCTCCCGTAAAGGCCATCCAGTGTGTTCTTTAACGTGCACAGGGTATGGCTCTCCCGCACATGAGGCCACAGCTTAACGTCCTATCAGACGGACAGCGGCCTTTCCAAGCCCATCGGTATCCCCTACCGACCGTGGGCAGGGCGGGGAGTTGACCCAGCTGGGACTCGAACCTGGGAATTGCAGATTACGAGCGTTGCACGCTGCGGAAAACACGAAGTTTGCATAACAGTAGAAAAAAAACTTTCAAAATATAGTGCATAAAATTAAAAATTGATGTTTAGGTTTATGTTGATCTCTTGATTCTTCACTATTGGGGGGAGGGCGTCTCTCTTTTAATAGAAAGTTAACCCACGATGTTCAGCGAAACGATCACGGCTTCTAAAAATGTTAATTTCGCGGTATTTGAGATTTTCATCCTAAAAAACTGTTTATCCGAAATTTCATAATATGACATATAAATTAATGGGCTTTTATTGAATGTTCATTTACATACTTAGCACAACGAAATCCATCTTTATCTCGTTACTAGGAAATAAAAATTATGTCTGTCGACGTTATTCAGGGAGATCCGTTAGCCTACGGAAGACCCACAACTTCATATAGGAAGACCACAATTCATATACTTCACAGGGGATTTTTTTAAAGATGTAATTTTTGCGAAATGCACTCCTTGTGCACAAATTGAATATTCTAGCAATTAAGTATATAGAAAAATATACATAAAGATAAATTTTGTTGAATTAATTAACGATGTTACTTGATTCGGACATTTGAAAAATAAAGGTTAAAAAAAATGTTTTAACCTAATAAAAGGTTGTGCCATAAAGAAAACCTTATTTTAACTTAGATTTTTCTCAGTTTGTTTTATAAAATTACGGGTTGAATGTTATATATATATCATTCGTATACATGTGTAACTCTTCCTTAGTTGATATTACTGATTTTATCTTCGTAATAAGCCTTGTTTGCCATGTGCTTATACTAGCTAGTGAGTTATGGAAATATTGTAACGAATGAGAAGGAAACGAACTCGATTGGCCTTCTCGATGAAAATCCAGCGGAATGGAAAGGCGAAGGAGCTAAAGAAGTCCAAGATCACATTCATGATTTAAACAAAGAAAGGAAGGTGTGAGGGAGGGGGCCTCTCTAAAATCCATCCTCGTACGTCCACGTCGTGAGGGGCGGGCAACATGCATTGTCTTTCGATTTCTCTAAATGGTGACTTTATCTTTAGAGAAATTCTTAGACAATGAATGGCTAAAACGAGGCTCTGGTAACACGCGCAGATGCCCGGATGTAGAAAAGAAAATCGGAGGGGAGGATTCGTAAAACACACAATTGATTATTAAAAATATCAAAGAGGCAGCCCATGATATTGCATTTTCAATGCAGAATAACATTTCCCCCCTCCATTTTACCGGCCTTTAAAAAATATCTCGACAAAAAAATGCATGAGATAGAAATAATTTTATTAATTTTTGCCTTTATTACCCTCGCGAGCATTGTGAAATGCGGGCCATGCAACACTTCCTATAACAGATAGCCAGAGGACCAAATTCATGACAGCTTATGTAGTCCTACCATATAGACACTTCTTATATTTCTGATTCTAATATTATTACTGGTGGACTCTGTGCTAATCTTCATACTAATGTTTGTCTATAAATATGTTTTATTCAGGAGAAAATTTATTTGTGTTAATTATTAAATAAAATATATTTATAGATAAACATTAATATAAAGACTAGCACACAAGAGTTCACCAGTAATAATATTTGAATAAAAAATATAAGAATTTCTATATAGTAGGACTACCTAGGTGACATCAAAAATTTGCTACATTGGTCTTCTGTTATAGAAGGTGTTGGGACATGGCCCCTTTCCCCCATTTAATCAGGTCCTGCACATATATACAGTATACTGTATATATATTTGAAAGCATCAATACAATTGCACTAGGGAAATAAGGTGGTGTAGTAATGTGTCCAAAATGCTTTTTTTTGTCCCTGTAATGGATCTTTTTTGTTCCTTTGGATCTTTTTGGCATCTGGATCTTTTGGTGTCCAATGGATCTTCTGAGTAGGAGGTGTCTGCAGGGAGGAGAGTCATATTCCACATATTGAGATGGGGCGGGGGTGGCTCAGTCGGTAGCGCGCCAGGCTCGTAATTTGTAGTTCCCAGGTTCGAGTCCCAGCTGGGTCAGCGTTGAGATTTATCTCTGCACAATTACCTGCCCACGGTCCGTAGGGGACACCGATGGGCTTGGAAAGACCGCCGTCCGTCGGATGGGACGTTAAGCCGTGGCCCTGTGTGCGGGAGAGCCATACCCTGTGCACGTTAAAGAACACGCTGGATGGCCTTGACGGGAGGCTACCATCTGTCTCCCAACAGCTGTTCCAGTGGGTTCAGCTGTTCCAGTGGGCTTTTTTTTGTCCCTGTAATGGATCTTTTTTGTTCCTTTGGATCTTTTTGGCATCTGGATCTTTTGGTGTCCAATGGATCTTCTGAGTAGGAGGTGTCTGCAGGGAGGAGAGTCATATTCCACATATTGAGATGGGGCGGGGGTGGCTCAGTCGGTAGCGCGCCAGGCTCGTAATTTGTAGTTCCCAGGTTCGAGTCCCAGCTGGGTCAGCGTTGAGATTTATCTCTGCACAATTACCTGCCCACGGTCCGTAGGGGACACCGATGGGCTTGGAAAGACCGCCGTCCGTCGGATGGGACGTTAAGCCGTGGCCCTGTGTGCGGGAGAGCCATACCCTGTGCACGTTAAAGAACACGCTGGATGGCCTTGACGGGAGGCTACCATCTGTCTCCCAACAGCTGTTCCAGTGGGTTCCCTCCCCCAACTTTCTCTGAGCCTCCGGGGTCCATGTGACCTGGCCATTTAGCCCATGGTGTGCAAAAAAGTGCCGCTCAGAGGTAAAACAACCCAACCCACATATTGAGATGGAGAGTCTGCAGGAAGTTGGAAGGTTAAAGGATTTTGCCAGTACTTTGTATGAAAGCCGTCCCGTGGCCGAGTGGTTAGTGCGCTTGGCTACTGATCTACGGGACCTGGGTAAGGCATGGATGTGTGTGCTGTTTTTCTGCTGAGGTCCCGCCATCCTTTCGGACCCCCCCGATAGGGGACCACCTTGTCGTGGTGGGGGGGGGGGGGCCCTAGGGCCCAGCAACCGGGCTGAGGCTTTGCCGGTCGGGATGATCCCCAGCTGGAGCATGCCGAAGGCTTTGCCGGCTGTAGTGGGCACCAGCTGGAGCATTGCCAAGGTTTTGCCGGTTGGGGTGGTCCCCGGCTGGAGCATTGCTGAAGTCAACCGAGGTTGAAGATGCTGCTGGCCGTCTTGATTGCCGGTCGGATGGTGACGGCGTCGGAGACCTCACCTATCAGGAGCTCAGTGGAGCTTTTCGAGGGCTCGGCAGAACGGATTGATTCCTAGTAAGCCAGAGCCCTCACAAAAGTCTGGGTCTTACTAAGAGTCTCCACCCAGAAAGCATTAGAGGGAACTTAATAAACGTGTAAAAGATCAGTTAGCTGCTGATAAGACTCTTTGGCTTCATGGCTTGGCTGACAAAGCTGAGGGAGCAGTTGGACAGCACAACAGCAGAGAGCTGTACCAGAGAGTACATGTTTTGTGTGGCAGAAAACGTACAGGTATACAGGGATTGAAGGATAAACAAGGTAAGGTTATAGAAGGTGAGGATTCTGTCATGGCTAGGTAGGCTGAGCATTTCAGTGATGTTCTAAACAATGTGGTTAGTTCTACTCCCATTGTTTGTAATGATGATAGATGCATTGGTTTTTTTTCAGACTTCGTGGTCTGGTCGGACCTCCGTAGCCCATGGCTGCTTGGGGATGATGATTATAGCGCGCGTTGCAGCTGTGATTGAATTGACTTGTTTCAACTCTGTACTACATTTTTCTGTACACAATAGGCAAAACAGCCAGGTCACATGGATCCCCGTGGCTCAGATAAGGTTGGAAAAGGGAATCCACTGGATAGCTGTTAGAGACAGATGGAAACCTTCCGTCCAAACATCCAATGTGTTCTTTAATGTGCACAGGGTTTGGCTCTTCTCTACACTGTTCCATGACTTAAACATCACATCTGATGGACGGAAAATTTTTCAAGCCGACAATGCTCCTTTTCCCGCTTAGAGCAAAGTGTGGGTTTCCCGTAGAAAACTCTCGTAGTCTCGAACCTGGGAACACCAAATTGCCAGCCTGGAGCGTTACCGAATGAGCCAACCCCCGTCACGGCAATTAGAGAGACTGCGAGAATGCGCATTGATGCTTCGACAGCAAGATCATAAATGAATAGCCTATGAACAACCTGTGAATCAGTTCAATAATCTAAGATAACTATCAAACCATCAACTATGCAGCCTTTGTAATCAGTAACCCTATGTCACTGATACTTAATGTGCAAATAATATTTGGTATAACGTATTGAGGAACAAACTATGCACGAGATGTGCCAAAATAATCTCGTAAAAATGTAATTGTAAAATTTTGTATCCAGATTAACAGCTGGTTGTTGTGAGTATTTGTCTGTACTTTAATCCTATATTTATTTCAGGAAACGAATATTTTATATTTCCAACTTAAGACGTACCTCATAAGATTAATTATTCATTCAGCCCTTTGATTGTTGTGCAAAAAAAGCACATGAGCAAACAAATAAACACGAATCAGACCCTTGCTGTGATCGCTAAAAGGGAAAAATATTCATTCAACTTAAAGCTTAAAAGATATAAGTTTTATTATTAGAAAACAATTATGTGAGATCAGGACGCTGAGAAAATGTTAAAGAAAATCTTACAACTGTCATTTATTCTTAGTTCTTGGTATTCTCAGTAATTCTGGTATTATTAATCAAATCATCTGTAGTACAGGTATTATCAACCAAGAGAAAACAAAAAATTACCTTTGCATATTCTTCGTGGAAAAATTGAATTGTTTATAATGCTGTTTGCCTACGGTCGTGTTTACAAGCCATCAAAAGTTTAAACTAAAAGCTTTTTAACATGACAAAGATAAAAGCTTCACTTGCAAAATTCTCATTTTCCTCTATGCTCAAGTTTTGTGACATTTGTTCCTTTGCTGAAATTCTCTAAGGGCAGTTATGTCATTTCGAGCGAGTTGAGTTGCTGTGTCGTTCGCCAGAAAAGCATCTTAAGAAGTGTCTGTTTTCCCATTGCTTTGCGACCTCCACAATTAGCATTTAAAGTAGAAATTATTGTGCTGAGAATAATTGTCAGCAGCGGCCACGTTACCAGAGACGTGGAATCATTTCGACTGCAGTTTGTTAGATTCTAATTAGCAGAAGCAAAAATTAAACGACACACAAAAAGATTCATTAATCTTGCTTCTCTAATTCGTAGTTTTGTGTGCGTGATGAAGAAGAGCATCATCTCCTGAATCGGAACGAGCGGAATAATGAAGCCATTGTCCTCAGTTAAAGCTCGTCACTTTCAGTACAACAGCTGTTTCGTTCCAATATATATGCAACCACTCAAAAGGAATATTCGTGTAACTGAAGAAACTCTGCAGGGGAAAACATTGCAGCAACCGTCATTATTCATTATAGCATAACCGCTTGGGAATACCGCACTCAGACAATAGTAACTTCCTCTGCTCGGGGCATTCCTTGGAATATACTCTTGTCGTTGAAAGCACGAGAAAGAGTTTATGACGTCAGTGGTATCGACCTGGTTGGGATTCTTCTGTTAACCTTCGGCTGAGCATTACAATCTACCACATAAAGGGACTGTGTGAGAGGCTAATCGCTGACAGCGGTGAAACGACGAATTCTGGTAATGATAGTTTGATGGGATAATGTGTTCAAAGGAAATACATTGAGATTGCTTATCAATAAATTTCAAAGATCTAAAGAGCGAAATTTTGAAAAAAATGACATGCTCGAAACTTCATAAAGCGAAGGTTTACTTTCAAGCTATATAAAAAAGTACACTGCTCGTGAAGAACGTAGTGTTAAGAACGAATCACTAAAATGTGAATGTGAATAAAAAATAATCGTTAGAGATAAATAAAATATTTTGAAGAATCTACATAAAGCAATGTGTAGTTTGCAAAAAAACGTATAAATCCTGTACAAGTTTACAGAATATGTTACACAGATGCCCTATAAAAGAATACTTTCGTTGATACTCGATTAACTCAAAGTTCAAATGCGCAATAGCGGAATGCTTCAGGACACCTTAAAGAAAACGGTCAGACCATACCTGTCCAACCCCTGGTTCATTGGAGAATAACACGTGGCTCATAAAAAAAAAGGGAAATATACTAAGTCTGGTTTATTTCTTCCAATGTTTTGATAAAACAATTTTAGGCACATAAAAACGTTTTTTACCAATTCAATAGTACTCATTAAAAATTATATATTTTTTTTCTACGCAAGATATTATCTTGATTCCTTTAAAATATAGTTATTTTTAATTAATCATTAGAAATGTATGTTTTTTTCTGAGTAGAGAATTTATCCTGCGGCTTTAAAGAATATTATTTTTTCCTGGTCACTACTCACTGAATTTGGGTTAGACGAACCAAAATGATGGAGAGCCTTTAAAAGCGGATGGCTCGTCAACCAATCATAGAAGTGGTCATATTATTCAATGCTCACCATTCTGTTATATTAAGACTATAATTGAGATTCCAAACAACCTAAAGTGTCATCAGAACTGTTCAAAGCTCTCCGAGAGTTTCAACCCTTCAAAATGATCGCTGTATTGGACTACTGTCCTGACCGAGCACCATAGATCTGCTATCCTCATTGCGGATAGAGACACAAGAAGACAGGTATCTGCCTCAACTGTGACTAGAAGGTTTCACAAGATCGAACTCCGTTATCGTCGACCGGTTGTTGACCTTTAACTTCTAGCCGCAGAGATGTCCGCTTGAAATGCTGTCCCGATCCTGATATATTTTTCTCTCTGCACCGAGGTTCAGTGGGCAAAATAGCCCTTAAGAAGAGATGCTAGATAATATTTGCTAACAACCTAAAATTTGCAGCATCAGGCTCACTTTCTAAGGAGAGCTGAGTCTGATGAATCAGAATGTTTTGTCTATCCCTTTGCTCTCATTTGTTTTTATTAAGATTTCGCCCTGTCGTCAGGCCATCCCAAAATACACAGGGGTGGTTACGGCACTAGCATTTGGAAAGGGAGAGGCCATGGTCCCTTGTCCTCCCCCCTCTAGCTCTGGCCCTGCTCAGAGGTAAAACAACCCAAAAACAATGGATTCACCTCTTGTTTATTCACGAATCCAAATGATCTCTTGCAATCGTATAGCAGACCGTGTACTAAACTGGTAAGACGTGGCAACCCTTAATCAGCCCCATAACATTGATGAAAGAAATGTACTTGGTGATGAAGTCTGATTATGTGAGCCTAGTTATCATTGTGTGGTCGAATAGGCCTTCGTGTGTTTGATGGGTTTTGTGAATGCTTCGAGATATCGAGGTGTATGTACGACAATGCCCGTCCACACAGAGAAAGATGACCACCAATATTTTGAGGAAGAATATATCCTCGAATGGAGTGAATACATTCCAGGGTGCATTCTCTCCGGTTCTTAACCCGATAGACCTGCGGAGACTTATTAACCACCCCAAACCTCTAGAACAAGGACTGTTTGTATTACTCAGTTGATTTTGTTGTCCTCCTATTCTCTGGATTATCTTATTGGGGGACATGAATCCAGTTATTAGGCCTGAATTAGTTTTAAAGAGGGTCATAACCCTTATTCACAATATGTAACCCAATTTGGCTATATGTAACCCAATTTGACTAAAGGTTTCGCTACTTATCGCAATATTTCCTTTGTACCTTCCTGAAATCTGATTTCCGTTTTTTTTTCAAAATTTCAATTTGCCAAATTATATTTAAAGGGATCAAGTTTTCAATTTTTCAAATTGTCAAAATATACTTAGAGATATTCACATTTTATTGATCCGTGTTTCATTTTTTTATGAACAATATATTATTAGTGTGAAGGAAAAACGTTTTTTTTGTTAGCAATATCATGTTATACTGCTGCCTAAACGAACAACACGAAAGACTAAAAGAGCAAACTGATAGCAAAAAGTGTTACTCAACCAATTTCGTATATACTTTATACAGTATATACGAAATGATAGCATTCACCTGAATTTCGCTTTTGCATTTTACAATGAACTAAATGGCCACGTACAAAAATTTAGGTAGGTTGCTTTACCTCTGAATATTTTGATGGGTTGCTTACCTCTGGCATTGTTTTGCATACAATGCCGCTCACAGGTAATATAAATTTCAAGATCATAAGTTTTCCAATGGCTCACAGAAGGTTGGCGAAAGGGAACCCACTGAACGAGACAGATAGTAGCCTCTCGTCAAGAACATTCGGTATGTTCTTTAAAGTGCACAGGGTATGGCTCTCTCCTGCCACTGCTTTACGTCCCGTACGATGGACGGTGGCCTTTTCAAACCCATCGGTGTTCCCAACCAACCGAAGACAGGGTCGGGATAATATTATAATGTTATTAGATCATTGTGTTGGGGGTGCCATTCTACATGTAAATAGTTGAAAATGTACCGAAAGGTATTAAGAAAATTCAGGAAGAGAGGAAGGAAATCTCTATGGTAAATACTGTCAAAATGTCACTTAATCTCTCTGGTTTTTTTTCCCACAGACATTGTTTTTTAACTTAAAGTCAAAAATAATTACAAATTAATCATTTGTTTGACATGACTTTTTCCAACTAGTAAGTTGGAAAAAGGAAAAAAAAAACTCCGAAAAGCGAAGTTGGAGACAGCAAAAAATGCTGAAACATCATCAAAAATCAATAAAGTCATCTTTTTTCATGTACGTAGTCAAACCTCAGCGCAGCGAGATTATCATTACATTGATTAGGCAGGACTAGAAAGCTTTCCCAAAAAGACTTCAGGGGTTCTCAAATAGTACTAGAAAGATGTTTAAAAGGTTTCTTTAGGGCAGTGCTGTCCAACTTCTCTAAGTCCGCGGGCCACTTTTTCTTTTGCCAAATTTCGCGAGACAAAAAAAGAATAGGATAGGATATGTAAATGAAAATTCAGTTCGTGTCATCTCAAAATATTATTTATGTATATAAATGGTAGCTAGGCGTAAACTGGAAGGAGAGCTGTGTACCAATCCCCAGTGATGATGCACAGAACCGGCCAGGTCTAGCACCTAATGTCCGACCCCGCCTTCTTGTGGTGCAGGCCGTTAGTACCTTTCAAAAGAGATATTCTCTTTTGGAAGGGAACGGAAGGGGAGGGCTGCCAGTTCAGTATGGCCTACTGATCTGGTCATCTATGGCCACTTTTTTCTTTTTTTTCAACCCTGCTGAGGAGTGGTCAACTTCACAGGGTCCTGGTGCTGACCATTTATACCTACTAGACTGGACTTGTTTATGGATTTGAGCTTGATTATGGATCCTGGACTTGCTGCACTGGTGGGCCTCTGTTGAGGGAGAGTCTGCCGCTGTGTTTTCTGTTTGCTTCTGGGTTGCCTGCTCTAAATGAACAGAGGCATGGGATACCTTATATCAGCTGGTGGATAATCCTAATCAGAGGCCATCGCAGGTACCTGAACCTTACTTGCTAGTTGGGCATCGTCAAGCCTAAACTGGAGTAATGTGTCTCAGGCAGGCCATATGGTTCTTGAAAAAGTCCACTTGAAAAGGTGGTGCCTGAAGTTCCTACCAGCATCGGTGACTTCAGCCTTTAGCGGAGGAGGAACAGGTCTTTGCCCCATGCCTGCGATCAGGGGGCTGTTTGATATTGTTGGCCGTACCATTCTCAATAAACCTAATTTCTTTAAAAATCCTACTAATCATTTTCTCTCTGCAGGAACGTGGAACGTGAGGACATTACGTAGAGATTATTCTCTTGATGTCCTCATGCAGGAATTCCAGCGCTATAACCTAGATATTCTAGGCTTGCAAGAGACCAGATGGACAGGTAAAGGTGAGATACTTAAAAATAACTTTAAATTTCTCTTTACAGGGAGGGAGGATGGAAAGCATCACCAAGGCGTGGGTCTGCTGCTCAGCAGACATGCTAGTGATGCTCTTCTAGGATATGAGTGCATTAATGAAAGGTTTCTTACAGCAAAATTTCAGACAAGCATTAAAGACTTGAATGTTATCTGCTGTTATGCCCCCACTGAGGATTCTGATGAGGATGAGAAGGATAGGTTTTACGGACAACTTCAGGATATTTTGAATTCTGTCAAGAAAGGAGATATTACCCTTGTTCTTGGTGACTTCAATGCCAAAGTTGGTACCGACTCTGACCTTTGGGGAGGAGTAATAGGCCCTTTTGGTATTGGTAGCTGCAATGGCAATGGGCAACGTCTCCTACAGGTAAGTAAACTCAATGGTTTCAGAATAACTAACACATATTACAAACACCGCGACATACATAAATACACATGGGTTGCACCTGATGGGCTGCATAAGAATATGATTGATTATATATTAATTAACAGCAAATGGGCTAGTTCTGTTAGAAATACCAGGGCTTATAGGGGAGCTGAAATTGGATCTGACCATTACCTTGTTAAAAGTGTCTTGCAACTTAAACTTAAAAAGTGTTGTGCTAGGGTTAAAAAATTTACCTTTAATACTGAAGCTCTGAAAGACCCAGTTATAGCTAAAGCTTACCATGATAGGTTACTTAGTCATTATGACAGTCATGGTTTGCTTAATACTGATGTTGAGGAAGAATGGGGCCATTTTAAACAGGCTTTTTTGGAAACTAACAGTACTCTTTTAGGGAAAAAGGAGCAGAGGAGGCAGAATTATTTAAGTGATAAGGCACTTGAGCTTATTTCAGAAAGAAGGAACTGCAGGAATGTCCTTAATCAGTACCCTACTAGTCCTAATAGAAAGCATTACAAAGAACTTAATAAACGTGTAAAGGGTCAGTTAGCTACTGATAAGAATCTTTGGCTTGATGGCCTTGCTGACAAAGCTGAGGAAGCAGTTAGACAGCACAACAGCAGAGAGCTGTACCAGATAGTTAATGTTTTGTGTGGTAGAAAACGAACAGGTATACAGGGATTGAAGGATAAACAAGGCAAGGTTATAGAAGGTGAGGATTCTGTCATGGCTAGGTGGGCTGAGCATTTCAGTGGTGTTCTAAACAATGTGGTTAGTTCTACTCCCATTGTTTGCAATGATGATAGATGCATTGTTGGCTTTAATGTTGGCCCTATAACACAATCTGAAGTTAGTTTGGCTATTTCTAAACTTAAACTTCATAAATCCCCAGGGGTGGATGAAATTACTACGGAAATGCTTAGAGCTGGGAATGTTTCAGTTACCATTTGGATGACTGAAATTTTGAATAACTTTTATGATAAAGGCATGGTTCCTAAAGATTTTACCAGAGCTATTATTATCCCTATTTTCAAAAAAGGTGATCGCAGTTCTTGTGATAACTATAGGGGTATCAGCCTACTCTCCGTTCCAGGTAAAGTTCTTTCCATGATTGTGCTTAATAGAATTAAGAATCTGGTTGACAGTCAATTGCGTGATGAGCAATGTGGATTCAGAAGTGGTAGGGGATGTGTAGATCAGATATTTTCACTTAGGCAGATTCTTGAGAAATGTTTAGAGTTTCAGAAACCTTTGGTTGCTAGCTTTGTTGATTTCAAAAAGGCTTTTGACTCTGTTGATCGTCATAATTTGTGGTTGATTGTGAGATCATATGGTATACCAGACAAGTTAGTTAACATAATGAAAGCTCTCTATAATAACACTGAGTCATGTGTGAGGGTTGGTAAGTCTTGTAGCAATTGGTTTAGCATTACTTCTGGTGTTCGACAAGGGTGCATTTTGTCTCCTTTTCTCTTTAGTTTGGTTGTTGATTATGTTATACGAAATTCACTTCAAGGGAAAGATTTTGGCCTTAAATGGACTGGAGATACGAAAATTTCTGATTTAGATTATGCTGATGATTTAGCCCTTTTGGCAAATGATGTTGATGAGATGAACTCTTTCATTCGAACTGTTGATGAGACTGGTAGTACAGTAGGTTTGGTTATAAACAGAGAGAAAACTAAAGTGATGAAAATTGGTCAGGCAGGTTGTGATTCAGTTAATCTGAATGGTTGCAGTCTTGAGCAGGTGTCACAGTTTAATTACCTTGGGAGCTGCGTAACTGATACTGGTGATGTGCGGCATGAGATTAACCGACGAATAGGTATTGCTGCCGGGACTTTTAAGAATCTATGGAGATTGTGGAGAAATAGGCGTATACACCTAAAGACTAAAATTAGACTGTATAATAGTTTGGTTCTTTCTAGGGTTAGTTATGGTAGTGAAACTTGGACGCTGTGTAAGCAAGATAACAGGAAACTAGATGCTTTTGATTCTAGATGCTTACGCAGTATCTTGGGTATTAGGTGGTTTAACTTTGTAACTAATGATGAAGTTAGGCAAAGGAGTCTGCAACCTCCTTTAAGCAGCATATTGTGCAGAGAGAGACTCCGCTGGTTTGGCCATGTTGCCCGTATGGATAATTATAGATTGGCGAATAGGGTTATGAACAGTGTGCCTAGAGGCCTCAGAAGGAGGGGGAGACCTAGGATGCGGTGGGCTGACAATGTCAAACGGGACCTTGTTAGAATTGGTGTGCGGTGGCCGGATGCAGCAGATGTAGCTCAGGACAGATATGCTTGGAGAATTAAACTGCGCGGTCTGATTGGACCTCCGTAGCCCATGGCTGCTTGAGGATGATGATGATGATGATGATGATATAAAAAGTAATAGGTAATAATGAAACTCAAAAAATATTTTATACGAAAAACAATAAGTAATAATAAACCAATATAAATTTTCTAAACCTTATCAAATATTTAATAAATTTAATAGGAGAATTGTGGCCGTAGTTGTTGGGCAATAATTTCTTTTACGTCCATATCGATATTTGTTGTTGCGAGCCGAAGTATATGTTCAAGTGTAGAGTCTTTCAAGCAGTTTCTGTATCTTCATTTTATATATTTCGTATCAGAAAATGCGCGCTCGCAGATATATATACTTCCGAACATAGAAATTATTTGGAGTCTAAAATCTTTTATTTTTGGATATTTTACTTTAAGCAAAAGTTTGAAAAATTCTATTTCAGTTTCTCTACTAGATGCAATAATTTGGTCGGCCTGAAGGTCACGTAATTCCAATTGATAGTTGTGATCTACGGTGCTAATATCAATATTTAATGGATTACTGAATAAATTTAAGCGTTGCTTAAGGTCATCAATTTGAGAAAATCTTCTATTAAAATCTTCAATTAAGATATATAATTTAGGAACAAATTTTTAAAAAAAATAGCTGATTTACTAAGTTGCTTCATTTTTTCGTAGAACTCTTTACAACGTTTTGATATTTTCATTGTAAGGATTTATTCAAGACATTTACATAATCTGTAATGTCTGTTAGGAAAGCAAATGAACATAGAAAATCTTCATCAACAAAACTTGCTATTAAAACTTCATCGGTGCCCACTTCTGTGAGAAAAAGAATTTCTTTTCGAAGTGCAAAAACTCTCTTGAAGCATTTTCCGGCACTTAACCAGCGAATATTACTATGTAAAAACAGATCGTCTTACTCAGCATGCAGTTCGTCCAAAAAAGCTTTAAATTTTCTGTGTATAAGAGAACGATTTCCGCCACGAATTAAATTGGTAAATTTGACAACCTTTACGTCGTTTAGTCTCAGCGAAATTTCACACAATGTCTCCTGGTGCACAATACAGTGCAACATTCGACAATTAATTCCTTCTTTTTGTAACAGTCCTGCGAGCCCAATATTTTTGCCAGTCATATCTCTGGAACCGTCAGTTACAATAGCAGTGCACTTATCGAATCCACCCCATTCCCCTACTGTACATTTTAATTCCTTATAAATGTCTTCACCTTTTGTTGTTCCGTATAATGATCCCAATTTTACTACTTTATACCAACTTTATAGAATGAGTAATTTGAATATTGCATATCAAGTAAAGTAAAATAAGTTGACAAAAAATTGTAAAGTGGATTACAAATCTTTATTTAAAATTTTAAGTAAATACTTGATTTTGTTCGCGGGTCACAAAAATCCTTGTGAGGGCCGCTAGTTGGACAGCGCAGCTCTAGGATATGTTAAGAATATTATTAGTTGAACATCCTTATTCAAAAAAATTCGCATTTCAAAAAAATACACTCAATGATAATTGTATGTATTTAAACTCCTCATAAGATGTCGGAACCAGAAAATTGATCTGAGAAATTGCTAAGAAAGAAAATCGAAATTTATATTTTTTTTACTAAAGCAATTATTCGTGCACCTATGGAAGAAGTCTTCCCTCTCCTCCCCCCACACAGTCTCATATCAAACTTTAATTTCAAATGTCATATTTCTGAAACTTCATCCTTACGGTGTGTGTATCAAGATCCAAGAATATTTCCAATGTATGTATCAAGAACCCTAAATTAAGTTAATTCATTAGAAAATTAATTTTATTCGCACAATATACAAATCAATTTACCTTTTACTATACGTTACTTCTCAACAACCATTTCTGTTAGATATTCATGGAAAACTTTACCAAAAGGAGCAAGATAATTGAAGCAGCGAAATAGATGTACAGAGTATGACATTTTCTCTAGACAATTTGAAAAATTCTGTTAAGAAACTATTTACTGTAGAGGTATGCTACATTTGATTGTGCAAACCAAGTTCTTTTTAATAGTTAATTTTTTTAAAGTTTGCTATAAGCCTATAGATGACGCTAGTTGCGTGCAAAGGGTAAGATTTTAAAATTGCGAGCGTACATGAGAAAACTATCTGTGAAGAATATTATTTGGATGTGCTTCAATTTTTTGCGCTCCCTCAATTTTCACATATTCATCCCAACATCAGTTGGCAGCAAAATGGTTCAGCGCCAAATTGGGAGAAAAATCATGCGGGACTAGCTGAATGCAGACTTCCTGGGCAAATGTATTGGCCGAGATGGATCAATCCCGTGGCCACTATATTCCACAGACATCGGAATTTTCTCTTGTGGGGATATTGTGTGGAATTCTCTTGTGTGGAATTTTCTCTTGTGGTCAAAGACAAAGCGTACAAATCAAAGAGACAAATGTTGTTGGTGATTTGAAAACTCATATCACTGTTGATATTGCACTAGTTAACGAAGTGATGTTGGAACTCCCATGTCTTGAACATCAATTAGATGTGATCCGGGATACTAAGGGTGCACTGATGAAAGAGTATTTTCGAAAAAAAAATTGATTTCTACTATCAAATGCATACTTTGCAGTAAATAGTATTTTTCTTTTTTTTTAAGTTTTAGTTTGTCTAGGGATCTTTAGCCCTTCTTATAGATTCCGAAATAAATAAGTGCCAGAGATCAATAATCGCACTGTTCTAAGTGATTATCTTTTACAGTAATGATTCGATACATCAGTTGCATACATTATCACTCTGTATCGTCCGAGAGCACGCGACAAGTCAGATTTTCGATTGAACGTTAGACTATTGCACAAAGTTGCGTGCTCTTACGTCAACCCAGGTGCTGCTCAATTATGCCCCAGAATGATCTCCCGTGTTCTAGATGATAACGAGTAATGGTTGGGTAAAAGACATCAGTTCGGTTTAAAGCGTATCATGCCAGAGAACATGGGAAGTTAATCCCATCACATTGATCTTGTTAGGAACAAAGATTAGAAAAAAACGAATAACAATAACTCTTAGGAAATAAAAAAGTAAGGATGTATTCCTCGCAAGACTATTCGATGTCAAATTAAAGAGGCTGCATCGGGTCATTGGCAGAGAAACTCCGATAAAACTTTCTTCGTAAATGATCTTTCCTGTTCACCATTTATTATTTACCTCTGCGTTATAGTCTTCAATGACAGTTCCTAATTGGTGTAATGCTTAGCGAACGTAATCACAAAGACGCTTAAGAGAGAGTTTAAAAGTTTCTAGGCTATATCTCACCTTTTCGAATGGGGAGGGGAAAGGTGGCTCAATCGGTAGCGCGCCAGGCTCATAATCTGCAGTTCTCAGATTCGAGTCCCGCCTGGGTTTAGCGTTGAGATTTATCTCCGCGAAACTTCCTCCCTCAGTCAATAGGGGGCTTGGAAAGGGGCCGTCAGCCGGATGAGACTTTAAGCCGTAGCTCCGTGTATGGGATAGCCATACCCTGTGCATGTTAAAGAACACAATGGATTGACCTTGACGGGAGGTTGTCATCTGTCTCTCAACAGCTGTCCAGTCGGTCCCCTTCCCCAAACCTCATATGAGTCCTTGAGACCTGGACATTTAGACCATTGTGTGCAAAAAAAAAACTGCCTCTCAATCATAAAAAAAAACTCAACCAAATACTTTGTGAATATTTAAAAAACAGTGCAGTTTCGTGTTGTTTACATTTAAGTATTTCGTCGCTCGAAATAAATTCTAAGTCCCAACTGGTCAGGTTTTCAAGCTCAGTTACAATTGGAATTTCACAGTGTTCACATACAACACACACTTTTTTCTAGATCCGGTCGTGAGCCTACCTGAGGCATTCCAAGCATTTTCTGCGGCAGCGATACAATCTTGTTTCTATCAAACATCACTGAGCTCGCCGAACATCATTACAACATAAAACTTCATCTTCTGTTACCGAGATATCTTTGTTAGACTAAAAACTTTAAAGAATTTCTGGATATCATTTAAAAAAAAAAAACAATATTTTGCATTATTTATTAAAATAACACTGCTCAAAATAATTAAGAGATAATGCAACATAGAACGTGAACCGATGCGTAGTAGATGAGTTTGGGTTTAAAAAATGTTTGTCAGTCAACAATAAGCTGATCATAACAAAAAAGTAAACAAAAGGAAATTCGTTTGCAAATTTAACGCACTTTAGGCGAAAGACATCAACTTGTGACACAAGAATGAACGAAATAATCAGTTCTAAAATTGATGAGGAAAATCAAATCAAGGACATCTTGTATGGTGTGCGTTAACTCACAACACAAGCAGCACATCTGTGTGGCATTGATAAAATAAAGTTTTCAAAGATTTCTTGGGCAATCCTTAGGCACTGATATTCGAGGGCATGTTGTGGCCCCTGAAGAGTCATTGTAGATGTTCAACGGGCTGCAACACGTCTGCCTAGTAATTTCCAAACGAATTCCTGATTGCTGATGCATAGGTAAGAACAACGGGTTGCAGAATTTCGTTTCTGTACCTTACTCCTGTCGGAGATCGATTCCTGATGATGTAGAGGTCTGTATGCCCACCAATACTGATGCCTCCCCAAACCATAAATGCCAAATGACACACCACACCGCCAAAATGATGCCGTTCCTGAACAAAAGAGGACCTGTCGCGTGTTCCTTGTTCACACCAGATAAAGATTCGTCAATTATCAGGATGCAAACTGAACCGCGACTCGTCAGTGAATAAAATTAACCTGTACTAGTCACTGCTCCAGTCGCAGTGTTCTGCAGCCCATTCTCTGCGGCGCTACGGTGACGTAGAGTTAGAACAATACATGCCATCGATCACCGAACATTAAGTTCTGTATAGTGAAATCGATTGAGTGTTGTTTGCATAGATACGCAACCACCTTTCCGCACCACCTTTCCGTGGCTTCCCATTACAGTTCCGGAGCATTCAGTTTCAATAGACTATCAAGACAAATGACACTCATCTCCTGGTGTTGTTGATGGTGGACGACCTTAATCTGGCCTTCTTCGAACTGTTTGTGTTTCTCGGAAACGATTCAACAATCTGCTTATGACACGTGACACTGAAGCTGTTCAGACACGGCCTGCTGTGTCTGAACAACTTCCATCTTCCTATTGCCCTCCACGCTGTAGATTCTGGCAATACATGCTGAGATGACATCATTAACATTCAACTAACGATAAACAACAGATTTTTCTATTTCATAGTGAAATGTGGAGGAATGTTCGAGTGCTATACTTATGCCCAGTTTGCTTCTAACGTGCATAAAATCATCACCAATAATGTTTTGATAAAATCCCTGCTACATTTTTTATGATGCACGTCTCATTTAGACGTCGACCATGACATTCACATTAAAATCTTCCAATTTGTCTACGAAATAATGTCGGCATCGCATTATCCCCTAATTGTTTTCATTAGTGTATGTAGCCCCATGGCCGAGTGGTTAACGCGCTTAGCTACTGATCTAAGGAACCTGGGTTCGAGCCCCGGGTAAGGCATGGCTGTTTGTGTCGTTATTCTGCTGAGGGCCTGCCATCCTCTCAGACCTTCTACTATGGCATATAAACTGACAGGCTACTGTCAGACCTCTGTGGCAAGCAGCTGCTTGAGGGGGTATTTATATTATTTTTATTTATGTAGCCTATATTTCACACTTTTATAGAAGTATAGTTTAAGAAGCATAATATGTAATTAAAATATTGAAGTATCCAAGTTGATAATCACTGGTATAAACAGTTAAACTTGGTTTTTTTTGCAAATTTCCTTCATATACTTTATTTTGATGAGTTGGTCGTCGAAACGTTTGGTATTCACCAAGTTAGTCGTCGGATCCTTTCATTCTCGCGGAGTCCATATTTGGAAGAAGTAGTGTCTATTGTCAGAACTCTTGTAGACTCTGCTCTATGTTATTCAGGTCCGGAGAATATTCTGTCCACTCCATATGGCTGATGATGTTCACCTCCAGATATTGATGGACCAGTTATGATCTATGAGAACGGGCATTAACATCCTGCCAAATGAATTAATGCCTACTGCCTTTCCATAAGGTTGCAAACGGATTTCACGGACCTCATTTATATACCTCTGAAGTGCCATCTTGCTGGTATGAACTACGTGCCACCACCCAGTGAAATGCCTGCCTAGACCATAATAATGTCCTCTCAAAACGTCTCTCTCGACGATGTGTCATGGATGAAGCGTGTCTCTTGTTCCCTCTGGATCAGTATCCATCTTGAGTAGTTCTCTCACCAGAATCTAGATTCAAGAAATTAAGAACACTGAGCTTCACTGATTATCGGTCCAATCATGATGTTGTTTGGCCCAGTTCAGTTGCTCCCTCCTATGGACTTCGATAAGAGACTAAAAAGGTAATTTTCGGCGAGCATAAATACAATTTCGTGAAGTGTTATACTAATGATGGAAGTTAAATTTAGGGTTCCCAATATTCAGTTTTTGATAAGCGCTGTTATCGGAGAGCAAATGTTTATTGCCACTATCGTATAATCACAGGATATCGATTAACAGGCAGGGAAAAAGATTAAAACAATTGATTCAATCACTGAAAATCCAATTAAAATACATTAATGATTCGGTAAATGACGTTTGGTTAATAAACGTTTGGTAATAATCAGAAAATTTAATTAATAATTAAATTTTAATTAATTTTTTAATAAGTAAAATATTCAATAGTTCCTCAGACTACTTGAATATAGTCGTTTACTTACAAAGGTTGGCTAAATGAACGTTAGCAATGAAAAACATTGAATTTAAGAAATAGGAAATTAACACAGCACACATCCATTTCTTTTTTATCACGTTTCCAAAATGAAAGAGACAATAGTTTCGCTTATCATCTGTCTGTCCTTCTGTGATTTCTTTTTGTTTATCGAGATAAATCAAAAATTATTTTTTGTGTTGCATAGGTATTGCTTAAATATTACGATTAACACATTCCGAATCTCCGAAAAACTATAATTGCGCTCTCTAACGGCGGAAACATTTTAAAATTCGATAATTGCAAACGAATATTGCAAGCGATGTAATTTAGGTAGAAATTTGAAATTTTTATGGTGAAATGTGAAAGTCACGAAGTTTCCATTTGCAATAATGAGACTTAGAAAGAGAGAGAGGGGGGATGCATTTTTTTTTCCTTTTAAGAGATAATTGTTTGTTTTAGAGATAAATTAAAATTCTTTTTGGGTTGGATAGGTATTGGTGAACTATTACGATTTGTACTTTATGAATCACCCAAAGCTATGTCTGAGTTATCTAACACTGGAAATTTTCGAAAATTCAAAACATTTTGACGAATATTACCAATGATATATTTAAATTAGAAATATGAAATTTTGGTGGTGGAACGTAAAGGTCATGAAGTTTCCATTTGCAGCAATAATTTGACCCCTTATGCCCAGGGTGGGTGGTAAATGCAATTCTTTGTTTTAAAAGTTATTAGAAAAAACTTTTTTGTTGGATTGGTTCTAGTGAAATGATATAATTAGCATTTTGCTAATATTTATGTAATTTTAAAATATATCGTTAGAGATCAATAAATATAGGAGCGTCAAAACTTTAACGAATGTTACAAGTGATCTGCGTATGGCAGACATTTGAAATTTTGATGTGTGATCCTTAGTGTGATTTTTTGATCTTAGTGAAAGGCCGATCTCGTATTTTTGTAAATATTAGTGATAACAAATGTGTTGTACATATCGTACAGTCTACAATTTATGCCACCATCCAGCTCGCCGTATTCCCGATATCTACACTGCATTAGGTACCTTTTATAATAATGATCGGGACCTAAGCCGGTTCCACGAATTTATGATCTCCAGGAAAACACCTAGTGACAATTTGGTTTATTTTTATTTTATTTTTTTGTTTCAACACTCAAAGTCTGAAGGAAATCAGGCCGACAACTGTTTACACTGGATGTACATGGATGTATGTGTCGTTTCTCTGCTGAGGTCCTGCCATCCTCTCAGATCTTCTACTTTGGCATATAAACTGACAGGCTCCTGTCAGACCTCTGTGGCAAGCAGCTGCTTGAGGGGATATTTATTTATCTATTTTTTATTCATAAAAAGTACTGTCGTTAACTTTCCATCTCTGTTATTGTATTCTCTTTCTGATCTTTTTACATTCAAATATCAACCATTGATTCCATTATTTTATTTAATCAATTTTCTCCTTTTTTACTGTTTTGGTGCTCTTCAGTTTCAAATGTTGATAATTAAAGTAAAAAAAAAAATCCCTGTACATTAAAAATCCAATTAACCAAAGACTCAAACAATCGCTTTTTACGTATCTGCCCAGCAGTCAAATTTCGGATTTTTTGTTGATTCTCAATACTAATCAATAGAGTTCATGAAATATTACCTTCCTCCTAATGTGAATAACGCGAATTGCCACAATGGTGTTAGCTCCACGTATACTATTCAAAGAGCCTCTTTGGCTCGGATAACTTATTACTTTCCCAGCTATTCCACTTCATCAGCCAACGAATAAATTATCCAGGCTGCAAATTAATGTTTCTGCTTTTGTCGATATTAGCGAGCAATTTGACTTCCTAACCTCTGTTTTAATGCCATGAGCATTGAAGTAGAGGTTAGGTAGGATCATTCATTTTCATCATATTGGTCTTCATCATCGTCATTAAAGGCAAGTTCTTTAAACGAATTTTACATTATTTTACTGTTTAAGATGTTCAATGTATTTTTAAAAATATCTTTTTATATATAATATATGAATAAACATGGTTTTTATCATACTACATTTGTACTTGTCAGTCATATACACCTATCAGCCAATACATTAACACTACCTCTGCGTTATGCAAAGAAGCGCGCGTGCAACTAATCATTGTCACGTGCCAAGGTCGCGAATGCTATATATAATGCCTTGGTCGGAGCTCTGGCAGACAGCAGTATTTCGTTTCGTCTCAACATGAGAAAAACAAAGGATTTATCTGATTTCGACAAAGGCCAGATCGTTATGGCAAAACGCCTTAGTAAGAGCATCTCCGAAGCAGGTGACACTTCGAGCCTCGATAAGACGTGGGCCTGCCACGCCTCATTGATATCATAATGTCATCCATATCATCTTGTCCGCAGCAACAGGAGGGCTACTGTGGCTGACATTGCCCATAATTTCAATTGTGGCGAAGGGCCCAATGTGTACGAACACACAGTTCATCGTAAGCTCTTGGATATGGGTCTCCGCAGCTGCAGACCCATTCGTGTGTCTATGCTCACAGCCATTCACCGTCGTCAACGCTTGCAGTGGGCATGTAATCATCGACATTGGACCATAGAATACTGGAAGAGAGCATGGTCAGGCGAATCCCATTTTCTGTTACACCATGTGGGCAGATGAGCTCGTGTGCGACGTTTACCCACGGAAGCCTTCTCACCTGGATGTACTGTAGGACGGATCCAGGCGGCTGGAGGGAGCCGCCTGGATCCGCGTGATGGTCTAGGAAATATTTTCTTGGGGAACACTTGGACTAATTATCCCAGTAGAGCAAACTCTGACGGCTGTCACGTACCTGAGCATCATGGCTGAGCAAGTACATCCCTTTATGGCGATTGTATTTCTGTGGCGGAGATGACGTCTTTCAACAAGACAATGCCCCATGTCACACTGCGAAGAAGGTTTAGGAATGGTTCCTAAAACATGATGAGGAATTCCATTTATTACCGTGGCCCCCAAATTCGCCGGGCATGAATCCTTAATACATTAAGACATTGCCGCATCCTGATAACTGAACAATAGATGCAATAAGGGATTTCTTAGTAAAACCACCTCTGTCGGGATTTTCCTTTCAAAGTATTATTTGTCTATAACAGGCACTCTGACTGTAATTTTTTTTCAGTAGCGTATCCTTAACGAATGCAAAGCAGGCACTACACGTCCTTTTCGAGTCATTATATGTTTAATTATTTATTAAACTTTGCAATAATAATTTATTTTAAATTAATAAGAAAATGTTATTTACCACTAATTAATTATTAATAACTCTCTCCCATTACTAGAGTTCATTTTCCATTTTAAATTTCCTTTACATAAACGTAATATTGTATTTTAAGATTGTCTTCCCTTCAGTATATTGAGATAGGTTGTTAGTTCCCTAAAATCGTTGCTTATGGAGACTCTTCAAAACATTTCGAAGTTTAATTCAGTTTATAGCAAATAATGTCCAGTGTAACCATTGACGTCACGCTTTTGATCCGCTTTGATCATTTCTCCAATCGTCAGATTACTGTTCGATAAGTTTAAATTTTGTTAGTAACCAGATTCGTCGTATTCTGGAGCTGTTCCTGTTATCATTTTTAGCATCTTAATAATTTAATTACTTTTAAAAAATAAATAATTTTTTGTGAAACTATAACTTTCTGTTGAGAAGCATTATGCTTTTGATATTTTAAACCAGGGATGACAAGGCAGTGTGCCAAAATATGTAATAAGTCTTTAAAGTATTTTATGGTGGTATCGTGATGACCAAATAGCTCAAAATTATAGATGAACTATTCATGTGTGGAGTTTAATCACATCAAATGTATATTGACGATTGTGAGTTATTGATTTGACGGGATCACATTAATTCTAACTATGAAGAAGAAAAGGTAGAACTCTGAAAATCTGCACCTAGTGCATCCGGGGGGATCGTAGATTTCGGGGGAAATTCCGACATTTGACCTTCGACCTTGTCCTTCAACGTCAAATAGAAGTCACATAGAAGTTAAACCATGATCTACGAGTTCTAGAAAAGTGAAAATTGGTGTCTGAGAGTGCTTCATGTTGTTGAACGAGAAGGTTACGAAATTTTGGATCCGGTAGGTCCTTTGAGGCCAAAGGTCAAATTTAGATCTGTTGGTGCTAGATGGCTAAAAATTGTTTCCTGGGGGTAATTTGAGTCATAGATCTCGGAAATTATGCCAAATGTTTGATGTAATGGGCCCTTCGGGTCAAATTCGATACATATCGGTGCTGGATAACTAAACATTGGTGAAGAGGGCTATTTCGGGCAGTAGAACTCAGAAATAAGAGGAATTTTCAGATCCGGTGACGCATTCAAAGTAAAATTAGGGTTGGAGTGACCAGCTGAAAATCAAGTGGTGCCGAAAATACTGACTGATTTCTAGTTTTATAATATAAACAATGTAACAAATTTAATGTAATAATGACGCAGATTTGTAAACAAACTGAACATTTATTACTTACCTAAAAAGAGCAAAATAAATTAATTGCAATTATTTATTCACTAATGTAATAAAATAATGTTATTTACTTGCTCGTTTCAAAACGCAAGTTTAAGATGTTACAGTACTGTGCGAATTAGTTGGGACAAGCAAAGGAACGCTAAGTCCCTTCCGCTGCAGAGTCTAAACTACTGCAAGTCTAAACTTGTTCGTAACCTTCTGAATGGACACGTGCAAGTCTAGACTTGCAGCAGAGCGATATCTGCAAGTCTAGAATTGTCTGTTGTGTTACTCTGCTATTATTTACATTTCCACTTTAGTCGGAATTGATATTTCATAGGCTGAGGACATGATTATGTAAGTAGTTCACAATTTTCATTGGAAACTTTTTTTATTAAATACATCATGGACATCACGCCTCGTAAACGAGCTAAAATAAGCGCTTTAGGCAAAAACTCTTCAGTTACTGCTAGGCAGATAGCAAAAGCAGTTGGCGTTGGAAAATCCAGCGTTTCACGGATCATGAAGCTGCATAAGGAGACAGGGTCCGTGGACACGTCCCGTAAATGACATTGGGGAAGAAAAAGAAAAACCACCTCTGGAGATGATAGTATAATTCGAAGAATTACTATCATAGACCCGAAGAAGACCAGTGGAGACATCAAAAGGGAGATTGCGTCTCATGGAGTTAATATAGAAGCTTCCACTGTACGTCGTCGCCTTCTAGAGTGTGGCCGCTGGGCTCAACGCCCCTCCAAAAAGCAGCTTTTGATACCCACTATGAAACAAAAACGGCTATCCTGGGCAAAGAAACATCACGACTGGACCATGGAGAATTGGGAGAAAGTGATATTTCCCAACGAAACCTACTTTGAGGTGCATGGCTACAGGTCAAATTTCGTCCGCAACTCGCCTGGAGAACCTCTTCGATCGGGCCACATCCAGCAATCCCCCAAACACCCACCCAAGGTCATGTTTGGGGATGTTTAACAGCTTCCGGGCCACAGACGCTTCACCCCGTTGAAGGAATGATGGACAGCAAAAAGTACATAGGCGTTCTGGAGACGAAAATGGTCCCAACACTGCAGAAGCTGTTTCCTAACGGCGATGGTGTATTTCAACAGGATCTGGCTCCATGCCACAATTCTAAGCTTGCTAAGAGCTTCTTTACCCAGCAACATTTGAAGGTATTGGAGTGGCCAGGAAATTCACCCGATCTAAACCCCATTGAAAATTTGTGGACCATTATTAAAGCGCGCATATCTAAGATGGAAATACCAAAATGATAGAAAGTGTCATGAAAGTGTGGTACCATGACCCTGAAGTGAAGATGTGTGGAAAGCTAGTGGTATCAATGGTTGAGAGGGTGAAAGAAGTAATGAAAGCTAAGGGGGGTCACATTAACTATTAACTATGTACACTATTAAACAAATAAATATTTTAGTTGTGTCTTTGCTACAGCATTTTCCTATTGTCCCAACTAATTTGCACAGTACTGTAACTAAAAAACTAATTCCTATACAAGTAACCCTCGTTTAACACGGGAGACTCGTTATGGGTAGCACGAGCGTTAAAAGTATTTCCGTTTTACTCGGTTTATTTTATTTATTATTTTGTTTGCTTGTTTTTTGCATTCCTTATTGATATTTTTGGCTCCTTTTTTCCTTTACGTTACAATGGATGTTTCATTTCAACAAAAATAATATTAATTCACAGTTCTTGTTAAAATTTACCTAAATGCATGAATAATTACGATTCAAAGTTTTTATTAGAATTTATATAATTACATAAATAATTACGATTCCCAGCTTTTATTAAAATCAACATAAAAATTACATAAATATATACATATATAATCAATTAGTTATTTTCACATTTTTTTTTCTTGATAAGGAAAGAATATAGCATATTTCGTTTTCCTTGTCCTCGTTGTGTAATACTTGTAACATAATCTCGCCTTACGGCATATACACAGAATAGCAACTAGTGCTGCTAATAATACAAGCAATTACTTAGATTTTCTGGTTTTTGTGGTTTTAACGTCGATAAAAGATATTCACAAAAGGAATCAAACGAAACGAAAAGCTGGATGCGTTGCCTCTTCGACGGAGCTATTCAGAATTATGACTGTAAAAATTGTGAAGTTTTGTAAATATTTCTTTATAAATCACAATAACCGAGCAGACCGATACACCAAATATTTGCGCGTATTTACCTTCATTTACAATTTTAAAAGATTTAACGGTGTTTTGCTACACAAAAAAGTAAAGGAAACCGCGGTTACACGAGTCCGCGTTAAGCAATTTAACAACTCAACGCGACTTAGTCTACAGTAAGAGTCGTTTGTGGCTACGCGCCAGGCAAATATGAGATCTATGGAGTGTGGAAGAGGCTCAACAATAATAAACGGGGAATGTAGAAATATTTGAGAAGTTGTATTGAAAATTGTATTTTAGTTTTTAAATATTAGTTTCAGGGGCGTAGCGAAGGACTATGGTTGGGGGAGGGGAGAAATCGAAAATTTTCCAACTCGAAAATCAAATTTTGCTCCAACAGAGAATTTAATGTCTCTGTCAGGTTCGTACCTACATGTCATTTTTTGGACCATTCCTGTTCTAATCATTGTTTTAATTTACAGTTTATCAGAGACGTCCCTTCCAATTGAATATTGTTTTGGTATCAAGGCTATTCACACATAGCACATAGTTCAAATGAATTCATGAACTATATTTGAGCTTCCGTTCAAAGTAATAACTATTTGTTAATATGTGTGTCATTAATTTAAAAAGAAGGGTTCTTTTATTTATTTTTTTAATATGTTGCTATTGGTAATTTGATAACCATTATTGTAATACTAACGAATTTACTGGGGGGTTTTTTCTATGATAGAATTAACGTTAATTTCGAATTCATAAAATATTTTATATAAATTAGGTATGTTAAGTCTCGTATTTAATTGTTAGATAAAATAAAAGTTTTTATTTCATATAAAATATTTGTGCAAACTTATAATATTTATTCGGTTCGAAAAGACAAATATTAATATTTGTAATGTAATAATTATCTTAATTAGCAGTGTAATGCTTCGGGAATGAAACTGTTGAATATTTATATATTTCACTAGGGTTTATCAATTAAGATTGCGACGGAGACTTTTTTATTTGTCCGCATGCAATTTTTCAAAACGTATTTACAACTGTTCATTTGTTGAAACAAATCAGGAGATAATTTTTACCCATGAAATGTCAAATATTGCTTGTTAGGTATGGCAAATGCAATTATGTGTACAAACCGTAAAAGTAGATTTTTATACCTAAGATATCGGAAACTAAAGCAAAAACAGTTTCTCTGCGTGATTAAATAGTCTTGGGGAAAGTAGTGTTACCTCAAGTAATTTCTCTCCTAAATTAAGTTGTGTTACTTTTCAGTCTTTCGTGGGACATCTTTCCTATTCTAAGGTTTTGTGGGAGCGCCTTTCTCTCATTCATTAAGTAAACCAATTCCATCGAAATTATTACGTTAAGAAACGGGTTGGGTTGCTTAACCTTTGAACGGCACTTTTTTACACACAATGGGCTAAATGGCCAGGTCACAAGGACCCAGAGGGCTCACAGAACGTTGAGGGAAGGGGGACCACTGGGTGTTGGGAGACAGTTGGTTGCCTCCCGTCAAGTCCATCCAGCGTTTTCTTTAACATGCACAGGGTATGTCTCTCCCGTACATGGGGCCACTGCTTAACGTCCTATTCAACGGACGGCGGCGTTTACAACACTCTCGGTGTCCCCTACTGACCGAGGGCAGGGTGGGGAGTTTTGCGCAAAGAAATCTCAACACTGGCTCAGGCGGGACATGTTAAGAAATGAATATATATATATTACTCTTTGTACATAAGCAGCTACGCCGAGTATAAAATGAATATGTATGTACATGAAATAGCAGTTAAAATAATTGATCAAAAAAGTTTCAAAATGGTTAAAACGAAAGTGACTATGTTACTAAACTATGTTACAGTTCCTAAGCATATATTTAGCTGGTCAACACCATGCTAGCCCTAACAGAAGCTTAATAAACACGTAAAGGATCAGTGAACAGCTGATAAGAATATTTGGCTTGATAGCCTGGCTGACAAAGCAGAGGAAGCAGTTAGACAGCACAACAGCAGGGGGTTGTACCGGATTGTTAATATTTTATGTGGGAAGAAACAAAGAGGTACACAGGGATTGAGGGATAAATATGGCAAGGTGGTTGATGGTGAGGATTCTGGGATGGCTAAATGGGCTGAGAATTTCAGAGATGTTCTAAATAATGTGATTATTTCTATTCTCACTGTTTGTAATTAGGATAGATGCATTACTGGCTTTTATAATGGCTCTTCATCACATTCCAAAGTCGCATTGGCTATCTCCAAATAAAAACTGCATAAATCACCAGGGGTGGACAAAATCACCACTGAAATGCTTAGAGTTGGGAACATCTGTATTGTCACATGGCTGACTGAAATTTTGAATATTTTTTTATGAAAAAGGTGTTGTTCCTAAGGATTTTACCAGAGCTACCATTGTCCCAATTTTTAAAAAAGGTGATCGCAGTTCTCGTGATAATTATAGGGGAATTAGTTTACTTTCTGTTCCAGGTAAAGTTTTTCGTATGATTATACTTAATAGAATTAAGAATTTGATTAATGGACAATTGGGTGATGAAGAGTGTGGATTCATAAGTGGTAGGGGATGTATTGATCAAATATTTTCACTTAGGTAAATTCTTGAGAGGTTTCGGAAACCTGTGGTCACTAGCCTTATAGATTTCAAAAAGGCTTTTGTCTCTGTTGATCGACATAATAATTAATCTCGGTTGATTGTAAGATCATATGGAATACCTGATAAGTTAGTTAGTGTAATGAAATCTCTCTATAATAACACTGAGTCGTGTATGAGAGTTGGTACGTCTTGCAGCGATTGGTTTAGCATTACTAGTGGAGTTAGACAAGGGTGCATTTTGTCTCCTTTTCTCTTTAGTTTAGTTATTGATTATGTAATGCGAAATTCTTTGTAAGGGAAAGATTTTGGCCTTAAATAGTCTAGATATTTCACAATTTCTGATTTAGATTATGCAGATGATTTTTCCCTGTTGGCTACTGATGTTGATGAGATGAATTCATTCACTAGAGCTATTGATGAGACTGGTATTAAAGTAGGTTTGGTAATAAACAGAGAAAAACATAACGGGATGAAAATTGGTCAGGTAGATGGTGCTTCAGTTGCTCTGAATAGCTGCACTCTTGAGAAAGTGTATCAATTTAATTATCTTGGAAGCTATGTAATAGATACTGGTGATATTTGGCAAGAGATAAATAGAAGAATAGGGAATGCCGCTGGGATTTTTAAGAATCTATGGAGAGTATAGAAAAATAGGCGTATACACCTAAAGACTAAAATTAGGCTGTACAATAGTTTGGTTCTTTCTAAGGTTACTTATGGTAGTGAAACTTGGACCCTTTGTAAGCAGGATAATAAGAAACTTGATGCCTTTGATTCTAGATGCTTACGCAGTATCTTGGGAATAACGTGGTTTGACTTTGAGCAGCATATTGTGCAGAGAGAGACTACGTTGGTTTGGCCATGTTGCTCGTATGCATAGCTGTAGATTGCCAAAGAGGATTACGAACAGTGTTCCTAAGGGTATCAGAAAAAGGGAGAGACCTAGAATGCGATGGGCAGACAATGTCAAACAGGACCTTGCTAGAATTCGCCTAGATTGGCCAAATACAGCAGCTGTAGCTCATAAGAGACACGTCTGGAGAGCAAAATTACACAGTCTGGTTGGACCTCCGTAGTTCATGGCTGCATGAAGATTTTGTATGTATTGTATGTATGTATAAATTAACCTACGAATTTTTTATTTCTTATAAATTAACTTAAATAAATTATATTTTTATTTCTTGTATTTATTTTTATTCCCTATTAATTTACTTACAAATAAATTATATATATATATAAATCACATTTACCTGGGAATAAATTATTCATAAATGATTTTCTTTTATTTCTTATAAATTAACTTACGAATAAATTACATTTTTATTTCTTGTATTAATTTTTTATTCCTTATTAATTAAACACTTATCAAAAGTTTTAGCCCCTCATTAGAAAGTCCTTATTATTATGCGCCCTTTTTTATTGAATACTTATCAAAAGTTCCACCCCCTTTGGACGGCCAACCCTTCTCGAAATTTCTCTAAGTCCCACGACGGCCATCTTGGATGACGTCACCGACAAAATGGCGACAATGACGTCCGCCATTTTAAAATATGTTATCACCTTTGTGCCACAAAATCCCGAAATATTCCAAGTCCAGCTAACTGCAGCACTGTGTCTAACACACGTACTATATTTAAAAAAAAAACTATTTTCCACAGCTCGTCTCGAACCCACGTCCCTCAACGCGTTTACCCATTACGTCAACAGTACTATGTGATTGCAATGCTTAACGATATATGATCTCTGTAAAGAAGGAATAACCGACCATTATAAATTAACCTACGAATTTTTTTATTCCTTATTAATCAACTTACAAATTTTTTTATTCCTTATTAATTAACTTACGAATATATGATTTTTTTTATTTCTTATAAATTAACTTACGAATAAATTATATTTTGATTTCTTGTAAATTTATTTAGGGAAAATCATTCCCATACTGTGAACCAGAAAATCCTGGCATCTGAATAATAGCATCGTTTATTCCAATACTGTGGGAGATTTAAAAAATATCAGTAAAATGGGGGAGGGAATCGTGTTCGAAATATATTTTTTAAAAAGTATGGGTTTTGATTCATGAAAAACATTATAACATATTCGTATTTTAACATCTACTAAAAACCAAAAAGTTTTAACATGTAATGTTTTAGATCAGTTAACCTATTATCGTCGTACTCTCTTCTTGACGAAGTTCAGTGTCTGTTCTTATCAGTATGTTGTCAAGGGAGTGACTGGAGGTTTACAGATTGAAATACGGATGGACGCTAGCTGCTTTGTAATATTTGTTGCTGATAAGATCTGATAAATTATTTCCTTCATTAACGATACAAGTTGAGTAAATAATCCTTTGAACCAAATATTGCGACATTCAATCCGTAATCGACCTTTGCCTAGTGTTTACTTCGAAGGTTAGGAAAAGTATCTTACAATTTCCCTTTGAGTTCGGTGTTCAGCAGACGCTGACAGAGGAACGGTGACTGATTTGCTCGACATTTGACAAATGTTTACTTCGAAGATTAGGAAATGTATCTTACAATTTCCCTTTGACCCCACTGTTTATCAGATAACATTTGAGAGTATATGAGCTCGAGCACGAGGCGCTACATCATTGCTTACTGTTACTCTGAAGCTTGCTATCAGTCAGAATTTTGTTGTTTAGAAGTCTGCTGTTGTAAAATATCCAATTAGCCTTTGCTAAAATGTCTCTTATTCGAGAATTCGAATACGCTAAGATATTGGACGCCGCAAGGAAGAAGAACGGTGATGTTTCGACGTTTAATTTGCCCTAGTGAACCTGTTGGATGCGGTCACAAAACGCCCATCAAGCGAGGAATATCCAGATCCGAAGCACCCGTGTCTATCAGCTATCCAGCGAATTGGAAAAGGTCTTCGTCGTGCCCGGAAAGTATCTGCTACCGCCCCACCCACCCCCCGATAGTGGACCACTTTGACGTGGTGGTGGTGGGGGGGGGGGGGGGGCTAGGGCCCAGCAACCCGGCTGAAGGCTGTGCTGACCGGATTGGTCCCCCGGTTGGACATGGCTAAGGCCAACCGAGGTTGAAGATGCTGCTGGCTGGCTTGATTGCCGGTCGGATGGTGACGGCGTTGGAGACCTCACCTATCAGGAGACCTGGGTGGCTGTTCGAGGGCTCTGCCGAAAGGTCTGAGCCCGCCTTGCAGGCACGAGCCCTCAAAAAAGTCTGGGTCTTACTAAGAGTCTCCACCCCGGGTGCCGATCGAACTTGGATCTATATATCCTTGTACATTTGCAAACCGGGGAATAGATTAAAGTAAGGTTTCCTCCGGTGGTCAGCTTTCCTTCTATAGGACTGCTGCCATGTGAGGCTGGGGTTGAGGTGCGCCTATAGGGCGTATTCCTTGCCCCCGGCTCTAGATAAGCACGGCTTTTCATAACCAGGTAGTGCTGTACAAGCGGAACCGGGAATTGCCGTGGTTGCATAAGATCGCAACAAAAGAGATTCTACCGCCGGGCAGGCTTCTGCTAGACGTCCCTACGTCCCGCTCACCCGTTAGACGGATCTATGCCTGGGCCCTCATTACGTTCGACACCCAGCAGGAAGGACATCGCTACGTCGCAGCGCTTAATCACCCCACGATTTGCTGTCGTTCTGGGGACAAGGCAAAACCCTATTACACGGCTATGAACGTAAGGAATTTCAACTCTACGAAATTCAAAACTCAATTCGTATCGACAAGTGTTGGTCTCGGGGAATGGAAAACGCGGAAGCCCACAACTTCTTCCCCGTGTTCCGAACCATGCATGATAACAGGAAATGCATGAAAAAAATGCTCCGTGACATCGTACTGCAAGGTGATTATAGTCACGTAAGACTTTGCTTCCGTTCTTCAGATTTGAAGAGTGCAGTCAATTTAAGCCTGATTCGCCGCAACGATCTGAATGCAGAACGATTTATGACTACTCTGGATCGTGTCATACAATCCAACGAGGGGCTCGGCAGTCACAGCGACCTCAAATTCGTTTTCGTCTGTGCTAATATCGATCGCGAAGGCAGCAGACGTACTGGTCACGAGACTCGATCGCTCACTGACGTGGAACGTTCGCAAAAAATAAGAAATCTGTAATTAAAATCATGAACTCTGATACGACTGTCTCACAAGAGCTCTCGTTATTGCACGAGAGTTGTGCTAAAAAAATAGGAGTCAACCAAACAAGTACGAATGTGTGAGAAGAAGACATCATAACCTGCAGCAAACGGAAGCTCTTCAACTGTGTCGTGACGCTGGCGTACCCATCAAACCCTGCGGCATATCCTAAGTACGACTCTTCCAGACACTTCTTGTGTCTCACTTCCGCATCGTTATTTATTCGGTCGACGACAGTTTTCTGCCGATATTTATTGGAC
This sequence comes from Ryuthela nishihirai, assembly GCA_038380435.1. NCBI lineage: Eukaryota > Metazoa > Arthropoda > Arachnida > Araneae > Heptathelidae > Ryuthela > Ryuthela nishihirai. The sequence goes on along the minus strand of JAWZYU010000013.1, from coordinate 67,669,692 downwards.
TGGAAGCAACAGATAATTTGTACCTGCTCTACAATAAAGGACATTTTGATGTGATGATAAAACCTGCAGGTTTTTTCGATGGTAAAATGTTCCGCCCAAAATGCTTAAAAACTTTTGAGAAAGCTCACGTCTGCAAAGGTACATGTAATCGTTGCCTCACATCTGATGTGATCCATTTTGACGAACCTGTACTCTGCACTCAGTGCAACATGTATCTGAGAGGGGCAGAATGTTTTCAAGCGCATCTAGTGCAAATCTGTCAGATGCGACACCATTGTGTGAAATGCCTCGATGTTTACGATCCGAAGAAAAAGCATGTGTGCAAAGCTGACAAGCCCAAATACGTAGAACCGTGCAAGATTGATCCAATCGAACAGTCTTATCTCTATTTCGATGTAGAAACTGTACAGCTCAACGACGGTATTTTGAAACCTATATTGTGCGTTGTGACGTAAAAACAAAACGACGAATGGGTCTACACTTCGTTCCCAGACGTGGATACATTCATGAACTATCTTTTAGCCGAAGAACGCCCCAGGATTTAGCGTTTCAACGATGTAACGATCCTCGCACACAACTTAAAATGCTGTGATGGGACATTCATCATAAATTACCTGTATAGAAATTTTTAAAACCTGATCTGGTTTTCGACGGTTCAAAATTATTAAGAATTTTTTTTTTACCTGGACTAAAATTAAGGTCCATTGACTCTTTATCATTCATCCAGGCCCCTCTTCGTTCGTTTACTAAAACGTTCAACTTGGAGACTGCTAAAGTGTTCTTCCCCTTCGACTTTGTGAAACAAAAATTTAAATTATATAGGTCCCGTTCACGATCCCTGCCATTTTTGACCCGAAGACATGGACCTTTCAAAACTACAAGAATATAAAAAGTGGTATGAGACACCTACCCTTGAACCCTGGGACTTTCAACACACCTGCTTTATTACTGTAGGGCAGATACCGAGTTATTACGTCGTGGTGTACAAGCCTTCAGGGAGGATTTTTTAAACCTCACAGATGTCGATCCCTTTGCACGAGATCTCACAATTGCCGGAGCTTGTCTGCGTATTTTTCGAAGAACGTTCCTTGAAAAGAACACTCTCGGCGTGTGTCCTGCTCAGGGGTACTCAGCAAGGAACTATCGTCAGTCCCTCAAGGCCCTTGCATGGCTGGAAAGGCCTTTGCCCTCCCGAAAAAACCGTGTTAAAAATACAGTGCATATGAAAAAATAGTGGATTGGTTCCAGACGTGAAAACCGAGTACAAATAATAAGTTGTTTTCAAACAAATCATATCAAAATTTTTAATTACATCTTTGTTTGATTTTTATTCATTTAAACACATTTTTTATTTTATAAACTTATAAAGATAATCAAATGCACCTATATAAAATAAAGTATCCTTCATAAAGAAAATAATATGTCACTAATTCAAGAATACAAAAGTGCAAAAAAATGTGATTTGCATATGCTTATTAACTAGATTTTATACGTTGTCACTTTCTGACAATAGACGCATTCGTTTGCGTAAGACTGGAATTAAACCACTTTCGTCGCTTGAAATCTTTTGGCCGTCGTGTTGATACTCCAATGGTGAAATGCTCTCTATGGCATGGGCAACAAAATTATCAGTTGTTTCCAGTGATTCTGAAGTTTGATTAGTTTTGACAATCGTTGAGATCCTGCTTTCACTAGATCTTTGTATAATTCTTGATAACGCGCCATACATGACTTCAATTCACGTTTAAACTGCTCAGCTCGTTCGACAATGTGATCATGTGTAAGAAAATGACTTTCCAATTTACTAGCCATTTGAAGCCCTTCGTCAATTAAACCTGCAGTGAGTGGAACCCCTTCATCACCATCACTTTTTTCCTTTTCATCAGGAATCTCAAGGACAGCTATTATTTCATCTTCGCTAAGAGCTTTGTCAACCAGCAATTCTTCAATATCTGCAAACCATAAATGATCGAATCCTTCTCCACTAACTGCATGTGCCAAAGTGATGATATTAGGATATTCAGTCGTATTTGGGGGTACAATCTTTGCTTTTTACATATTCTAGTCATATAGCTTTCCAGCATGCGTTTAAAGTTGATGGTTTTAATTCTGATAACGTCAATCCAGCATGTCTGATACAATCTAAAATAGAAAATTTCTTCCGCACATCAATAACTATCAGTGTTTTATCCTTATCTAGTTTATCCAAAATGTATTGGAATGTTCGTCTTATGTAGTAAGTTTTAAATGTGGCAATTATACCCTGTTCTAGTGGTTGTATTAAGGATGTCGTATTAGACGGCAGAAAACAAAATTGCACATTTGGGTGTTCCGAAACAGGATGGCCAGGCACATTGTCTATAATCAATAGAAGTTTAAATTCGAGTTTTTTTTTCCTTCAAATAGCGTTTAGCTTCTGGAACAAAACATTTATGAAAACATTCATTTAAAATTTCTTTTGTAGTGCAGGTTTTTCGTTTGCAATTTATTCAAATCTACACCTTTCATTTGAACGTGGTCTTAGGGATCGATTGATGAGCAGCGGTTTTATCATACGATCTCCTGAAGCGTTGCTGCAAAATAGAAAGGTCACACGATCCTTAGATGCTTTAAATCCACCAACAGTTTTTTTGTGATTTTGCTACGTAAGTTCTAATCGGCATTTTTTTCCAAAAATGACCAGTTCATCTGCATTCTAAACTTAATCAGGAATGTATCCACCATCTTCAAAGATTTGGGTCAATTTTGGACAAAATTCTTTAGCAGCCGGCTCATATGCAGATGCAACTTCACCTTTTATCTTTATATTATGAAACGTGTCTTTGAAGAAATCCTGCAAACCAACCTGTACTTGCAGAAAATTCATACTTTTTGTTTAACTGAGCTGATTGGTTGGTTCCATTTCTTGTATCTGCTTATATATTCGTAATGCTATCTGTTTGATGGTATTTCCGTCTAGAGATTCTTTTTTGCGAGTTATCTTCAATTCACTTTACCAGTGCCTTTTTTATCTTCAATTTTACAATATTTCTCGTGTACGACGACGACTAAGCGCTCAATTTTGTTCCAGAAAGCACAGTTTTCTAATAGTATCTTCCATTTTCTTGATGGTTCTTACGGTAGCTTCGTTGAAACCAAAATATTTACCTATGGATGTTGAACCTTCTCCAGTTTCAAGACGATCTAAAATATGGATCTTAGCATCCAAAGAGATAGCTTTCCTTTTCTGCTTTTGTATAGTTGAATTATCCGACATCGCGGTAAGGCTTACGAAAAATATTTAAATTGCAGTTAATAAATCAGATGATAAAAATTTTTCAATTACCTATCAGCAAAATTTAATAAATTTATATTACGCAAGTAAAACTTCAAGAAACAAACATTTTTTTTTCGATTTCTCCTATTAAACATCTAAATCAGGGGTTCTCAACGTGGGGTACGCGGTAAACGTTTTTGGGGTACGCCGTGAGAACTCAAAGGTTTCTAGATCTAGTAACAAATTCCCTAAGTTGGCATTATTATACTATAACTATAGTTTTATCTATCTATATAAGGGGTACGCCAGTTACATACACATTTCCAGGGGATACGTGAAGCATAAAAGGTTGAGAACCACTGATCTAAACACTTTTAACTTTAAACACGAAATGAGAGACCAAGACTAACGTATGTATTGAAGATAAAATTGAGGGGAATTCCCTCAATGTTGCCACTTTCTTCCGAATGACGTAGGTTTTGTACAACAACAAAACTTGTTGTGTAGTTATGTTAGTGTAGAGCTATGCACCAATCCCCTGTGATGATGCATAGAACCGGCCAGGCCCAGCACCTAATGTCCTACCCCGCCTTCTCGTGGTGCAGACCGTTAGTACCTTTCAAAAGAAAGGTATAACTTTTCTTCTCTAACCTTTCTTCTATCTTGTGGAAGTGAACGGAAGGGGAGGGCTGCCAGATTAGTGTGGCCTACTGATCTGGACAACTATGGCTACTTTTCTTTTTTTTCTACCCTGCTGAGGAGGAGTCAACCACACAGGGTCCTGGTGCTGACCATATAAATCCACTGGACTGGACAGATATATGGCTCTGAACTTGGTTATGGATCCTGAATATTATGCACTGGTTGGCTTCTGTGGAGGGAAAACCTTCCACTGTGTTTTCTGTTTGTTTATGGGTCGACAGCCCAAAGTGAATAGATTCACAGGATATGTTTATCAGCTGGTGGATAATCCTGAGAAGAGGTCACCGCAGTCACTTGAACTCTTTCCTTTTACTGGCATCGTCAAATTCTATATTGGAGGAAGTCTTCCAGTGTAGATGGCTTCAACCTTTTGTGGTGGGGGAACGGGTCTTTGCCCCATGTCTGCGATTAGGGGGCTGTTTGATATTGTCGGCATTCCCTCTCTCAATAAACATAGTTTCTTTAAACATCCCACTAACCATTTTCTCTCCATAGGTAGTTGGAATGTGAGGACTCTGCACAGAGCGTATTCTCTTGATGTCCTCACACAAGATTTCCACCGATATAATTTAGATATTCTCGGCTTGCAAGAGATCAGGTGGACAGACAAAGGTCAGATTCTTAACAATAATTTAAATTTCGCTTTTCAGGGAGGGACGACAATAAGCATCACCAAGGCGTGGGTCTGCTTCTCAGCAGACACGCTAGTGATGCCCATCTAGGATATGAGTGCATTAATGAAAGGTTTCTTACAGCAAAATTTCAGACAAGCGTTAAAGACTTGAATGTTATCTGCTGTTATGCCCCCACTGAGGATGCCGATGAGGATGAGAAGGATAGGTTTTATGAACAACTTCAGGATATTTTGAATTCTGTCAAGAAAGGAGATATTACCCTTGTTCTTGGTGACTTCAATGCCAAAGTTGGTACTGATTTTGACCTTTGGGGAGGAGTAATAGGCCCCTTTGATATTGGTAGCTGCAATGGCAATGGGCAACGTCTCCTACAGGTAAGTAAACTCAATGGATTCAGAATAACTAACACTTATTACAAACACCGCGACATACATAAGTACACCTGGGTTTCACCTGATGGGCTGCATAAGAATATGATTGATTACATATTAATTAACAGCAAATGGGCTAGTTCTGTTAGGAATACCAGGGCATATAGGGGAGCTGAAATTGGATCTGACCATTACCTTGTTAAAAGTGTGTTGCAACTTACTCTTAAAAAGTGTTGTGCTAGGGTTAAAAAATTTGCTTTTAATACTGAAGCTCTGAAAGATCCAGTTATAGCCAAAGCTTAGCATGATCGGTTACTTAGTCATTAAGACAGTCATGGTTTGCTTACTACTGAAGTTGAGGAAGAATGGGATCATTTTAAACAGGCTTTTTTGGACACTAACAGTACTCTTTCAGGAAAAAAGGAGCAGAAGAGACAGAATTATCTGAGTGATAAGGCACTTGAGCTTATTTTGGAAAGAAAGAACTGCAGGAATGTCCTTAATCAATACCCTACTAGTCCTAATAGAAAGCATTACAGAGAACTTAATAAACGTGTAAAAGATCAGTTAGCTGCTGATAAGAATCTTTGGCTTGATGGTTTGGCTGACAAAGCCGAGGAAGCCGTTAGACAGCACAACAGCAGAGAGCTGTACCAGATAGTTAATGTTTTGTGTGGTAGAAAACGGACAGGTATACAGGGATTGAAGGATAAACAAGGTAAGGTTATAGAAGGTGAGGATTCTGTCATGGCTAGGTGGGCTGAGCATTTCAGTGATATTCTAAACAATGCGGTTAGTTCTATTCCCATTGTTTGCAATGACGATAGATGCATTGGTGGCTTTAATGTTGGCCCTCTAACACAATCTGAAGTTATTTTGGCTGTTTCTAAACTTAAACTTCATAAATCCCCAGGGGTAGATGAAATTACTACGGAAATGCTTAGAGCTGGGAATGTTTCGGTTACCACTTGGATGACTGAAATTCTGAATATCTTTTATGATAAAGGCATGGTTCCTAAGGATTTTACCAGAGCTATTGTTATCCCTATTTTCAAAAAAGGTGATCGCAGTTCTTGTGATAACTATAGGGATATCAGCCTACTCTCTGTTCCAGGTAAAGTTCTTTCCATGATTGTGCTTAATAGAATTAAGAATCTGGTTGACAGTCAATTGCGTGATGAGTAATGTGGATTCAGAAGTGGTAGAGGTTGTGTGGATCTGTTATTTTCCCTTAGGCAGATTCTTGAGAAATGTTTAGAGTTTCAGAAACCTTTGGTTGCTAGCTTTGTTGATTTCAAAAAGGCTTTCGACTCTGTTGATCGTGATAATTTGTGGTTGATTGTGAAATCATATGGTATACCTGTCAAGTTAGTAACATAATGAAAGCTCTCTATAATAACACTGAGTCGTGTGTGAGAGTTGGTAAGGCTTGTAGCAATTGGTTTAGCATTACTTCTGGTGTTCGACAAGGGTGCATTTTGTCTCCTTTCCTCTTTAGCTTGGTTATTGATTATGTTATGCGAAATTCACTGAAAGGGAAAGATTTTGGCCTTAAATGGACTGGAGATACGAAAATGTCTGATTTAGATTATGCTGATGATTTAGCCCTTTTGGCAAATGATGTTGATGAGATGAACTCTTTCATTCGAGCTGTTGATGAGACTGGTAGTGGAGTAGGTTTGGTTATAAACAGAGAGAAAACTAAAGTGATGAAAATTGGTCAGGCAGGCTGTGATTCAGTTAATCTGAATGGTTGTAGTCTTGAGCAGGTGACACAGTTTAATTATCTTGGGGTAACAGATAATGGTGATGTGCGGCATGAGATTAACAGACGAATAGGGATTGCTGCCGGAACTTTTAAGAATCTATGGAGAGTGTGGAGAAATAGGCGTATACACCTAAATTAGACTGTATACAAGACTAAAATTAGACTGTATAATAGTTTGGTTCTTTCTAGGGTTAGTTATGGTAGGGAAACTTGGACACTTTGTAAACAAGATAACAGGAAACTAGATGCTTTTGATTCCAGATGCTTACGCAGTATCTTGGGCATTAGGTGGTTCAACTTTGTAACTAATGATGAGGTTAGGCAAAGGAGTTTGCAACCTCCTTTAAGCAGCATGTTGTGCAGAGAGAGACTCCGTTGGTTTGGCCATGTTGCCCGTATGAATAATTATAGATTGGAGAATAGGGTTATGAACAATGTGCCTAAAGGCCTCAGAAAGAATGGGAGATCTAAGATGCGGTGGGCAGACAATGTCAAACAGGACCTTGTTAGAATTGGTGTGCAGTGGTCAATTGCAGTAGATGTAACTCAGGATAGACTTGCTTGGAGAACTAAATTGCACTGTCTGGTTGGACCTCCGTAGCCCATGGCTGCTTAAGGATGATGATGATGATTATGATGAGGTTTTTTTTAAGGATTCTAGTGCACAAAATGTGTATCTATAGCACATTTTCAAAGTTAACACTACTTCGAAAAATGTGACCATAAAAGCGGCATCTTTGTTATAAATGTAAATTTTATGCGATTTTCTTGAATAGGAATATACTTTCAGAATTAAATTCAAATGAAGATTTTTAAAAAGGCGCTGTTTGAACCGTATTAGATCAAAATAAATCGTGTAAAAAAGAGAATAGGGATTTTTTTTCTAAACCGGGGTTAGTCAAAATCGTGTAAAAAAATCCGTGTAAAATCAGAATTGGGTGTATATTTATATATAGTATTCTGGGCACATTTTCAGTTACCCCGTTTATATCCACGAAGGCAGCTTGAAACGTAATGTTTCACTGATACGTGCTAAATGGAAAATGGGAAAAATACTTCAGAAAAAAAAATCAAATGAAATATGATTTTTCCTATTCGTTTAAATTTAATGTTTAAACTAAGCTAAATGTTGATAAAATTCACATAAAATAGCAATTGAAATTAACATAACATTAAAATATAAATTACGATGAAACTGAAATTTAAATTAAGATAAGCATATAGTATAGAAATTTTGGTGGAGTCTGGCCCCTGTGGTCTCTAATTACGAGCCACCACTGGTATTCTTACTCCCAGTTTAAAAACGTAATCTAAGAGAAGTCGAATTTCTTATTTGCTCATATCAATTCTAAACGAAAACTCCATTTTCCACCAAGTGAAAAGAAAGCTTATTCGAAAAATTATGAAATGTTTCATAAAGAAAAAGAGGCAAGTTCACTTCATGATTATTACCATTTTCGTCTTATTACTTTCATTGCACGAGTTTTTCCTGTGCCTTTGAATCGCGCTTTTCTCAATGCAATGCATTCAATACATAGCAATGTCGCAAGGATCCTTCAGTCGTGCAGCGGTGTCGAGGAGGCAGCCTGCGGACTTTCTACAACCAAACAAAAGCTTTCCGACAAGGGCACTTAGCTATCTCTTAAAGGGTGCAAGGTATACCTTCCCATACATTAAAGGGTGCAAGGTATACCTTCCCATACATTAAAGGGTGCAAGGTATACCTTCCCATACATTAAAGGGTGCAAAGTATACCTTCCCATACATTAAAGGGTGCAAGGTATACCTTCCCATACATTAAAGGGTGCAAGGTATACCTTCCCATACATTAAAGAGTGCAAGGTATACCTTCCCATACATTAAAGAGTGCAAGGTATATCTTCCCATACATTAAAGGGTGCAAGGTATACCTTCCCATACGGCTCCTCGCTTAAGATCTCTTCTAACGGACGACTATTATTAAGGTATAGGGGTCGGCAGGAATTTTTTAGGGAAATTTTTTACCAAAAACAAATCAATGTTTCGAGATAGATATATTTAGACCGAGCTGTTCATTAATGAATGCAGATGAGAATGCAGCAATCATGCATACATCATCCACAATACAACTTAGGATGCCAAAGGAAAACTAAATATATTTTTTTTTAATTTAATTTAATTAATTCAATATGTTTAACATTTAACATGTAATATATTAATGGCATATAGAAGGGAAAAAGTTATAGGAAATCGTGCATAATTACACTTATAAAGAATAACAAACTATAACATTTAAATAGGAATGCATATATAATGTAAAAAATACACCATATCATATATATATTAACAAAAACAGCATATATTTTTTAATATGCATAACCAAAGAGCTAAATATGAGCTCACCCAGATTACAATACAAAATTCATTATATATTTTGTGAAATTAGATAAAAATGATAACAATTAATCAATAATGAACAAAAAGATAAATGGAATGCTTGATATATCTTATTTAATTAAGTTCAGTAAAGTTTAAATTTAATGATTTTATTTTTTATATATCATAAATAGCATGAACATGTTTTGTTGTTAACAAATATTCTTTAAACAGTTTTTTGAATGTTCTCAAATATTTCTCATTTACTAATAATTAGTGTGTTAAAAATTTGGTACTATGAAAAGAACTTTTTATGGAAGTTTTTTATTGGCTTTCTCTGTATTAAATTTCGAACCTGCATTTCTGAAATTTAAATTAAACTTGTTTATTATTCGAATTGTTTATTTATATAATGTAAGACTTTAACCAATTTTATAAGCCACTCCGCTAAATCCATAAAGATTTAATTTTTTTATAGTATCTCATGAGTCAAAAGCTTTTCGAATGAAAAAAAAAACTGTTAAAACATTTAATTATTGTTATTCTTTTATAACCACAATTTATTAGCTTTTAAGAGAGCATTTCTTCTTTCACTAAATCCATAATGATTTCTTTTTTTATACTTTTTCCAACAACTTTAGAAAACCAATGGTAGCATCGCATTTGCTCTACAATTATTATAATCATTCCTATCACCACCTTTAAAAACAATCGAATTATTGATTTTCTTTTAATCTTCATTCTATTCTGTGTCGTAAAGAAAATTAATGAAGAAAAGAGTCATCGGAAATGGTGTTTTTTCTGATACATGCAATTGGCATTAATGGGTTATTTCAGTACTTGAAAAAAGTAGCAATAAAGCTAACCTAACGTAAGAGAATGATTTCATAAAGATAAGTCTTTCATAAGCGTAATCGAATACAGTCATGTTGTCATCAATAATTAATTGTTGTGTGATATTAAACTGACGGAAACTTTTCCGAGATATGGATTTTTGGAGAAATATTGTTTTATCTTATGAAGTCTACATATGAATCAAGATAATATTTCGCTTCTTTTCCTCTAACTTCCCTTGGAGCCAATAAACTAAGTATTATTGAGCTAAAAAAATTATCAGCTCACATGCACTCGCGATCAGCTGCTTTATATCCCTTTAACCTCTCTATTGTGTTTTTCCCTATGTTGTTTCCCAAGCATTTGGATTGGTGACGCATTCGGCTGCCATGGAAGATAAATTGAGGGTCAGCACATTGAACTTGTCGTCATCTATCATTCTGGTGGTTAGCGATTCAGACTCTGCCATTAATTTATTACTACTGACAGATGAGCTATGTGCGTTGACTTGGAGAGGCATCTGGTCATTTTTTTAGCCCTCAAATTGCACAAAGCCGACAGAATCAATTAACCATTGCTGTTGATATATTGTCTTAAACGATTTCTCTCCCCATCATGAAAGAAAATGCAAAAACGTTTATTTAAAATATGTAAGAGAAGTATAATAAATTTCACAACATAATTAAAGCAGTATAGACAACTTGGCTTAAAAGAAAATCATAGTTGCTGAGGGAGAGCATTATAGAAGTTCTTGCATAAAGAGGAGTATAATTAAATCTGAACACCACTATGTTAAAAGAGGGCGGGCGGAATTTGAACCATCCATAATTAAATGAAGCTTCATATTCATACCACTGCCTTCCTTACAGATCTTCTCTAGGGTATATTATACTGACAAACTCTCGTCAAAAAGCGGTGGCAAATAGCTGCTTGAGAGATAATTTAGTACATGTATAGTTACATAATACAGCACAAAAATATTGACATTGCTCTGTTTGAACGTAAGATTCAAATTTATCACAATGCAACACAATATCGCTAGAACGAATCTCGAGTACGTAGAAAGGTTTTCTCAAAGGTAATACAATCGGTTGGGTTGGGCTGTTTTATCTGTGAGTAACGTTTTTACATAAAATGGATCAAATGACCAGATCATGATGACCCGAGAGCTCACAGAAGATTGGGGCAGGGGACTGTCATGCCCCTTTAATTTATTTATTTTTGTATTTTTATTGTATATACCTATGTGATCCATGAGTTGTTATTCAGGTCTGAGCTAGCTGGCTACATATGCTCAGAGCGGGAAAGCGCTTTTATGACTTGCCTGAAGCTCTAGTGCAGAGGTTCCCAAACTTATTTATCTTACCGCCCCCTTTTCAGAAAAAAAATTACTTATCGCCCCTCCCTGGAAATCTACCTTCTTTTAGCGAACAAACAGAAAGATGCAGTGACAAATTTGCGTTCTTTTATGTATCTGTATTTCTACCTACGTTCTACAGCATAGTAAAGAAAGATGTTGTTGTAAATAAGACACCTTGAAGCTTGAAATTATAAAATTATTTATTGAAATCAACCATAGTAACATTCGCATTACACACAGAAAATTAAAATAACGAAGGATAATTTTATGTGTTTATTTGAAAAATGAAGCAATCACAACGACTTTAACTCTATGTTACACAACAGATGAAACATGTACGAACGATTTTTCAAAAATTTCTTATCTTCCCTTCTTTCTTTATGCTTCTACCGCCCCCCAATTGCACCCAAGGCTACTACCGACCCTCTGGATTGTTCAGCGCCCCCCAGGGGGCGGTATCGCCCACTTTGGGAAACGTTGCTCTAGTGCGAGTAACGGAGAGAAGTGCGCAAACAATGAAAGGCAGACTGAGTGAGGCCAACAAACGAAGAGATCGTTCATGTCAGGGTTCGGTTCTGTGTGAACCAAGGTACGGTTCTGTGTGAATCAAGTAGCTTAGGCAAGGATTAAATGTCCTCTCGCCGAGTTTTGAGGTCGGCAAAAAAATTTCTGTAAACGCAGATTTCCACCTCGTCGTATGAATGCTTTCAGTAGCAAAACAGCGTTCAGATTAAATTTGGAAAAAGTTGGAAAAAACTGGAAAAAGTCCAAAAGGACATCTAGGAAGCCAAATCATTCTGACTTCAGCGAGAAGGCCCACGGAATCGAACACATTCCCATATGTAAATACATGTGTGAATGAAAATAAACTGTGTCGTCCATCACTACTCTGGTGATTTAATTGTTGGTCATCTTTCTACACGTCACTTAGGGCAGCAAGTCTGAGGATATAGTGGTACGGGCTTAACAACCTGCGAACTTGTGGTTTCACCTAGATAATGGTGAATGCAATTAAGGGACTAATCTATCGTCCTCTACTATGGTTTATTGTATATGTCATCGTCTCCCTACATGACACTGGATAGATGTTGGGAGACAGATGGTAGCTTCCCGTGAAGACCACCCAGTGTGCTCTTTAACGTGCACAATGTATGGCTCTCCTGCACAGGGCCAAGGCTTAGCATCCCATCCAATGGCCTTCCCAAGCCCATCAGTGTCCCCTACTGACCGAGGAAAGGGCAGGGAGTTTTGCGGAGATAAATCTCAATGTTGCCCCAAGTGGGACTCGAACCTGGGAATTGCAGGTTATGAGCCTCGTGCTCTACCAACCAACCCCCCCCCCCCAAGTCATAAGTAACTCAGAGTTGCAGAGTTACGTAGAGTAAGGAAACCCATTACACTTTTGAGAGTAAACGTATGAAAGCTTCCCATAAAAAGTCATCCAGTGTGTTCCTTAACATTCAGAAGGTATATCTTTTTTCACACGGGTTTTTACATCCATCTGACACAACAGCATTTCCAAATTTATTGATATCCCTATTTTGGATGAGGGCAGAGTAGATGTTTAGTATAGATAAATCCGAATTGGGCTTCGAACCGATAACTACAGATGACTTAGCTAATCATCATCCCAAAGTTCGACTGGAATGGAATGTTCCGTCCAAAAGGAATATGCGTTTTTTGACCAGAACTCGAACTGCACATACTATATTGCATTAACATGTTAAACAATATAAGGCATTATACAGCTTTGCCTTAATTTATACTGCACTAAGAAATGTCGAATTCGATGGTACACTGTTTAATGCATTGGTACGGGTCATCCTATTTTTAAAAAGGTTTCACTTGTATTCTAATAGGAAACGAAATTTTAATTGGACGTTTTCTGTAAGTGTTTTCAGAGCGAAAAAAAAATTGATATGCTAAATAATTTAACTGTGATCGAATTTGTCAAAAGCGATATGAAAAGCATTATCTGCTTTGGTAACCGAATTGAAAGTGTGAGTAGTAGTTTTATATGGTATTGGAAACTTTCATCCCCCCTCCAAAGGGCTTAGCGCCTGATTTTGGCAAAAATCAGTTCTCTCAAGAGGACAGAGGTCAATTTTTTTTGTCATCAGTTGAGGAAAAAAAATATTTGTTTCAGATCAGAATCACCGGCCGTAAATATTTTTCGCCACAAAGTTCGTGTTGAAAACAATCCTAATTCGAAATTTATGAATCATGAAAGTGCTTTCTTTCAGGAAGCTTCTGATCAAAACAATAATAGTATAACAAAGATCAGCAAATAATAATTCTAGGATATGTACAATAAGTCGGAACTCTGAATAAACTCGTTACCCGTGTTTAGGAAATGTGAGGGTTCCTACAGCATAAAGAAAAAGCTGTGTTTTCATAAAAAAAAAAGTCTATTCTAAGTTAAATTTTGTGGGAAGGCGAAGAGTCGATCAGACGTGTTAACGGAAGATGGAGAGAAGCGAGGTATGACAGAGAAACCTATTCTAAAAGGTCACCAGATGAAAAATATGTTCCGAAATAATCATGATTCAACAATGACTATGACGGACAATATTCTTTGAGAAGTGTTCTGACCGAAAAAAATAATAGCCCGAAAGACACATTACCCAATGTCTAGACAATAAAATGGGAAGGCTGAAATAATAACTCAGAATGATAGAAAAAAACCTAATCTTGTGACATCCACAGGGGTCCACGACGCTAAGTGGTCTCCGCTACTTAGCCATGTGTGGGGTACTTCTGGGGCATAAAAACCCCCGAAGTCTTAAGTTAGTCCCCCTTTTTGTCTTAAATTATTCAAATATGTCTTTTATTTAGACAATATTGAGCCACGTTTTACGCTAATGCACTATTAAAACTGTAGGGGAGTTTAAAGGTATATCCCTGCATTGGTTAGATACAATGCATTGGAAGAATACAATGATAAATACCTTTAGACACTGTTTTGGGATGTTGCCAAAATCCAGTTCTTCAGAACACATTTGTTTCCAAATGCGGAGTTGGGGGTTGTTTCTTTTCGGTTTCTTTTTCCAGATTTATCACAGCACTATTTAGTTCATTGATTCACGTGTATTATAAATTCACTTTTTCACATATAGTCCGGTTGCGTGATTGGCGCCTCCGTTTTATATTATTTGCTATTAAATGTCCGAGGACTACGATGCTTTGTTATGCACAGTGCAGGTTTTTGAAGTATCAGCAGTTTTTTTATATTTACTATTGTTTTAAGTTTTTAGATTAAAGTTTACACTTGTTAACTGTGAACATCAACAGTAAACTTTAATCTAAAAACTTAAAACAATAGTAAATGTGAAAAAACTGCTGATACTTCAAAAACCTGTACGGTGCATAAAAAAAAGCATTGCAATCCTCGGACATTTAATAACAAATAAAAAAAAAACGGAAGCACCAATCACGCAACCGGATTGTATGTGACAAAAGTGAATTTATAGTACACGTGAATCAACGAACTGAAAAGTGCTGTGATAAATCTGCAAAAAGAAACCGAACCCCCCCCCCCAACTCCACATTTGGAAACAATTCTGCTTTGAAGAACTGGATTTTGGCAATATCTCAGAACAGTGTCTAAAGGTGTTTATAATCTTGTATCTAACCTTAAAACTTACCTTTAAACCTGTATACCTTTAAACTTCTCTACAGTTTAATAGTGCATTAGCGTTAAACGTGCCGCAATATTAAGTAAAAAGCTGTGAAATAATTTCTGCTTAAGCATATTGTTTGTTTAAACAACATTTATTTTATTTAAACACTTAAATTTTTTTGGTCATATATTTTACCATATAAAATTTTATCAACTGCTATATTTTTAAATATTTAGTCTAGTCAAATTTAAAACTGGTCTGTTAGCCGAGAAATACCAATGTTTGTTTGCAAGAAATTTTGACTTCGAACTCCAGTAAAAATATTGTTCCGAATTTCAAAATGGATAGGCACTGAGCTTGAGTACTAATAACTATATTTTCAAACCAATTACATTACAATGCAAATTGTTACAAAAATATGGATGAAGTATCTTATAAATAAATTAACTACTATCATACATAAGTCATTAACCTTTTGTACAGAGTATACAATATCAGCTCTGTCTGTTGTACTAAAATACTACATCTTCACTTTGTTTACCATGTCACTTGAATACCTTCAGACGTAAACAATTTCTCGTCCTGTGCTAGTTCACTAAACTTTTATTACTAACAACAGAAAATAAACACTCGCGCACACACTAATAAATATACTAATAATTTTCACTTAATGCGCACTGACTCATACTATCTGAACGTCTTTTCAGATCTCACAACTTTAACACACTGCACTGCTATCTTTTTTCATTCTTCCAAATCGTTCTCAGTTCTAATTCGTTGGTTGAATTTAATCTCACGTACGAGCACACACGAGTGTTCAAGTCACGTTAAGTCGTGAAGTCACTGTTGCTCGTTCATCTGTCGTAACAATATTCTCTCTTTCTACCATTTCGTTTATAGTAGTCATTTACCCATATTGAAAATACAGGAAAATTAACGTAATTTGGATGATACATTTTATACTTCATTTTTCTGTGGTATCAATAAATAAAAATAGAATATTTTGCAACTTGCATGTTGAAGTAATTATTGACCTTGGAATTGTTTTTCTAGGCATTCCCAATACTAATGTTCCGAATAAATCCAATGCAAATGAATATACTGCTGAAGTACCAACATAACTATTTTAAGAGCTTGCATTTTTCTTAGTCTGACTTTTAGTAATCTAGTTAGATGCTATGAATATATTATGATGGAGAAATTTATGCCAATGAAAGAATTTTAAGCTTGATAACATCATTATCATGTGGAAATTGGACAAATTTGTTCTTTTTCAATGCTACATGATAATACTTTTTAAAATGAGTTTTAACAGAAAAACAGATATACATATTTGAAAGATTTTGTGGTATGGGCATTTTGGAGTATGAACTTTGGGATAACTTCTAAAAGTGCTTTCATAATTATTTCAGTGACGTTTGTAGTGAGAGTAACTTGAGATGTCTTGGCAACGAGAATAATTTGATTGAAAGATTAAAATGAATCTGATTTAATCTATTTCTTAGAAAAATGTATGTACGGGAAAAAAATCCTTGTATGATATTTGGTAAATACCCACAAATTATTAATTTCATATTCATTCTGATATAAAATTTGAGATTTGAAATAATACTATAATATCCGTAACTAATAAAAAGCAGAACCTTTAGCAAGCCTGGATATTTTAGTAATTACTTATTAAATTATGAAAGCTAAATCTTGATATTGTTATGACAGATGAACGTGCTACAATGAACTCGTAATATGATGTATCGTTTGGAAGCACGCGTGTGCTTCAACGTGCGAATTGCATCAACAACGACTTGGAAATTTGATTTAACTAAAAAAGATATTCAGTTGTGAGTTCGGTGAATTGAAAAGAAACAAAGAGCTGATTTGCTATTGTGCGCGATTAGTCGACTTGAGTGTCGTTTTATAATTACTATTGTGTGTTTATCTTGACGGAGATGTTTTCCAGTCAGTGTGAAGTAGTAAATTGAATGTCTTCAAGAATAGAAGACAGAGGTTGTGTTCTTTCTTGCAAAGTTGTGCTATTACGTAATAGAAGGCACAGGTGATATGAATAAGACATAAAGTCGTCATATAATTTAAAGAAAATACTTGGTATTCTTGTAAACAAAGTAAAGTAGTTATTATTAATAACTGATTTATGCAATCCTGTTGCTGAATATTTGATAAAGTGCTAAGTAGAAATTTATTTGATAATGTGCTAGCTACTCAATTAACATAGTTTGACTCTTAAGACTTGCTAATTTCAATGTCGTATTAAGGATATTGGAATGTTTTGTTCTATTAACATTTGTCAATAGAAGATAGTGAACAATTAGTCATAAGTATATTTAGTTCAATATTTAAATTACCATGTTTCTTGTATAAATGATTATTAAATACTACGATTTTTTTGACTCACGCTCAGTGTCCTTTTATTTTATAACGCCATTAGTTTAACTTGTAACTCAAGAGATGCCACAAATCCCATGGTGTTGTTTGAGACTAACATTAAAAAATAATAATAAACAACTAATTCTGGTTGAGAAGAAATATAAACTTAAAAGGAGTCTCAAATAACATACGCATTTCATGAAAATTAATTTCTTACTATGTATCACCTACTTTCTGTAACCGCAAAGATAATATCCAGCACATTTTCTTTATCATAACCAACAATTTGAAAAATTATCATAAAGATATTTGTCATCACAATGAAAATCGATGAAATAGAAATTGTACACTTTTAATATCAATGTATATTCTTTCATGAAGAGCATGCATATTTTCTAATACCCTGTTTTTTATTCACTTACTAAGGGATAAAACAAAGGATTAGAACAAAATTAATAGTATGTAACTGATTCAACTATTAATCCACTGTCAAATACGAAATACCCGTATTTCATAATAATATCCTTTCAAATACTTTCTAAGCTCAACTCACAATTCTCGAAATCACATATCGTCAGACCCGTCTTTTGACGTCAGAAGCAATATCAACGCCACATGCTCAGGCCCGCTCTCTTCACGATGACCACGTCCCGATGCTAGTAGGCTGCAGGCGCAAGAGAAACCATTGAGAAAAACAACCATTGAGAAGCTCGAAGACCTTATGACATTCGCACTATACTAATGAACAAATTTAAAATGCTACATTTATTTAGGGATTAGTTTCCAAGATAAAGCTCCGAGCCCTTGCTTTCCAAGATCAGTTCTGAGCTCTTGGGATCTTTGTGACCTGACCATTTAGTATATTATGTGCAAAAAAGGGAGTAAAATATCCCAACCTTCATCTTCAGTAATCTCTCATTAAAAGCAACAAAGGTGTTCTTACTTATGCTTTTTGATTTATCTCATATATTTTTCTTCCCCCCAAAAAATATCATTTCCTTTTCTACTAATGTGAGCCATCATGTGGCAGAGTGGTAGTGAGCTTGGCTACCAATCTGAGAGACCTGGTTTCGAGCTCCTGGTAAGGTGTGAATGTTTGTATTGTCTTTCTGCTGAGGTTCCGCCATCCTCACAGATCTTCTCTATGACGTATTAACTGACAGCCCCCTGCCAGACCTCTATGGCAAGCATCTGCTTCAGGTGATATTTTAGTTTTACTAAAGTAGCTTTTCAGCTTTGTTTCTTAAAACACCAAGTCTTTAAATGTAATGTCCCACCCACTACAGGCGTTATTTATTTTTTGTTATACTATTTGTTGGTGATCATGACATGTATGGTTTGATACGAATTTAGTCAAAAGGAGATAGTGGTGTTAGCTTCCTGAGATGCAAGATTCACGTTAGAATGCTTTTGACTAGCCCTGTTGGTCTCACTCAAAGCCCCTGATTCTAGGAATACGGTCTAGCCAGACATTTGAAGAAAACGAACAGGAGAGAGACCATAAGATCATAAAATGACAACACGGTTGGAAGAAGAGAATGAAAAAGGAAGAATACATGAGAAGACAATTATCAACAAGTACGAGGTCGTACTTTAAAATGGAAGATGGAAAGATCGTTCAGAACGACACGTGGGAGAAAATAGCTGAATGAAAGCCCGATATATATATATACCTTTCTTGGCACGTGTCTTGCTCCCGAATGTGAGGACAATTGGACAAAGAAT
The DNA here is from genome assembly GCA_038380435.1 of Ryuthela nishihirai. Lineage (NCBI taxonomy): Eukaryota > Metazoa > Arthropoda > Arachnida > Araneae > Heptathelidae > Ryuthela > Ryuthela nishihirai. The sequence continues at coordinate 67,650,684 of JAWZYU010000013.1, read as the reverse complement.
TCTTAGAGAGAAAAATACTGATACTAGATAAAGGTTCTTTGGAAGCTCTGAAAAGAAATAACTTTGTGATGAATAAAATCACATGAAATAATAAAATGCTTCTATCCATGAAGCGGAAATGGAGTTGTTTCCTAGAACTGGGAAATAGCCAGAGTCTCAAGTGGCAAAACTCATTTAGCATTCTGATGAATTCCATATTCCTGAGAAGTCCTAAATGAAATATTACACTAGATTCAGAATATTTGGTGCAGTGCTTCTTTTTATAACACTTGCTGGAAGAGACAATTTGTTCAAAGAATCATTGTGGCAAAGAATAATTGGGGGAATATGAAAGCGAGAAAGTTATCTACCGTTTGATACAGTCACGTGAGAATAAAGAACAAAACCTGCATATAACTGCGAAGTATTATTAAGAATATAGAGATATCTCTTAACATCAATATGTAGCAGTAGAATTAAGTGGAAGGAGAATCGACCACACAGTAGAGGGTGAAATGCTCCTTACTCCATTTTTTCTGTATCATTACTTAAGCTAGGGAAATATTTTTTTTTTCATTATTGTAATGCATCATGTCTGAAAACGTTGAGAATATTAGTTTATTGCTGAATACATTGTTTCCTAATTTCAGAAGTTATTTGAAGAATTCAGATGATTTCTCAGCAGTGGTTGATAGGTTCCCAAACGACTTGCATTTCAATCCATTGTCAGCGTTTATCGGTTTGTGAATTTGTCCAAAAGGTTTTTCCACCATATCTTTCGAACGCGATGGAGAATCTTAATGATTTATGTGTCAAATGAAAACTTTTGAGGCGGGCAGTGTGACAGGCCATAAAAAAAAATTAATCCTCAATGTTTTCTCCCCCCAAAAAACGGAGGAAATATGAAAACAATTCTTCCTCTATTAACTGCAGAAGACGTCAAATGGAAGCTTCTGACGCCGGATGTCAGAGGCTTTTTAAAATTGACCCTCACGTTTTGTTTCACCCCCCCTCAAAAGTGGCAAATATGAAAATTATTGTTCCCCTATATCTGAGGAACGTGAGTGTGAAAAGTAGCAGCCTATGCTTTAAATGAAAGCTTCTGAGACGGGAGTGTCATAGGCTATAAATATTTACACCCCAATGAATTTCCCCACCCCTAAAGTTATTTTAGAAAATGTGAACGTCCCCTGATTAAATGGGGGAGGGGTGGCGGATTTTCGTGAATTTCGACATTAACGAGTGATATCTCAAATTAAAGCTTCTGACGTCTCCAATGTCATGGGCTACCTCAAACATGACTCCAAAAGGGAGATAAAAATATGAATTAAAAAATTAAAAAAAATCTATCTTCCTATGATCATCATCATCATCATCATCATCCTCAAGCAGCCATGGGCTTCGGAGGTAAAACTAGACCGTGCAATTTAGTTCTCCAAATATATCTATTCTGAGCCATATCTGCTGCATCTGGGCACTGCACACACAATCTAACAAGGTCCTGTTTGACATTGACTGCCCATCTCATCCTAGGTCTCCCCCTTTTTCTGAGGCCTTTAGGCACACTGTTCATAACCCTATTCATCAATCTATGGGTTATGAACAGTGCATACCATACGGACAACCTGGCCAAACTAACAGAGTGTCTCTCTGCACAATATGCTGCTTAAAGGACGTTGCTGACTAATTTGCCTAACTTCATCATTAGTTACAAAGTTGAACCACCTAATGCCCAAGATACTGTGTAAGCATCTAAAATCAAAAGGATCTGGTTTCCTGTTATCTTGTTTGCAAAGCTTCCAAGTTTCACTACCATAACTTACCCGACAAAGACCCAAAGTATTATACAGTCTAATTTGAGTCTTTAGGTGTATAAGTGTAGTTCTCCACACTCTACATAGATTCTTAAAAGTCCCGACAGCAATCGCTATTCGTCTGTTAATCTCATGCAACACATCACCAGTATTAGTTACATAGCTCCCAAGATAATTAAACTAAGACACCTTCTCAAGAGTGCAGCCATTCAGAATAACTGAACGAAAGTCTGCCTGACCAATTTTCATCACTTTAGTTTTCTCTCTGTGTATAGCCTAACCTACTCTACTACCAGTTTCATCAACAGCCCTAATGAAAGAGTTCATCTCTTCAACGTCATTTGCCAAAAGGGCTAAATCATCAACATCCTGCAGTCCTTTCTTTCAGAAATAAGCTCAAGTGCCTTTATCACTCAGATAATTCTGTCTCCTCTGCTCCTTTTTTTCCTAAAAGAGCACTGTTAGTTTCCAAAAAAGCCTGTTTAAAATACTTCCTCAACTTCAGTAGTAAGCAAACCATGACTGCCACAATGAATAAGTAACCTATCATGGTAAGCTTTAGCTATAACTGGGTCTTTCAGAGTTTCAGTATTAAAGGTAAATTTTTTAACCCTAGCACAACACTTTTTAAGTTGCAAGACACTTTTAACAAGGAATGTTCAGATCCAATTTCAGCTCCCCTATATGACCTGGTATTCGTAACAGAACTAGCCCATTTGTCGTTAATTAATATGTAATTAATCATATTCTTATGCAGCCCATCAGGTGAAACTCATGTGTACTTATGTATGTCGCGGTGTTTGTAATAAGTGTTAGTTATTCTGAATCCATTGAGTTTACTTACCTGTAGGAGACGTTGCCCATTGCCATTGCAGCTACCAATACCAAAAGGGCCAATCACCCCTCCCCAAAGGTCAGAGTCAGTAACAACTTTGGCATTGAAGTCACCAACAACAAGGGTAATATCTCCTTTCTTGACAGAATTCAAAATATCCTTAAGTTGTCCATAAAACCTATCCTTCTCATCTTCATCGGCATCCTCAGTGGGGGCATAACAGCAGATAACATTCAAGTCTTTAACGCTTGTCTGAAATTTTGCTGTACGAAACCTTTCATAATGCACTCATATCCTAGTAGAGCATCAATAGCGTGTCTGCTGAGAAGCAGACCCACGCCTTGGTGATGCTTATTGTCGTCCCTCTCTGAAAAGAGAAATTTAAGATTATTTTTAAGAATCTGACCTTTATCTGTCCATCTGGTCTCTTGCAAGCCGAGAATATCTAAATTATAACGGTGGAATTCTTGTGTGAGGACATCAAGAGAAAAAGCTCTGTACAGAGTCCTCACATTCCAACTACCTATGGAGAGAAAATGGTTAGTGGGATGTTTAAAGAAACTATGTTTATTGAGAGAGGGAATGCCGACAATATCAAACAGCCCCCTAATCGCATACATGGGGCAAAGACCCGTTCCACCACCACTAAAGACTGAAGCCATCTACACTGGAAGACTTCCTCCAATGTAGAATTTGACGATGCCAGTAGAAGGAAAGAGTTCTGGTGCCTGCGGTGACCTCTGCTCAGGATCATCCACCAGCTGATAAACATATCCTGTGAATCTATTCACTTGAGGCTCTCAACCCACAAACAAACAGAAAACACAGCAGAAGATTTTCCATCCACAAAAGCCAACCAGTGCATAAAATTCAGGATCCATAACCAAGCTCAGAGCCATATTTCAGTCCAGTTGGTCAGCACCAGGACCCTGTGTGGTTGACCACTCTCCAGCATTGTATAAAAAATAGAAAAGTAGCCATAGTTGTCCAGATCAGTAGGTCACACTAATCTGGCAGCTCTCTCGTTTCTGTTCACTTCCACAAGAGAGTATCTATTTTTAAAGGTACTAACGACCTGCACCACGAGAAGGCTAGGTCAGACTTTAGGTGCTAGGCCAGTCTGCTTCTATATATCATCACAAGGGTTGGTGCATAGCTCTCCTTACAGTGACTGCCTGTCTAACCAGTAATTTTGTCGAGTAGGTAAATCGGCGCCCTATCTTCCTTTGAAGCGAATACGAACTTACTGACTGTTTGCACCATCAACATGTTTTAGGTTTATTTTCCACTTTTAGATCCCTATAGGAAGATAAGTATTTTTTGAATTTTTTAATTTATGTTTTTTTTGTTGTCACTAAAAATACCTATATTCAAATATTTAATATACGATTCATAAACAATCGAGCACATTTACCGCATTTTGCATTTTGGAATCACGTTTGAAGTAGACCATGATATTTGAGACATTACAAACTTTAATTTGAAGTACGACTCGTTTTATTCAACCCCTGCGGAAATCCACCCCCTGCATTTTATTAGGTGGAATAGCGGGGCGAATTCGAAATAGTTTACAACCGTCATTTTACGAGATTTAATTTGACACCTAACTCGTAACAGTAGGCCCTCGCGTTCCGATGATATAGCAGAACGACTTTCAGATTTCCCGGTTTTTAGGGTGAAAGAAGGTATGGGCAGTCAGTTTTTTATAGTCTATGACACTCCCCGCGTCACAGTCTTTCATTCGACACATAGCTCATTACTTTCCGCATTCATGTTCAGGAGATATGAGCCTCTCAGAAGCCAAATTGATCAACTCCATAAAAGAAAAAGCGGAGAAAATTAATGATTATCTAAGATTTAATTTTAAAACTTTGTTTAAAATAGGTATAAGCACAAAGAAAAATTATGTAGAGTAATATTATAGATATATGTTCTATATTTCAAGATGTAAAAATACATACAAATAACATGCTTGGGCACTAAAATTGCGAAATTTACAAAAAGTGGAGTTGATCAGTGGTTTCTGAGACGCTCATATAGAGGAACAATCATTTTCATAATACCCTATTTTAAGGGGGAATAATACACGGGGGTCAGTTTTTCATAACCTATGACATTCTCCACGTCACAAGCTTTCATTCGACACATATTTCGTTACTATACGTACTCGCATTGAGGAGATATATGGGACAAAAATTTTCATTTCCCACCCACCTTTTGTTAGGAGGGAAGAAAGCACAGAGGTCAATTTTGCATAGCCTAGAACATTCCCCGTGTTAGAAGCTGTCATTTTACGTATATCTTGTTACCTTTGGCCTTTGCGTTCTGGAGATATAGCTGAAGGATATTTTTCATATTTCTCCTTTTATAGAGGGGAAGAAAGCACGGTGGATTGTTTTTTTATAGCCTATGACACTCCCCGCGTCAGCTTTCATTTGACATGTCATAAGTTTCTCCATCGCGTTCGAAAGACACTGAGGAACAACATTTTGTCAAATCTAGAAACCGACCAGCCAACCGACCGACAAATATCAAAGCCAAAAGCCATAGGTAAAAATGTGGTCGATGTTCATGAGTTATATATAAATAGTAAATGAAAGTTTCTGAAGGAAGGTGTTTTTAATGACAAAAATATAAATAAATTTAAAAAAAATTAAAGAAATGCTTATCTTTCTATATGGAACCTAAAAGTAGGTAAAAACCTAAAGCATATCGATGGTGCAATCATTCGCTGAGTTCGTATTCAGTTCAAAAGAGGATAAGGCGCCGGCAATCTTGTCGTGTAGGCAAATCGGCACCCTATCTTCCTTTGAACTTAATACAAACTCAGTGACTGATTGGCAACTGATTGGTGTTTTGATTAGGTACTTAATGATGAGCTAATCAGAAGGAATCTTCAATGCGCTTTCAAGTAGGTTTTATGCACGATCAGATTGCTTTGGTTTGGTCATGTTTTTCGCATGAAGAATTCATATTAGCGAGCATTAGCAACGCGTATAAATGATCGTATGAGTACTTCGTTAACTTCGTAATAATCATTAATTAAATAATAATAATAATCTTCATTCATATTCATGTTGGTTATACAAGAGTTTAAACAAATGACCCGCAAAGCATCTGCTTATCTGCAGGAGAGAAGAATAATAACGTTACATTAAAATACATAAGATATAGTTTAAAACAATGTCATCGAATTATGTGAATTTCAGTGAACGCTCCATTGTGGTGGTTCACATTTTTATATTGATTTTAGTGCCTAAAAGAAAATTTTAGCCTTATTTTTGATTTCTTTAAATTTATTTAAAAAATAATTTCCCGAGGTAATTGATTGAACACGTAAGGTATTGCATATGCCCTCGTACATTTACCGTAATTGTTTAATATTTTTGGAAGCTGGAAATAATTATTGGATTGTAGTCTTGAGTTTTTCCCATGAGATATTTTAGATTCAAATTGATGGTCAAAAAATTTTAATGTGATTCTGTGTTTGTAAAGGTTGTGAAAAGAAAGTATGCCTAGCTTATTTTGTCTTTCTTCACTATGATGAAATGAATTCCTTAAGTTGTATGGGAGTATATTTTTAGCAATGAATGATTGAATAGTTTCTATTTTCTTTATATTTGTGAGGTTAGTTGAACCGTATATTGTTAAACCATAGGTCAATATAGATTCACATATGGTTTTGTAAACCAAAATTCATGTATGTACGATTGCAGCAAATTGTAGTTTGTAAAGTTTAGATGGACATAGACGCAATATCCCTCCTAAATTTTGAATATGTGTATTCCATCGGAAAGTTGTATCCATGTACATACCAAGATATTATGGTTCTCAACACGCTCAGTAACATCACAGCCGCAGCAGAGGGTCGTGAAGTATCATGTTATGAGGACACAAGAGTTCGTGGTTTTATATTGCATAAGATGAAAGATCATAATATCTTGGTGAATGAAAGCTCATCCATTTGGTTTTATCTGAGTTTATGTAAATACGATTAATGTGAGACCAGTTAATAATTTTGTTAAAATCATCCTGTGTATCTCGGAGTGCGTCTCCTATATTGTTATTCACGTTAACCAAGGTGGTGTCATCAGCATATATATATATATGGAGAGCTCTTCAGTTTAAGGTTAGCTAGATCATTAATATAAATAATGAATAAGGAGAAGACCTAAAATTGAAACTTTATGGACCTCCGACACCATAGGTATACAATTTTTGAAGTAAAACATCGTGATCTAACATATCAAATGCCTTACGAAAGTTCAGAAAGATAGCAGCTGCTTTTCTCCGTTGTTTAAAGTTTCGTTAATGACGTCAGAAAACTGTTAAAAGTGTAATTGCATTTTTACCTATTTGGAAACCATATTGCTTTTCACTAACAATGTTATGTTTTTTCAAGAAATTGGCTAGAACAGTGTTGTCCAACCTTCTGTAAGACCGCGGGCCATTTTTTCTTTCGCCAATATTTCGTGGGGCCATTTTTTTCTTTCGCCGATATTTCGCGGGCCATTTTTTTCTTTCGCCGATATTTCGCCGTCCAAAAAAAAGAATAGGACAGGATAGGTAATTGAAAAGTCAGTTCATGTCACCCCATAAAGCTATTTTATTTATACAAAAACTAATAAGTAATAATAAACCAATATAAATTTTCTAAACCTTAGCAAATATTTAACAAATTTAATGGGAGCATTGTGGCCGTAGTTGTTAGGCAATAAGAATAGAATGAGTAAGTTGAAATAATGCAATAATAATTGCAAATAGAATGAGTAAGTTGAAGATTGCATATCAAATAAAGTAATATAAGTTGACAAAAATTTATAAAGTGGATTACAGATATTTATTTAAAATTTCAAGTAAAACTTGATTTTGTTCGCGGGCCACAAAAAACCTTGTGCGGGCCATATGAGGCCCGCGGGCCGCTAGTTGGACAGCGCTGGGCTAGATATTTTTCAAGGATTTTGTGAAGAACGGGTAAGATGGCAATACAATCGGATTTAGTTCCACTTTGTAAATTTGCCTTAAAATAGCAATTTTGAGTTTATTAGGGATGTTTCCTGTAGATATGCGTTCATTGATAAAGTTCGTCACGAGATCATCTAAGGAGATTCTGCATGCTTTAATGTGCTTTATGCTGCATGCTTTAATGTGCTTTATGCTGCATGCTTTAATGTGCTATATGTCCACATGATTTTCTTTCATTTAAGTCACTTAGAATTTTGAAACTTTCTTGTTTTGAAATGGGAGGAACAAAAATTTAAGGAATAGAAGGTTGGATATGTTAGAAACTATAGAGAAATTCTGTATAAGGTTATCGTCCCTAAGATTGACAATAATGTCTGCAAAGATGTTAAATTTCTCTGCTGCTTGAGTTTCAGACGTACCTTGTGGCATATTCTATCATGATAAAATCGTCAATGGCAGTTTTAAGTTTATTGTGGATAATTTGGTTGATGAGTTCCCAATTTTGTTTTGGATTGTTTTTATATGATTCAAATTGTTTGAAGTAATATTTTATTTCTTTCCTGCCTAATAAGGGACGTGACTGTGTTTCTTAAATTTGTGTATAGTAATTTAAAATTTCTGTTGCACTTGCTATTTTTGTAATCAATCCAAGCCGAATCTCTTTTTCGTATTAAGTTTATTATTTCCTGATTTATCCAGTCTTTGCTACAGTTGCGTTGCTTATTTTTTTAGCCATCCGATAGTTTATTAATTTTGTTATTGTTAATAATTGTCGTATATTTTATTATGAATGCTTCATAAAGTACATCTGTTGATTCTGAATTTGGGTTTCGTTTCCAGTGCCTCTGCCCAACCAGTTTGTTAGGCTTATTTCTTTGCATATGATTTTATGATCTGAGATAGTTTTTTTTTTTTAATTGCTGACTAGCTTTTAGTGTAATTGGACGAATTCCCAAGTTTTTTTCCCCGCAAGTTGACGCAATTAAGTAGTGGTCTGAGATCCCAATACAAAAATAAATTGAATTTGTGTCGAGTTAAATGTAAAGTCGGACGTTAATGTAATCAATGCATGTCTGAGAGAGAGAGTCACCAATGATGCCTTTCCTGGTGATACCAGTAATGATACGTGAGAAACCAAACTCGGTTAGCAACTCTGTGTATTTGGCAACTCCGTGTTTTTTGACATTTTTGATATCAAAATTAAAGTCTCCAACTAGTGTATGTTTGCAATGTTTATCAGTTGTTTGGAACCAGTCTTTGAGGTTAGAAAGAAAGTGTTGATGTCCGAGCTTGGTGATCTGTAAATAGCAAGTAAATTGAAAGTTAAATTACCCTTGTAGATATTTATATTCAATGTTTCGGCAGGAATCACAAGTGAAGGTTTCGTTTTGACTAATAACACTGGGCAACACACAAAAAGCCTTCCAAATGAAATTAACCAATCTTTACTAATTTCGGGGTACTGAACGCGAAAATGACAATAAAATTTGTCGATTGGCTCTTGTTTAGGAGAGACAGATATGGTCATATATAACGACTCAGTCCGCATTAAGTACATAGGTAACTATTTCGCAACGCTTATTTTAAACTCCAGATTGTAACATATTGCTTGTATTGCATCAGCCCGCCATACACACAACCCCCAGAGGTATTGCATCATTGTCTGATGCAATGTAGTTGAGTCATGATATCGCGGCTTTATGATCGCGGACAAAAGATGATGCAATCGTTAGTTGTAAGCGACGTCTTTTAGGGTGAACAAGTCTTTTGAGCGACTCCTATTTACCCCTGAGTCATAAGTACAACACAAGTGATCCTTGCAGTTTTAATCCAGCAGTAGGATGACTTGTAACTCTGTTAATAGGGCAAATACATTTTGTTACATTTGCGGGGAAGTGACGTTTGCAAGCCAGAAAATGGCAATCACACTAATAGTGAAAGCGACGTATGAGTTTTATTTTGGATGCATGATCAGGGACCAGGACAAGGCCTGGGATCCACACATATGCTGCAGTACGTGTGCAAGAAATCTGCCAAAGCGGCTGAAAGGCGAAAAAGTGGCGATGCCGTTCGTTGTTCCTGTGGTTTGGAGAGAGCCAAGCAATCACGCAAATGACTGCTACTTCTACATGGTTTCACCTGTTTCTGGAACAGTTTCTCCGACCAGTTCTGCACGGCGAAGGCCTTCCCGTTCCCGAACCTCCAAAAGAATTTTTCATCGATTCAGACGATGAAGTCGTCTGACGACATTGGGTTCTCCGCAGCCTTCGGTGTCTAATGATAATCTATACATTTGCCACGGTGCTTCATCTGCCCCCACACATTCTCACCAAAGAAGAAATGAACGATCTTCTTCTCGATCTGGAGTTGTCCAACGCCAAAGCAGAGTTATTTGGATCAAGACTTGAACAATGGAATCTTCTCAAGGAAAATGTCCGAGTGATTGCGTTTCGAACTCGTCATCAGCTGTTTGCGTCTTACTTCAGAAAGGAAAATGACCTTGTGTTCTGCTCCGAGATAGATGGCCTGATGAATGCCCTCGGAATCAAGCATGACCATCAAGAATGGCGACTATTCATAGACTCCTCGAAATTGAGTCTCTAGGCTGTGTTGCTGCATAATGGAAATCGACTTCCATCCATTCCGGTCAGACAAGCTGTCTACGTGAAAGAAATCTAAGACAACCTAAAACAGCTGATGAATTGTCTTCAATACAGCAAGTATGGCTGGCATCTCTGTTGTGACTTGAAGGTAGTGGCTCTGTTGATGGATCTACAGCTGAGATATACGAAGTATTGTTGTTTCTTATGTGAATGGGACAGCCGAGCAAAGACTTTGCACTACATGAAGAGAGAAACTGGCCTCAGAGGAAATTTCTGAAGGTCGGAGAGAAGAATGTGGAACACCCAGCACTGACAGAAACGCACAAAATTCTGCTACTGTCCCTACACACCAAATTCAGTGTGATGAAAAACTTCGTAAAAGTCATGGACTGGACTGCATCATCTTTCAAGTACTTGGCTGACAAATTCCCTCGACTCAGAGAAGCGAAAATTAAAGAGGGAAATTTTGTGGGTCCTCAGATCCACGAGCTGTTCAGAGACCAGATGTTCGAGAACCTGCTTTAGGGTGACGAGAAAAGGCTTGGGACGAGTTTCGTCTAGTGTCAACTAAAAATCTCGGGAATGTCAGGCCAGAAGACCAGAGTCTCATTCCTGATAGCGAATAATTAGTTTAGAAACGAATCCTTTCTTTCCAACTTTCCAACAATAACAATTAATGTGCACTAAAATGTTTTCTTTTTTTTGGAACACTAAAATTGAAAAAACTTATCTCTTTGTTAAATGAGTTTAAAATGTGTGTAAAACTTACGAACATTGAAACCAAACAACATACAGAAAAACTTGTTATAATTTGAAATAATATTTATTAAAGTGGTAATTTGTGGGATAAATTCATACGATTGACCTTGCTATTGTTAAATTTCCATTGTCTTTTTTTTTTTCAAACTGAAAAAAAGCGAAGAAAACACTCCCCTCACAGAGTGGACAGAGGCAATCCGCAAGTCCTATTGTACTTATTCTGGTTTCCCAAGATTGCACGCTTTCTGGTTTAGTAGCTAGGTATGCTAACCCCTTGACCAGATATGGGGTTAAGTACTGGGCAAACATTATTGAAAAACGATATTTGGTAGTTTTTAACTGAGTTCATATATAAAGATCTTCGGTTATATTTTTTTCGTAAAAAGTTTATTTTTTATGTTATAAGGCCTATGGTAGTGGTTGCTCGCAGCAAAAAAATTCAGTTTCGGTTACAACTTGGCGAACTAGAACTGAAAGTGAAATATTTTTTCTTTTGAAGTTTCAACAATAGAATCAAAACTAGAAAATAAATAAGAAGGAATGTATCAAGAACAGAAACTGGGAATCTGTGAGCAGTTCTCTAAAGTAGAACCGAGACAACAAAGGTTTTCTGGAGCAATCGTGAGAACGGGCTCTCTATCAACACTATTTGTTTTTTTTATTGCTTGGAGAGTTTGTTCTCCCAGAACTGTCTCCGGAGTCTACCTTACTGAATTGAGCTTTGGCTCCACGAAATGATAAAAGGAAAAACCAGGAATTTGCGGGTAGAATTAATTTAATAAAGAATGAAATTAATCAAATGAGTTTTTGGAAACTCCTTTATTAATTTAAATAATTAAACTGACTTTGGACTTCATTAATAGACGAATGTATGTTCTATCAACTAACTGAAAGTTGTTGTGTCTTAGCAATATAAATGTCTTTGAAAAGCGTCTTCTCGAAGATGACTTACAGAGAATAAAGAATAAAGCAAAATATTATTAATTAAATCATTTATTTACTCAAAAAATTACAAACGAATCATTTCTGTTTACAGATACTGTTCGCTAACCAAAGCTAACAGTTTATCTGCAGGAAAGAATAATACATTAACATAATATTTTTCACCTTCTTTCTCTCTTCATCCTCTAATCTTACTGCAGTTACATCTTGTTGCACTTATTACATTATTTTACTATTGAAGTTGAAAACTTCAACAGTGAATAATTGACTGTCTTTATTAAAAATTTACCCTTTTTTATTACATTTCGAATATTTCTTAATTACACTGAGAATTTTATATTCACCTTCAGCACTGCCTAATTTATTAATAGGTGTTAATTTTTATTTTTATTTTCCAATGTAATTTTAAAAAACTATTTAATTCACGTTTTAATTCTCTAAAAGAGCTTACGGCTAGCATTTCTTTTAGTAAGAAATTGAAAATGCATGGAATTTTGCAGAAACTTGTGCATTTTCCACAGTTATTTGTAAAATTTGCAGTTGAAAATAACTTTTTTATTTAAATCTTGTGTTTTTATCATGCCGGATTTTTTGCTTAATGTGTGTTGTCAAAAAAACTACGTGTAACAATGTTTCATTTATATAGCTCTGGTAAGGAAAAATATCCAAGTAAATAAATCAATCATATGTCGAAATTATATTTATATCGTTTTTGGTATAATATTTTAGCTATTAAGGTTTAAATATGTTCTATTTTTCTAACATTTGTTAAGTTGGTTCCATATATCGTTATGACATAATTTAAGCCGGACTCACAAACTACTTTATGAAACATAATGCCGTTTTGTTAACAATAATATATCGTAGTTTACGATAAGCACATTAAGGTTATTAAACAAAACCTTAATGTGCCTCCGATTTTCTCAGTATGGGCGTTCCATCGGAGGGTACTGTCGAGATGTAATCCTAGATATTTTATTGTATATACTCTGTCAATTTTGCTGCAGCTGTAGTTTTCTAGATCAGAAATGGTTTATTTTTTGTTCCCCCCTAAAAACGGGAAATGTGAAAGTCTTTCTTCTATGTCTTTCGAACGTTTAGTGACAAAAAAATGCAAGGGCCTGCAGTTACGAGTTAGGTGTCAAATGAAAGCTCATATAATGACCTTTGTAAACTATTTCGAAATTTTCCCCCTCTATTCTCCCATCCTGTTAAAGGAGGAGGGCGGATTTTCGCGATTTTAGACTTTAAGAGTCGTAACTCAAATTAAAGCTTGTGACATCTCCAATGTCATGGGCTACCTCAAACGCGACTGCGAAAGGGAGGAAAAATGTTTTCGATGTTTATGACTCATATACACTGTCGTATCGGAATAATATGACCAGCTACAATAGTATATGTATGGTAGGTGGTCATATTATTCTGATACGACTATGTATGAAACGAAAGTTTGAGAGGTAGGTGTTTTTACTGATAAAAAATTAATTAATTAAAAAATTTAAAATCATCTATTTTTATTGAGCCCGAAAAAGTAGAAAATAAGCCTAAAGCTGTCAACTTAGTTCGTATTCACTTCAAAGGAAGGTAGGGCGCCGATTTACGTATACAACAAGATTACCCGCTCCCTATCTTCCTTTGAAGAGAATACGAACTCAGTGACTGATTGCACCATCGATATGCTTTAGGTTTATTTTCTACTTTTTTGGGCCCTATAGGCAGATAAGAATTTTTTTTTAATTTTTTCATTTATTTATATTTTTTAATTTTTTATGTTATAACTTAACAATGCATACATACCCATACTTCCTTCTAAAGGTATGCATAATTAGTAAGGGTGCTTTTTGTTTTTATTTTGGGCAAGTGGAACAGTCTTTAATTTGTCTGTTGCATATAAAATCAGCCTGAATGTTACGTCAACATGTATTGATGGAAGGAATTTAGCGGGCGTGAAATACAGCTAGCCTGAAGATATGAAACATATCTTTTTCTCACTACTTGTGGAACCAATTGAGTTAATATTTCGGTACTGCATATTTTCAGTCTACTACTTAGTCTCTATCAAATATTCCAGTGTCTAGCTTTTTTCCGAAGAATTATAGTGACCAAAGACACATACACCTTTTATTATTATACAATGCACATTCAAAAATCTGGAACATAATTTTAATTAAATCGGGAATTATTTTTATGTCTGTTCTGCCTTATGAAACGGATGTTACGTCAACATTTATTGATGGAAGGAATTTGGTGGGCGTGAAATACAGCTAGCCTGAAGATATGAAACATATCTTTTTCTCACTACTTTGGAACCAATTGAGTTAATATTTCGTACTGCATATTTTCAGTCTACTACTTAGTCTCTATCAAATATTCAAGTGTCTAGCTTTTTTCCGAAGAATTATTATTAACCACGGGGTGGAATGTGCAATATACAATACAAACCACCAAAATTGTAAACCACAATAAGTGTTAATCACATTGTAAATATTTCTCTGTTTTTAATGTCTTGAGTGGTTTTAGAGTATATTTTTGTACCTTCTTCTCAATGAATAAATAAAATTACAAAAAATTTCAAAAACATTACAAATATAGGGCTTGAAAACGAAAAAACGCATGTCCTTAGTCATATTCTGTAGAATTATTGATTTTCCAGGGGTAAAATGCTGTTATTAGTTGGAACAGCTTGTTCCCAAAGAACAAGCAAATTAACAAAGCTTAATTTCTAGAAAAGGTTGCACTTGAATCAAATGAGGTGCATGAAGAAATATCCCAAAAATGTTATTGCTTCAGATTTCCGTCAAGTAGGATTTTAACTTAGTGGTATTCCAGTTCCAAATGAGCTTCCTTAGTTTTAGGAGGTCTCTAAGATACAGGGGTTTATCAAAATATTGGAAACACGTACTGTTCGTGGAGAACATTTTATTAACAAGCTGTAGGCTCCTCTCGGGCGTTCAGAACAGACGCAATTCTAAGTGGAAGTGACTTATATAAATCATGCACATACGATAATGGAACGTGGAACCATTTTTCGAATAAAATATGGCCCAACTGTGACAGTGCTGCTGGAGGTGGAAAATGGCCTTACTCTCCAGATATTCCCATAAATGTTCAATAATATTTATATCTGGAGATTGAGGTGGCTAGGGTAGCTGCTGTACCCCATCCTCATGCTCTGCAAACCACAACTTGACACGTTTCGCACAATGCACCGGTGCATTATACGCTTGAAACCAGGGAAAGTCATTGGAGAACAATGCCCACAACATTGGGTGCAGGGGATCCCCGAGAATGGATTCGTACGTTGCGGATGTTACATGACTCTGCAGAATAACTAATGGCCCTAAGGAATGTCATGATATGGCACCCCACAGCATCAGGGATACACCTCCATGCTTCACAGTAAGAACCAAACAATCGGGGTGGTACATTTCTGCAGATTTTCGCCAGACGTACATTCTACCAGTGGTAGGAAACAATATGCAGTACGATTCATCAGACCAAATGACACGTTGCCAGTCTTTAGGATCCCAGTTTTTATGTGTTTCGCACCACGTTAAACGTGTTGTTATATTGATGTTGGAAATCTGAAGTTTCTCGATTGCAGCAAGGTCATAAATGATGAATGAATGGTCCTTCGTGTAGGTACATGAAGGTTGCCAGATCACTAATTTCTAAAAAAAAAAAACGTTGCCAGATATTTTTTCTGAATTCTGTAATCAACCATAGTGTTCGGATACTTTTTTTGAGCGACAGTATATCTACTGTAATTTTGTAGAAGACGAATCTGAAAATGTAAACCTTCCTTTGGATGAAACTAATAACAAAATATCATTTTCATTGAAAATGTAAATGATTACGACAAGAACCATTATCTATGGGGTAATGACCTAAGAATAATTCAAGGGAACATTAGAAGCCTAAGGAAAAATTTTGATCACTTTATAGTTTTTCTTAATCTGACTGATTTAAAAGCCGATATCATTGTTCTTACTGAAATTTGGGTCACAGAGAGAGAAATATCCTTTTACAAAATTGAGGATTAAAACATATTTTACAAATAGAGAGATAATAAAAAATCAGGAGGAATTCTACTATAATAAAGGATTTCTTAGTTGCTAGACAAAAGATAAGATATTTTAAAACAGCTAATTGCGTTGAAATTTCCCTTAGAATATGTAATATTAACTTTAATTTAATAGGTCTGTATATGTCACACGAATATCAAAAACTGAATTTACAGAAGAGCTAGGAAATTGGCTGGAAAATATTGACAATTGGCTGGAAAACATTGACACTAACTATGCTATAATAACAGAAGATTTCAATATATACATTTTAAATCCATGTACACAAACTAATAACTTTCTGTGTATGATTAAGTCCAATGAATTTGTCATGTGCCACAATGAAATTGTCAGAGAAATCTCAGAAACTTGTCTTGGCCATTTATATGCAAGAAATTTTAAGTTAAATGACTTAAAAACTTATAAAATTAAAACTAAAATATCAGATCATTACTATGCAGGCTTTAATATTATATGTGGGTATAATAACATTGAAACTAGATGTGATAAGCTTTATTTGGTAAACAGGGTAAATACCAACCAACTACGTGGATTTCTACAAGATAAATCTTAGGACGAGGTGTTAAAACAAAATAACATTAATATGGGGTTTGAAAAGTTCCTTAACACACTGAAAAGTTTAATTGAAAAACGTAGTTATGTTAAGTAGCACGTCAAAAGGCGACTTTAAAACCTTGGATAACTGATGAATTAATTGTATTAATCACAAATAGTGATAAAATGTATAAAATGAAGAAGACAGGTAGATTAAGTCAAGAACAGACCCAAATTTATAAAAATTTCATAAATAATCTAACAAACCAAATAAGAAACGCTAAAAATGGTTAATATCAGATTATATTCCTTAAAAACGAAATTAATAACAAAAGTAATTGGAACACAATAAACAAAATGTGTGGTAAACTCAGAAGTTCCGCATTATATCCTAATATTATAAGTGGTAATAATTCAAATACCAGTTATCAGGATAAGCCATTAACTTTTGCAAATTATTGGTGTATGTGTCTTTGGTCACTATAATTCTTCGGAAAAAAGCTAGACACTGGAATATTTGACACTTTAATTTAATAGGTCTGTATATGTCACACGAATATTTTACGGAAGCAGTAAAATCTTTACGCATATTTTACGGAAGCAGTAAAATCTTTACAGTCTCACCTTACAGAACAAGAAGAATTGTCAAACGGGTATAGAAACTGTCCCTACAGTTATGTTTAATCATTTAACATGCTTCATATTTTAGAAGGTGAAATTTGGGATGTAATTAGACAACTGGATGTAACTAAATATACTGGATATCATGGTATATCTGCTATTATCATGAAAAAGGTTTTCCAGGATATTAAGTCAGTATTATGCAAACTAATAAATAAATATTTAGATGAAGGTGTTTCCCAGATGTTTTAAAGACAGTAGTAGTCATTCCAATATATAAGAGAGGTAACCATAATATTTTAGAGAATTATCGTCCGATTTCTATTTATCGGTGTTTTCTAAGATAATGGAAAAAAATAGTTAAATCAGAATTGAATTCCTTTTGGGAACGTACAGCTTTTTTCTCTGAAAACCAGTTTGGTTTCCGAAAAGGAAAAGGGGCAGAAGAGGCAATTTAAAAATTAACTACAAAAATTATAGTAACTTTAATTCAAATTTGCATACAGTAGTCCTATTTCTGGATCTAAAAAACATTTGTCTCCGTTCCACATGATATACTACTAAAAAAAATATTTAATTCAGGAATTGGAGGGAAACTTATTTTCTTGGATTGAAAGTTGTTTATCAAATAGAAAACAAATAGTAAAGATAAAGAACGCCTTCAGTAATGAATTACCTATTGAAATAGGGGTTCCAAAAGGTTCAGTATTAGGCTCTCTGTTATTTCTACTATTTGTTAACGACATTTGCAACTTTGATTTTAAAGGGAAAATAATTGCATTTGCATATGACACGACATTAACTTATTCAGGAAGTGAAAATGAAATTATGCAAAAAGTAAATTCTGACTTACTAAATTTGAGACATCGGTTTAACAGAAATAAAATGTTCCTAAATCTTTCTAAGACCAAATATATAAATTTTAGATTAAGAATGAGTAAAGAAGACTTTTTTCGAAACAAAATCATATATCACAAGTTAAACTGTAATACAAATTTAACATTGTGACAAAACTGAAGGAGTGGATATTATAAAACTATTAGGAGTAATCAAATACAGTCAATTATCTTAGAAACAACAAGTAGCTGATGTTTCGAAATAACTAAATTTGATTATTCCAAAAATTTATTTTTTGAGGAATTTTGTTGACATTTCTACCTTGTCAATAATTTACAATGCGTGGGTCAAATCTTTTCTCTCACAATGGTATTCTATCATGGGGAGGAACGTTTTCGTCTACTATTAAATCATTGAAGTACGCCCAAAACCATATACTTCGGTGTATGAGTCAATTAAAGAAGTGTGACCAAGTAACAAGAATATATTATAATTTAAAAATTTTGCAAATAAGAAAACTATACATTTTTACTGCGCTAAAGCATCTGAAGAACAATTGGAATCCACAATTAGTTAGAATATTTGCGAGAGACACTCGACAATTTAAAACTTTATTTCTAAAGAACGCTACTGTAAGTAAAATTCTAATTACCAAACACTATATTTTTTTCTTTGGCTCCTAAAATTTTTAATGCTTTACCAAATGAAATTAAAGTAATAATTAATATTAAAACATATATTAGGAAAGTTTAAAAATGGATATTAAATACTCAGAATATTAATGTATTGTTCTAATCAAGCAACCGCGAATTAATTGAAACCGTATGATTGAATTGATTTAGATCTTCAAACTGTTTTACTGAGCTGTAATTTACGTTTGTTTACATATATTAAGGCTGTTTATGTATACATGAATTTAGTTATGTTAAATAATATCCAGATGCGAGCCATAGTTATTCTTGTCGATAAGAAAATTGGATTCGATAAATGTATCTGTATGCAGGCATTGAAATGGTGCTGTACCTGATTGCCATTCTTGATAAGGCAATGTAAAGTTACTTTCATGTTCCAATTTTGTTAATAATGATAAATAAATACCGGCACGATGAAGTTCCCGACGAACTGTTATGACGGAAATGAGATCATTCCGACTGGTGTTCAACTCTGCTGCTATTTGCGGTGCCGTGTATTGTGCTTCCGTTGTACAAACCGTGCCAACGTTCGCCTATCCCTATCTAACAACTTCGTATGACGTCCACAATTTGCATGCTTGGAGACAACGCCCTCTCCTTTTTGATAGGTAGTTATAATCTTCGATACAGTTCCTCGTGTTACACTTGCTATCTACGCTGTTCTGGTTACTGAAGCTACTGCAAGACACACACCAATAATCATGGCTTTTTGGAGGTCACTGAGATCTGACATTGCCGACAATTACACTACAATAGCTGTTTTCACCTGCGCCTGTGGCACTGTTACGTGATAGCCGATAACGTACTTTTCCTTTTTTATATATTTCACATCAAGCGTGACATCGTCCCTGTGATATGCATACGGTGCCAGTCGCCGTCGGTGTTTCCATTATTTTGATATACCCCTGTATATCACATCGTCTTTCAACAAAGGATAGAAAAGTTTCGCAACTTTTCCACATTTGCAATCGATATTCTTTCAACGAACAAGATGGAAAAAGAAATCATATTATATTAAACTACGGTTATACGATATTTAAGCATCCAAAATTCTCATGCAACCAGTATAAATTTCAAATTGAAGATTTGAACTTGGGTACGGCAAATTTAAATGCAAATTTAAAGTTATCCCGGATGCCATAGGCGTCGTCTTTAATGCATTGTTACATTTACGCTTTGCACGCTAGTTCCATTAAGGCCATCAAAGTAACAGGTAGTTGAATTTGTAATCGTGTTTTTCTGCTTATTGAGTGTCTTTAACAATTCAAGTTTAACTTAGTTTCACTATTCTCGTGTCTCGGATAGCATTTTCTTTTTCTTGTTCTATCGACTTTACCTTTCAAAATATATCTTTCACATTTCGTTATTAGGTAAATATGGTACTATCAGTAGTCAGCACCATCCGACGGACAAAATTGCAACTCTTTCCATGGTAGCTTTCAGTGAAGCAGTTCGCGAAGTATTTGTTAAGTGGACGGAGTTAGACATCCATTAAGTGTGAAAATGCGGATAGAAATAACATTTTAGATATTTATTTTTGTATTAAGGGAAAAACTTCACTTTTTTATTATTATTCTTTATTACCGTATTTTTATTTCAGCTAAGTCTTGAATACGTGATTGTACCTACTGTATTTGGTTGCTAATAAAATATTTCTTATGGAACCGGAATATTAATCTAACCGGCCACATCCATTCTCCACGAAAGTCGTATAACCGGGTGTTTTATATATATATATGTACGCCGAAGAACCAAAATATTATGACCAGCACGTCTTTATGTAAATCGAAGCCACTGCAGGTAAACGACAGCGTGTGTGAAGGTCATGAAACGGTATAAATAACACCTGATACTGAGCTCTGTTAATCATTGTTATTCTTGTTCTTCAGATGGGAAAGGCAGCAGACTTAAGTGAGTTTCACAAAGACCAAATTGTAATGGCCAGAAAACAGGGTCAGAGCATTTCCGAGACAGCAAGGCTTTTGGATTGCTCACGGTCAGACGTGGTTAGTACCTTCAAAAAGTGATCCGAGGAGGGAAAAACAACGAACCACCGGCAAGGTGTGGGCCAACAACGGCTCATTGATACTACAGGTGAGCGAAAATTTTCCCGAATGGTAGGAGCTAAGAGAAGGGATACTGTGGCGCAACTCGCCCGTAATTTGAATGCCGGTGATGAGAGTAACGGGTCACAACACACAGTACATCGAACCCTGCTGAAAATGGGGCTGCGTAGCAGCAGGCCACGCCGAGTGCTCATGCTAACCTCGGTTCACCTTCGAAAGCACCTACATTGTGCATACGAGCTTTAAAACTGGGCCTTGAATGATTGGAAGGTCGTCTGGTCCGATGTATCTCGTTCCATATAGAATCATATGGACGGCAGGATACGTGTGCGTCGTTTACCTGGTGAAGTGTTGGCACCAGGATGTACTGTGGGATGAAAACCAGCTGGTGGAGGAAGTATAATGCTTTGGGCAATGTTTTGCTGGAAAACCCTTGGTCCAGTCATTCATGTGCAGGAAACTATGACGTCTACCACTTACCTAAACAGCATTGCAGACCAGGTACATCCTTTCATGGTAACTGCATATCCCTCTAGTAGTGCCTTCTTTCAAGAGAATAATGTGCCATGCCATACTGCTCAGATTATTCGAGAATGGTTTGCGGAACATGAGGAATACTTTCAGATATTGTCCTAGCCTCCAAATCCCCCAGACAATCAATCCAACCGAGCATCTGTGGTTTGTGTTGGAATAGCATATTCGATCTGCGGCGGTTCTGCCACATAACGTACAAGAGTTAAAGGATCTGTTGGTAGTGTGTTGGTACCAGATTCAAAAGATAACATTAGAAATTTTGTAGCATCCATGCCTCGCTGGGTAAGAGCTGTTTTGGCGGCACGTGTAAGACCAACATCATATTAGGCAGGTGGTCATAATGTTTTGGCTCTTTGGTGTATATAATACTGTATATTATGGAACCTGCGAATTGTGTGAAAGAATTCTGCTTTATTGATCATAATGCTATGTTTAGTACATTTCATATTAGTTGAGGGAAGATATTCCAGAGCCAGGAAATACTGTCAGTCAGGAGCTAATGCACCATAAATTCAATAAGAAAGATAAAAGAAAACCTTTCGTTGATTAGTAATGAGTACACAATACTCGAATGCCTCTCTCACTCTCCAGAATTGAACATCATTGAGGTGACGAAGTTGAGTGATGCATTCGAGCCAGAAACCCACCTGCAACTCTTTTCACCTTTCTTTTTCCTAAGTGAAAATGATATTTTTTTTTCATTAAAACAAACGCTTCAATTCTGTGAGGCAGATCGCAAAAGTGTACGTGATAGAAATTTGTCGATAATGATAGGATTAAATAATCCATTTTAATTGAAATTTCAATTACTGATTAGTATGAGGGCTGTTCAACTTCTAAATAATGAAAGGAAGCATTGAGCTTTGACCTGTTAACATCTGGTAATATGTTAATCTGCAAAAATGAAATATATGTCTGAAACATATACGCTGAAAGGGCAATTTATTATACACACCAAACTATAACGTGCGAGTCTACCTTTCTCCCTCACAGCAGCAGCAACACGTCATGACATGGACTCTGTGAGGTGTTGGAAACGCTCAGGTGGAATTACGCCCCTGATTTCAGTACACCGCCCATAAAGTACTAAGAGTTGCAGTACATAACCAACGAAGGTTTCCGACTCGAACATATACACCAACGAAGGTTTCCGACTCGAACATATACACCAACGAAGGTTTCCGACTCGAACATATACACCAACGAAGGTTTCCGACTCGAACATATACACCAACGAAGGTTTTCGACTCGAATGCATCACTCAACTTCCTCACCTCAATAGGTTTCAATTCTGGAGAGTGAAAAGGCCATTCGAGGTGTGAACTCACTGGAATGATCCTCCAACCAGCCCTCTCCAAATGGGAGCGATGAGACAGGGCATTGTTTTGTTGAAAGAAAGCATCCTGTTGTGGGAAATGGATAGCCATCAAAGATGTAGGTTGTTGGAAGTACGTCAGCATAGTCTTGTGCGGTGATGGTCTTAATAGGTACATGGAACCTCAAAGTGGTCCACGTAAACATTACACTACCCCCACCTTATGTGATCTATGCCACACATGCAACCTCCCATCTCCATGTGTATTTGGAGCCTCTATTCGTCAGACGAAGCTGTTTCCACTCTTTTACGATATGATTCATTAGCATGTTCCTTCGGCCACTGCAGCCTTTTGAGGCTGGTGACATGCTATTAACAAAGGTACTCGATGGCTGCATCACCCCAGTCATGTCATCGTACACCAAATAGTTTTTACATAAATCTGCGTATTTTGCTGTACCGTCATTAAATGGAAACTTATCATCTGCACTGTGGCACTCTGTTCCGATGTTATAATACAGGAGAGTTGGCGCTTGCCGATACGCTGATTGACAAGAAAAATATGATCGTTTCCTATCTTCTCTTATCCTCTCGTCCTTGGCGGTTTGGTATCATGGAATCTGGAGATGAAGGGCTGAAGAACATCACTCCTTAGCTGATATTTAGTACATGGTAGCAGAACTACTATACATATTCAAAAGTTAGCAGGGAAATTGCCTCTGTGTGCATCTGAACTTTACAAACTACAATTTGTTGCAAGCATACATACATGTAATTTGGTTTACAAAGCTATCTGTGAATCTATATTGACTTATGGTTTGACAATATACGGCTCAACTACCCTCACAAATATAAAGAAAATAGAAACTATTCAATCATCCTTACTTACTTACTTGTCACATCTCAATTTGAATATTCTCACTACACTTTAGTTCTGTAGTGAACTCATTCAGTCAACTTTTTATAACTGGTGTCAGTTTTTAATATGATAGTTTAACATTTAATTTTTCCACCAAGCATGAAAATAATGTCTTCCAAAAGTTTCTCTAAAATATATTATACATGTTAATTTGCTTGATATATGAAATAAGTAATTTGTAACATTTTAATTTATTCTTATAGTTTTCAGGCTCTAAAATACTTTTGAAATTATAGTTTGTGATGTTCATTTTTTTTAATGCATTATAGTATTTTTTTCTTTCTTCCTCAAATTTTTTACATACGAACAATGTATGTTCTAGATTTTCATACTCTTTACATATGTCACATGCCGGGGAGTCTTTTTTTTTCATTTTATATAATAAAGCCTTTGAAATTACCGAATTTGTTTTAATTTTTATTATTAAATTAATTTCTTTTTTATTGAAACCAAAGTTATTAAATTTTGAAATTATTGGTGAAATTCTGTATCTATGAGTATGATTAGCATTCCTATCATACCATGTCTGTGTTTCTATTGTAATATTTTTTTTTATTTTGTTTTTTAATTAGATATAAAAATTGAGGATTATCAAAATTTGGACTGATATTTATTGCTTCTTTAGCTTTTTTGTCTACTATTTCATTATATTTTATGCCAACATGACTTGGGATCCATTGTATATAGATAATATTCTTATTGTTTAAATGGTTTTTGGTTAAAATTAATATGTCATTTATAAATGATTTAAAGTTACTTTTTAAAGGATCATTATATATGGTTTCTATAGCAGCTTTGCTATCAGTAAAAATTACTATCTGCTTATTTTTAAATTTCAGTGCCCAATTTATTGATAAGATAATTGCAGATAGTTCTGCTATTAAGATAGGGTTTGATTTACTAAATTTAAATAATTTTTCAAAATTTTCTTCTGGGCAAATAAATGCTCCAGCAAGAGCATTATTTTCTTCTTTTAAGGATCCATCTGTGTAAATATGTATAAAATTTTTATAATTATTTTCTATATGCATATATGATAACATTTTTAGTGTGTTTATGTCATGACTATTTTTTGTTTGTAAATTATTAATATTTGTTTTAAGGATAGGAAATGTAGAGGTCCAAATTGGAATTTCTATATTATGTTCTCCACTAGTTTTTTTATTTAAAATCTGTTTTATATCATTTTTACAAGTTAAGTTTTCAATAGAAATATCCTTAAAGTTATTTAATATTTTTTCATTTATTGGATGTGAGATGTTTTTTAATTAAATTCTGTATATCAGATTATTTAATAAATATTTTTTTTTAATTGATATTGGTGGTATAGCGGTTTCTGCGTAAATGTTAAGTCCATTTGAATTTTGATGCAAACCAATACAAAATTTTAAAATTTTTAATTGTATATTTTCTGGTTTTTTAATTTGGTTTTTGATATATTATTAATAAGTTCTATGCCATAAAAACTTTTTGGAAAAATTATTGAGTTGTATAATAAAAGTAATTTTTTATTTTCACATCCCCATTTTGAGCTTCCCAAATATCTTAGAAAGTTAAACAATTTATTTGCTTTATCTTTTGCTACCTCTATATATTTGTTCCACGATAATTTTGAATCTAAATGCATTCCTAAGAATTTAAAGTTCTCTTCAATTTTTATAATTTTATTATTCATTTTAATTTCCAAATCCTTGGTTAATTTTTTATTTTTATGGAAATATGATAAAATTGATTTGTCTGTTGAAATTGTGAGATTCCATGTTTCACAAAATTTAGCTACATTATTTATTAATTTTTGAAAAATATTTTGAATATATTCTGTATTTTTATGAAAGGTCCAAAAAATTAAGTCATCTGCAAATGTTCCATATTTTATCTGTTCTGGAATGGCCTCCTGTAAATCATTTAAATATAAATTAAATAGTGTAGGGGATAAAATATCCCCTTGAATTAATCCATTATTAAATTTATACCATGATGAATAGTTATTTCCAATTTTCACTTTAAATTTTTTATCTTTTAATATTTTAAATAGAAAGTTATACATATTACCTCCAATATTTAATTTTTTGATTTTATGTAGAATACCATTTTGTGAAACTGAGTCAAAAGCTTTTTCTATATCTAAACACAGTACAACCATAAAAAGTTTATTTTTGATAGCGAATTCTGCATCTGAGATTATATTCAAAAGCAGATCTTTAGAAGATCTGCCTTGTCTGAATCCAAAGGTATTGTTATTAAATATTTTATTATGATCAATGTGCCAATTTAATCTATTTAGAATTAATCTTTCATATAATTTCAAAATATTTGAACTCAAGCATATTGGTCTATAAGAATTCAAGTTTTCATTATTTTTGTATGGTTTTTTTATGAATATCATGTAGTTCTCATTCCAGGTATCTGTATAATTTTTTAATTTCCAAAATTCATTAAACTTATCTAACAATATTTTTTTACAGTTATTAGGTAGGTTTTTTAGCTCTTTATTTGTTATCCCATCTGGTCCAGATGTAGTTTTTGAATTTAATGCTTTAATAGCAAAATTTAATTCAAAGAGTGTAAAACGCCCATTTAAGTATTCTGTATTATTGTTTTTATAAAATTGGTTTATTATGTTAGAGTTATTAAATTTTTTATCTATTTTATTGTTCGGTTTATAGTGAAGATTTGTGAAGTATTCTGCTATTATTTCTGTTGTTTCTTGTATAGTTTGTTTGTTTTTAAGAGCAATGGGATATAATGGAATCTGATTTCAACTCGATATTAATTTGTGATTGGTTCTTTTTCTGAATATAGTTTTTTATATAATCTCCATAAGTTAGATGTGGATGAAAGTGGGGATAAACACTCTGTGAAGATTTTCCAATTTTGTTTTTGTAAGTTGATAATTTTTTTAGAGATGGCTTTTTCAAGTCGTTTAAAAATTTCACATGCTTTAAAAGTTTTTTTGTTTAACATGTTTCTTTCCGCTTTTCTTCTGATAGCTATCAATTTATTTATAAATATGGTGTGTATGTTGTTTTTTGGAATTTTTTATATATATTTTGTGTGTTGTTTTTTTTTGTGTTTTTAACTTTATTAATTAAATTTGTATAATCAATATTTAAGTTCTCTTCTAAGACTGATTCATTTAGTTCTTTTGAAAACTCAGACCAATTTGTTATGTTCACAAATGTTTTGATTTTTTGTTTTCTAATAAAATTTATAAAGATTGGGAAATGATCACTTCCCATACAATCTGTTGATATATGCCATTCTATTTCTTTAGCAATTTCTTCTGTACAAAGAGTTAGGTCTATTACTGAATTGTTATCATTTTTATTTACTCTAGTAGTTCTATCAGAATTTAATATAATTAACTTTTTATATTCTATAAACTTTAATAAATGTAAACTTTTATTATCATTTCTATATGAGTGCCATGCCTTATTATGTGAGTTAAAATCTCCACAAATAATTGTTTCACCTTCTAAGTCATCTAATAGATTTTTGTATTGATAAAATGAAATTAAAACCCCTGGATTATAAATATTCACAATATTTACTGTAATTTTATAAATTTTAATTTGTATAATTAAGCATTCTAATCTTTCATTTATTGTTTTGATATTTATCCTTCTTTGAGGTAAGTATTTATTTACATAAGTTACAATTCCTTTAGTAAGTTGATTATTTTTTTGTGAATAAGTTATTAAATTAGAAAATTCCGGTAAATTATTTGTTGTCGTTTCCTGTATACATATAATTTGTACATTTTTAATATTTATAAAATGTTTAATAAAATGCTTTTTACTTTCAACTCCCCGGCAGTTCCATTGTAATATAGAAGGTCTCAAGGCCATGAAACATTATTGATAATTGTAAGGAGTAAATCCTTTATTAATGTATTCTCCGGACAGCTTGGCAAAATTAAGTCGAACAGTTTAATCATAAGTTCGATAATAAGCCTTCTACCGTTGCTGGATAAACTAGAATCTGATTTTTCGTCTTTCCGTGAAGTTGTAGGTTTAATATCTCTGTCAGTTATATTTTCATATCTTTTTTCAGTTTTAGTTGTCGATTTGTGTCCGGTTATATGCTTTTTCACTGTTAGAGCATAATTTTTTTTCGGAGAGTCAGAACTTTTCATTTCCTCTTTCCTCTCACTTAATTTTGAACATGTTGGTAAGCGAGGAAAGTTCTCTGTGTCGTCCTCGATATTAATTTGTGATGAGCTTTCTGTCAGGTCCTCATTATTGTTGGTTTCAACCCTTCCGGATTTTTCTGAGTAGAAGATTTCTTGTAATTGAACATTATTCAAGTAATTATCTTTAGTTCTTTCATATTTGTTTTCCGATGTTAATTTAGCTTTTGTGAAAGCTTGCTGACATGTAATCTTTTCTTTTACTTGGAGTTCTCTTGCTTTGCAAGCAATTAATTTTACCGGACATCCTGAAAAAGTTGCCGGATGATTCCCTTTGCAATTCGGGCAACAAAATTTTTTAGCTGTGCAATTCTTGTATTTATGTCTACCTCTACATTTCTTACAGGTTTCTCTTCCTCGACAAGCATATAACAAATGGCCAAAGGAATAACACTTAAGGCACAAATGGGGGGGGAAGATTATAATTTTTCACAGCGTGTCTTGTGAAGCCTAAAAAAACATGTTTTGGCAGAATTTCACCTTCAAATTCCAAAATTATTTTGTTGGTTGGATTTGAAAAAGTTTCACTATTGGGTTCAATCTCCTTTTCATAGTGCCACATCCTTCTTAGGCTGATGACATTTTGGTGTTCAAGGTTTTCCATCAAGAAATCGTCATCTAAAAACGTAGGAACACCTATGATAGTACCAAGAACTGACTTCTTAAAATCTGGGTACTGGATAATCACTTTAGTATTTAAAATTTCTTTAAGATTCAATATTTTATCATGCTGAGATTTATTACTGGGAAATACCAACAATCTCCCCTATGAAATGAATTTCCCGTCAATATGAACACCAAGTAATTTATAAAAGAAAGCTGTAACCTTAATTAAATCAAGTTCGCTAATGTCATTATCAATCCCCTTAATAACCAATGACAGGTCTTCCTTATCACCAATCGATTTTTCGATTATGTCCGGAAATTTAGTGAATTCACAATCAACTTTTGTGATAGTTGTAAAATTCTTATTTTCATTGCTAGCAATTGAATTTTCATTAGTATTTAAAATAACATTATGAGGGTCAGGAGATTTAGTCTTATAAATACCTTCAATCAGTTCCTTTTTATCCAAAATCATGGTCAAGTTAGATGTATGTTCACAGTTTTCTTCAATAGATTTCGATTTTGACGTTTCCGACTCTGAGGAAAGTTTAAGATCTTCCTTAAGCTTGGCAAAGTCACTAATCATTGAAAAATCCATTTTAGGTAAGTCTTCAACCGATTCAATAATCTTCAGTTCATCTCGTGCACCATTTTCACTTTTAGGTTTTAAATCCTTGTTGTTACTTTTTTCTTCAGTATCATTGTACTTATTCTTTTTTACCTTAATTCTTGTATTCGTCGGCGAGGTCTTCTTCTTTCTGCTTCCGCCTGCAGCCATATTTTATTTTCAAGCTAAATCAGCTTCACAACACTAAAACTTTGCACAAGCTTCATTCAATCATCCATTGCTAAAAATGTAATCCCATACAACTTAAGATATTCATTTTATCATAGCGAAGACAGACTCAATTATCTAGGCATACTTTTCTTTCACAACCTTTACAAATACAGCATCACTTTAAAATATTTTTTGACAATCAATTTAAATCTAAAATCTCTCATGGGAAAAACACAAGGTTACAATACAAAAATTATTTACAACTTCCAAAAATATTAAACAATTACTGGAAATGTACAAAGGCATATACAATACCTTACGTGTTCAATCAATTACCAAGGGAAATTATTTTATTAAATAAATTTAAAGAAATCAAAAATAAGGCTAAAAAGTTCCTTCTAGCACTAAATTTAATATAAAAATTTGAACCACCACAATGGAGCTTCCACTGAAATTGACATAATTCGATAACATTGTTTTAAACTATATCTTATGTATTTTCATGTAACGTTATTATTCTTCTCTCCTGCAGATAACCAGATGCTTTTGTATAACTAACATGAATATCAATAAAGATTATTATTATTCTTATTATTATTTTAACTGTCAAGGTTCAATACGACGGCATTTAGAAGTGGCGGCGAGGGCATCATATACAGCCGAGGAGATGATATAACTTTCAAGGTTTCAGCAGCAGACCGTAGGTTCATTCAGCAGATATCGAGAGTTGAACCGACATATTGTATCTACCACGAAGTATCGACTCCCAAGCATCGGATATCTTAGAGTCAGATGAAGTTCGATGTCGAGTCTTTTTCAATCCCCCCCCCCAACATTTCTCATTGGTCGTCCCCTGGTCCCGTTAGTTGCAGCCCCATTACATTTTGTTCAATGGAGGGCTCCCAAAAATGAGCATAAGCCCACGCGATTTTAGAATTCCAGGATCTTGTGTCCCACCGTAGTTTATGACTTTTATAGCGCTCACAGATAGTTGTAGGAGGCGACAAACAGTTAAATTAAACAGGATGTAGCTTTTTGTATCTGTCATCCCGTCCATTAATTTGGTATGTTCTTGCAGGTGCAATTTTACTGGGGGGGTGGGGGATGCTTGTGCAATCTGAACCATCTCTTATATGGTGGTGGGTTTCGGTGAAGCACGGATGCGCCAAGATCTTTACAACTTATTTTATTATGCCTCTGGAAATGGGCAATAGGCTCCACGTCGTGCGAGGTGGATGGTGGTTACCCTGGGTTACCTGCTTCGTCTCAAAGAGGCAATTTTAAATTCCCAGGCGTTCCCTCCTTAGGAAAGAGAAAGCAAGTCCGCCAAGGATACATACAGCACTAATGAGTTACATTGTACTATGTGGAATATTTTTAAGTTATGTACTGATTAAAATATCTGCTCATAACAATAGCTCTCAAGCGGTTTTGGCTGGTCGGATTCATGTGGCGGAGAAATATAGGCTTGGGGATGGGTGCAGTATGTAAAATAAATTGTTTTCTGTGTAATGTCAGACTGCATATGTCAGTATTTTGAGGTTCAAACACCCAACTAAGAATGTATCACCTAAGGTTCAAGAGAAACAATTATAACATTGAAATATTACATAATAAATTTCGCATATTTTTTGTCTTTATGTATACAAAAATACATAGGGCAGAGAAATCAATAAACTACCCTGTAGAGAAGTAATGACACAGACCTCTTCAGTTTCTAATGTCTTGCTTTGAAAAAGTGTAGACAAAACTCTACTTACAATTTTTGCTCGATAAATGAATTTCGCCATGATTGGGACCCGAACCCATGTTTCCTGATCTACATTTTTCAAATTAATTTTTCGGCATATTGTGACCACAAATCTTCCCGATTTTGTGCCTCGTAGCACCATCTAGGTCAGGCTTTCAATATTGCCACAAATTAAAGAGAGTGTATAATTTCACTCATACTAATAGCGCTATTAATACTCAATAGTAGTGGCACAGATTACCAATCACCAAACTATTTAAAAAGCGTAATTGCTTCCCGTCTGGCTGGTGGGCAAGTGTGATACCATCGATGGCAGAAACGGACAGTTTCCCCTTGATTCCGCGGCTACTTCAGCGATCGGTCCCAAATTTCGCGGGATGGTCCCAAATTTCGTGGGATGGTCCTACTTAGATCTAACCCTCTTGGAGTGACAGACAGGTTTCCTAGCTACCGTGATTTGTGAATGATCCCCCGAAAAGCGTTCGACATTTCTGGGGCGCTGCCTTCGCTTACCTTGTGAATGGAGTAGCATGTGTGGAGAGCTGCGAATGAGGCTATCAATCGACAAACTTTTATCATCGAACTTTTGGCGGGATTTAATTGATGAGATTGGCAGAGACCAGTGAATTAACTTATCGATGGCAAGAATTGTCTATCCGTTTCGCTTCAAACTTGTGGCGTGAGTATAACTAGGGTAGTAAACATATAATTCAAGAATTATTTTGTCGAAAAAATTGAGTCTCACTCAGGAGGTCTCATTTTGTTAGCCAAAATATTTCTTGAATTATGCGTTCAGAGGTAATCAGAGTCTTGATGAATGAGTGATTCTGCTTACTCTATACTATATAATGGTAAGATTAGGTATACATTCAGTTATGCACTCGAGGGCGACCCACATTAATCAATTTGACAGACGTGATTTAGTCAAAAGTGATAATATTATTTTATCATTTAATAACAAGTAGATGCTGATAAAAATTAAACTAACATTATCAACTTAGCTGAATTATCACACTTATTTTTCCAGGCGTTTTCATACTAATACTTCCTGGATGCGAACAACACCGATTCCACTTCTCTTTGTTATCTATCTTTTTTATATATTCTTCTCTCGTTATTCAACCTTCTTCTCGAAGATTATTCTACCCCTTTCCCTTCATTTTTTCCCTTGACATTTCCTCCTTCCACAGAGTTTCTGTTTCCCTCTTTTCTTTGGCCATCATGCATCCTATTCATATTCCAATAACATTTCAGCTTATTTTTTCGTAACAACTTCTGTATCCTGGTGGCCGAATTGTTAGACTGCTTGGTTGTAGATAAAAAATACTTGGTTTCGAGCAATGGATAAGGCAAGTACAATGATGGCAAAAAGTCTTGATGTCCTTGTGATTTTACACGTTTTTCGATTCAGTCAATTTCTGTCCACTCTTTAAAAACTTTAAGAAAATAGAAATAATCCCTCAAGCAGCTACTTGCCACAGACGTCTGATGGTAGCTTATCAGTTTAATACGCCATAGAGAAGTTCTTCAAAGAACGCGGGACTTCAACATAAATACAATACAAATATCCATGCCATATCAGGGTCTCTAAGTTTCAAGTGCGCTAAACCATTCGGCCATGGAACGGCTGTTTATAAACTTTAACTCGTGGATCGAACCCAGGCTCTTTGATAAGTAGCCAAGTGATAAGTAGCCCTTTGATAAGTAGCCCTAACCACTCGGCCAATGTGGTGGAATGTGAAGGTCAAGAAGTTTTCATTTGCAGCAATGAGTTAACACCTTACGCCCAGGGTGAATGGGAAATGCAAAAGTGTTTTGTTAAGAGATATTAGAAAACTCTTATTTAGTTGCATTCGTACTAATGGAATATAATTCGAATTTTTCACAAATTTTAGGTAGTTTTAATTTATATTATGAGAGTTCCAAATTTCGCGGGATATAATTTCATTATATGTATTAAATAATTCCGCGGGTAAAACATAGTATAAAAAATTGAAATATGCAAACTTACAGTTGCATTCTGGACTGCTTCCCCACCATCGCATATTGAAATTAGCTAGTATACTCGTTCACTTTCCAATTGTAAAGCAAGAGAATCGCGTAATTTCATCCTGCTGAAGTTTTTACATTATATGGAACATAAACGATTTATTTTCGTGAGATATGCGTAATGTTGGGCAAACTAATATTTGTCGTCTTTTTATCTCAATTCCAAAAAAGAACGAGTTGATAATTTCACTATGTCTTCTGTCCGTTCTTCTGTAGGCATCGAACCTACTTTGTTTACAGAAATAAATTAAAAATTATTTTTAGATTAAGCATCTATTGATGAAATACCCTTTCCGAATCTCCCGAAAACTATAATTATACCCACTAACGATGGAAAAAGTTGATTATTCTAAAATTTGAAACGAATATTACAAACGATGTATTTATAGTAGAGATTTTACATTTTCCTGGTGAAATATGAAGACCACGAAGCTTTTATTGGCAAAAATGAGTTGACCCCTTAGACCCAGTGAGGGTGAGTAAACTCAACTTTTCTCCTAAGAAATAATTATTGGATTTTAGAGATAAATTTAAAAACTATAAATCAGTTAAAAAATTAAAAAAAAATACTTACCTTCCTCTAGGGCCCTAAAAAGTAGAAAATAAACCTACAGCATATCGATGGTGCAGTCAGTCACTGAGTTCGTATTTACTTCCAATGAGATTAATCTTGTCGAATAGGTAAATCGGCGCCCTATCTTCCTTTGAAGTGAATACGAACTAAATGACTGATTGCATCATCCATATGGTTAGGCTTATTTTCAACTTTTTAGGGTCCTATAAAGTAATAGGTAATTTTTAATTTTTTAAATTTATTTATATTTTGTTGTCACCAAAAAAACTACCTTCAAAAAGTTTGATAACGTGACTCATAAACATCGAGTACATCCCCCTGCTTTTTGAATTCGTGTTTGAGGTAGCCCATAGCATTGGAGACGTCACAAGCTATAATTTGAACTATGACTGGTTAAAGTCGAACCTAACGAAAATCCGTCCCCCCATATTATCAGGGGGAAAGAGTGGGGAGATAATTCGAAATACACTGGTGCTCAAATCTTAAAGGATAATGCATAAATTCGTACATGACTCAAGTATATTTAAGGGAATGTAATGAATCGCATTGAATTGCAAAGAATGGCAATAATCGTGCATCGGATCTCTGCACAACTACAGTTTGAAGTAAGGGTCAGAACTTTGAAATTTACCCACCCTTTACACTATAAGTTCATTTCTAATCATTGTATATCTGAAAAAGTCCTAATAGTTAGGATGAAATCGATCACTTCATTTATATATTCTGTTACGCTGTTTGATAATCATCTCATCTGTTGATTTTTATACATCTTTATGATTAGTGTACAAATAACTATCAACTTGTGAAAAGTTGTTTAGCCCTCCTATTATTCCATCTACTACACTATTCTACATGACACGCTGTAACATCGATAGATGAAACAATTATAGTGAAACAAACAAAGGAACTATTATACCATATGTTTGATCACCATTTTTACTGAGATATACGTATTAGATGAATGCAACGAAATTTGGTAGAGAGGTTTATTATCACATGACAATTGTAAATCAAGCAAAAGAAATTCATAATCGTATCATGTGCATGCGTTAAGATCATAAACATGCAATTAACATGAAGGAGCAGTCCATAGAACAATAC
Organism: Ryuthela nishihirai; assembly: GCA_038380435.1. NCBI lineage: Eukaryota > Metazoa > Arthropoda > Arachnida > Araneae > Heptathelidae > Ryuthela > Ryuthela nishihirai. The sequence goes on along the minus strand of JAWZYU010000013.1, from coordinate 67,616,137 downwards.
TTACAATTATTATATTAATACAAGTCTTTTACGCATGACATACAGTATGTTGTTAATATGGAGTATAATCACCCCTGACAGCCATACAGTTCAAGCAACGACTCCTCATACTATTTATGAGGCTATTGATGAGATCTTGAGTGATTAATGAACACTCCTCGACAAGTGCTGTTCTGAGTTCGTGGAATATTCTGGGAGGTGTCTGGCGAGCTCCAATATCTCTCCCTAGAATAGTGGTTCTGAACCTTTAATGCTTCACGTCCCCCCCCTGGAAATGTGTATGTAACAGGCGTATCCCTTATAGATAGATAAAACTATAGATATAGTATAATAATGCCCAACGTAGCGACTTTGTTACTAGATCTAGCGACCTTTGAGCTCTCATGGCTTACCCCAAAAACTTTTACCGCGTACCCCACGTTGACAACCCCTGCTCTAGAACATCCCGTACATGCTCAATGGGATTGAGGTCAGGATATCTGAATGGTCACCCCATTCGGTCACTCCATTCACTCATTTCTCTTTGAGAAAATCGTCGACCATATGAGTTCGATGATGGCAGGAATAATCGTCCATAAAAATAAAATCTGCACCGAAGGCTCCCCGGAATGACCTGACATATGGATTCAGGAACTGGTCTGTGTACCGCAGGCCAGTAACAGAGCCACTCGGAAAGAAGTGCAGGTTTGTACGCCGTTCGTCATGATTCCTGCTCCAACCATCACGCCACGGCCACCAGAGTAGTCCCTTTCTCTGATGTTCGAGGGATTGTTGGGGGTCCATGGTTCTCTCCAGATGCAAATATGCTTATATAATATAAGTACTTAAGCTGAATCAAGATTCATCTGTGAACATGACATGCGCTCACTGGTTTGGATCCAATTGTGATGTTGGCGACTCCACGTTAAATGAGTATGTTGGGAGGCGGGAGTTCATTTAATAGGTCTCCTGGCATAAAGTTATTGCTTACAAATCTCTTGTAAACAGTATGCCTTGAAACCATCGTTCCTGTAGCTGCTGCAAGTTTCAAAGAAGTTGCCTAACGGTCATCACTCTGTTCCGTCTGGCAGTAAGATTTATATAGCGATCGTCTGCAGAAATTGTGTCTCTGGGACGGCCTTTTCCTAGTCGACGACGAACATCTCCTGTCTATTGAAACTGTCTCCAGAGTCTGGACAGGACGTTTTGTGGAACATGCAATGGTCTGTAAACTCCCGTGTGACACTGATCTGCTTCCATCCTTCCAATCGCTCTCCACCGCTGAAAAGCGTATATACGATGTCTTCGGGACATAATCAGCTCGACCTGGCACTGAAGTGAAAGCAAGAGTTATTTAGAACAGCTACAAACTACGAGTAGATTCGCGCTTTTTAACGCATTCCTAATTTGCATATTCCGGATTACACGCTGCAATTGTAAATGCTGGATGGTTTGTTGCGTAGCGTATTTTTCATGTTCGCTCATTTTCACTGCGTTCTTTTACATATATCGGCAGCTATATACGTTTTTTTCCTTTTTTTTTTCGATTATTCTTTGATTTAGAGCACCATTATAGTTTTTGATTATTGACACCTAACTCGTAAATTGTAGCCCTCGCGTTCGGAAGATATAGTAAAACGACTTTCACATTTCCTCTTTTTACAGGGGAAGAAAGAATGAGGAGGTAATTTTTTCATAGCGTTTGACACTCCCCAAGACACAGCCTTTCATTTGACACATAGCTTGTTACTTTCCGCACTCGCATTCAAGAGATAGAGAGGAACGATCATTTTTATTTCCCAATTTTTAGGAGGAAATAAAACATGGGAGGGGCTTAATGGTTCGTAGTTTATGACATTCTCCGCATCAGAAGCATTCATCTGACGTATCGCTTGTTACTTTGGCCTTTGCGTTCTGGAGATATACGTAGGTAGCTTAAGAATTGGTTTTATATTTCCTGTATTTAGGGAGGAATAAAGCATGGAGAGTCCATTTTTTATAGCTTATGACACTCTCCGCGTCACAAGCTTTCATTTGGCACGTAAATCATTAAGTTTCTCCATCGCGTTCGAAAGATATAGTGCAAGAACGGTTTGTCAAATCCACAAACCGACAAACTGACAAATGTCACAGCCAAAAGCAATAGGAAGATAGGTAAAATTGCTTTTCTGTTGAATAAGTATTGATGAACTATTACGATTTGCACTTTACTAATCTCCCAAAACATATTTTTGCGCCCTCTAATGATGGGACAAATTCAAAAATTCCAAAATATTTAAAGAATATTGCAAATAATGTATTTATGCTCGTTTTTTGAAATTTTGATTTTGGAATGTGAAGGTCATGAAGTTTCCATTAGCAGAAATAAGTTGACCCCTTACTCCAAAGGTGGGTGGGAACGCAACTGTTTGGTTTTAAGAGATAATTCGGGAACTCTCATTTAGTTGGATATTCTGGCAACAACGTGGTTCATGGCGTAGTATGGTTTTTCAAACACTAATAATTTTACCTTGTTTCAAAAGAAAAATAATTGAATTTATATTTTTTTTCACTGCAGCTGTGTGAAGAGAAGTCCCGAGGGCTCAAGAAATGAAAAAAAAAAAATATAAGAGTTTAAAATAAATAATTAGTTTTACTAGTTGAGGTTTTGAACATACTCATTTAACTGTTACAAAGTGCCTAGCATAAATAGCGCCATCGTTGAATTTAGTAAATATAAAAATTTTAGTTATTTTGCAATATTTGCTCTTCTCACATATTTGTCGAAAAGTTATTGGCCTAAGTTTCGGAGTGTTCCCAGGGTTTTAAGAAATTTTATCACCTTGCATGTATTGAAATGAGTGAATGAAGCTTCCGTAAATTATCCAAAGGGAAAAGAAATGCTGAAAAGACATTAACTGTTCTAATCAAAGTTCTTTACAGCAAACTGAAAAAAAAAAAACAGGACATATGGATTCAAGAGCTGAAGAAGCAGGTCTTATTGAGGAAGATCAAAAAATAATTGGTTTGAAGAAACTGTAAGCATAATTAAATTAGAATACAGAGAAACAGTTGAAGAAATTAGAAACGAAATAAGCGTTAATAACCATAGTGTGAAAGAAGATACGAAAATCTTTAAAGAAAAATCACTTGAATACAATCACGACACATTGCAAGATTGTAAAAACGCTATGGAAGAGTTTAAGATTTAGTTGTTAATTTTGCAAGACGAAATCCCTTGAGAAGGAAAACGATGCTTTAAAAGTAAAAATAACGACATTTTAGAACTGAGTTGGATAAATTGGAAATAAGATCAAAATCTTGTAATATTGAATTGACAGTTATACCTGAAGAGCCAAAACAAAATATCTCACATGTAATAACTAAAGTATCTGAAATATTACAGATAGAAAATGCAGATGACATCACTGTGGCTTAAGAAAACCCACAATCAATAAGAACAAATCACACCAAAAATAGTAAAGTTCAAAGAAAGCTCAATCAGGGACAAGTGGATAAAAAAACTAAGGATATGAAAATATTGAAAGCAAACATGATTAATAGTAAATTTAACGATACTAGAATATTTGTTAATGAACATCTGACCAAGCACATAAAGTAACTTTTCTTCAAGGTGAAACAGTTTAGGTTAGAAAATAACTTTAAGTATGCATGGGAAAAAAGTGGGAAACTCTAACTCAAAAAAATAGACATAAGTAAGATTACCAGGATTAGAAATGAAGATTTAGATAAACTCAAGAGTTTAGATATCAAACAAGAACTTTGTTAAAGAACAGAGTGAGGTTAATACAGTGCTCATCGGTGAAATGGGAAATTTTAAGGAATATATTAAAATTACCATGCAGACTTCAATATAATACATTTAAATATAAGAAGTCTTAGAGAATATTATGATGAATTATTGGTACTATTTAAGTGTTTTGGTAATATCTTAGATTTTATTCTTTTATCCGAGCTATGGATAAAAAAGGAAGAAGTAAATCTTTATATTATCGAAGGCTATTCTAAGTATTACAAATGTAGGGAATTCAGTAGGTCAGGAGGTGTCCTAATTTATGTAAATAATAAGAAATTAAATTTTGTAGAATTGAGCTTAAATACATATACAGCAGAAAGCATTTATTTGAATGAATACAGATACAATTTATCCATTCTCTTATTATATAGATTTCATAATTTTTCAGTCGATTATTTTAATGTGGAATTTAACTCAACTTTAAAGGGTATAAAATATGGCAATATTTATCTAATAGGGGATATGAACATTGAATTATTGAAAGATGATAAGCAAGCAAATGAGTACCTTAATATTTTAAGCAATCATGATGTTAGGCAGTATGTAAATATTGCAACTAGAAATGTAAACTCTAGCTCTAGCTGTTTAGACCATGTGTTCATAAGAAATAGAAATAGCCTTATTGAAAATGATGTGTTGATTTATGAGTCAACAATAACTGACCATTTTACAATTTTAGTTGGAATCCAATTTCCTCACTCTAGTATTTTAAATGAAGAAAAACGTGTAAATACGGTAACGATATTTGATTATAAAAAATTTTAAACTTATATTAGCCAAATGACAATAAAGATGATTTCTTTCATTTTTCTGATGTTAAAATGTTATATGAAATGTTTTTTGGTATGGTATTTCCAAAGGAATATAAGTAGGAAACTCTAAAATAAGGTGTAAATTTATAGTTAAAAAAAACCATGGACAACTAAAGATCTAATTGAAAAAAAAAAACCATGGACAGCTAAAGATCTAATTGATAAAACCTACAATAAAGTTTTAAATGTTTAAAATAAAAGTGGAAAAACAGAAGTATTTTCAAAATCAGTTCCTTAAATGTGGTAAAAATACACAGAAACAATGGAACTTTATAAATGGCATTATTGGTGTCAAAGAAAAAAAATCAGAAAAAAACACCCTAATAAAAAATAAATAACCCCTCAAGCAGCTGCACAGAGGTCTGACAGGTGCCTTTCAGTTTATATGCCATAGTAGGTGTGTGAAGACGGCGGGACCTCAGCAGAAAGACAACACAAACATCCATGCCTTACTCGGGCTCAAACCCATGTCCCTTAGATCAGTAGCCAAGTTCGCTAACCAAAAATAATTTGCATATTTTGGTAAATGAAATGAACAAAAGTTTCATTGAAAATATTAGTCCTTCTGATAGTTTCAGATTATTTTCTAATGATCACAATCTGCTGCCATGCAATAATTTCGTGAATGTAGCAAACACTGACTAAGCTGAGTTAAAAATGTTATTCGTAACTTAAAAGATAATAAGGCATGTGATTCAGATAATATTACAGTAGACATGCTTAAAATAATAACATAAAGCTCTTTACACAAATAATTAATACCTAATTAGAATCAGGGATCTTTTTGGTGGAACTTGAAAGAGCAATAGTTGCACCTATATTTAAATTAGGTGTCTCTGATATATTTTTAACTTACAGGTCTATTTCTGTTTTATCTAGTTTTTCAAAAGTAATTGAACAAGTAATGAAAAAAATATTTCTATTCTCATCAATATGGATTTAGAGAAGGTAAAAATACAGAAAAGACAATTTTAAACTATAAACGGAATATATATAGCATCATGGATAAATGAAGTTTAACAGCATCAGTTTTCTTGGACGTACACAAAGCATTGGACTCCATTGATCATGACATTTTATGAGGAAAGCTGTATTCAGCATATATCATAAAACAAGCAGTGCGGTTAGAAAATATTATCAGTAAATTTGAAACTGTACGAAGAAGAATGCCTCAAGGATCAGTTCTTGGTCCAATACTGTTCTTTATATACCTTAATGATATGTGCTTTCGAAAATTAAGAGGTAAACTCACATGTTATGCAGATGATGCTGCGCTTGTTTACTCAGCAAATGATGTAAATGAACTAAAATTGAACATTGAAAACGATTTATTTTTACTAAATAAATGGTTTAACAAAAAATTAAATAAAATTAAATACAAGCAAAAATAAACTAATGATATTCTGCCTTATATGTACTAACATTAACGGTATTACAAATGTGAAATATCACGATCTTGAATGTAACGAAAGGATATATTGTAATTGCTTGTCAATTGAGAGGATTGATAATTATTTTGGTATTGAAGTAGGTAAAATCTAAAACGGCAGAAACAAGGTATATATTGTATAGATTTTATGCAATTCAAAGAACGGTTTCAAGTAATTTTATGTATATCCTGTATTACACATGGTTTTAATCAGCTGTTCATTATGGTTTAAGTAGTTGGGGAGGAGATTATAAAGTGAACCTTACAAAACACAACAGTGTCCATCTAAGATTGTTAAAAAAGAGTTTCTAATAAATCTTGCAGCATAAATTTAATGAATGAACCAAAACATTTTTTTTGAAATTAGACAAATTTTCTTGCTTAGAATACTCTTATTTCTTTTCTTAAATCCTACTTGGATTGATACAAATATAAAATGTTTGACTCTCGAATAGAGGAAACTTTGTTTGTTGTACCCAAGGCAAATAAGAATATTTTACTGCGGCATTTTCTGTTCCTGGTTCCTAGACTCTTTAATTCCCTAGATTTCGGCATAAGGAATGAAAAAATTAATTTCTGCGTTTATAAATAAGTTAAGAAATCATATATAAAGAAGTTAAGAAATAATATATGTTAAAATTTATAAATGACGCCCATTGAACAGCTGTTGCCAAAAACGTTTTGTAGACAAAATCTTTGAAACTTCTCTTTTCAGGGAGGGAGGATAGAAAGCATTTCCAAGGAGTAAGTTTGCTTCTCAACAGACAAGCCAGTGATGCTCTTATAGGATATGACTGAATTAATGAAAGATTTCCTAGAGCAAAACTTAAAACAAAAATTAAAAACTTGAATGTCATCTGTTGTTATGCCCCCACAGAGAACTCTGATGAGAACGAGAACAATACGTTTTACAGCAAGCTTCAGGATATTTTGAATTCTTTGAAGAAAGGAGATATTTCTCTTGTGCTTGGTGACTTCAATACTAAAGTTAATACTGACCCTGACCTTTGGACAGAAGTTTTAGGTCCCTTTGGCATTGGTAGTTCCAATGGCAATGGGGAACGTCTCCTACAGGTAGGTAAACTTAATGGTTTTCGAATAACTAACACATACTTCAATCACCGGTACATTTATAAATACAAATGGGTTTCACCTGATGGGTTGCACAGGAATGTGATAGATTATATTTTAATTAACAGCAAGTGGGTGAGTTTAGTTAGGAATACCAGATCATACAGGGGAGCCGAAATTGGGTCTGACTATTACCTGGTAAAAAGTGTCTTGCAATTGAAGCTTAAGAAATGTTGTGCTAAGTTTAAGAAAATTACCTTCAACACTGAAGGTCTGAAAGATCCAGATATATCCAAAGCACACCATGATAGGCTACTTAGTCATTATGACAATCATGGTTTGCTTACTGCTGAAGTTTAGAAAGGGATAGGATAAGTTTAAACAGACTTTTCTTGAAAGCAACAGTACTGTTTGGGTAAAAGGCAGCAATGTTATCATTTTCCTTAACAAGCTACATGGGTTATATTTCTTGTTATTATAGAACTTTCTTCACTGTTGCACTGAAATCTGGGATTTTTGCTATATTACTATGTATTCACAAACAAAATTTTTGAGTGATAATGCTATGGAACGTATTTCTGAAACAAGGAAGTGCAGGATTAATATGAATCAACACCCTACGAGTCCTAGCAGAGAAGGCATTACAATGAGCTTAATAAACGTGTAAAGGATAATTTAATAAATTTAAAATAATTTATTAATTAATTTAATTTTAATTAATTTTAAGCAGGATAATATCACGTAAAAACGTGATAAGAATCTTTGGCTTGATAGCTTGGCTGACAAAGCCAAAGTCGTCTGAAAGGAAAGCCTGATGTCACGTGATATGGGATGTACCACCGCAGTACTATCAGAGCAGAGACTCAGTCGAAGCGCGAATATTTTATCTCGCCATGCTGTTTGTTCCTTTGTGTTAAAAGTAGGTGCTACTTCTTTATTTTGTGGTATAGATAAATATTAAAATCATATTATATATATATTGTATATATTTAAGTGTATTTATAGTAACTGTTATTGTTACCATGCCCGTAAATGTGTTCCCGGCTGCCTTAGTAATTATAGTGGATCGCCTATATAACTATATTTCGTTTATACATATTTCGTAAATTCATTTAACAACAAAACTGATTTAGTATTGGATTTAGTAGTTATTGCCTCAGCATATAATTAATATGTGTGACGTGGAGGGCTAACCTATCCTTACTGAAGTTTCAATAAATGTGTGAATATTATGCTATGCTGTTTTTCAAAGACTGATATCTAGTAATGTAGAGCAACAATTTCTCAACTGCAAAAATCAGTTATTGACATATGTTAATATTGTAAAGTACGAGAAACAATGTTTAGCACCGATTTTCAGTGTCCATGTGGGAATAAAATAAATGATTTGTTACATAAAATTATCTTAACATGTGTAAATGTATATATGCATAATTACACCCAATCCAAATATGCACCAAAGGAAACATCCAAAAGAAAACTAAGCACTTTGGTGAAATTATAAATCATATGTCATCTATATCTATCTGTTAAATTTTACTGGTCTACTAGTCATGTCTAAAACGATAGACTTTGGTATGTATTTGATGTGGGTTTGAAATAATTGTTTTTCTCATAGTTATTATCACCAGTATATGATATTCAATGTTATCATTTGCTTTAACAATCTTCATGGGTTATATTTCTTGTTATTATGTAACTTTCTTCACTGTTGTACTGAAATCTGGGATTTTTATTATATTACTATGTATTGTGTTAGAAACTTCAGTAAGGCAATAATATAGGGTTGCCATTGGTATACTTATTAATCTTCACTTGTCTTCTGATATGTCTCAATAACAGACATTGGTTATCACAAACTATTTTTTGAAGCATACAGTATTATTTATCATTGGCATATTTGATGTGGATTTCAAATATTTATTTGTCTTGTAGTTACTATCATCAGTATATGGTATTCAGTGTTATCATTTCCTAACACTCTTCATTGTTGTACTGAAATCTGTAATTTTTTTTATATTCATATGTCTCTTACAAATTATGTAAGGCAATAGCATAGTGGTCACATGTTCTGCTTATTAATTTTCACTTGTCTACTGGTATGTCTCAATGATATACACCAGTTGTCGCAAAGTATTTTTTGAAGCTTACGGTATGATTGAGTTACCATTCGCATATTTGATGTGGATTTCAAATATTTATTTGCCTTGTAATTACTATCATCAAACCTCAGTAATACGTAGTCAATATTACCATTTTTATTAATAAACTGTATGGGTTGTATTTCTTGTGATTCTGTAACTATTATTTTATATGATGTGTAATAATTATGGCTATGGTATGAGCTTCAGAAACGCAATAACATAGTGCTTATATATTCTTTTATTGAACTTTTCTTACTCTACTAGTCAGTATCAATGATCAACAAAAGTATCGCAAACTATTTTTTAAAGCACACTTCATGATTGAGCTAACTTCGGCATGAACGGATAACCGGTTTCGTATAAACGGATGCTAAACTTCGGTATAAGGTAGCTATTTTTAACATTTTTCTTAATGATAACTGTATGGGTATGGGTTATATTTCTCGTGATTATGAAAATCTCCTGGATGTGCACTGAATTCTGTAATTGTTTTTATATGCTAATATATTATGGTACAAGCTTCAGTAAGACAATAATATAGTGCTCATATGCTTCAATATATATTTTTCTTATTGTTAAGCTGCATCAGTTATATTTTTTGTGATTATGAAAATTTCACTTATCTACTTGTATGTCTCAGTAATAGACATTGGTTGTCACAAACTATTTTCTGAAGCATACCATATGATTGAGTTATATTTAATGTATTTGATGTGGACTTCAAACATTTATTTCTCTTGTGTAGTCACTTTTAGCGATATTAATTTGTTTTTTTTTTCATTTAAATTATTTGAAATGATTCTCTTGCTGATTCATACTGATACTGAAGCAAAAATTAATTCTTTGAGGTTTTCAATATATTTAGCTGTAAATATTTCAGTGCAATCTTTGTAATAATTCTTCATGTCATCATGTTTGTCAATCGAGTCTAGTTTTGGTGTTTTTATTGTCGTTTATTTGAATCATGTGATACTAATGATTTTAATCTTAGTAAGAAGATACTTTTAGTCTTATTAATAAAATAATTATATTGTACTGATCATTTCGTGAGCTGTGAATGAAATTCTGATCTCAGTGGCTTTCTATTTAGAACCTAAACTATGTGAGATTAAAAAGCTTTATATGGAATGTAACAATACTTTTAGCTAACATGAGAATAAATAATTTATCTTTACCAATATTTATGGTACTTTTGCTCATATATTACGTTCTAAAATCGTTTGACCAAATAAAAAAATGCTTTAAAATTAAGGTGTATCCCGTTTTCTTAGAAATATGATTTACAATTAACTATAATTAATAACAAAATGTTTAACTATTTCTAGATAATATGTTTATTGAATAATTTTGACATCGAGATATTAGATTTTTTATGTCTGTGAAAAAAATATTTCCTGCAAGAATGAAATGCTTCTCCGCATTTATTATAATTTGCTTTATAATTGATATTTGATTCAATTCAGTTGAAGAAATGAAATAATTTAAAAAACGCACACATCGAAAAGAAGCAAATAAGTTCCAAGAACATTTAAAAAATTATAAGAATTATGTACACAAAATTACCCCATATTAAATGGTTTAAAATACTCTTTATTCAAATTGCAATTTTTTCTGGTAAATTTTTGTTTGGCGCTGCGGTTAGTATTTCAAGTCTTCCATAATATCTACTATTCTAATATTATGGCAAATCGGTGATTGGCTTCGTTGAGGACTTTCATTAAAAATGCTTATTTTAGAAGTACAATAAAGTTATAGAGCTCTGGATTTAGCTTTCCATAAGATATAATATATCAGTGATTCCTGATTGTTGGTGGCAAACGTAAAAGAAATAAAGAGAATTAATATTTGAATTTATTTTAAAGATTAAAACGTTAAGCGCAGTCACTATGGATTATCTTCAAAGCTTTTTCGATAATATTTGCTTGTCATTAAGTGTTTTCTATCATCCACGTTCAAATATTGCTAATAAAGATATTTCAAAAGAATAAACTTTAAAAAAACTCATGCAATGGAAAATTTCTATATGAAAATAACGCAAGGAAAGATCATCCATCACGACGGCTCAGATCGGGGACATCGCTCAGACCCAATTGGTCACATGACTTCAGCAAGCGTTGAGCGCGCCGCGACCTGTTTCTCTCGCTGGCCACTCTGTGCGGGTCACGTGACATCAGGCTTTCTCTTCAGACGGGTCTGACAAAGCAGAGGAAGCAGTTAGATAGCACGACAGCAGGGGGTTGTACCCATATTGTTAATGTTGTATGTGGGAAGAAATAAACAGGTACACAGGGATTGAGGGATACATATGGCAAGGTAGTTGAAGGTGAGGATTCTCTGATGGCTAGGTGGGATGAGCATTTCAGGGAAGTTCTAAATAATGTGATTATTTCTATTCCCATTGTTTGTAATAAGGATAGATGAATTACTGGCTTTAATGATGGCCCTCTATTACATTCCGAAGTCGCTTTGGCTATCTCGAAATTAAAACTGCATAAATCCCCAGAGGTGGACTGAATCACCACTGAAATGCTTAGAGCTGGAAACATTTGTGTTGTTACATGGCTGACTGAAATTTTGAATATTTCTTTATAATAAAAGTGTTGTTCCTAAGAATTTAACTAGAGCTATCATTGTCCCAAATTTTAAAAAAAGATGATCGCAGTTCTTGTGATAATTATAGAAGAATTAGTTTACTTTCCGTTCCCGGTAAAGTTCTTTGCATGATTATACTTAAAAGAATTAAAATTTTGGTTAACGAACAACTGCGTGATGAACAGTGTGGATTCAGAAGTGGTAGGGGATGTATTGACCAAATTTTTGATCAATACGTTAGATGTTTTATCAATACAGATTCTTGAGAAATGTTTAGAGTTTCATAAACCTGTGGTTTTATAGACATCAAAAAGTCTTTTTGATTCTATTGGTCGCCTTAATTTATGGTTGATTGTTAGATCATATGGAATACCTGATAAGTTAGTTAGTGTAATGAAAGCTATCTATAATGACACTAAGTCGCGTGTGAGAGTGGTATGTTTTACAGCGATTGGTTTAACATTGCTAGTGGAGTTAGACAAGGGTGCATTTTGTCTGTTTTCCATTTAGTTTGGTTATTGATTATGTTATGCGAAATTCTTTGCAAGGGAAAGATTTTGGCCTTAAATGATCTACAGATTTCAAACTTTTTTGATTTAGATTATGCAAATGATTTGACCCAATTAGCTAATGATATTCATTAGTTGAATTCTTCCTGTAGGGTTGTCGATGTCGATGAGAATGGTAATAAAGTATGTTTCGTGATAAACAGAGAAAAAAATTAAAGTGATTTAAAGTGGTCAGGCAAATGGTGCTTCAGTTGCGTTGAATGGATGCACTCTTGAGAAAGTGTGTGAGTTTAATTATTTTTTGGAAGCTATGTAACATATACTAATGACTATGTGCAGCATATATATAGAAGAAGAGGAATTGCCCCTGGGGACTTTTAAGAATCTATGGAGAGTGTGGAAAAATCGGCGTATACACCTAATCGCTAAAAGTAGGCTGTATAATAGTTTGGTTGTTTCTAAGGTTAGTTATAGTAGCGAACATGGACCCTTTGTAAGCAGGATAACAAGAAATTTGAAGCCTTCGATTTTAGATGCTTACGCAGTATCTTGGGCATTAGGTGGTTTTTCTTTATAAGTAATGATGAACTTAGAAGAAGGAGTCATCAACCTCTTTTGAACAGCATGTTGTGCAAAGATCGTGTTGGTTTGGCCATGTTGTCCGCATGCATATCTGCAGATTGGCAAACAGGATTATGAACAGTGTGCTGAGAGTTTCAGAAAAAGGGGAAAACGTAAGACAATGTCAAACACGACCTTGTTACAATTGGCCTAGAGTGGCCAAATGCAGCATCTGTAGCTCAGAAGATACATGTTTGGAGAGGAAATTTACACAGTCTGGTTGGACCTCCGTAGCCCATGGCTGTATGAGGATTTTGTGTGTATATATCAGATATACAATGAACACAATTTTTACACTTTCGTTTCAATTTTCAATATAATCCCAATTTCAGTTTTGTTTTTAAAATTGTTATTGATGACAGCTTTTAATTTTGTATTAGGCTTATAATGTCTTCAGAAATGTAAAAATAAATGTATTTGCATTTTTTAATCAAATAAATATTTCATTCATATAATTTTCAAAAATAATTTGCAAAAACAAATTCAAAATAATTTGCATTTTTCAAAAATTTTTAAGTAGTTTAATATATTTTGTAAGAGATCACTAAATGTGAGAAATCTTTTAATGAATATTGCAAGAGTATGGGAGAAATTTGAATTTCCGGTAGTAGAGTGTCAAAAGATATTTTCTCTCACAGCAAAAGTCTGCCCCTTTTTCTCAGAGAGGTGTACGAAAAGCAATTTTTTTAATTTAAGAATTAAAAGACAAATAATTTTCATGTTATAAAATCACTAATAAAATACTACTAGATGCATTTTACCCATTTTTCATTAGCTCAAATTAAAACTTTTAAGGAATGAAAAAGTAGATAAATAAAAAACCTCATTCTCTTTGAAAACGAGATTCCCATATGTGCAGAGGCGCTATGCGTTCTTCTAGTTGGAAATCCCACTCTCTGGAGACGATGAAGGACGAAAGAAAAGGAAATATGAAAATAATAAAATATTTTCTTATAGAATGATACAGGAAGTTTTTGATAATATTCTGGCATAAATCTCATTGTTTTTCGGAATGAGGTTTGGAACTTTGCATGCATTTCTCCGCCATATGCTGAAATAGCCATAGGCGATGCTGTCGTCATTAAATAGATATTATTTATTCTATAATTCGGTAAAAAAGTGGACAAAAAGCATAAAAATGTTTATTTCTCCATCCCCACACTTCCCTGTTCAAAATAAATTCTACCATTTTTGTATTATCAATCATTATATAAAGTCTTTTAATAAGAATAAAATATACTTTGCATTGCTGAAAGACTTAAATGTTAACACACATTTCCAGATATTCCTCAGTCGGATTCGTCACTGCTCAAATGTGCAGTGACGCAATACAGAACACTAACTTCACGCCAAAAATTTGGCGTGAAGCGCAATGATAATTCTCCCTATCGATAACTTCATTCACAACACTTCACCACTCTAATTACAATTAAATGCCGCTGAACGTTTGGTGCAAAATGCATGCCCATTGATACCTTCATTCACAGCTTGCCACATGTACTTCTCACATATTATTACATCATCCACAAGGTAGGCGACGTCAGCGCCCCAGAAAATTCGGAAACTTTTCGAGGGATCACTTCCCACCCACGACAGCAAAATTCGCGATCTGTCACCCCAAAAAGGCTAGAACTAAATGGGACCACCCACCAAATTTGGGACTGATCGTTCAAGTACCTTGGAAACTTCCAAATTCTGTCACCGATAACGTCACGCATGTCAGCCCGCCCCTTCGTCGTTCGCAATTTGCCCGTTCGGAATTACGATTATTATAAAATATAATGATATATTACTCTGTGCAGTAATACGTAGATGATAGTTACTCTATGCAACCACCATTATTTTATTAATGAACAAAATGTTAGAAGAATCTTATACTCATTTGAAGCATTTGCATCTACTCTCTCTAATATGATATTTCAATAACTCGAATGTTTTTGGGAACTCCTTTAACTGAATCAGTTTGAAATGAAAATTTATGCCCTATATGTGACGATTATTATTATTCTCCTTCAATTGCATTTGATTGAAACGACTTTTATTTTCCATAGCTTATTCTGAAATCAAATGAAAATAAAAGAAGATAAATAAATAATTAAATAAATAAAGCATTCATTTATCAAAAGGTTGCACCACAGGAAATCAAACAAACTAGAACTGTAAGTATTCTTACTAGTATGGCATGCAATAAAATGATTGTTTTTAGTTTTTTTCTTCCTAATGAAACAACTAGAAACGCATCGAAAAATGTTCTTTTATTTAACTTTTAATAGAGCATTTCAATCTATTTTTTCTAAACCGATATATCAGTGCAATCAATATTTTTAAGTAAATGTCCTGAATGAAAAAATCAGAAATCGAATGAAAGCATTACAAGAAACGGAGACAGCCTATGTTTACACCTGTTTTCTCTAATGAAACAATGATTTAACGACATTTTTAATTGCAACTCCTTTTAAACGAAAGAACCTGAAAAAAAAACTCTTAAAGAAACCAAATTATAAACGACAGAATTATGCAAAATTGTACTGTAACGTAAAAATTTATTTAAGTGTAACACATATTTCCAGTGGTTTTACAATTGTGAAACATTTTCTACCTTATACTAATAAATGACATGCGGCAATTGTTGCCTTTGTCTGAATGTTGATTGCTGAAAATTTTAGCCCCAATGATAAGAGTTTTCGGTAATAGCAGAAGAAAGTTCCGTTATGATTGTTCTCTCGAACAGTAAAAATGAATTCATCTGCGGAAACGCTTATCAGCTTCGCGAGCAATGCAGTGCTTGCTAACGATGAGTTATGACTATGGTAACTTCACTAATCCAAAAATATAATGAAATTAATTGTTTTATAATCCCAGTCCTTTTGAACTACACAACCGGAAATTCAAAACGTGCTAAAAGGGATTAAAGGAAACCCGCAGATTGACATATATATATATATAAAACTTTTTCTCTGTAACCAGATTTGCAATAATTTTTTTAGCATTCGATTCTCTGATTCTTGAATTTTGATTTTCGATTTCATTCTGATTTGAATTTTTTTTATCGTATTCGTACTTTGATTTCTGAAGCCCTGATGTAAATTGAAAGCTGCTTACCAATTTAGAGATAATGGATATAAATTTTATTGTAGTGTGTTCGCGTGATTTCTAATTTTTTCTCTCAGAATCGAACAATAGAGTCGTTTTATTGAAAGTCGAATTAATGAGACTACTGATAGACGTATAACTTTTATTTCATGTAAGCATTATTTTGATTTTCTATAATTTTATGAAAAATACATCAGAAAAAAAATCCATTGTACCTCAGTACAATGGATATTTTTAATTTTTATTGAGGTATGACGATAAATAATAATCTTGACTTTGGTTAAATATCTTGAACTTATATAATAATTATATAATTGGATTTTAGAGCTGTTGGATTAGAAGGAATAAAAGTAAATGCTTTATTGAATGTCAAATTAGAGAGAATGGAAATAATTTTCTCTGGAGGTTCCTCCCTTTAGTTTCTTGTTACTTCGCTTAGAAAAACACAGATTTAAAAGAATAATAATCCCTTATTAAAGTCGTATTGAAATATCAAATTGTACAGACTGCATTTAAATGCTTCAGAGTAGACGTAGAGATGATATCTACAATATAGGCTCTTGAGGATTCTTTTAATAAATTCCTTTGATTTCCGATAGTTTCATTCGAAGAAAATGACATAAAATATTGGGTTTCGTTGGAAGTCGGGTTAGAGAGAATATTTACAGTCTATGAACTTTGGTTTCCCTTCCTTCTTTTTTACGAATTATCCTTTCGGATTTTTTTCGGAAGAGTTCTTTGATTTCCTTTTTGCTACATTTGAAAGGCGAAAGAGTAGGAACATTAAAATCCGTCTTAAATAAATTCGGATATCAAGAATAGATGTATATATTGACATTTTCAATTTCCAGTGTGAAACCTTTGATTTTTCAGTTTTTTAAACGGATATTTGGAAATGAAATATTCAATAAAGAAAAGGAATTCAATGGAAAGAAAAAATATATTTTTTTTAATGTCGGTTTAGTGAGCATACTGCTCGTCTTTTGCGGTTTGGTGTTCTGTATTGCGTTCTTTGGTTTCCTTTTGCTCCATTTAGAAGATGTAGAAAATAGAAAAAATAAGTTATAAACAAGGTGAGGTCAACTCTAATAGATTTAAAAAAAATCTTCTTTGGTTGCCTGTAATTCGTTACTTTTGTTTCGATTCTTTCGTTTGGAAAAATAGAATGAACAAAAAATTTGCTTTATTCAATGTTCAATTAATTAATATACTTATAGTCTTTTACGGTTTGGTTTTATGTACTGCGTTCTTTGGTTTCTTTTTCCATCGTTTAGTAGATGCAGAAAAGAATAAAAATCCGTTATAACTGAGGTTGGATAAGAGACAATAGATTTAATATATGTTCTGTTTTGGTAAACTGTAGTTTATTACATTCATTTCCAATTTCTCTTTTAGAACAAAAGTTTATTTTAATATTCATTTCATTCAGTATCGGATTATTGAGAATGCTGGTAGTGTATGCTTTTTTGTTTCAAGTAGTTGTTCACTTATCTGAGATTCTTTCACTCAGAACCAAGAGAATGGAGCAGAAATATAAAAACCCGTTGTATCAAAAGTCAGATTTGCGAGAATAATTTTCAATATCGGCTGTTTTGATTTTCTGTAGTGCATTAAATTGATTTCCGACAGTTTACTTCAGAAGAAAAAAAAATTAAATATTCGTTTTATTCATTGTCGGATTATTGAGAATACTGTTAATCTGATGAATTTTCGTTTCCTGTAGTCGTTCCTTTCATTTGAGACTGTTTCGCTTAGAACGAACAGAATAGAATAGAAATATAATATTACCGTTTTATCAAATGTCGGATTATAGAGAACAATTGCCACTATCGGCTGTATTTGAATTACTGTAATACATTTGACTGATTTCCTATTATTACTTTTAGAACGAAAGGATCTTATAAATGTTCGTTTAATTGAGTGTCGTATTATTAAGAATACCGGCATAGGCAGTTCTATTTCATGCAATCGTTGAGTTTATCTGAGATTATTTCGCTTAGAACGAAGAGAATGGAACAGAAAAATAAAAATCCGTTGTATCGAAAGTTGGATTAGCGAGAATAATGGTCAATATCGGCTGTTTTAATTTCCTTCCATACATTTGATTGATTTCCGATTGTTTATTTTAGAAGTAAAGGTCTGTAAATGTTACCTAGGTAACCACTGGAAGGAGAGCTATGCACTAATCCACGTGATGGTGCAAAGAACCGGTCAGGACTAGCACCTCATATCGGACTCCACCTTCTTGGGGTGCAGGCTGTTAGTACCTTTCAAAAGAGATATTCTCTTGTGGAAGGGACGTTCGTTTGAACACATGTCCCTAGACGTGTGTTCAAACGTCCTTCCCGTTTGACAGCGATGCTCAAGACTTTGATTCTCACAGAAAATGGAACCCTCTCTTCAAGGGTTTCGTTTGAATAAGAGCGGCGTCCCTTGATGCATGTCTAAACGTCCTTCGCGCTTCACAGCTGCACTCAAGACTTGTTTCCTTATTATTGCCCAGCTCTATTGATAGTAGAGATCCGTGATTTAAAAACAGAAGTGAAAGAATTGAAACGAAATGTAGAATTTTTTCTAGCAAGTATGACGAACTGATGCAACAAGCAATAAATTACGAAAAAAATCAAAAGGATTTAACTACAAAAATCTATGAAGCCGAAAATTTAAACACTGAAATGAGAGAAGAGATTAAGGAGCTGAAACAAAATCTTAATGACGTGGAACAATATGAACGCAATAAAAATATAGAAATTCATGGTGTTCCCATAAATGAAGGGGTGGATGACACAGAGCTTAAAATAAAGTTGAATAAAATCTCCCAGTCATTAAACATGGTCAACTACACAGACAATATGATTGAAAAAGTTCACAGACTTCCAGAAAGAAATAAAAGCAAAACCCCAAAGATAATTGTCCAATTCGTTACACGGAAAGATAGATACATTTGGATACAAAATAAGGAAAAAAAAATACAACCCTATTGCAGATCTGAATAATAAAGGAACACCAATATATATTAATGAAAACATGACTATGATTAACAAAGAAATTTTCTGGAAAGCGAGGATGTGTGCAAGAGAAAAAAATTATAAGTATGTTTGGTTCAAAAATGGAAAAGTTCTAATGAGGAAATCAAACGGTGAAAGAATTATCAATGTTGATATGTTCACCAACTTTGATGATTATTGAACTTTTAGATATATCCGCTAAACCTTGCTTTTTTCTCTTATTTTTGCTCTTTACTTTTGCTTTTTTTTTAAATATTCTTCTTAGCTATGCCTGATTTGAATATTGAAGGGCTTAATAGCAACTATGATGTTGCTTATGTAACTACAGGTATAGAAGTGGAGGCTTCGTTCGTAAATAATTAGAGTAAATTTATTCACAAAAATAAATTAGAAATTGCTCATGATAATATAAGAAGTCAAAGAAAACATTGGGATTCATTAAAATTAAGTATTAACAATTACATGAAACACATTGACTTCTTGTTTTAACTGAAACAAATGTAAATAAATATGCAAATTATTCATATAATATTTATAAATTTAATAAATATTTAAATTTATAATATTTTTATAATTTAAATTTATAATATTATTATTTATTTTAATAAAATTACAAATGATAATATAAATAAAAATATTAGGGGGATTTCAGTATACTATAAAGCAAATCTAATATATTGAAATTATTTCACAACAAACACTTCCCGCGGAAACTATATGTATGAAAGTAAAAAAAAAATTATATAATATATCAGGTTTTAGCACTATACAGATCACTTAGTACAGATGTGAACTCTTTTGTGTTGAATTTCCGAAACTGGATGGAAAATATAAAAAAAAGATCAAAATCAGATTTTAATAGGTGGTTTTAATATCGATACAATGGATACTGAAAAACATGGCACAGAAAAATATATCACACTATTAGCTGAAATGAATTTTGAAAGATTAATAAGGGAAGCTACAAGAGAAGAAATAGTAAAAAATAAAATTTACCAAAACCTGTGTAGACCATATTAATATTAAACTGATTAAAAATATGTCAGCAAATTCAATAATTCAAACAAGCAAAATAGCAGATCACTATATGATTTTAACACTGATTAGCAACACCAATAACAATTTGAATAATACTAATTATACTGAAACAGACCAGTAAAATAAAAATTGGTCATTTGACCCTAACAATATAAACAAAGCTATTTCTGAAATGAATTGGAATTTAGAAAATTATGGTGACAACTCAATGGATGAATTAAACCTATATTAAGCATTTAGAGATCTTTATGATGGAATTTTAGGAAAAAATAGAATATATATGAGGAGTGTTGGAAAGGTAAAAAGAAATCATAGCAAAAACTGGATAGCACCGAACTTGATAGAATTAATTGAAGAAAGAGATAAAGCTTGAATTAAATTTAGAAACAATGATAAAAGTGGTGCTTATAAAATAATTATAAAAATTAAGAAATATGGTTAATATTCAGATTAGAAATCAGAAACAACTTTTTTATAGAAATAAACTTATAATGAAAAAAATAATGCTATGAAGGCTACCTGGCAATTA
This sequence comes from Ryuthela nishihirai, assembly GCA_038380435.1. Taxonomy (NCBI): domain Eukaryota; kingdom Metazoa; phylum Arthropoda; class Arachnida; order Araneae; family Heptathelidae; genus Ryuthela; species Ryuthela nishihirai. The sequence goes on along the minus strand of JAWZYU010000013.1, from coordinate 67,595,516 downwards.
ATATATGAAATATTAGAAGGAAAACAGAAAAAATCAGCGGACGATGTAACAATTGACAATATGTCCAAAACGAAATTATCTGTGGAAGAAATAGCAAATAATTACAATGACATTTATAATACACTAATTTTACAGATAAGAAATACAAATCACCAAGACGATATAAATTATGTTCCAACCATGATGCAAAGAGTTTTGAAATCTATCTATATACATGGAATCACTGAAAAACAAACTGATGAAATAATTGCTTCATTAGACACCAATAAATCACCTGGTTACGATAATGTGTGCATAAAACATATCAAATTTAATAAAGAAACACTACTTAATATTATATCAAAAATTATAAATCAGTTTATATTTACTGGGAACATACCTACTGAACTCAAAACACGTATTTTAAGACCTATTTTTAAAGGTGGTATTAAGGAAGACTTTTCTGCCTATTTTTTCAAAAATAATGGAAAAATATATTTATAATACTGTTTTTAACTTTTTACTTAAACACAACATAATTAATAAAAATCAATTTGGCTTTCAAAAAGGAAAAAAACACAAATCAACTAATTTCCAAAATTTCAAATAATATTAATAAATCATTGAATAATAGGGAAAAATTGTAACTATGTTCTTAGATTTAAAGAAAGCCATCGATACAATAGATCATAGCATTTTACTAAATAAATTGGAAAATTACGGTATTCGCGGTATATTGTTAGATTGGTTTAGAAATTTTTTATCAGACAGATACACAATTACTAAAATAAAAAAACTGCTACAGCAGAAAAGTAATTACACGATATGGAATTCCTCAAGACTCAATTTTAGGTCATTTATTGTTCCTAGTATACATAAATGATTTGTTCAATACAAAATTAAATAGTGCTATATATCTATATGCTGACGACATTGTTTTAATAAACAGTGAGAAATATTTAAGTGATAGCATTTCAGAGGTTCAAACAGATTACAATAATATTATTACATGGTTAAATCATAATAAAATCTATTTAAATGAGAAAAAAAATTGATGATTATTCATTCACCAGGATTTCATATTCATCAAAACCTCTTTATTAAAACTCATAAAATAAATTGCAGAAAAAAGGATGCTTCAAATTGTGAATCATTATGTAGTTGCCCACTTGTTGAGCAAGTATGTAAAATAAATTTATTAGGAATTATTTTTGGTGAATATTTTAGGTGTAATGCCTATATATCCCACATATGTGAAAGCTTGAGAATATCAGCAATAAAAATTCAAAAATTGAAATACGTATTAAATATGGAAACCTGTGCATTATTTTATAAAGCAATATGCGAATCTAATTTATATTATGGAATAATTGTGCATGGAACAACTAACTTAACTAACATAAATAAAATTTAAAAACTGCAGTCTATAATAGCTAAAAATATTATTCCGTTTCATTTGAAAAAAAATTTATAAAACTTCCACCGATAGATTAATTTTTTTTTTCAAATCTAGCGACTTTTGAGCTCTCATGGCGTACCCCCAAAAATTTTACCGCGTACCCCACGTTGAGAACCCCTGATATAGATTATACTTCAATCGTGTTTACCTTATCGTTTGTTCGTGAGTGTACTTAACTACATCATAGGATTGAAGTTTTACGTGGGGAAAGCATTGCTAAAAAAATCATGTATACTGTTTTTGAGTTGGGAACAACGTTCGTCTTGGCACCTGACATTCGATTGTCTCTGAGCTCTCTCAGTACCCAGAGATGATTTATTGCATCAGACAAAATAAATAAGTAACCTAAGATTTTATTTAGGCTGAAGGCAGTCGTGAAACATATAAAGCGATGTATATGGTTGAAAGCACGTACTTTCATCTAACAGCGTTATTGCACCATCAACTTCAAATGTGCTCGCAAAACTGACACAGAATAACTTTTTGCTCGTTACATTGAAGGCCCCATGTAGCTCTTATTGCTGAGCAAACCCAGTTTGTCCTTGGAGATCGGGCGGGATGCAGAGAGTGGAGGAAATAAATTCCCTTCCTCTGAGAAGCAACATCCTGCTCACCTCCGATGGGTCATGAAAGAAAAAGAGCAAACAGCAAGAGCCTTCGTAGATAAAGCAGATGCCAAGCGCGCTAAAATTAATAGAGACATAAGAGATAAGGACGCAAAAGTATATGTAAAAAATGCACTGTGCTTGGAAAGAAGACTGCATGAAGGGAAACTGATCGCTTTTTGTTTATACGTTTTATCTTCATTGTCGTATAAAAGACGTAAATTATTGAAGACAAAAGCAGCGAGAATATTTTTAAAAATCCGTTACTACTTTACTGCCAATACGTTCTGGTTCTCAGTGAGGATATCGTCTTTCAAGCGACTTTGGATTTCTTTTAATCTATTTTCTTTTAATTAATTTTCACTAAATCTATTTGTTTGGAATGCCTTAACAGAGGAACACGAAGTTTAGCTCGTAGTCTTTTAGAGCGTTCAACAAAAGATGAATTTGTGACTTAAATTTGAATGAAAATATGAGAGATCAATTATATAGTAGTGCGGTGGGCAGACAATGTCAAACAGGACCTTGTTAGAATTGGTGTGCAGTGGCCATATGCAGTAGATGTATCTCAGGATAGACTTGCTTGGAGAACTAAATTGCACGGTCTGGTTGGACCTCCGTAGCCCATGGCTGCTTGAGGATGATGATGATGATGATGTTACTTTTTTCATTATCCATTTTTTCATTTCATTAATTTCGTGGGAGTTTATGAGCGAAGATGGATAAGATTATATTTAGATTCTAGTTTAAGTATTCGATTTATTCCATACTAGCGGAATTTTAAAAGTGAAACCGGGCCCTGCCTAAGTCTCATTTTTATGATGTAATCTATATATTCTCATTTTCACTGCACTGAAGGTTACTTTTGTGAGTACTAATCCCTATCCTTAACCCCATCGTTCAGATTCAACACCAATGTACGTTGGTTTTATAACAAGAAGGAAAGATTATATGTAGTGCTGCCAAAACCGAAAGATGAAATTCCCGCTAAATAATTATCGAAAAAATTGTTTAAAATCTCTCAATACTTAATAACAACCATCAAAAAAACTAAAAAAAGTAATATATTTTAGTTGATTGCACATCCACCGGAGTGGTCGTCGTGCTAGCCCTTCGGAGCCCACCCATGGGTGGTTTAATTTTGTTTTACTCATGCCAATTAGGCATATCTTCAGATGGAGTTCGTCAAGGGTATAGTTTTACTCGGTACATCGCATATCCTTTAACGATCTACGATCTACACGGGACTGCTGATCATCACACCGGTGATTCTCTATGCTTCACCCCTTATGGGCGAATACTACACCCACCAATATTCGTAAGATTCAGGTCTTACAAAACAAGATTTTGAGAACTGCGGTCGATGCCCCCTGGTTTGTTACTAACAGATAAATCCATAAAGACCTGGGCATCGACCATATATATATATACACACATATAAAACGCACCTCAAAAAAGATTTTTTGAGGCTGTAAGCAATAATCCCAATGAGATTATTTCTTCTCTGATTCTTTACGGTCATACTGTTTTGAACAAATACAAGAGCCTAAAACGGTAGCGTTCTCTGACGAGGCCTACCCGTTTTAGGTTTCTTATACATTTTTACTGCTATTTTTAGCTTTTCTTATGTTTGCCCTTAGGGACCCACCTAAGGGTGGTTTACTTATATAATTTTTTCTTTCGCATCCCAAATATGCATATCTTTCTGATGGAGATGGTTAGGGGTAAATTATTACCTGGTACATCGAATATGATTATACGATCCATGATCTACACAGGAGTGCGTAAAGTCCTCCTTCAGGGCGATAACTCAAGATCTTGCTCGTACACGAGCGTGTATAAACAACGGATGACATAGAAAAGTGATCTTTCGGATTAGCATAGTTGCAGCTCTCCTAGTGGCGAATTGTGGAATTTAGAAACGTTAACTCCCAAATATTGCCAATATTGACAAAATTTCGCAAGCAAAGTTGTAGAACAACACATATTACATATAAATACATTATCGACAACATTGAAATCGAAATAAAATTTACTGAGAACCGCAACGAAAAGTCATCCTGAATTAGCCATTGCTGACTCTTCGACAGCCTGGTGTGTGACAAGCGGTGTCGTATGTCCAGGGGAGACAGGTTAGTTTTTACTTTAATGGTAGAACACTCAGAATGCATCCAAAGACAGAGTGCTGCTCACGATGTGCATAACCATAGTAAGTTACTATGCTCATTATTCTGGTGATGCAAATGCACAGATTATGCAACAGCATTCTCCGTGGAGTTGGTTTTAAAAACCCTGTCAACATTCCACCTAAACATTGGTCATTGTGCAACTGGGAGTGAGAATTATTCCTGTGTACTCTTGCTCTGGAGAACTGACAGATTGTAATATCGTATGGGGATTGTCAACGGAAGGCCCATGCTGATGTGCAACTATTTTCAATGAGATATTTGTAGGCTCGTAATTACATACATCAGTTTATGATGGATGTATACTCAGATTGTGAGAATGCAGGAATGATGCTCACTTGCGGTTTAAAAATGATAGATGCTTAGTTCGGAGCCGTCTCGAGGGGATTTATAGCTACATCCTTGATGAATGCAGCAGTGCGATCTCTGCATATGCATCACCAGAATAGCCGTTATGGGCATTTGTATATCACTGAGTACAGTTATAGCAGCATCGTCGTTGATTGCGTTCTGAAGAACTTATACGTTCTGGCACGAAATGACCTTTCCCGGTGGACTGTTGAAGTGTCGGTAATACTCAGTTCTGGATGATCTTTCTTTGTTATTCTCAGAAGCCATTATCATTAGAAACTTCAATGACGGGGGTGACATATTGTTGCGTAAGGGGTATTGCTCTACAGCTTCGCATATGAAATTTTGGAGCTACCTGCCACATTTTCGAAGTTAACATTGACAAGTTCCGCATTTCGCCAATAGGAGTATGCAATCGCATTCTCGAAGAGGACTCCGCTTTCCTATATATAAATAATTAACATCCTGTGTTTCTATACTCTTTTAATAACCTGATCATAATTATCTTCCTGGAGGACTTGACGCACCGCACATTGTACGTTGTTCACTGTATCTGAGAATATCTCTGCGGTAGAAAACATGTTTGCGAAATAGATGGATACACATTTTTATTTGGTTTACTTTCTTTACAATGGTACAATTGTAGTTTCTGCATAAATAAATCTATTTTTGTGCAACTAAGTTAGACAATATTTAAACACACAATTAATCAGTATTTTAGGAAGAAAACTGAAGACCATTCTAATATTAGTTAAATATTACCATCGTACCTATTCACTTTAAATAAATAAGCTACCATTTCAGGGCTGAAATAAAATCCTGAAAATTTTCAACCCTGAAAACATTTTGTCTAGCTCGTGAAGAATATGTAAAAAATAAAAAAATAAATATTTTTTGGAAAGAGAAATATTAAAAGCTCGTTAAAATGACTAACTTTCTTCAAATTATGAATTGAATAATGCAATTGCAATATAATAAATGCATAATTTCAAAATTTATTAAAGCAGTTGCTAGTAGGAAAGTAAATTTACTAAGCAATTCAGCAAAAAGTTGAATATTTTTTACCTGTATAATATGAGCCTCGATACTGTATCCGTTCCAGTTTCAGTGTATCGTGTCCATTTTTTCTCCTTTCCTACAGATAAATATTCACTTTCATTCGTACTCTCTCACTCAGGACTTTATTACTCATAGATGCAGTCCTCCTCAGAATAATAATGTTCATGAAATTTAATAACTATAGAGAGTACATTCCGGAATTAAATATTGAAGATAACGTCCCACGTTAAAACGTCGTCAACGGGGCTTTACAAATTAGTAATATTTAAAGTGTTCCCCTATTGTGCATTGCCATACCTCTTGAATGCATGAATGGGAAGTGTAAAATTAATTTTTGCAAGTGAGTTCTTGCATCCAAAAACCGCATTATTATCACATTTGTTACATAAAGAGGAATTAGAGAAATGGTTGTTTGATTAATAATTCAATGTATGGTTGCACTTAATTTATTGATCAGTCCGGCAACTGTAACAGAATGTAGTATAAAGATAAGATATTCAAAGTAAATTTTGCAAAGAATTTTAACGAATGAATTCCTGCATGAATAAGTTTAATTCCATTCCTTCACTTGAATGAAACCGACTAACTCGTTGCTCTCTGATACGAAGTAGTAATAAACTGAAAACAATCGCAAAGGTACATATATCGCATTACTCTGAAAGGGTTTTCAGTAGTCAAAGTTTGATGAAATTTTAATAATCTCAGCAAACATCGTTATGATTTCAATGCATTGGCGTTACTTCAAAGTCAGTTGCTGATTCAAGTTGCCGCTTGCAGAAGATCGTGGTGTTCCTTCATCTGAAGTTGAGGCAGTTGTTGCTATCGAATTTATTTTGCATTAATCACGTTGTTTGTTTGCTATTTTTGATCATTTTCTACATTAGATATAAATGTCTTTGATCTCAAAATTTCCTTACCGTTGTTCTCAGAAGAGCAGGGCTTGTTAAGTTTTAGGTAACAACAAAACAAATATAATGACTAATGAAAAAACCAAGTATTCCAGAATGACTGATGAGAAACAAAGGGGCTTTACCTGCACATGATGGAAACCCTGATTTATTGCAAGTGGCAATTTGAATTTAATCAACAATATACACTTTGAAACAACGTCAAGGACATAGAAATTAGAACCGTCTTTGTTCAGGTTATTATAACTCCAAGTATTGTGGCAATTTTATTTCTTCATCATGGCCGAGTGGTTAGCATACTTGGAAGTTAGATTAAAGGGCCACGAATAACGCACGAATATTTCTTTATTTATGTTGTCTTCTAAGCAATCGAACAGGGTCTCTTTACGTTTGGATGTGTAAATTATATAATGCTGGCTCATAAGTGGCAACTTATGTTCTTTATTTACACCTTTTGGTACCATTGGAACATTGCATATATTAAATATTCTTTTAGTGACAAATGTAAAACTTAACAGAAGCAGAAAAATTCAATCACCTTTGGGAAATATGGAATTCTAGATTTCAAAATAAATAAGTTCAATCATTTTACGACTTTAGCGCAGGCTAATGTAGGGTGTAAACATCTCGATTGAAAAAAAAAACCGAGATTTATTATTTCAATAAATGTTTCGGTTCTAGGCTGACCGAAACATTTATTGAAATGTCATTTATTGAAACATCTATGAAACCGGCGTAAATACAGTGACTGAGTTATTCCAAAAACGTGTAAATTAAATCCATGTAAATCGAGGGCCGACTTTATTTGTCAAATAAGCCGGGTTATTTGGATATCCCAGATTTTTTTTTCGGAACAGTTCTCTAAAAGCTGGAACGTATGGACACCCTACTGTCTACATACATACAAAATCCTCATGCAGCCATGGACTATGGAGGTCCAACCAGACCGTGTAAATTTCCTCTCCAGACGTGTCTGTTCTGAGCTACAGCTGCTGCATTTGACCACTCTAGGCCAATTCTAGCTAGGTCCTGTTTGACATTGTCTGCCCATCGCATCCTAGGTCTCCCCCTTTTTCTGATACCCTTAGGTACACTGTTCATAATCTTCTTTGCCAATCTGCAGCTATGCATACGAGCAACATTTCCAAACCAACGCAGTCTCTCTCTGCACAATATGCTGCTCAAAGGAGGTTAATGACTCCTTTTTCTAACCTCATCATTACTTACAAAGTCAAACCACCTAATGTCCAAGATACTGTGTAAGCATTTAGAATCAAAGGCATTAATTTCTTGTTATCCTGCTTACAAAGGGTCCATGTTTCGCTACCATAACTAATTTATGATGGGAATTCGAATTCAAATAATTGAGAGTTAGAAAACAAGATGTTATGTCGCTAGTTGACCAACTGTACTCACGTAGTCATATTATCCGACCTTAATGAAATTTCTTCGGCTGAGAATATTGTTGAATTACATTTTATTGGTTTGTAATTAAAGCTTTATTGCTGACTTCATAGACATTTATCTAATGTATCATTCAATGCTCATAGATGAATATCTCTATTATAGAAGTATACTATCAATGAAAAAACAAGAGGCTTACTATAGGTAGGAAAAATTGAGTGTAGGGAATATAAATGGACGTAAATAATTTTTATTGGATCTATCAGTAAATTATTTATATTCCTGTCACATTAAATGATTTGAAGACAATAAAGTTTCTTTTGATTCAACAAATACATCTCCCTGCTATACCGACAGCAGCTCAAGTTCTCCTGCCTCTTCATGTGAAAAATGAATGTTTGATCACTTGTTATAAGTGGCGCTTTCAAAATAACTCTTTCTGATTCGGCAATTCTTCATACAACTGAATGTTTATTCATTCGTAAACCAACCTGAACTCTTGCAAATTAAATACTTTGAATATGTGTTACTTGGCTATGCACAGAATCTTGGTTGTAAACGTGTAAGCGGAAGGAAAAGGCTTAATAGTTAAATTTATATATTTTATTATATTTAATTAATTAACCTTTTGACGGCGGCGCGTTTTCTCAGCAAACTCTCTGCTGTAGCGACGCATTTCACGCCAAATTCTTTCAGAGGGGTAGGAAGAGGCGAGTACCACTCCCAGTTTCCAGTGACCCTCTCCATCCATTAGTTAATCCTCTTAAGTGCTCCCACCATGGTTGCTTCTGGGCATACCGTGTTTTGAGTGCTGTTTCTTGTGCTTCCTCAATAATAAGAACTATTTGCATTTACAGAATATATACAGATACTGGACAAAATAAATGGAAACATTTCCACGTTATCTCAATAATGTTTGGGCTCAATAGCTTTTTAAAATGATTTTTAATGAGAAATAGATCTAGAGTTAAATTAAAATCTCAGTTAAATCTATCTAAATCTCGATTTTGAATAATATTAGTTCAGTGTTCCAAGATTATGAAAGCTGTAATATTTAACATGCTACGAAAAAAAATGACCCCAAAATTTAACTGAAACATTAAAACAGGTTAAGAGATCGGAGATCAAATTTGACTCTCCCAGTGTTCTTGGAGAGCTAAATTGCACGGTCTGGTTAGACCTCCGTAGCCCATGGCTGCTTGAGGAGGAGGAGGATGAATTTTTAATCTGTTTCAATGTCTAAATAAAAATTTGGAGTCAATTTTTGTAGCCTATTAGGTATTTTAGAGTTCATGCCTATTTGAATATTGAGCAAATATTAATTAAATCGAGATTTAAATAGATTTGTTGATATCGTTAATTTATCTTTAGATATCGTTAATTTATCTTTAGATATATTTTTCATTAAAAAGCACATATCGAAGAGTTATTAATTTCAGAATGTGATATTCTGTTGAGATAACATGAAACTGTTTCCATTTCTCTGTCCTGTACTTGTATTCAGACACGTGCACAGGATTTAGTTTCCAGTGGGGGGGGTGTTCTGCGAATAAGAGTGAAATATTCCATCTGACGACAGGAAATTTTTGAATGATATTTTATACGGAATAAAATTTTGTAGTTTTCTTTTTATTCTGCTTTTAGTGTCGGACTTATACTATTAGTTTAAAGCAAAAAATACAAAACAGTTGATTTCAAACCTTTTGGACAAATTTGAGGTTTCGTACATGACCGAATTTTCGGGGGGGGGGGGAAGAGGAGGTCTCTTGGTATGTTACTCTTTGGTATATCCCTGTCTATATTTATCACATTATTTTGGTTATGCTGTCTTCGATAATACTAGTTTTTAGAGCATGTCACTGATATTTAAATTTATGAATTAAAACAAAATTGAACTAAAACTGATGCATTGCAAAAAAGAATAATAAATGTTCAGGTTTTTAACTGAGGATTTTCTCTATTAAATCTTATGCTACAAAGAGTGGGAAGCAGATAAATTTTACCCACAACTTAATTTTAGGCGTATGCAATAGTGAGAAATAATATAAGATATTTCCAAAGCTATTTTCAATAAGGATATTTCCAAAAATAATATTTATTTTTCATTCTCATAATATTTGGTGAACATAAATCGATATACTTCATTAGGCACTCTCTTTATTTGTTCTGAGAAATTTTAACTTTACCTTTCCCCACCAATGTTCTGACTCATTTTAACCCATTATGCTCCCGTATTACGAAACCATGCAACTAAGATAAAAATTAAGTATTTTTGCCCTCTCTTGTGTACATGACAAATTACCAATGTGTTCAATTCTTGATGAGCATAATCATCAAATTTTATCAAACTTCCTCTCAGTATGGTGTTATGGACTAGGCTAATGTAAAAATACTCTGAATGCAGAAGATTCTCTGATTTTTTTTTTTCAATATTAAATATTTTTTTTTATTAGTAGAGAGGAGCAAAACACAAGGAGAAACCTCACTCTCCTATATTTCATATAAAATAAATAATTATCCCTCAATCAGTTACTTGCCACAGAGGGCAGACGAGAATCTATTAGTATAATATGCCACAAAGTGGAGTATGAGGTATGCGAGACCTGAGCAGAAAGAGGAGAAACCTCCATGGCTTGTCAAGGGCTCGAACTCGCGCTTCCTTTGATCACTAGCTGACAATGCTGACTACTAAGTCACAGGTTTCCAAGTCTATAGTAAACAAATGTATGAAGGATATAGTAATAAAAAAAACCTCAAGCAGCTGCTTGCCACAGAGGTCTGACAGGAGCCTGTCAGTTTATATGCCATAGTAGGTGTGTGAGGATGGAAAAAACTCAGCAGAAGTAGCTGATTGATCACGAAAAACGACACATACGTCCATGCTTTACCCGAGGCTCGAACCCAGTCCTCTTAGTAGGGTTTTATTGGGTCTAATAAGGATCCTTACTCATAAACGTAGGTATCTGTACTGTCAGATATTGTGTTGTCTTTTTTTCATGATGCCCAATTAGATTTTCTTGTAATTATCAGAACAATTACCTTATAAATATTACGCAGCTTTCATGCTAAAGATTACATGTGTTCTAATACAAATGATTTGCATTTTATATTTACAGGAAATAAATAAAATATTTTTATCTCTTAGTTTCGTTTGAAAAATAATGATAAGAAATTATTTGTTCTCTAATATTTATTTGCCATCCTGTGGCCAACAGGTTAGTGCGCTTGGCTACTGATCTAAGGGACCTGGGTTCGAATCTCTGGTAAGGCATGGTGTATGTATCGTTTTTCTGCTGAGAATTTCCTATCAGATCTCTGTGGCAAGCAGCTGCTTGAGGGATTTCATATTTATTCGGAAATGGTAAATATTTGCGACAAAAATGTAACATGTCAAATTTCGAAGAAATTAATATTTCCCTGCAGCAGTAACAGAGCTACGATAGCCCAGGCACAGAAATTGCAGAAGTAACACTTTCTTAAAATGAAATTTTTCAAGACTATATTTCAAATTAAATATTTTGATTCACATGTAATAATCTAAAATATATTTTAGATATTTTGTCTGTATCAGCCATTTTGATTTCCAAAATCATTTACAGCACTCTCAATATACAGCTTCCTCTTATCATAACTTAATGCAATATAAATGCTTGCCTCCCAATTACTTATCATACGTCTGGGAAAAAAAGTTTCTTGAAAAAATGGAATTATGCCCTCTGCCTCCAGAGAAAAGGGGAAGTGAAATTGTATTGGGATCGATTGTAACGAGCTGTACGTAAAATTAAAACTTGTTGCGTAAGGAATATCTTTTACTACATATTTTAAACAGTTGAACTAAATTAAGGATACGACCAAGCTTGTTAAAAATTTTCTACTACGTAATAATTTGAAACTTAACCCTCTCTCTCCCCCCTTTTTTTTCTAGATCTGGGTTCCTTTGAGCAATAGGGTCAATCTATATTTAACAAAAACAATTTTATGCATAAATGTCTTTCATTATATGAAAAAAAGATTCGAAGTTAGCACTTTAATGAAAACAGTTACTTCCGTATACATCAACAAAGCATTAGAGAACTGGAAAATTTATGTTGTTAGGACAGAGAAATGGGATTTTTTTTTATATCGCCACTGCATCTGCAGAATATTGAAGAAAAATCTCCAGTGTTGGAATAAATAAACAATGGAATAGTATTTTATGACAAACACAACTGCATAATTACATGATGTTCCGTTAATTAATTTAGAAGTATAAATTTAGCAATTGTCTTCATAAATTATGAGCTTCTATCAATATCGGCAAAGTTTCATTTAATTTCTGGGGTCCTAATTCACATTGAATTTCTTTTTCCCTTAAATCTCTACTCTTTCACATGATAAAGCACAAAATAGTAACTCTGACGAAAAGGAGTAAATATATATAATATAAACATTCGGAAAAACTAAACAGAACTGAAAAACAAGCAACCAAACTCAAAGGCTGAACTAAAAGCTCAGTTGTGGCTCCTCTCCATGCTTTCATTGTAACAGGAAACAAACTCTTTAGCCAGGACCTATTGTATACATCGTCGCAGCACTGCAAGAGGGACGGGGTAACTCCTTCCCTCTACGCCCCAGCAGCACGGGCCAACACACCTTGATTTCCATCCCCCCATGAAGAGCTCCAAAAGTGTCCCAGCCGCTAAGCAGGCATGGAAATGTGTCGGGACAGATGTTGTCCCAACCGCTGTGAAAGGTTAATTATTCGTCTAGTGGCTAGAATGCTATGCTGCGGATCACAGGAACCTGAATTCGAACCTTGGATAAGGTACATATGTTCCTTTTCATATCTGGTCTGTCTGCTAAAGTTTTGTTTTCTTCATAGATCTTATCTATGGAGTCTTATCTATGGAACTTATCTATGGAGATCTTATTTATGACATACTCTTGTCACAGTAGCAAGCTGCTTAATTGCATATTTTTAATTTTGAAATATTTTTTCTCCGTATTATTTCTTATATCATTTTGCCTCGTTTTCATTTTCTTTTCAGAGTTTAAAAAATAACTTAGTAGTTAAAAAGACTGCGTGCTCATTTCAGTTTCAGCTATGCTTTATATTTGGGAAAGATTCTATAGATTTTATTTGCGAGATTCTCAAAAGATCTAGAGGAAGAGTGGTTGTGAAAGCCTCAGTGGAAATCCAATGGACAGGCTGATGTAACGGCTGCAAAACCCGTGGGCTCCACTGCCTGTGACATTAGTGATCTGTAGTGGAGCTGTAGATAACTGAAGATGTTTCGGATGGCGAATTGAATGGGCTGCCAAAGAAGCATTAGCAGCCGAAGTCTAGTGGTTGACTGCTGACGAGAAAAATAGCCGTTCGGGGAATGTGGACACTATTCACTTTTCAACATGTAGTAGTTGATTGCTGATGGAAAGTTAAACACCATCTTTTGAGCAAATGTGTAAATCTTATACAAAAATTACATAAATAATTTTCCCTGAGAAATAACATTAAAGTGATGACAAACTATAATCTTCATTAACCGTCATATATGGAGCGAGGGACAAGTAGGATAAGCCGAAAAGTCGAGTGCTTGAAGGAAAAAGTCACAGTGAAGGAAAGCGTAGAAAATACATCATAATTAGCGACAAAGAAATAAATATAAATAAATTGCAAAAAAATTGAAAAGTACCTATCTTCTTATTTCGCTCTAAAAAGCAGAAAATAAACAATGCATACCGATATCTCGTTGTGTAGGTAAATCGGCACTATCTTCATTTGAAGTGAATGTGAATTAAGCAACTTATTGCACCATCGATATGTTTTTGATTTATTTTCTACTTTTGGGACACATATAAGAAATTAGTAATAATTTCAATTTATTTATATTAGCAGAAAGGAGAAAAATTCGTAAGCATACACTCCAGTAAAAATAGTACATTGTTAATGAATTTAATAGAGTATTATTTTACTACAATGATATAACTCGTGCAATAATATTTACAGGTAATTCCAAACCCTGTTTAACAAAAATAAAAATTTAGTCCCAAATAATAATAAACAATAAATAACCCGACAAAAAATATTATATGTTTGTTAAAAGCTGATTAGAATGCTCACACTTAATATCCCATGATTAAGAGATGATATTATATTGCTTCCATCCTGAGAAAATAATTCAGTAGTGAATGTTAAGAAGGTAGTTGAACCCATGTTAAGTAACATTGAATTGTTGGATGCGAGTAAAGCAAAACGTTTGAAGAATTTAATTTTTTTAACAATAACAGTCATGAATAGTTGACATAACGATCTATGTTAAAATTGCTTTATTCATCTGTGAAATCCAATTGTTCTTGCAGCAAGCAAATCCGCAGCACGGCAATATCATTCCCAAAGCTTTCTTTCCATTAGTCACATGATACCACAGCTTTCGATGTTGAGCGTTGCAACGTCACGAGTATGCTCGGTCTACTCTATTTATGGTCTAAGGTATAATCACGCGAAATCACAGATTAGTTTAGTTTGATGTATTCCTTTTTTCAAAATTTTTGGTGGCAACAATTATTTTGAATAATTTTCTCTGTTAATTCTAAATCTGTGGGGATTTTGAGAAATTCAAATCCGTCCACTCCAATTTTGGATGACCCCAGTAAGTTAACACATGGCATATATTCTTCCGCTGAGTGAAGGGAACGTTCATGCAAAGTTTGGAATCTCTAGCTCTCTTGGGGGCCGAGTGCATAAGCGGACAGACACACAAACAAACAAACTTTCTTCGTTATAAGATAGATGATATCCCTAGTGTTACAAGCTTTCATTTGACAGATAAATCATAAGTTTCTGCATCGCGTTCGAAAAATATGATGGAACAAATATTTTTGTCAAATTCTCAAACCGACAAATGTGGAGCGAGAAGCAATTCTTTAAGGTGCACAAATATTTCCACAAATTCACTTAACATGCCAAGGAATACATAGTGAGAGAGGAAAAATATACAAAAAAGGAAAATATATTAATTCATAATTCTAATTTTAAAATTATATCCATAAAGTTAATCTACAGTGAAAAATATGTCAAAGTGAAAATTAACACCTCCTATAGCCTTTTAGGAAACCTCTAAAAGGCAGTGCAATGAAAGGCATTGAACTTTTCGCAAAATCAAATGTTTTCATTTCACAAAATTTAATTGCATGCTATGTAAAACATTCGCAAATTTTTCTACATATGATCAAAAGTAAAAAAAAGTAGGATACAATAATTGGAGTAAAAAAAAGGAAACACATTATTAAAAATCTGCTTAAAATTAATTTTTACTAATTCTATTTTTTCTAAAAAAAATTGAAGCACTGTCCATTGAAATACTATGTATATTGACCATGCACATCTGCCCAAAATTCAGTGGTCAACTTTATTTTATTGATTAAACCGTAATCGGAATAAAAATGTTCGATTAATCGATATTTCATTGTGCTTGAAAGCTTTCCAAGAATTAGGGAACCATATGTGAAAGATACGGTAATTTGGCGGTAACTACAGAATATGACATATTGGTGTGGACAAGTATATATGGAGACGCTGATAAAAGTTGCATCTTTGCTTCTTTGCCCCAGTGTAACTCCATCAGTCGACTTTATTAATCAGACTTCAGGTATGGCTTTGGTGAAAATCATTAAAGGCTGCAGACTGCTGCTACATCAGCACACATGACGGAATGTGTGCCGGTCACGAACAAAAGCTGGATCCGTCCTCTCGCCAGGTTGTCGCCATACACGGACCTGTCGATCGTCAGCACCCAGACAGAAATGGAATTCATCACTAAACATATCTTATTTTACTTCTACACAATTGTTTATCAGATCATTTTAACGTGCACAAACTGTGCACGTTAAAGAACATGCTGGATTGCCTTGACGGGAGGCTGCCATCTGTCTTCCAACAGCTGTTCAGAAGTCCCCTCCCCCAACCTTCTCAAAACTTTCGGGGTCCTTGTGTCCTGGGCATTTATTTGGCCCATTATGTGCAAAAAAAGTGCCTCTCAGGGGTAAAACAACCCAACCCTGGAAAATCGTGGTTTGTCAATTAGAAAGTCTATAGATTACCCACAATATATTCAGTTAGAAAGTCTATAGATTACCCACAATATATTCAGTTAGAAAGTCTATAGATTGCCCACAGTATATGCAGTACATATATAGGATAGTACGACTTACTGTTGTACGAAATTGCCTACATTAGCAACTTTCTTACCAAGAAGCGAGTAATCAATAGACCCGAAACTTGAAAAATGATATAAAGCATGCATTTCAAAACTTCCTTCATATAATACTATATTTTTGTACCCAACTGATAATTAATTGCTGACCGGATTAAAATTCAACTTCGCATGTTAAGTCGCTGATTTATTCTCTCTCTTAATGACTGCAAATTTAGAAGTATCAAATATAACTCACAAATACTTTGTTTCATAGTCACAAAAATTATTAGCTTCTCTCCTCTTTCAGAGCTATAGTTAAATTTATTGACTCAGGAATATCAATTTCTATAATCTCCTAAAGTTGAAATAAATCTTATTTCATTGTGGGCGAACAGACATCTCTTAAACCTGTTCCATCCATCACACGGTAGAAAGATTAGATAATAGAGTCCGAACCTTTTCAGCCTTAATGTCTTACTTTCTCAAGCAATTACTTTTCAAGCTTCATGGAAATTAAATGATTTTTCACCTGGAAAACTATTTGAAAAACAAATTTTAAGTATATAGATATTTACGAAAACGCCCCGTTGAAAACTACTGGATAGGGAGAATCCAACGGTGTAATCTATAATACTATTGAAAATGCCCTCTATATCCTATTTTAAATTGTAAGCAATGCTTTGTCCAAGGGTTTCACTTCATTGCTAATCTTACTCCTTAGGTAGCGCAGATTTCACCACTACAGTCATTTTAGGAACTCAGAAGAGGCAAAGTAAAGAGAAGGAGATTTTCCAGTTTGTTTCTGACACTGAACACCGATCACTTCACTAGGCTTGCATACACTGCACGACATTAACATTTCCCCACCCAGAAGGAGTGAGGGGATAGGGCTGAAATGTAGCACACACATAACAATATGTATTGGTATAACATGATTTAAATTGAAGCCACTTACAGCGATTAGAAGATGAGATAATGCAGCACGTTGTGACTGCCCCAGTAGGTGGATGCACCGCAGTGAACGGCAATACAGGCAGCAATACGGTGTAGCGTGGAGTCATACAGTCAACGGATATGGTCCTGAAGAATTGCACACCAAGTAGCATTGACTTACTCCCATAATTCATCGAGATTTCGCTCTGGCTGTTGAGAGGATTGCACACATCGTCCAATGTGGTCCCACAGATTTTCTATTGGGGGTAAATCACAACAATATATTGTGGGTATCGCGCTGGCCATGGCAATACTTGAACTTGTTGCAAATATTGTCTGGAGACCCTAACAGTGAGTACACGGGCGTTGTCATGCTGAAAAATGGGCTGCTGCATGCCTCCCAGGAACGGTAACAAAATGGGCTGCAGAACTGTGCTAACGTATCGTGCAGCTGTCAGTTTTCCAGTGATGCAGAAAAGAGGAAACCTGCTGTCATATCCAATAGCACTCCATACCATTATGCCTGGCTGACGGGCTGTGTGTTGGTCATGAACAAAAGCTGGAACCGTCCTCTCGCCAGGTTGTTGACACACATGGACCTGTCGATCGTCAGCACCCAGACAGAAATGGGATTCATCACTAAACACAACAGTGTTCCATTCGTGATCCCAGTTCGCACGACTTCAGCACCAAGCCAAACGAGCGCTACGCTGGTTTGCAGTCAATGGCAGTCGGCCTGACGTTTGCCTAGAGTGCATGTGTGCCTCATGCAACCTTCGGTTTACCTTTCGGTAACCGAAGGTTGTACATTTCGGGTAACGTTTCTGGTCATTATGGAGACATCCATGGCTGTTTACACAACCCGTAAAATGTTACACAGCCCTGCTGTGGTTTGTGGTGACGACCGAGCATGTCGAACAATACGCCTATCAAGCCATGCTGACGACTGTCGGAGTGCACCATTCCCTCTGTGATGCATGCTAGAATCTTCATTTCGCCACTTTTGCCAACAGCGTCCAACAGTTCGTGCATCCAGATGAACATGGGCAGCGATACGACGTGTAGTCTGTCCAGCTTCACATAGGCCTATAATTCTTCCTCTCTCAAAAGCATCCAAATGGCGATAAACTTGTTAACGGCATGTACCAGACAATTTTCAAATTAAACTACCTAATCTCAAACGTTTGCGCGGCTTCCACCTGCATAAACACAATACCATCCCTGTTCCTTCTTGCACCTTTTATCTCTTGAGCCACACCCGTCATTGGCTCCGGATTATCATCATTTGCTTGTCTCAACTGCGCACACCCTTCTATTTGCCTGTTTGTACGACATATCCTTCTGGGAGTGGCACTTTCAATATCGAGCAGTGTATATACACTATTAGGTTTTGTAGGTTATTCGTCTTAAGGTATACGCCACGAGATATCCACACTGATCGCTTTGCATGTCTCCTTCTTGGTGGAGGAGGTGTAATAGGCTTACCACATCAATTATGTATTTAACCATGATCATGAACTGTCGAAAACTTTACCTCGCAGCTATTTTGCTTCACAAGTAATTTTAAAGCTGCATAAACACATACGGTAACAAAATGGTACCGTATGTAATCCCTATGACTTTATATGTATTCCCTATTACTTTGTATGTATTCTTATCACTTTGTATGTATTCCCTATCACAAGTAATTTTAAAACTGCATAAATACATCACGGTAACAAAATGGACTACAGAACTGTGCTAACGTATCGCGCAGCTGTCAGTGTTCCAGTGATGCAGAAAAAAGGTAAGCTGCTGTCATATCCAACAGCACTCCATACCATTATGCCTGGCTGACGGGCTGTTTACCTAGTAGTTATTTCATATGAAGAGCTTCAAAAAATCGTGTTTTACCCTTAGGAGTTATTGAAATATGATTATCACAATTTGTTATGTATTCCTTATCAATTACTTGCACAAAATTGTAAAATTTGGACATAGTGAAACTTTGTCCAAGGATTTCACTTCATTACTAATCATAACTCCTTAGGCATCGCAGATTGAAATTACTTGTGATAGGAATATTACAAAGTGATAATCCGGAATCATGACGTGTGTGGCATCAATTATTTATTTAACCATGATCATGAATATTCGAAAACTTTACATCGCAGCCTATTTTGTTTCACAAGTAATTTTAAAGCTCTTGTTTTCCACAATTTTACTAGTAGTTATTTCATATTAAGAGCTTTGAAAAATAGTGTTTTACACTTAGGGGTTACTGAATTATGACTCTCCATTGTGCTGAGTTTATTCGGACTCAAACAACTCCCTGAACAACAGCTCACATCTAAACTCAAGCTAAGTAATTCTCATATTCATCCTTACCATGTGCCTCTCTCCAGTGCAAAAATACGATGTATCGCTGAGTCAAATGCATTAATATAAGTACAATTTTGTCATTTCGGATCATTGCTGCACTCTTTCGGTAAATAGCATTTAGGTGGAGTGTCAGGGACGTACCAGGGAATCTGCACCCCTTCCCCTCGACAATTCGGTCGTCTGTCGTTTTTCTGCTGAGGTCCTGCCATCTTCTCAGACCTTCTACTATGGCATATAAACTGACAGGCTCCTGTCAGACCTCTATGGCAAGCAGCTGTTTGAAGGGGTATTTATTTATTATTTATCATTTATTATATGAAATATAATCTATGGCTATCTATTTGAAATCTAAAACACTTGACTTTATATAATCTTATTTTAGCTCCATATATTATTTCTGATACTAAAAATAGGTTAAAAAACCCCATAAAATCTCATTGAAAACCGACTAAAGTCTTATTTTCGGCCCCCTCCCTTCCCCCAAACTAAATTCTTGGACAACCCCACCCCCACGCTTTCCACACATACACAAACACACACGAATTTAAGAAACTAAATTCTCTAACCGGTTCCGAAACTGAATTCTTGGCTCCATCCCCAAAACTAAATTCTCGAATCTCCCAAAATTTTCCTGATTGAAGGTCAGTGTGAGCATGCGCCATGATGCAGAGGGTTGACAAAAAATTCAATTCAAAAACCTGGCTGCAAAGTCTAAAACTAAAAGCATAAGTAATAATTTTACACTTCAAATGTTTCCTTTAAATCGGGTTTATGCAAAGTGTGGTACTTGAGAAAATTATGATTATTATATAATGATTTAAAAATCTTGCGTTTCATCTCTACTTGAGAAATGATTAGTACAATATAAATAACACACTTTACTCAGCAAAATGTAAATCATCATTTTTAATAGATTGTAGCTATCTATCGGCAATCTGTTCGCTTCCTCTTTGGTACCATGCTTGGTCCTTGGAAGTTAAAAAGTACCCGACATTCGTTTTCGACTTCTAGAAATGTTTGGTATCGGCTACTTCGAAGAAAATAAACCATGTAGCCAAAGAGGTGGTAGTCTCAAAGAGCTAGATCCCGACTATACCTGGGTGATGAAGAAGCTCTAATGACAGTTCTTGACGTGTTTCTTTGATTCCAAGCGGTGTGCGGTTTTGCGTTGTGTTTTTGTAGGAGTGCCTGATGTCTTGTTTACAAATTCTGGGTAACGCTGAAGCGTCAATGAGTGAAAGCTTTCCAGTTTTGCCAAGTAGAGGTCGGCATTGATGGCTCATCCACCGGCAAACAGTTCGAAATGCACTCATCATCATCATCATCTTCAAGCAGCCATGGACTACGGATGTCCAACCAGATTGTGCAATTTAGTTATCTAAACATATCTATCCTGAACTACATCTCCTGCATCTGGCACCGTGCGCCAATTCTAATAAGGTTTTATTTGACATTGTCTTCCCACCGCAACCTAGGTCTTCCCTTCTTTCTGAGGCCTTTAGGCGCACTGTTCCTTATCCTATTCGACAATCTATAATTATCCATATGAGCAACATGGACAAACCAAGAGAGTCTCTCTCTGCACAATATGCTGCTTAAAAGTGGTTGTCGACTCCTCTGCCTAACCTCATCATTACTTAGAAAGTTGAACCACCTAATGCCCAAGATACTGCATAAGCATCTAGAATCAAAAGCATCAAGTTTCCTGTTATCTTGTTTACAGAGGGTCCACGTTTCATTACCATTCATATCTCTATAAAGAATCAAACTATTATAAAGTATAATTATAGTCTTTAGGTGTATACGCCTATTTCTCCACACTCTCTATAGATTCTTAAAAGTCCCGGCAGCAATCCCTATTCGTCTGTTGATCTCATGCAGCACATCAGAAGTATCTGTTACATAGCTCCCAAGATAATTAAAAAGACACCTGCTAAAGAGTGAAACTATTCTGATTAACCGAACCAGAGACTGCCTGACAAATTTTCATCACTTTAGTTTTTTCTATGTTTCTCACCAAACTCTACTCTACTACCATTCTCATGAACAGCTCGATTGAAAGAGTTCATCTTATCAACATTATTTGCCAAAAGCGTTGAATCAGAGTATAATCTAAATCAGACATTTTCAGATCTCTAGACCATTTAAGCCGAAAATCTTTCCCTTTCAGTGAATTTCACATAACGTAATCAATAACAAAATTAAAAAGAGTTGGGTTGGGTTGTTTTACCTCTGAGCGACACTTTTTTGCATACCATGGGCTAAATGGCCAGGTCACATAGACCCCGAACGCTCAGAGAAGGTTGGGGAAGGAGACCCATTGGAATAGCTGTTGGGAGACAGATGATAGCCTCCCATCAAGCCCATCCATCGTGTTCCTTAACGTTCACAGGGTATGGCTCTCCCGCACACGGGCCATGGCTTAACTTCCCATCTGACGGATAGCGGCCTTTCCAAGCCCATCGGTGTCCCCTACTGACCGTGGGCAGGGCGGGGAATTTTGCAGAGATAAATCTCAACGCTGACCCAGCTGGGACTCGAACCTGGGAACTGCAGATTACGAGCCTGGCGCGCTACCGACTGAGCCACCTCCGTCCCAAACTAAAGAGAAAAGGAGACAAAATGCACCCTTAATTAACAGCAAATGGGCTAGTTCAGTTAGGAATACCAGATCATACAGGGGAGCCGAAATTGGGTTTGACCATTACCTGGTCAAAAGCGTCTTGAAACTGAAACTTAATAAATGTTGTGCTAAGATTAAAAAAAATTAGCTATAACGCTGAATGCCTGTCCAGATACAGCCAAAGCATACCATGATAGACTACTAAGTCATTAAGACAATCGTGGTTTGGTCACTGCTGAAGTTGAGAAAGAATGGGATCAGTTTAAACAGGCTTTTATCTAAATCAACAGTACCCTTTTGGGTAAAGTGACAAGAGTAAACAAAATTATTTGAGTGATAAGGCTATAGAATTTATTTCTGAAAGAAGGAAGTGCAGGATTAATATAAATCAACATCCTACTCTTCCTAGCAGATGGCATTACAATGAACTTAAGAAACGTGTTTGACATGATAGCTTGGCTGATAAAACACAAGAAGCAATTAAACAGCACAACCGCAGGGGGTTGTACCAGATTGTTAATGTTTTATATGGGAAGAAACAGACAGGCATGCAGGGATTGAGAGATAAATATGGCAAGGAGGTTGACGGTGATGATTCTGTGTTGACTAGGTGGGCTGAACATTTCCGAAATATTTTAATCAATGTGACTATTTCTACTCCCATTGTTTGTAATGAGGATAGACGCATTACTGGCTTTACGCATTGGACAAGGACATTTTTCAGAATAAGACCTTATAAATCTTCAGTGAGACGTGGCTAACACAGCGCCATCAAGGGGATGCAACTGTTTCGTTGCTATTGATTTTTAGATGTTAATGAGAAGGTCGATAACGCTCAGCGTATATATGATTAAAAATCGATACATAGTAAATACAAAAATTACCTGTAGAGATAGACTACAAATATTAGTTAAAAGCTTCTGAAAAAAATTCAACGCCGACATGGCGGGAATCGAACCCGCAACTCTCTAGATTCATGCCAGAGCACGCTACCATTACACCATGCATTGGACAAGGAAATTTTTCGGAATAAGACCTTATAAATTTTAACTTAGACGTGGTTCACACAGTTGCATCTCCTTGAGTATAGATGGCGCTGTGTCAGCCACGTCTCAGTGAAGATTTATAAGGTCTTATTCTGAAACATTTCCTTGTCCGATGCGTGATGTAATGGTAGCGTGGTCTGGCATGAATCTGGAGAGTTGCGGGTTCGATTCCCGCCATGTCGGCGATGAATTTTTTTCAGAAGCTTTTAAATAATGTTTGAAGTCTATCTCTACAGGTAATCTGTGTATTTACTGTGGATGGATTGTAGCGATTGGTTTATCATTGCTAGTGAAGATAGAGACGGGTGCATTTTGCCCCCGTTTTCTTTTTAGTTTGGTTGTTGATTATGTTATGCGAAAGTTTTTGACCTTAGATGCTTTAGAGATTTAAAAATATCTGATTTAGATTAATGTAGATGATTTGGCCCTGCTGGCTAATGATGTTGAGGAGATGAATTAGCTCATTAGGGCTGTTGATGAGGTTGATGATAGGGTAGGTTTCGTGACAAACCAAGAAAAAACTAAAGTTATGAAAATTGGTCCGGCAGATGGTGCTTCAGTTGCTTTAAATGGCTGTCCTCTTAAGCAAGTGTCTCAGTTTAATTATCTTGTGAGCTATGTAACAGATATTGGTGATGAGCGGCATGACATAAATAGAATAATAGGTATTGCCGCTGGAACTTTTAAGAATGTATGGAGAGTGTGGAGAAATAGGCGTATAGACCTAAAGACTAAAATTAGGCTGTGTAGTGTTTGGTTTTCTCTAGTGTTCGTCATGGTAGCGGAAAATGAACTCTTTGTAAGCAGAATAGCAAGAAATTTGATGTGTTTGATTCTAGATGATTGCGCAGTATCTTAGGCATTAGGTGGTTTGACTTAGTAAATAATGATGAGGTTAAGTGGAGTCATTAACCTCCTTTGCCTAACTTCATCATTACGTATAAAGTCAGGCCCACGAAGGAGGTTGATGACCCCTTTGAGAAACAAAATATTGCTCAAAGGAATCATCAACCTGCTTTGAGCAACATTTTGTGCAGAGAGAGACTGCGTTCGTTTGACCATGTTGCCATTATGCACAGCTGCAGATTGGGAAATGAGATTATGAACAGTGCCTTAAGGTTTCGGGAAACGGAGGAGACCTAGGATGCATGGGCAGACAATGTCAAACAGGATCTTGCTAGAATTGGCCCATTGGCCAAATGAAGCAGCTGTAGCTGAGAACAGATATGTCTGTAGAGGATAATTACACAGTCTGATAGGATCTCCATAGCCTCTGCCTGTATGAGGATTTTATATGTATCTGTACGTATGTATCCTAGAAGATCATCACTAGCGGGTCTGCTGAGAAGCAAACGTGCGCCTTGCAGATGCTTTTTATTATCCCTCCATGAAAACAGGAATTTAAAACTATTTTTTAAGAAACTGACCTTTATCTATCCGTCTGGTCTCTTACAGGCCAAGAATATCTAAATATAAACATGGAATTCTTGTGTGAGGATATCAAGATAATAATCTCTGTGCAGTGTCCTCACATTCCAAATACCTAAGGAGAGAAAATAGCCAGTGGAATGTTTAAGGAAACTATTCTAAGAGAGGAAATACCGACAATACCAAACAGCCCCCTAATCTCAGACATAGAGCAAGGGCCCATTCCCCCACTACAAAAGGCTAAAGCCATCTACACTGGAAGAACTCCTGTAATATAGGTTTGACGATGCCTATAGAAACAAGAGTTCAGATACCTGCGATGAGTCAGATCAAGATTATCTGCCAGTTGATAAAATATATCCTGAGAATCTATTCACTTGGGCTGTCAACTCACAAACAAACAGAAACACAGAGAAAGATTCTCCCCCCACAGAAGCCCACCAGTGCCATCAGAATCCATAATCAAGCTTACAGCCTCAATACAGTCCAGTATCTTATAAGGTCAGCACGAGGACCCTGTGTGGTTGACCACTCCTCAGCAGGGTAGAAAAAAAAGTAGCCGTAATTGTTCAGATCAGTAGGCCACACTAATATGACAGCCCTCATCTTTCGCTCACTTCCAAAAGAGAGTATCGCTTTTGAAAGGTATATTGACGGTCCTCACTACGAGAAGGCGGGGTCGGTCATAGGTGCTAAGTCTGGCCAGTTCTGTGCACCAT
Organism: Ryuthela nishihirai; assembly: GCA_038380435.1. Classification (NCBI taxonomy): domain Eukaryota; kingdom Metazoa; phylum Arthropoda; class Arachnida; order Araneae; family Heptathelidae; genus Ryuthela; species Ryuthela nishihirai. The sequence continues at coordinate 67,570,281 of JAWZYU010000013.1, read as the reverse complement.
AACATGGTGTTGGTGCATAGCCCTCCTTCCAGTGACTACCTAGTTACAATTTACACCCCGAAGGCACTATGCCTTCAAAATTCCATCAAATGCACAATATTGCCTTCGAATCATCTTCTCTTTAGAAAAGAAACTGCAGACTGGTCTGGGTCAAGCCACTGCTTTTGGGTGTTTGGATTTTTTGAAAATAATAAATTGTTCATGCACGTAACATTTCACTTAATCAAACAGTGGAAACTCTGGAAACCTACAAGAAATAGTGTTATACGTGATGTAAACAATCATTTCTCTTTACAATTCTGATAAATTCTTCATTTTCCCCTTTATTTAGGGCACTTTTTATTTCACAATTCTCACAAACTTCACAAAGAGCTGAATATTGCTACTCTTGGAGTACACAAATTTTATTCACTTCGCACAGTTCATTCTTCAGTATAGGATGAAGGTGTTCATTGAGGGAATAGTTTTTGTTGTAATTATTATTGCATTGGATTTAATAACAGATGCTAATTAGACTGCTTCGGGAATGTTAGTTGCTTTTTAGAACATTTGGCTTTAATTAAGAAATATACTGAGTACCAAAAATGTAACTTCGAAAGTATTCTTCCTCTACTAAATATAGAACTTAGTTCATCTACCAACAGTTGCAAAATCTGTGCATTATTTTATTAAAATATGATTTGATTGCAACTGAAATTGATAAACAAAATCACAAAAACTCTTAGTCTTCATTTAATTACTCGCTTTTCAGCTTCTAGATTAAAAGATCCAAAAGAACCAAATCAACTTCCAAAACCCAAGTCCATCATCTTACACTGCAGTCGATTAACGAAGACATCCTGATTAGGCTTCGTCCAATGAAGTTTACAAAGGAGATATAAATACAGCAGAGCGCTTAAAGTCGATATGAGCCCGTCTTGAAAAGTGATACTTTAAATAAAACAAAGTTAAATGATACAAAGTTCCATATAAGAAACGATCTTTTAAACTAATATCTGTTCCAAAACCATGATGATTTTATTATACATGGCTTTTTCGAAGCGCACAATTTCCCAACAGACAACAAGTAAAACTTTCGTACGTGTATCCTCAACTCAACTCATATTGCATAAAAGATTTATCTTTAAACATAATACGATCTAAATTGAAGTTTAAGCTGACATTTAGTTTGCTCCCTTTTGCTTAATGTTCAATACATTTGAACGTATTTAAAACAGCCTTAACTACTGCACTTTTCTCACATCTAAATCCAATCTCATTATATTAATGAACATTCTCTAAACCATTTCTTTGTTATGTAAGTTGCTCATGTGATTATAGCTATCAGTGATATTTGCTAACTACGTCACTTAGGAAACTTAATTCATATTAATTATCTTCCTTTGACGCGAAATGCACTGACTGGAACGATTCTGCTAAGGTCATTAATTTACAATAAGACGCAGCTTAATTCGAAACAGCAGACATCAAATATGTCATGTGGACTCATTTCTCATCCTGTTGATACACAAATTAAAACATCACATTCCTTTTCGACCATTACAATAGACAGCCATGAGCAATCAACTGAAATATTATTTATCCATCATCTAGAATTCTACGTAGATTTGTATACGCTCTGACAAATTACATCCCAAAATAGTCAGATTGCATTTCTAATTATGCATACTAAGCAGCTACTTAAGGGTGATAAAGTTTAGTAGGCTGCCTAATTCAGACAATGAACAATTATCCGGGGCAGAAAATTGTCGTTAGTAAACAGTGAAACAAAAATTAAGCATCCTACAAAAATCGTTTCGAATAAGGGAATTTTTGGGGAAAAACACGTGGGAAAATCACAAACAAGATGGAATATTTTCGCACGTGAAAAGTTGTGCTCGAAATTAAAATCAGAGCAACAACAAAAAGACAAAGGTAATTAATCTAAAGAACGAGTAGTTCTGCATTGGCCCCGCGGTATGCAAATTTCATTCACGTTCCAAAGGATAACGCAAACATAAATAATCAAATCAACTTGTAGGTTGTTTATGGGAAAAAGTAATGCATATTTATTTGTAAACAAAGCAAACCCGAATAAGAGAGGAATGGCGATAAAGCCCTCTTTGTCTCTCAAAGTGCCTCCAAACATTGTGAACAATATTTGGTAGCGTTAAACAATGTTTTCAAAGATTGCACGAAACGCCATTATCCAACTGCATTTCTTTTTGATTCAATTCATTCTGATCTGATGATTTCTGGGAATATTTGTCTATTTTTGAGCATATTATCTTTATGTTTTAAACGGATAGATCTCAGCGAAGAAAGAAATATATGTTTGAAATTTGTCGTTTCTGATTTCTTTGGAAGAAATTCATCACTCATTTTCACTGTGTTTCGGTATATGATCAGTATTTGAACAACTCAGGAGAAACAAATAATGAAAATCTTAGTGCCATCACTTATCCTAGAATCGTTAGAAGAAATGTGTTGCCGAATCATTATAGTATTTCAGCGGTTTCGAAGCTAATATACTCTTGGACCCATGAATTATTTTTCGGGCATCTTACAATACACTTGTAGAATCGACAAGCTTTATAGAAACCATTTTAACAGCGCTCATACTGAACTGAACAGCGAAATATATCTGTTGTTACTTCATATGAGTATAATGCTATGTGTCCATCCAAGATTCCATTACTTTTCATATAAGCTGCAGTAGTGAAGCGTGTCTTTGGAATTTCAGCAGCAATTAATGAAAGCATTGCTATTTTTAAACCGGAATGTTGATCCAGTACTTGTTTCCAATCATTAAACCGGGACACCATTCATGTCCTTGTGTTTTCAAATTAGCACAACACAGTTTTGAACAATATATATTCAAATAGTCACATGCACTATTGAAACGGAACGTCGTTCTGGTACTCTTGTATCAAAATCAAATTTATTTTACAAGCACTCTTCTGCCTTTTTAGATTTAAGCTTGCACATTTCAACAAAATGATTCTCAAAATGTATCTGAAATAATCTTTGTAAGACCTGTTGTTTAAGCTGTTCGTTGTTCATCGTTCCTAGAGACATCCTATATACTTATGGGATCTTTGGAGAATGCAAACTTGACTTATTTGGAGAATGATTTGGAGAATGAGCCTTGTTTCTTGTTAAAGTCTCTACTGTTTCCAAAACATTCAGCTAGAGTTCAGTTTCACCAGTTATAGTCGATAATACTGACAAAAGAAATAACCCGTCTTTCAAAACCCAAATGTCTTGAATATCGTACTGAGAATATGCCCGAGGTCATAGGATCAAACGATCACTAAGAGGAAGCGAGGAAATTCAAATCTGAACGTGATTGCAAAGTATAAAGGAAACATTATACATAGGTAAGCTTTTCGGGCGAACTTTTTAAAATATTTTAGTTGAATCCATTCTTTTGACATTTCAAAATAAGTTTCAATATCGACTATTCCTTCATTTCCCTAATGGCCTGATGCCGTTTTCTTAGTTTTCCTATTTTTATGTAATGACGAAGAAATACAATCTCAAAATATTTATTTCAGTTTTCTTCCAGTAAATATATATACAAAGAATAAGATCTATTGCTTAAAGTCTTATTTTCGGAATGCAAAAACCGTTCTAGGAAAACGACTTTTTTACTCTGGAAACATAAATTTTCTATAACTACACTAAAATTTTAAATATAAGACGATTACTGAAAAAGTGAAATGTCGGTTAGGTTCTTGGGTGAAAATCCTTATAAGAGAATGGATATTTTAATTCTTCGAAGTAACTTATATGTGCCAATGACTGTAAATGTTAGCTAGGCATACATTAAAAGATCTGTGTACCAATCCCCAGTGATGATGCACAGAACCGGTCAGGTTTAGCAACTAATATCCGACCCCGGCCTTCTCGTGGTGCAGGTCGTACCTTTCAAAGATTTATACCTTTTAAAAGAGATATTCTTTTCTGGAAGGGAACAGAATGGAAGTGCTGGCAGGTTAGTGTAGCCTAATGATCTGGTCATCTATGGCCAATGTTTCTTTGCCCCACTGAGGCTTTGAGAGTGATTACGGATCGTGGACGTATTGAACTTCCGCTGTGTTTTCTATTAGTCTAGGGGTTGTCATCCCTAAGTGAGCAGATGCACAGGATATCTTATATCAGCTGGTGGATAATCCTAATCAGAGGCCATCACAGATATCTGAACCCTTACCTTAGGTGGTTGGGTATTGCCAACCCAAACTTGAGTAATGTGTCTCAGACAGGTCAGTTTCTATCTAGATTCTGGATCTTGAAAAGATCAACTTGTAAAGGTGATGCCTGAAGTGTCTACCAGAATCAGCCTTTAGCGATGGGAGAACAGGTCTTTGCCCCATGCGTGCGATTAGGCAGCTGTTTTATATTGTTGGCTCTCTCAATAAACATAATTTCTTTAAAAATCCTACTAATTATTTTCTCCCCACAGGTACGTGGAATGTGAGGACCTTGCTTACAGATTATCCCTTAACCTCTTCACACAGGAATCCCAATGCTATAACCTATATATTATGGCCTTTCTTTCAAGTGACCAGATGGATAGGTAAAGGTCAAATACACTGCTGGCCATTAAAAGTGCAACACCAGGAAGAACTCATCAGATTGTCCCGAAATATGCAAGATGGGTTACCCATTGGAGAACATGTAAATGATTCAAAGCGCAGCACATATGTGACAGCATCATGTGTGACAGTAACGCCCCCTTGAAGTGGTATAAGATGAAATTACAAAGAGCTGGTATAAAGCACCGGAATTGTGTTTGTTCGCATCTCTTGCGCACTAAAGGATCAAGTATGCCCCGTCGAAGAACACGGCATCCATACGACCAGGTTTCCGACTTTGATCGAGGGAGAATTGTGGGATTACGGGAAGGCGGATTATCATACCGAAACATCGGTGCTCCGTGTTGGGCGGAATACTGCCACGGTGATGAGAATATGGTGTCAGTGGGTGGAGGAGGAACGAACTCACCGACGTGAGGGATCTCAATGTCCCTGTCACACAAATGAACGAGAGGACAGACATCTCGTGCACATGATTTTGAATGATCGTACAGCCACATCAAACACCTTTGCAAATCAGTTAGGATATGTTGCACATCAACCAGTGTCCGCACGTGTAGTTCGATGTCGACTACATAGCATCGGGGCATCTTTGCTAGGTGGCCCTTGCTTTGGCTACCATTGACTCTACAGCACAGGTGTATGCGACTGCAATGGTACAAAGAACGTCGCGCATAAATGTGCGAATGGCATCGCATCGTAGTTTCAGACGAATCCCGCTTCAGTATGCAGTACCATGATGGAAGAATCCGTATCTGGCGGTACAGTGGCGACAGGCTCAGTGAAACATGCATGATGCAGCGCCATACAGGACGGCCCTGGTGTTATGATATGGGGGTATCATTGGACTCCACTCACGCACGTTTACATCAATGAAGTGTTGGAACTTGTGGTCGCACCCTATCTTCAGGAAATATCTGGTGCCATTTATCAATAGGACAATACCCGACAACATGTGGCATGCATCGTCCAGCAATTCCTGGATAGCCACCATGTGGCATGTCTGACTTGGCTTGCGCGTTCACGCATCTGTCCCCAGTTGAACATGTCTGGTTCATGATCTCACGACGACTAGCACACCAGACACTAGCAGCTGCTACAACAGATGAATTTTGGCTACATGTCGAAACCGCATGGACTGACATTCCCCAAACACACATCCGACGTCTCATCCTCTTAATGCCGGATCGTGTAGCAGCGGTTATTACCGCTCATGGTGCCTACACAGGACACCGATTTCTTTGTATTCCACAAGTGTAACTGAGTTGTATTTGCAATCATTTGATCCTTGTAACATACGCTATGTATTCTAAGTATGGCTTTCATATCTCTTATCTTTCCTGGTGTTGCACTTTTAATGGCCAATGAAAAATTTTCAATTTAAATTTCTCTTTTCAGGGAAGAGGATAGAAAGCATCTCCATGGTGTAGATTTGCTTCTCAGTGATGCTCTTCTAGGATATAACTGCATTAAAATACTCCAGGTGGTTTGAACGTGTTCTTGCCACAGGTAAGTGGTCTTCCAGTGGTTCTGACCTGTCAGCAACGCCACTGGTTGTTTAAGCCTTACTGTGTCGTTTACAAAGCAGAGAGAAGGGTCTTGGTCACGTAATAAAATTACGTGGGCATGTGTATATTTTTAGGGCGGCACAACTGAAGGATAAATGCGTAACCCCAGGAGGTTTAACGAAAACTTTCTTACACCTGAATTAAAAACTAAGATTAAAGACTTGGATATTATCTCTTGTTATACCCCCACAGAGGGACGAGATGATGACGAGAAAGAAAGGTTGACAGACAGCTTCAGGATATTTTGAATGAGGACGAGAAAGAAAGGTTTTAGAGATAACTCTTCAGGATATTTAGAATTATGTGAAGAAAGGAGACATTTAGCTTTTGCTAGGTGACTTTAGTGATAAGTTGGTACTGATTCTGACTTTTGGGCAAGGTATTAGGTCCTTTTGGCATTGGTAGTACTACACAAATGGGGAACGTCTCCTACAGATGAGTAAACTTAGCAGTTTGAGAATAACTGGCTCGTATTACAAAACCTGAGACATTTATAAATGCACATGGATTTCACTTAGTGAGTTGCATAGGAATATGGTCGATTATATGTTAATTAAAAGCAAATGGGCCAGTTCGGTGAGGAACATTAGATCATATAGGGGACCCGAAATTGTGTATGACCATCATCTGGTCAAAATATCTATTTCCCAACAGCTGTCCAGTGTGTTCCTTCCCCCATCTTACTCTGAGCCTCGGAGTCCTTGTGTGTGTGTGTGTATATATCTTTCTCTGCAAACTCCTTCTCCTGCCCTTGATCAGTAGGGAGAAACCGATGAGCTTGCAATGCTGCCGTCCTTGGGATGACGTTAAGCGGGGGCCCTGTCTGCAGAAGATCCCTACCCTGTGAACATTAGAGAATGCACTGATTGGCTTTGACAGGAAGATACCATCTCTCGCCTAATAGCGGTTCGGTGGGTCCTCTTTCCCAACCTTCTATGAGCTCTCGGGGTGTTTGAGACCTGGCCATTTATCCCATTGTGTGTAAAAAAGTGCCACTCAGAAGTAAAACAATGCAATCCAACCAGGTCAAAAGTTTTATGCAACCGAAGCTTAAGAAATATTGTGCTAAGGTCAGAGAATTGCCTTTCACATTAAAGCTCTGTAGGATCCATAGCCAAAGTTTACCATGATGAGCAATGACTGAGTTGGTTTCCTTACTACTGTAGTTGAGAAAGAATGGGATCAGTTAAACAGGCTTTTCTTGAATGCAATAGTTCTGTTTTGGGTAAAAAGGAACAGAGGAGGCAAATGTATTTGAGTGATAAGACTATGGAGCTTATTTCTGAAAGAAAGAATTGCAGAAATAAGTTTAATCAACACCTTACTGATCCTAACAAACAATTACTTAATAAGCGTGGTTAATTAAGCAGTTTTAATCTGTGGGGATCAGTTAACAGCTGATAAGAATTTATGGCTTGATCGCTTGGTTGGCAAAGCTAAGCTCTGTGGTACCATGGTAGCAGACAGTTAATCTATTGTGTGGGCAGAAACGGATAGGAATACAAGGATTGAAGGATAAACATGGTAAGGTTATTGAAGGTGAGAATTCTGTCATGGCCAAGTGAGCATTTCAGAAATGTTTTAAACAATATATTTGGTTCTACTCCCATTGATTCTAATTAGGATAGATGCATTTCTGACTTTAAAGTTGATTCTATATCCCATTCTGAAGTTACTTTGGGTATCTCTAAATTAAAACTGCATAAATCCCAGGGGTAGGTCAAATTACTACTGGGAGGCTTAGAGCTAGGACATGTGTGTTGTCACAAGGCTGACTGAACTTTTGTTTTATGATAAAGATGATATTGCTAAGGATTTTACTAGAGCTATTATTGCCCCAATTTTTAAAAAAAGTGATCGGAGTTCTTATGATAATTATAGAGGAATAAAGTTTGTTTTCTGTTCCAGGTATTGTTCTTTGCATGATTTTGCTTAATAGAATTAAGAATTTGGTTGATGAGCAACTGCGTGATGAATAGTATGGATTCAGAAGTAGGGGATGTATTGATCAAATATTTTCACTTAGGCAGAATCTTAAGAAATGTGTAAAGTTTCAGAAACCTGTGTTTGGTAGCTTTATAGATTTCAAAAAGGCTTTTGACTCTGTTGATTGGCATAATTTGTGGTTCATTGTTAGATCATATGGAATACTCAAAAAGTTCCTGATAAGTATTACCTGATAAGTACCTGATAAATATAACAGAGTGTGAAGTTATTTTAGCGATTTCTAAACTTGAACTATATCACACAGTGTAATGGAAGCTCTCTATAATAACAGAGTCATGTGTGAGAGTTGGTTGGGCTTGTAGCGATTAGTTTAGCATTGCTAGTGAAGTTTGACAAAATGCATTTTGTCTCCTTTTCTCTTTAGTTTAGTTATTGATTATGTTGTGCGGGAATTCTCTGCAAGGGGAAGATTTTGCCCTTAAATGGTCTAGAGATTAGAAACTTTCCGTTTGAATTTGATCCTTTTGGCTTGATGTTGATGAAATAAATTCCTTCAGTAGGGTTAATAATGGGAGTGGTAATTAACTTTCAGTGATAAACAATGAAAAAAACTAAAGTGATGAAAATTGATCTTATAGATGGTGTGTCAGTTTGCTTTGAATGATTCCACCCTTGAGCATGTGCCTCAGTTTAATTGTCTTGTGAGCTGTTCAACAGATACGGGGAATGTGCGGCACAAGGTAAAGAGCAGAACAGATATTGCTTCTGGGTCTTTTTTGAATCTATGGAGAGTGTGGAAAAGTCGGCATATTCATCTAAACATTAAAATTACGCTGTACAATAGTTTGAATCTCTAAGGTTGTTTATGGTTGTGAAACCTGGACCCTCTGTAAACAAGAAAGCAGGAAACTTGAAACCTTTGAATCTAGATACTTACGTAATATCTTAGGCATTAATTGGTTTGAGTTTATAAGCAGAATAGGCGTACTTTTACTGGGCCCGGTGCAGCATGCCCTGAATCAGAGTTACGTCATCTGTTTTAGTTTATATTATTACGAACTAACATTTTGAACTGGACATTTTGTACAGTATGAATTTATCCACCCGAAATCTTACCATTATATATTTAGCGATTACACAAATGCGCATGGACTGAAATACAACGGCAATGAGCTGCAGGAGACAAATAAACTTGAAGTGGGTTGCGAAGTTTCTATTTTGTCAAGGAAGGATATGTATGAACAGTTAAGAACATTAGATATGGAAATATAAAATGTGTTGAACATTTAGTTTACAATACATCGCATCATTAGGGGTTACCGGGGCTCAGCTGGCATGAAATTCCTAAATGTCCCCTTTTAATTGAGAAAACTATGTCAAAATTTTGATCAAAAGCAAAAATTTAATGTCTGAGCTAATATTTTAAGCACAAAAACTCATCCGTGTCTACTTTCAATTCTCTTTTTGCTCTTCATTGAGAGTGACGTTGGCAAAGAGAAGATCGGATGGCAAGTAACCCTTACGACTTAGGAATCGTGACGTAGCCCACGCCAGTCATATCTCTTTTCATTGACCTTGGGCAGCTTTAAGCAGCCACAGAAGCCAGAAAGGGGATACAGTCTAGACTTATTTATGCTCACCCTTGTCCATCGCAATATCTTGACAATGCTCTCATGTAGCTTTCTGGAGCAACAGCTGTAGGAGAGGGAATACCTATCGAGCAGAGGAGAAGTGAGGTGTAGCTTAATCGTGTTAAATATACATTTGGAAGCTCTATTCTGTTTTTGGTTGTGGCAAAGTATTTCACAGTTTCTTTCATCAATATATAATTTTTATTTCTTATATATATTTATAATTTGAATAATGAATAAAATTGAGCATTTTGGAACACCCATTTACTAGGTTACTGAGGTTCTCAAACTTTTTGACATTTCGACCACTTAGAATTATTATAAATTTATGCGACTCCCTAAAATCATATATTAAATTATGCGGCTTCATCCCTTCAATGTAAGCATTATGTATTTGCGATAAAATTGACAAAAAATGCTATCAAATATAAAACTATCAGAGCTTTATAATCCCCTTCAAAGCTTCTCGCGACTCACAGTTGAGAACCATTGGGTTAAGCGATAAACAAAATGCAGCGAACCATTTTGGAGTCTAATTTCTTAAAAGTTCATTCGTGTGCTTCGGCAGAATTTTTTCCGTGGTGGACAAAAAGTGTCTCAGGATAGCAATACCTAAGTCAAGCCATTCATTAATGAGCGTAGTTGCGATCAAGCCTGCATCATAACCATAATATCATGCTGCTAAAAATGGTTTTAAACAAAACGGAACAAAAAGAACGATATCGTTTCTGGCGCATATGGGAATCTCGTTTTCAAAGAAAATGAATTTTTTTCGTTTTCCTACTCCTTCACTGTTTGAAAATTTTCTTTTGAGCTAACGGATGATGAGGAAAATGCAAATATTAGTATTTTATTAGTAATTGCACAACATTAAATGTATGTGTTCTTCTATTCTGTAAATTTAAATAGTTTCTCTACTCACACCCCTCTGAGAAAGGGAGGCAGATTGTTGCTGTCAGTCTATCTCTTGACACACTCTACTACCGAAATTTCAAATCTGCCAAAAACAGATCATTTGCAACATTCGTTAAAAATTTCGCCTTTACCGCATTTAATATCTCAAAAAATAGATGTTCGACATCTTCAGATGACAAAATTGAGACTATTATTTCTTCTTTTCTTGAAAACGAGATAAAAAGGGAAAATGCCAAATGTAATGTATCATTAGTACCAATCCGAGTAAGAAGATTTTCACACCCATCCTTGGTGTAAGGGGTGTAAACTCTTTGCTGTCACTAGAAAATTCATAACCATCCAACCACCAAAATTTCAAGCATAAATACATAATTCGCAATACTGAACACTTTTTTTTTCAATGTCAGAGAGTTCGGTTATAGCTATTGGGTATTGGAAAGGTGCGAATAGTAATAATTCATCAATACGTATCCAACCGAAAAAGAATTTTTAATCTATCTCTAAAAACAAACAATTACTTCTTAAAACAAAAAAGTTGCGTTTTCCCACCCCACTGGGGATATTGACTCATACTGGGGATATTGATCATGACGGTTGCATTGCACCTCGTAAATGTAAAACTTCTGGCATAAATACATCATTTGCAATAATCGTTTTAAATTTGCAAATTTCAACTTTTCCACCGTTGGAAGGGCAATTATATCTTTTCGGAGAATCACAAAGTGCGAATCGAAATATTGCATCAATACCTATCCAACCTAAAACAAATTCTTGAAATATCTCTAAAAGCAAATAATTATCTCTCAGAACAAAAATAGTTGCATTTTTCCACCCTCCCTTGGTCTAAGGGGTCAACTCATTGCTGCCAATGACAACTTCGTGACCTTCATATTCCACCATCAAATATTTAAATTTCTAGCATAACTACATCGTTTGCAATATTCGCTTGAAATTTCGAATTTTCAATCTATTCCACCATTTGAGGGCACAATTATAGCTTTTCGGAGATTCAGAAGATGCGAATCGCAATATTTCGTCCATACCTATCCAATCTAAACAGAAATTTTAATTTATCTCTATTAACAAAAATGTCCAATGTCTACAGACAACAAAGTGAAACGATGTACTCGTTTTCTTTTTGAAAACGAGAAAAAAAAAGAGGGAAATTTGTTATTGAAAATACACGCAAAAATATTTTTTTCGTATTACTAAACAAAAAAAGGATACTCCTGAAAATAAAAGAAAACTTTAAAAAAATCAAAATTTCACACCGTTACGCAAAAAACGATTTAAATTTTGGTACACCTATGTTCATCCTCATAAATTAATTTTTCGACTGATTCTTCGAAGAACTGGGCGAGGATGCCTCTGCATTTCAATATTTCTCTAATTCAGATCAACAAAACTCAGTCTATGTCTTACACCTGGGCATTAGTATCTAGTGAAAGCAAGGGAACTTCAGTTTTTCTCAAGAAGAACGAAACAATAACAAATTTTTAATCAAAAATATATTTATTCATTTTTGCTGCCAGAACTTCGTTTCAGTTTCTTCCGCTACTTGTACTGTATAACATAATGACGTATCAAATTATATGTTCGTTGGAAGGACCTAAATTCGCATTTTAAAAAAAGATTAGCCTAGGAGCAATGTTTGGTCTTTTTGGTGAATTTTGTCTCAAACGAAGCATTTCTTAAAACGTATTATTCTAATAATATGTTTTCAGAAATGTTTCGTTCGCAGTGCCACTTAGTACCATGCCACTTTTTTCAGAACTCATTACAAAACAAATTAACGTATCTAATAATATATATAAAATAAATTTTTATTGTAAATTAAATTTAACCAAAAAAGACAGTTGTCGAGTAATAATTTATTACGAGGAATTTAGTTTAAAATGATAAATATAAATTTTAAATCTCAAAGGAGTGAAAAATATTAAACCAATGGATATATTTTTCAAGAATAGCTTTTTAATTAAAACGGAGAGGAAAAATACACATATATACAGGTATATATTGCATTGGAGGAACAAAACCATGAGTTGAACTGGAGAAAGGACAGAACGATATAACTTTTTTTACATGTTTTGCAAAATGATGCTTTTTTTTTTAATTTGGATGCTGGGACTTATATCTAATTTTTTCGCTTCATGTTCCAATGGGAGAACATTATGATATGTCGATAAGTGAAAACATTTTGGTATTGAAGGGCAATCACAGCATACAGGACAGAACAGACGACCATGACATCCATACCGGGACTCCAACCCGGACCTCCGCCACGAGCCAACGCGATACCATTGAGCCACCGAGACGCCTAATGCGTTTTGAGAATAGTTGGGATGTATATTTATACACCATATGGAACTTCTTTTCAGTAAGATTCAACTTAGTGCTACCAGGCATCTACGACACTTTTCCTACATCCGAGTCCTGCCTGTGCTAGTCAAAGTGCACCACCAAAACGTTTAGTCACGATTCGCCACTGATCAAAAAACGCTTATTGTACAAAGCTGCAATGTTAGCTCCACCTACATAACTTCTGCATTGTCACAGACGTGTTGCTACAAGGAAGACATCTGCTGCCATCAGCAGTGTCTCCAATCGATCCCTTTATCTTACATAATCTTCTCTGCCTCCTTGAGACTTACGTCGCAAGGATTCTTCCAATATTGGGAACTGGTCGAAATCGCACGGGATTATGTCCAGAGAGGAAGGAAGATTTTCCTATACTTCTCAATCTCATTCTTTCAACAGGGTATATGATACCAAGAGTTCTCACATACCGCCGTAAGGTGGGACTAAAGATGCGGTTGCTTACGGAGCAGATGGTGTTCCAAAAAAATTCGGAAATTCACCATGTTTATCGTTGCGAAGGAGATTACATGTGGCAAAAAGACCCTCGAAATAGTTGGCAGCAAAGAGCAAAACTTTTGTATTGCTCGCCTCTTGTGAAAATTTCTGTTAGTGAGGCAATCTATTGTGACGTCACTCCTTCGTCTTTAATTCAGTTTCGTACTAAACGATCCACGTCTAATTTCTGATTGTGATTCGCAAAGGAAGACTTCACTCTCCTGCAAAGACGCGTCCAACGTGCTTAGCAATCCAAATGTAAATGGAAGGTTTGCATGAGTTGCACATCGGAACTTCAGACAATGTGTGACCCATCGTTTGCAGATTTTCCCCTTACCCAGCACTTTCGTCAACACCACATGGTGTTACACATAAAATTACCAGCCTTGCGTTTAAACTTAATTCGTGTATTTCGTCCTCGAACCACCTGAATTTCAATAAAATAATTTTGCTCTTATTATCAGAACCTCTCTTTGCACGATTATATTTCCCCCAAAACAATTATGCCGTGCGCCACAAATCGTGAAATGACTTCTAATTTGGTGATTTCGCTATATGAAGTTCTCTTGAAAAACATAAAATACAGCAAGTGTAGAATGATAAAAAATTTAAGCTGAACAAATATATCTTCGTGCTTACTCATGTGTACCGCATGCAAAAAAGTGGGTACGATATAACTGACGATTACCACAGGGCATTTGTTTTTCGAAATAACAATTGATTACGAATAATAATACGTATTCATAATACGTTTTTTTTTTCAAATTAAACGCATAATAATTTAATTGAAAAAGCTGTACGAAATAAATCTCAGAAATTGAATCACAGTTTCATAACTTTAAATTGATTTTTAAAAAACATTATTGAGCATTAATATTTTTGTCGGCTAAACTATATTAGAAAATTGGTAGTAGCACAGGTGAACTTCGAACGCACGATATCAGAACCTTCTGCAATTCTACAAAAGGAGGTGCAGATGAAATATTTGTCGCAGATGAGAAATTTCTAACGACAGGCAATTATAGTATTCTACAGTCTAACTCTTATATTTATTTTTAGAAATTAAACGGATGGTTACTGAGCGTGAGTTCAAAAATAGTATTTAATAATTATAAATTATGAATAAAATATTTATATAAACCTAGCGCGCTTGGCCACTGATCTAAGGGACCTGGGTTCGATCCCGGGTAAGGCATGGATATATGTGTCGTTTTTCTGCTGAGGCCCTGCCATCCTCTCAGACCTTCTATTCTGGCATATAAAACTGACAGGCTCCTGTCAGACCTCTGTGGCAAGCAGCTGCTTGAGGGGGTAAAGTCAACCAGCACAAATCTTCATCAGTATAAAAATAAACTTTCAGAAGAACAAAGCACCTTTTTACTATTCCTACAAAAAAAGAGAAAATAAGGCTTTTACAACAGTCGATAAGTGGCACAATCATATCTGTGAACAAACCTGCAATCTATAAAGAACAACCTTACCAATTCCTAAACAAACTAAATATAACTATGCATCAATTGATGAACTCTTCATATCGAAAGGTTGAGATCAGTTCTGCTTGTTCGACTAACGTTCTTCAGCCACATATTTAAGTATCCTAAACAACCTTCTTTTTTTAACCAATCCGCTAACAGGATCAACACTAATAAACTTATTTAACCTCCCGCGAACACATTAAATAAAATCACATCTTGTTTATACTTTAGTGCACAGACAAAAACAAACTACGTTTTCCTTCGCACTCTAATTCCCCTTAATACAACTCTCTTATTCTTTGTTTTTAAGTTCGTTCAAAGTGGTTGGTGACGTAATTCTCACGCTGCAGTGCACGCGAGCATCAAGACGACACATCACATCAGGGATTCATTGCATTACTTTCACCTGTCGTAACAATATTATCTTTGGCAAGTAAAGAGAGTCTTGGAATTGAACTTGAACAGCAACCACAGTAATCCTAGCTTGCCTTAACTCGTTTTTCGAGTTTTAAAGTACTTCAAAACTTAACTGTTATTATACGAGACAGGGCTGGCTCGGCAATCATTTAGGGCCCCGCTGCCCAACGGCTTCTTATTTTATTTCAATTGGATTTTAGGCAATGAAATTATTTCATTTTCAATCTTGCTCTATTTTAATTTTTCGTGGTGATGTTGGTGTTGAACAGAGCATATTTGTTTACATTGCAACATTCATTATTTCAACTTGCATTATAATATATTTCACTTCACATGAGCTTAAAGAAATATGATTAACCCGGGTTAATCAGCTGGATCTTCCAGCCATAGCTGTCGTGTCCATGATCTCTACTTCTTCAGAAATATTTAATTCGCCATTGTCGCAGTTGTGACAATGATTAGAAGGGACACTCGACACGATCCATTTACATTTAAATTAGGATCTAGAATCATTTAATCCGATACCCGTGTTGGAAAGCATTTAACCAATCACTGGTAGTGATAACGAATTGTTGAATCCGTCTTCGGGAGAGAAAATAATGTAAATAATTTACTAGCCACTCAGCCTCTTTTGCCTAATGAATGATTGTCCATTAACATTCAAACTATCCGGTTACTAGAGAAACACCTTCCGAAGTTGGCAAACTATTCCTTTGGCTTGTGTGACTTTACAGCTCTCGCAGACACTAATTCACTCTGACGTTATTCAACGAACTGATGATATTCACGTAGAGGTTAATTTCTCATATCAGTTTTCAGTTCATACAGTCACAACTAACTCTTATGCACTGCTCCCTAATTAGCCACAGAGTCTATTTATATACTCCGGTCGAAATCCATCTCTCTACCTTCAGATTCTACATCTGATCTATTCAGATTGAAAACTTCAATCTATGCAAACTCTTGTGCCGACCTGACAGACGTAAGCCTTAATTTCTCAGCTTATAATGCTAATCAGTTTTCCACATTTCCAAAACACTTTCTTCAGCGCGCCAGTCGCCTTCTAGTCTTTCCCTCGACAGCAAGCGAATCGTGACATAGAGCATGATTCAAAAAAAAAAAAAAAATTCGGCTGCCTTCTAAAGATAATGCACAATGGTCAGCAATTGCTGCAGACGCCACGAACATTACCACCACTGAAAATATTCTCCACTGTATCCTCTAGATCAGGCGTGTCCAACCCCCCTGCCCACAAAATCGTAAAGTTTACGTGTTTATGACATACGCTTTCAACATGATTAAGTGATTTTCAGCGAGTTTTGATATACCACTAGTTTTATGTTGCCTTTTTTTAATTTTATAATAAAAAAAAAGAAAATAAATGAAGTTTTATTATTCGTATACATTAACTATATTATATATTTTATATGCGGCCCAAAACAATTCATCTTTACTCAATGTGGCCCAGGGAAGTCAAAAGGTTGGACACGCCTGCCCTAGAGATAAGCGTACATTGGTCAGCAATGATTGCATGCACTGCAAGATTTGCATGCACTCCACTGAAAATATTCTCCACTGTATTTGGTATGAATCTAAAAACGCATATGCACTAGGGTGGGCCGAAAACATTCATAATTATTTTTCAAGTCGTAATACCGCGGACAAGTTGCGAATTGGGGAAACTAAAAAGGGGTAAAAAAAGAAATAAAATCTGTTTATATCTTCCGGTCGCGCATGTGCTCCAAAGTTTGCCGAAATTTGGAAAAATTCACATTTTTACGATAATTTGTAACATTTTTAAATTAGCCTCTTCCCGAATGTAATAGATCAAATTCTTATGTATTAGAACCACAGAAAATAATGTTTAAATATTATTTAAATCCATCAACATCTTCCGATCGCGCATAGCCTTCAAATGTAATGAAATTTTGAAAAACATTTACAAATAAAGGTAGATCACAGTTCAAGGAAAAAAAACACTAACAACTTACATGTTCATTATATTTGTTCTTTATTGAATACAAGGTTAAATGTTTAAAAAGAAATTATTTTAGACCATTAGTAATATTTATAAACAGATTTTTTTATTGAAAAAAAACTAAGTTTCTGTATGAAGAGTCGTAAGTCCAAGAAACTCATGTTGAACAATTGAACATCTCCGTTTTCACTAATTCTTAGCTGAAGGTACTTTGAAATCTGATTTATGGGCGAAGTTAGACATGATTGACCTTGACAGCAGAGTCGTTCTGATAAAACCATCCCTAGACTCAGCTCCGCAAACTTTTCCTGAGGCTTCTGTCACGAGTTTCACACATCGTTCAACTGCCTGTGTGTGAACTGGGAATATCTTGAATGTTATATCCCAATTAGGGACTGAGTCACTTTGAATATGTGATTTAATCTCATCGCCACTGATATCTTTTAATAAAGGGGGAGAAGGTAAATCACAGTCCATCCAGTTAATTATTTCCGAGTAGTCTTGAGCCTTGAAATTGAGTTTTGGCGGCATGAATGTTCTGATAGTTATTCTCTTTTGATCTAACTGTCTCGCCTTTAGAATTCGTCGAAGTCCGAGCTCTCTTATGTGTTTTGTATTATCTTGTGTCATGGCTAACATTAAATGTTCTGGATAAGCGAAAAAGCCATTTCGCTAGATCACAGGGTCGACAATATTACGTAAATCTTCAGGCAGGTACCTTGAAGATTGTATTGATTGGTACACAAGTTTTGGTCCCTCTGTAAAGTATTTACTTGTTTTAATACTAAACCACATTGGCATGTATGACTTCAAAATAAATACAACTATTTCTTGAAGTTCAGGTGTGGGACTTTCTTCACTTAAGTACAATCTGAGAGTTCGATTTGCTGTTGTCAACCACCTCGAGTGTGACAAGGGACCAGGATCTCGTACAGCCAAATCCTCTTTACAGATTCCCGACTTTATTGCCATGGAAATATCGAGTAGATATTGCTGATCTTTACTCAGTATACTTCTGTCTATTGTGGGGATCTGATAGCCAATCACTAGACGTTTTTCGTAACCACTTAACTTTTCACCGATTGGCCCTCTCAAAGATTTCGGACCCGTTGAAACAGATGCCGGAATGGCAGTTCATTGAAATGGAGAAGGCAAATTGCCCATTGTAACGGTTTCCCCAAATGTATTTCGATTCGGCGAATCAGACCGTTTTTCCAACCTATATTAACAGCAGTGCCATCACATCCTATGACAACTAATTTTTCAAGAGAAATACCACGACCAGACAGATAAGAAATAATAGCAGTGACAATATCTTCAGAACTTCCAGAAGTTGGAGTAACATGGCCGATGTAGACTAAACCAGGTTCTTGAATTAGCGAGTAATGCCCTTCCTTTTTTACTCTACGGAACTTTTTCGAATGAGATAGACTCACTTGTATTCAATAAAGAACAAATATAAAGAACATGTAAGTTGTTAGTGTTTTTTTTCCTTGAACTGTGATCTACCTTTATTTGTAAATTATTTTCAAAATTTCATTAATTTTGAAGGCAATGCGCGACCGGAAGATGTTGATGGATTTAAATAATATTTAAACATTATTTTCTGTGGTTCCAATACATAAGAATTTGAGCTATTACATTCGGGAAGAGGCTAATTTAAAAATTATCGTAAAAATGTGAATTTTTCCATATTTCAGCAAACTTTAGAGCACATGCGCGACCGGAAGATATAAACCGATTTTATTTCCTTTTTTACCCCTTTGTAGTCTCCCCAATTCGCAGCTTTTCCGCGGTATTACGACTTGAAAAACAATTTTTGAATTTTTTCGGTCCACCCTAATATGCACGCAATTGACGCAAAAGCGCTTGGAAAGCGAACCCGAGCCAGAATTCCCTCTGCTTACTAATCATTCCAAGCCAGTGGCGGATCGAGGGGAGGAGGATATCAGCGGGATCTCTTTCCCCTAGAGCGTGAAGAACGGGGGAAATTTCATTCACATTTACGAATCTATTGAATTGCTCAGAGAGGTTAAAATATCTCATCAGGATCATCAAAAATCGATCAAGAGGCATGATGCATTTAATCATTTTATTTTTCAAAATGGGATTATAAGAACAATAATACTTTAAGCGACGGAGTTTTGATTGTCTCACAATTAAATAATGCTAACGAATTTCCATAAATCATTAATATTATCGATAGGGTGCCAATTTAGATTCCTATTTTTTTGTTTCCCTTTAGATCAGAACCGATTATTGAAGAGGCACTCAAAATATATGAATGTATTATGAAAGAGTAGCAGGGGAAAATTCTCTGTTTAAAAGCGAAAGCATACTTTTCAGAAGAATGAGGAAAACTGCTTTTGGGGAATCCATGAAATAACTTAATTAGAAATAAAAATATACATTGTGTCCATAAAGTCTCTTTACAATTTAAGAAAAAATTATTAAAAAATCAAATGATAAGATAAATATTTGGAAATTATTACAAAATGAGAATTAGATATTGAAGTTTTTTTCCATCATTTAATACACCTCTATATGGGCACCATTAGTTGCACGAAGCACATCAAGATGGTACTCGATTTCTTGCCATTTTCGCTGTAGCATAGCCTCATCGGTGGTGGCAATTGCATCAGTGATCTTTTGCTTTAGGTCAGTGATGTCCAGTATCTTTGTTCGATACACGATATCTTTAACATAACCCCATACAAAGAAGTCCAGGAGAGTGATATTTGGTGAACGAGGTAGCAAGGGAATTGGGCCATCCCTTCCAATCCACCGGTCTGGAAATGTTTGATTTAGGAACCCACGGACTTACAGTCCCCCAATGTGGTGGTGCACCATCTTGATGGAAAATGATGGTTGGTTGCAGGTCATCTAGCTGTGGTGCCACATATTCAGTCAAAATGTAAAAGTAAACATTTGCAGTAATTGATGCCTCGCTGAAGAAAAATGGACCAAGGATTCGATTGCACATGATCCCACACCACACATTAACCTTTGGACTATCTCGGTGAAGTTCACTAGTCACATGGGGGTGTTCTGGTCCCCAGATTCTCACTTATGTGTGTTCAGTTTCCCTGAGACATAAAAGGTTGCCTCATCACTAAAACAAACTCGGGTGAGGAACGTTTCATCCTCAGAAATTCGTCCCAGCATGTTAACTACAAACTCTTTTCGTCTTGGTTTATCATTTGGCTCGAGTGCCTGTAAGAGTTGCACTTTGTAAACGTACAATCGCAAGTTCTTGTGTAAGACTTTGTGCACTGTTGAACGTGGTAGCTCTAACTGTCTGGCAGCAGTACGGATGGACGTTGTGGGAGATCGACTAAAGGCTTGTCTTACATGATCGATATTTTCCTCAGATGTTCTTGGTCGTCCACTCCTCCCTTTATCCAACTCTGTCCCTGTCTCCATAAATTTCTTGTGCCATGCACGAATTGACGGACGTGACGGTGGATCTCTTCCATACTTAGTTCTGTAGTTTCACTGAGTCTGCATATCCGATTTCGTTTCAATAAACCATGATACACATTGTGTCTTCTCTTGAGGAGTAGCCATTTTTTCGGGTTTCTTTAAAAATACCTCTTTCATCAACGTGGTACCTGAAATACACAAATGCATTGCGATTAAAAACTTTGATAACAACTTAGTACATTGAATAAATATGATTAAGATATCTCATCAATTGCTTTTGTAATATTTTTTTTAATTGTAAATAGACTTTATGGACACCCTGTACATTTCTAATTAGTATTAGGAGCTGATAAAATACTTTAGTTATTAATGGTCGATTTCAGTCGAAATCTCGTTCTCTTCTGCAGATAATCTGAATTTGTTGACTTCATTCTCTGAGCTATCGATGTCAAGTAAAATGCTCATAATTTCTTCCTCCTTTAAAATTTTCCATTTAGGAAAAGCCACCTCAAACTAAAAAAATAAAATTTAATAAATGTAAAAATTAACTCAACTCCAAAATTACATCAGAGAATTTTAACAACTGAAGAGGTTCCAATCCCTAAAATACTAAAAAAATGCCCCTGTTCTTTTCTTGTCGTAGGCCTGGGTTGACCTGTTCCTTTTCGTTTAGCCCTGGGTGGATCAATCGTGGTGATGTTGGTGTTGAACAGAGATGGGAGATCTGTGGCGGTGAGTGTCGACCCTCACCACCACAGATCTTCCATGCACAGGGCAACATGAAACGCTTCAACCTGTTCTCCCCTCAAATGGCCAATCCTGCCAGAGCTGATAAAGGTGACTTGGAGCGGGTTGTACATGAGTAGTTAAGCTGGCGCTATAGTAATTTATGCATAACCCTTTCCTTCCAGAGCAGGTGTTCCGGGTGCAGGTGTTTCCAGAGCAGATGTTTCCCAGGTGTTATAACCCTTTCGTGATTGACCATAGTGTGTGAAAAAACCATTGCATGTGAAGAGTATAAAGCCTTGTTGCTAACTCCGATAATGATTTCCTCCGACTTATTGAAAAAACCATTATGTAAAAAGCATCTGTATGAAGTAGATAATGCAGACTTATTGATTTGAAAAAAACCATTGCATGTGTTGCCTTAGTTTCCTCCCACGCTCTGGATGTCTGACTTATTGAAACCATTGTGAAGAGCATCTGTATACGAGTCGAAGCCCTCCCCTAGCGGATGTTGTTGACCTTTCCCAGGTGGGGGGAGTTTCCTCCGACTTATTGAAAAAACCAATATGTAAAAAACATCTGTATGAAGATGTCCGACCCCGCCTTCTCGTGGTGCGGACCGTTAGTAACTTTCAAAAGAGATACTCTCTTGTGGAAGTGAACGGAAGGGGAGGGCTGCCAGATTAGTGTGGCCTACTGATCTGGCAACTATGGCTACTTTTCTTTTTTTTCTACCCTGCTGAGGAGTGGTCAACCACACAGGGTCCTGGTGCTGACCATATAAACCTACTGGACTGGACAGATATATGGCTCTGAGCTTGATTACGGATCCTGATTTTGCTGCACTGGTGGGCTTCTGTGGAGGGAAAATCTTCCGCTGTGTTTTCTGTTTGTTTGTGGGTTGACAGCCCCAAGTGAATAGATTCACAGGATATGTTTATCAGCTGGTGGATAATCCTGAGCAGAAGTCATCGCAGGCACCTGAACTCTTTGCTTCTATTGGCATCGTCAAATTCTACATTGGAGGAAGTCTTCCAGTGTAGATGGCTTCAGCCTTTAGTAGTGGGGGAACGGGTCTTTGCCCCATGTCTGCGATTAGGGGGCTGTTTGATATTGTCGGCATTCCCTCTCTCAATAAACATAGTTTCTTTAAACATCCCACTAACCATTTTCTCTCCATAGGTAGTTGGAATGTGAGGACTCTGCACAGAGCTTTTTCTCTTGATGTCCTCACACAAGAATTCCACCGTTATAATTTAGATATTCTCGGCTTGCAAGAGACCAGATGGACAGATAAAGGTCAGATTCTTAAAAATAATCTTAAATTTCTCTTTTCAGGGAGGGACGACAAAAAGCATCACCAAGGCGTGGGTCTGCTTCTCAGCAGACACGCTAGTGATGCTCTTCTAGGATATGAGTGCATTAATGAAAGGTTTCTTACAGCAAAATTTCAGACAAGCGTTAAAGACTTGAATGTTATCTGCTGTTATGCCCCCACTGAGGATGCCGATGAGGATGAGAAGGATAGATTTTATGAACAACTTCAGGATATTTTGAATTCTGTCAAGAAAGGAGATATTACCCTTGTTCTTGGTGACTTCAATGCCAAAGTTGGTACTCACTCTGACCTTTGGGGAGGAGTAATAGGCCCTTTTGGTATTGGTAGCTGCAATGGCAATGGGCAACGTCTCCTACAGGTAAGTAAACTCAATGGATTCAGAATAACTAAAACTTATTACAAACACCGCGACATACATAAGTACACATGGGTTTCACCTGATGGGCTGCATAAGAATATGATTGATTACATATTAATTAACAGCAAATGGGCTAGTTCTGTTAGGAATACCAGGACATATAGGGGAGCTGAAATTGGATCTGACCATTACCTTGTTAAAAGTGTGTTGCAACTTAAACTTAAAAAGTGTTGTTCTAGGGTTAGAAAATTTACTTTTAATACTGAAGCTCTGAAAGATCCAGTTATAGCCAAAGCTTACCATGATAGGTTACTTAGTCATTATGACAGTCATGGTTTGCTTACTACTGAAGTTGAGGAAGAATGGGATCATTTTAAACAGGCTTTTTTGGACACTAACAGTACTCTTTTAGGAAAAAAGGAGCAGAAGAGGCAAAATTATCTGAGTGATAAGGCACTTGAGCTTATTTCGGAAAGAAAGAACTGCAGGAATGCCCTTATTCAATACCCTACTAGTACTAATAGAAAGCATTACAGAGACCTTAATAAACTTGTAAAGGATCAGTTAGCTGCTGATAAGAATCTTTGGCTTGATGGTTTGGCTGACAAAGCAGAGGAAGCAGTTAGACAGCACGACAGCAGAGAGCTGTACCAGATAGTTAATGTTTTGTGTGGTAGAAAACGGACAGGCATACAAGGATTGAAGGATAAACATGGTAAGGTTATAGAAGGGGAGGATTCTGTCATGGCTAGATGGGCTGAGCATTTCAGTGATGTTCTAAACAATGTAATTAGTTCTACTCCCATTGTTTGCAATGATGATAGATGCATTGGTGGCTTTAATGTTGGCCCTATAACACAATCTGAAGTTATTTTGGCTGTTTCTAAACTTAAACTTCGTAAATCCCCAGGGGTAGATGAAATTACTACGGAAATGCTTAGAGCTGGGAATGTTTCAGTTACCACTTGGATGACTGAAATTCTGAATATCTTTTATGATAAAGGCATGGTTCCTAAGGATTTTACCAGAGCTATTGTTATCCCTATTTTCAAAAAAGGTGATCGCAGTTCTTGTGATAACTATAGGGTTATCAGCCTGCTCTCTGTTCCAGGTAAAGTTCTTTCCATGATTGTGCTTAATAGAATTAAGAATCTGGTTGACAGTCAATTGCGTGATGAGCAATGTGGATTCAGAAGTGGTAGGGGATATGTGGATCAGATATTTTCACTCAGGCAGATTCTTGAGAAATGTTTAGAGTTTCAGAAACCTTTGGTTGCTAGCTTTGTTGATTTCAAAAAGGCTTTCGACTCTGTTGATCGTCATAATTTGTGGTTGATTGTGAGATCATATGGTATACCAGACAAGTTAGTTAACATTATGAAAGCTCTCTATAATAACACCGAGTCATGTGTGAGAGTTGGTAAGGCTTGTAGCAATTGGTTTAGCATTACTTCTGGTGTTCGACAAGGGTGCATTTTGTCTCCTTTTCTCTTTAGCTTGGTTATTGATTATGTTATGCGAAATTCACTTCAAGGGAAAGATTTTGGCCTTAAATGGGCTGGAGATACGAAAATTTCTGATTTAGATTATGCTGATGATTTAGCCCTTTTGGCAAATGATGTTGATGAGATGAACTCTTTCATTCGAGCTATTGATGAGACTGGTAATAGAGTAGGTTTGGTTATAAACAGAGAGAAAACTAAAGTGATGAAAATTGGTCAGGCAGGCTGTGATTCAGTTAATCTGAATGGTTGCAGTCTTGAGCAGGTGTCACAGTTTAATTATCTTGGGAGCTATGTAACAGATAATGGTGATGTGCGGCATGAGATTAACAGACGAATAGGGATTGCTGCCGGGACTTTTAAGAACCTATGGAGAGTGTGGAGAAATAGGCGTATACACCTAAAGACTAAAATTAGACTGTATAATAGTTTGGTTCTTTCTAGGGTTAGTTATGGTAGTGAAACTTGGACACTTTGTAAACAAGATAACAGGAAACTAGATGCTTTTGATTCCAGATGCTTACGCAGTATCTTGGGCATTAGGTGGTTCAACTTTGTAACTAATGATGAGATTAGGCAAAGGAGTTTGCAACCTCCTTTAAGCGGCATATTGTGCAGAGAGAGACTCCGTTGGTTTGGCCATGTTGCCCGTATGAATAATTATAGATTGGCGAATAGGGTTATGAACAGTGTGCCTAAAGGCCTCAGAAAGAAGGGGAGACCTAGGATGCGGTGGGCAGACAATGTCAAACAGGACCTTGTTAGAATTGGTGTGCAGTGGCCAGATGCAGTAGATGTAGCTCAGGATAGACTTGCTTGGAGAACTAAATTGCACGGTCTGGTTTGACCTCCGTAGCCCATGGCTGCTTGATGATGATGATGATGATGATGATGATGATGATGATGATGATGATGATGATGATGATGATGATGATGATGATGATGATGATGATGATGATGAAGCCCTAGCACATAATGCTGATTTATTGATTTGAAAAAAACCATTGCATGTGTTACCTTAGTTTCCTCCCACACTCAGGATGTCTGACTTATTGAAACCATTGTGAAGAGCAGCTGTATAAAAATTATGAAGTCCACCCCTAGCGAATGTTGACCTTTCCCAGATGGGTGAGTTTCCTCCTGCGTATTTTAAAACCATTATGTAAAAAACATCTAGCAGATAATACTGACTGAAAAAAAAACAAAAAAACATTGCATGTATAAAGCTCTCTCTAGCAAACTGAGTTAATAATTCAAAACGCTACTTGCTGTTCATATCACCAGCTGTGTTGCTACAAAGAGATAATCAATAACATCCGTTAGTTTTGCGTTCGAGAAGCCGGACTCACGAAAGAGAGGAAATTTCCCTATCCTCTCCACTCATACTATCGAAAACTGTCAAATACAAATCATAAAAGCTTACCTCCCAAACTCGCTTTCACGGAAAGCTTGGTCGTGCTTCTGTAAAATCAGTTCCTGAGTTTGCTGTCACATAATAGCAGACTTATGTTATAACCCATTCGTGCAGATGATTGACCGTAGTGCACACGTGTGCGTGTGTGTGTGTGAAAGATATGATTGGATGATTCCTCCCCCGCTCTGGATGTCCGACTTAATGATAGGATAATCGATCAGTTGAAAAAAAACCGTTACGTGAAGATCAATAGTCGAAATAAAAATATTTTTTTCCGTGAAAGAGTTCTTGTATAAAAACTATAAGACGGAGCCCTCCCTCGCAGATCGTTTTCCAGATAAAAAACCTTTCCCCACCATAAGAGGGCCAGTTGTTGGATATTTCTTTCCCACCAGATATTTGTTAACAGAAATTTTTTGTGAATAATTTTATCGAGTAGGCTATTTTAATGAAAAAACCTGATTTGAATCACATTTTGCAGGGGAGACATATAGTTTTTCACCATAACGCGATTGATATAGCGCCAACATAAAAACTTCAGTAACGAAGTATTTCTCTGAAACACTTCAGGGAGCTAAAGAATCTTTCTCAAGCTTTCCCTGCATCTCACCACCTCATGGGCTAAAGAATCTTTCTCAAACCCATTCACAACATGTTTTTTCATGAATGTGTTCCGCGGTGCTGTTTGTTATCTCGAGGGATTTAAATGCTAACCGTAGAGTGCATGCATATTTGTGAGACTATTTTAACGAAACCCTTCCATAGATGAAAAAAATAATTTCCTTACCGTATGAAGAGCAGTTGTTGTACGCATGAAATGGGAAAAATAGGACAGTTGATTCTTAGATGAAAAAAATCCTTTCCCTCGCCGTATGCAGAGCAGTTGTTGTACGCATGAAATGGGAATAATAGGGCAGTTGATTCTTAGATGAAAAAAATTATTTCCTTACCGTATGAAGAGCAGTTGTTGGACGCATCAAATGAGAATAATAGGGCAGTTGTTTCTTAGATGAAAAAAATCCTTTTCCCTTACTGTATGAAGAACAGTTGTTGGACGCATGAAATGGCAATAATAGGGCAGTTGTTTCTTAGATGAAAAAAATCCTTACCGTATGAAGAACAGTTGTTGGACGCATGAAATAGGAATAATCGGTCACTTAATTCTCAGATGAAAAATCCTTTCTCGCGGCATACTTGTTTTCTTAACAGAATACTTTTTATCGAATTTTTATTACAAATTTTTATCTCGACTTACATAAGTACACATGAATTTCACCCGATGGGCTGCATAAGAATATAATTGATTATATATTAATTAACAGCAAATGGGCTAGTTCTGTTAGGTATACCAGGTCATATAGGGGAGCTGAAATTGGATCTGACCATTAACTTGTTAAAAGTGTCTTACAACTTAAACTTAAAAAGTGTTGTGCTAAAGTTAAATAATTTACCTTTAATACTGATGCTCTGAAAGACCCAGTTATATCCAAAGCTTACCATGACAGGTTACTTAGTCATTATGACAGTCATGGTATGCTTACTACTGAAGTTGAGGAAGAATGGGATCATTTTAAACAGGCTTTTTTGGACACTAACAGTACTCTTTTATGAAAAAAGGAGCAAAACGACAGAATTATCTGAGTGATAAGGCACTTGAGCTTATTTTGGAAAGAAAGAACTGCAGGAATGTCCTTAATCAATACCCTACTAGTCCTAACAGAAAGCATTACAGAGAACTTAATAAACGTGTAAAAGATCAGTTAGCTGCTGATAAGAATCTTTGGCTTGATGGTGTGGCTGACAAAGCCGAGGAAGCAGTTAGACAGCACAACAGCAGAGAGCTGTACTAGATAATTAATGTTTTTGTGGTAGAAAACGGACAGGTATACAAGGATTGAAGGATAAACAAGGTAAGGTTACAGCAGGTGAGGATTCTGTCATGGTTAGGTGGGCTGAGCATTTCACTGATATTCTAAACAATGCGGTTAGTTCTATTCCCATTGTTTGCAATGATGATAGATGCATTGGGGGCTTTAATGTTGGCCCTATAACGCAATCTGAAATTATTTTGGCTGTTTCTAAACTTAAACTTCATAAATCCCCAGGGGTAGATGAAATTACTACCGAAATGCTTAGAGCTGGGAATGTTTCTGTTACCACTTGGATGACTGAAATTCTGAATATCTTTTATAATAAAGGCATGGTTCCTAAGGATTTTACCAGAGCTATTGTTATCACTATTTTCAAAAAAGGTGATCGCAGTTCTTGTGATAACTGTAGGGGTATCAGCCTACTCTCTGTTCCAGGTAAAGTTCTTTCCATGGTTGTGCTTAAGAGAATTAAGAATCTGGTTGACAGTCAATTGCGTAATGAGCAATGTGGATTCAGAAGTGGTAGGGGATGTGTGGATCAGATATATTCACTTAGGCAGATTCTTGAGAAATGTTTACAGTTTCAGAAACCTTCGGTTGCTAGCTTCGTTGATTTCAAAAAGGCTTTCGTCTCTGTTGATCGTAATAATTTGTGGTTGATTGTGAAATCATATGGTATACCAGAGAAGTTGGTTAACATAATGAAAGTTCTCTATAATAACACCGAGTCGTGTGTGAGAGTTGGTAAGGCTTGTAGCAATTGGTTTAGCATTACTTCTGGTTTTCGACAAGGATGCATCTTGTTTCCTTTTCTCTTTAGCTTGGTTATTGATTATGTTATGCGAAATTCACTTCAAGGGAAAGATTTTGGCCTTAAATGGACTGGATATACGAAAATTTCTGATTTAGATTATGCTGATGATTTAGCCCTTTTGACAAATGATGTTGATGAGATGAACTCTTTCATTCGAGCTGTTGATGAAACTGTAGTAGAGTAGTTTTGGTTATAAACAGAGAGAAAACTAATGTGATGAAAATTGGTCAGGCAGGCTGTGATTCAGTTACTCTGAACGGTTGCAGTCTTGAGCAGCTGTCACAGTTTAATTATCTTGGGAGCTATGTAACAGATAATGGTGATGTGCGGCATGAGATTAACAGACGAATAGTGATTGCTGCCGTGACTTTTAACAATCTAGGGAGAGTGTGGAGAAATAGGGTATACACCTAAAGACTAAAATTAGACTGTATAATAGTTTGGTTCTTTCTAGGGTTAGTTATGGTATTGAAACTTGGACACTTTGTAAACAAGATAACAGGAAACTAGATGCTTTTGATTCCAGATGTTTACGCAGTATCTTGGGCATTAGGTGGTTCAACTTTGTAACTAATGATGAGGTTAGGCAAAGGAGTTTGCAACCTCCTTTAAGCAGCATATTGTGCAGAGAGAGACTCCGTTGGTTTCGCTATGTTGCCCGTATGAATAATTATAGTGTGGCGAATAGGGTTATGAACAGTGTGCCTAAAGGCCTCAGAAAGAAGGGGAGACCTAGGATGCGGTGGGCAGACAATATCAAACAGGACATTGTTAGAATTGGTGTGCAGTGGCCAGATGCAGTAGATGTAGCTCAGGATAGACTTGCTTGGAGAACAAAATTGCATGATCTGGTTGGACCTCCGTAGCCCATGACTGCTTGAGGATGATTATGATGATGATGATGATGTACGATAACTCAACAAAACACACCATTTTTTCCCTCATACAAACAACCTTCATTTCAACCTAATTCATTTAAACCAGTGATTCCCAACCTTTTCTGGACCATCGCCCCCTGTAGAAGAGAACAAAAATTTCAACGCCCCCCTAGTCCATAATAGTTAATTTTATACGAAATATTAAAATATTGTTGCATATTATCTGTACCTAATTTATCTGTTTATTTATCTAATAAAAATCACAAAGCAGAAATTAATAAAACGACAACCAAATGTACAATAAAATTGTTTATTAAAATTTTAAAAATAAACACAGAATCAATAAGAAATAAAAAATAATGAGATAAATTCAAAATTAATAATAAAGAAAAAAATTAATAAAATGGTTTTGAGGCTGGTGGAGTGTTAACAATTTGTTAATGTCGGGTTCCAATTTCGTTAACATCAATCGCAGATGATGATGTAGTGAGTGATGTACGTCAGTGATGTGTAGTCTGTTCCTCTTCTTTGATAGTAAATTAGCTACTGCACTGAATCCACGCTCAGCCACATAGGACGAAGGAAATGCGATTAAAAACTTCTGTACTATTGCCCACAATCCAGGGTAGAGAACTGGTATTGATTTTTGAAGCCAGTACTCTTGGTATCCATGTTTGAATTTTACTTTGAGGCCTTCGTTAGTCGTGAGTTCTAAGAGTTCCTCTTCCAAATTTGATGATTCTTCAGTATCTGTGTTTGCGAAAGGATCTAAAACCCAACTCGGTATATTCATGTTTAAAATATCTTGGAAACGCTCCGTAAAATCAACATGAAGAACTTCCAAGTGTTGGCAGTAAGTAAGTAAATCTTCCGGTTTTGCAGAGACTGCTGATAATGTGGGAAAGTGGTTGTATTCACCTCTACCTAGATTTCGTTTGAATAGAAGAAGTTTTCCCGCAAAAACAGCTATGACGTTTTTTTGTTTTAATTAAATTCAACTCATCGCCTTGCAATTGTAAATTAACTTGATTAAATATTTTAAACAGGTCTGTCAAATGAGCGATGTCATTTTTTGACGTAATCAGGTTTTCGCGCAATTTTTCGTCTCTGTCTTCAAGAAAATCCAGTACTGAGTCAAATAGATTGAAAAAACGATTCAGACAAACACCTTTAGAGAGCCAACGTACTTCTGTGTGCAGCAGCAAGCGATTGTAATCTTCATCATTTTCATTACAAAGCTTACCAAATAATCGGTCATTCAATGAATTGCTTCTAATCTTATTGATTGCTTTAATAACGTAATGGAGCGACGTATGCAGACGTTCATTCAAATTTTTTGCAACCAAATGCTGACGATGAATAATACAATGTACAGCGAGTACATTTGGTACTGCTTGTTTCAAATGCGCTATGAAACCCTTATGACGCCCTGTCATTGCTGGAGCACCATCAGTAGCAGCAGACAAAATATTGCAAATAAAAATTTCGTTCTCTTGAAAAAACTTTTGCATGGTATTAAATATAGATTCTCCCTTTGTATCAGATTGCAAATTTTTAGCAAATAATAACTCTTCATGAATTTTTTCGTCTTTTATAAATCGTACGTATGATAAGAGTAGAGCTTCGTTATTTGGTAGAGTTGATTCATCGAGTTGAATGGAAAATTTGCAAGTCTTTAAGTAATCACATAATGATATTTCAACGTCTTTTGCCATTTCATCTATTCTTCTTTGCACTGAATTATTACTGAGAGGAATTTTTTTGATGATATCTGACGGTGTCCTATGATGAAGAACAGTTTTTAATATCTCTTTGACTGCCGGCAAAATTAATTACTCGCAAATTATGTGTGGTTTTCCTGCTTTTGCGATTAACAATGAAACGTTTATATGAGACTCGTAGTCCATCATCATCTTGTTTAGAAGACGACGCAAAAAGGTTTGACATAGTTGGCTGTTTTAAATATTGCTTTTCCAGTTCTTGAAAATAGGATAAATCTTTGTTCTTCTTATTAGCATGCATTTTATTTAAATGCTCTTGTAGCCTAGAAGGTTTCATAGCTTCATTTGAAAACACTTTTCGGCAAATTAAACACATAGGTAAGGATTGGTTTGTAGGAGAGTACGTAAATCCATGTTTCAAATACTCAATATTGTACTGCCGGCATTTCTTTTTAGGTGTAGATTCAGACATTTTCAAATACAAATTAACTTCTCAACAGATTTATAGATAATTATAAAAATAATGTTTATAATGACTTCTAACACTTATCACTCACGACTATTTATCACGGCGAAGCACATAAAAATAATAAAACATTCCTAGAGCTATCGCTTTTATAGATTTGATTTTGTGCACGCATTAATTTGTATGTTTGCGATGCCGGCGCACTTGCTCCGTAAACAAGTCATTTCAAGCTCCCATATTCTTGTCGAAACATGTTAAATTGCATGAACCGCGTGTTTGCCTACCAACTTGCAAGGACTTGTCACCGTCAATCTATTCTAAACTAAAACAAATTAGGTATAGGTATACCTAATGCTAATTTAAAAATACTTATTAACGCGATAACAATAAGATAATTTGCATAGCTAGATGAAATATTTATTCATGAAAACAGGTATTTTCAAAGTATTTTATTATATTAAAAAATAATTATAAAAAAATATTAAATATAATAAATTTATTATTATTATTATATTATTATTATTATTGCATCAAGGTTGATTTGCTTATCAGGAAGGACACACATGTCCAACATAATAAGCCTGATATAGCAGTGCATGTTAAGGTATTGAATGAGATTACAATTATTGAAGTAGGAATAATATCTCAGGATAACCTGCAGGCAGTAGAGGTTGAAAAGTAGAGGAAGTATGATCTGCTGGCTAATGAGTTGAGCCTAATTCACAAGTGTAATGTTAATATTATACCTTATGTTCTGATGTGGGATGGTATTGTAACTACGTACCATAAAACATACTCAAAGCGACTTGGAGTGGGAAAACATATGGAAGCTTATATCCAATCTGTGATCTTGAAGAGAACTTTTGAGAGCATCTCAGTCGACTTCAGACGTACCAGTACGCTAGTAGGCAGTAGCAGGGAACTTATTGTCCAAACTGCAGTTGAAAAATTGTACATGACGGATGAGGTAGTGGATGACCAGAATCACCAGGAAGACACCACAGAATAGAAGAGATAAAAAGGTTGTCACAGAAAATTCCATTAAATTTATTTATTTATTTGACCGCCACTCTTGACTGCCTCAACGACCCCCATTTGCCTCTGGATCCGCTACCGCCCCCATGGAAGGCTCCAGCGCCCACTGGGGGGCGGTATCGCCCCCGTTGGGAATCTATGATTTAAACTAATTCACAAAACTAGTTTAAACCTAATCTTCCGAAAAAAAACTTAAATTAGCTTTTTTTAATTTTAAAAACTTAAATTAGCATTTATAATGGGGATGCTAAAAATCACCCCCATTTTTTCTAATTTTCACGCATTTTTTGATAAAAACCACAGGAAACATACTTTTTCCCTCATCCCCCATAACTGTTCCAATGGATTTTCATAGAATTCTTCAGCCCATTTTACTGTGCCAGAAAATGTCATTTATGCTACTACTTAAGATTTAAAGAAAAAAGAAATACAACTTCTTGAACATTTCATCAAGTAGTAAATAGCTTATAACAATTTCGTTATGAAACCGTTTGGATCATTAAACTGCAGCAAACTTGCGAATTGCAATAAAACCAGAAGAGAAGTAAACTTAAAGGAATGCCAAAATAGAAATATTAATAACTAAATATAAGCATATCTACTGTCATTATGGTTTTTGATTTGAACTGCCGAATTGATAAATATAATTATTGGTTGTTCAATAAAACCCACTGCAATTTGCTTTTGCCGTAGCAATAAGCTTATTTTTTAAAATAAATGCAATTAAATATTCCTAATATACTAATTCCATAAATATATATATAATATTTATTGAATATTTTTATATAAAAGTTTTGAAACAATACTATTTGATCTTAAAGTACTGATTTATTTAAAAATATTCATGTATATCTTCTTATTCTTACGGTTTTCGTTTTTTCACCTAAATGTCTTATATGCCGAAATCATCCGTTAGTTTTATCCGTTCTTTCATTTTGTTCTCATGTCGGTTTCTCTTTTGTGACAAAACACGAAAGTTTGTGAACTACAAATTTCTTTGGATTCCTAACAACTCCGAGGAGTAAGAAGTCTCTTTGTAGTTGAACCTATAGAGGCTATTATCACTCTTCCTGGGCCTCTCTTTATGTAAAATAGTAAAGTGTAACAGCGGATTAGAAAAACAGACAAATCCGCTTCTGGGTAACGGGACATTAGAGTTAAAAGATGCTGTTCTTCTCACAGAGAAAAATATGGGCGAAATCGATAAACGCGTCGTCCTGGAGTTCCCGACTTTCTTGCTCATCGATGTTAGCCAAAGATGATATTCTATCGTGTTCCTGTTTCAGTGGTTTCGCATCAGTGGTAAAAAAAAATATTCGACTCTGATTTCTCTCTTTCTAACAGCAAAGCTGGGAATCGAATAGGAGGAAGGCTGATGTTCTTTGAGAGACCTTTTCTCTCTTTTTTTTTTTCATATTGTCATCAAACATCAACTTTTCTTTTCTCAAGTCAGTTTTTACTCTCATATTTTTTTAAATTTATTTTCAAAGTTCATTTTAGTTGCTGTTTTCGGAATTTACTCTCTTAGTAGATCTTTGCCAGGTGAATGTTTTTACACAACGATTTTATAGCGATGTTTGGTTTACTTGATTAAGGAGAATATGCATTTAAAGTAAGAAAATGCGAAAACCAGGACAACAATTATAATATATTATAAAATAATATATTATAAAATAATTATATATATATATATATATAATTATATATAATATAATAAAAATGGGAAACACTTTCATACAATCGAAAACATATGCATGTAAACAATGCAAAGAAAAAGAGCAATGACGTTGCCCACTATTTAAAGATAAAAAAAGAAAGACCACCCTAGAAGAAGAATATGGCGAATATAGGAAGTAACTCATGAAATCATAAAAAAGGGACCCTAAGTATAAGTGCTACGAATATACTTATTTTGTGTTTTATAACTTCCATTCCAATTTGACTTATATTCACCTTGTGGGGCGGGGTGGCTCAGTCGGTAGCGCGCCAGACTCGTAATCTGTCGTTCCCAGGTTCGAGTCCCAGCTGGATCAGCATTGAGATTTATCTCCGTAAAATTTCCCGCCCTGCCCACGGTCAGTAGGGACACCGATGGGCTTGGAAAGGCCTTCTTCCGTCCGATGGGACATTAAGCCATGTACCCGTGTGTGGGAGAGCCATACCCTGTGCACGTTAAAGAACACGCTGGATGGCCTTGACGGGAGGCTACCATCTG
Source organism: Ryuthela nishihirai (assembly GCA_038380435.1). Classification (NCBI taxonomy): domain Eukaryota; kingdom Metazoa; phylum Arthropoda; class Arachnida; order Araneae; family Heptathelidae; genus Ryuthela; species Ryuthela nishihirai. The sequence continues at coordinate 67,535,158 of JAWZYU010000013.1, read as the reverse complement.
TATCCCAACAGCTCTTCCAGTGGGTCCCCTTCCCCAACCTTCTCTGAGCTTTCGGGGTCCATGTGACCTGGCCATTTAGCCCATGGTCGAATCGAACCCAATCATCGAAACCCAATCAGGGCACTCTCACTGGGCCCCTATACATCTCTGACCCTAGAGCATTGTCCCTGTTGCCCCGGCGTAGAATCCCCACTGATTGGATTATGTTTGTGTGCAGGATAGCATTACCTTCTGCACGGTAAGTAATATGATAAATGGTGTTGACGGATGGCTTCTGTCGGTCTCCTAATAGCTGTCCAGTGGATCCCTTCTACAACTTTCTTTAAGGTTGGGATCTTGCGACATGTCATTTAAGTTAATCTGAACAAAAAAAAGCGCAACTTGGAGGAAAAATAACAATTTATTTTTTCAAACATTTCTTCTTAGTTTTGTTGCCTTCCTACTTTTTCCCTGCTCTTTTATGTAATATTCCTTAAGCAATTTTGAGCACTGTGGTTCACTTTTTATATTACGGTTATTGCCTTCGTTTTTTGGCATATACCTTTTCTCTTTTAGCGCCATATGTGCTCCTTAAGTGTCATCTAAATAACATAACAGCTCATCAGAGTCCGCCTGTGACTTTGAGAATCAATATTTATAAACATCAAATTTTTATAGTCATTTTTCTGTCGTTATCTCGTGTTAAGAAAAATCCCTAAATTACTCTCGCATTTGTCAAATTCTTATTTTGCTCGTCATTTTTTCGGCATCGAGACTTTAGCGGAACTCGGTCGTACACCGGAGAGCCAAAACGTTATGACAACCTTCTTAATATGATGCTGGTCTTCTATGTGCCGCCAAAGCAGCTCTTACCCAGTGAAGCATGGAAGCTAGAAGGTATTTAAAGATGTCTTGTGGTATCTGGTACCAACACGTTACCAATAGATCCTTTAACTCTCGTACGTTACGTGGTTGATCCGCCGCAGATCGGATATGCTGTTCCAGCACAAACCACAAATACTCGATTGGATTGATGTTTGGGGAATTTGGAAGAGAGGGCAATACCTGGAAGTTTTCCTCACGTTCCACGAACCCTCTCAAACAATTTGGGCAGTGTGGCATGGTGCATTATCATGCTGAAAGAAGGCACTACTAGAGGGGGAAATACATTTGCCATGAAAGGATGTACCTAGTTTGCAATGATGTTTAGGTAGGTGGTAGACATCATAGTTTCCTGCACGTGAATGACTGGAGCCAGGGTTTTCAAGCAGAACATTGTCCAAAGCATTACACTTCCTCCACCAGCTTGCTTTTGTCTCACGGTGCATCCTGGTGCCAACACTTCCCCAAGCAAACGATGCCCACGTACCCGGTCATCCACATAGTGTAACAGGAAACAAGATTAATCAGACCAGACTACCTTCTTCCAATCATTCAAGGTTCAGTTTTGATGCTCGCATGCCCATTGTAGGCACTTTCGATGGTGAACCGAGGTTAACATAGGCACTCAGAGCAGCCTGTGGCTATGCAACCCCATTTTCAGCAGGGTCCGATGTACTGTGTGTTATGACACATTATTCCCATCTCCAATATTCAAATTACGGATGAGTTGAGCGACAGTATCCCTTCTGTTGGCTCGTACCATAGGGGATAGCCTTCGCTCACCTCTAACATCCATCAGTTGTGGTAGGCCAACCCCTTGCAGTGGTTCGTGGTTTTTCCCTCCTCGGACCACTTTTTGAAGGTACTAACCACAGCTTACTGTGAGCACCCCACAAGCCTAGCCATCTCGGAAATGCATTGACCCAGTCGTCTGGCCATTACAATTTGATCTTTGTCAAACTCACTTAAGTCCGCTACCTTTCCGATCTGAAGAACAAAAATAACACTTATTAACGGAGCTCAGTATCAGGTGTTATTTATACCGTTCTCTGACATTCACATGCACCGTCGTTTACCTGGAGTTACTTCGATTTGCATAAAGACACCTGGTCATAATGTTTTGGCTCTTCGGTGTACACTGATGGTCATAATTTAAGGAAGTTTCAAAAAAAGGCAAATATCTCATGAAATCCCTTTTAGAATTTAACAAAAGTTTCAGAGATTATTCAATACCACATATATTATTATTTACATTTGAAATAAAGACTATATCGAAATACCTGTGTTATTATAAAATAAAGTTTCCAATCATAGAACATCTCGAAAAAATTTTCGAATTATGAAAAATTATAGATCACCGCAGATATTGAAGTTAACATTATTTAGGTAGGAATACTAAACCCATAACAGCAATGAAGCTTGCATTATGATCTCTCGTGCTTCTAATAAAGTTATCCAACAATGCAGAGGGCAGCAAATTCCACTCTTCTACAAGAGTGTTTTTCAGCTCATGAAAGGTCCTTGGATGGAGTTGAGACCTCGCTGGAGAATCCATTCTCTGGATATCTTCACTCTCAAGGTATTCCTCCGCTATCTGAGCTCTATGTCGATGAGCATTATCATCTAAAAATTTAATTCTGATCCACTGGCACCTCTAAAAAGTTTCTCATAAGGCTCTAGGAGCTCGTCTCTGTATCTTAATGCAGTTAGTGTCCTTCTTGAGAAGACACACAGGTCAGTCCTGCCATTTATTGTTATACCCCCAGAACAAACAAACCATTCTCGCCAAAATACATTCCGTGCTCTCTCCAGTTGCATTGGCGCTGAGAATCGCTACTTTCGATCTATGTGATTCATCCGAAAGAGAACGGATCCAATTGAAGTGCTGCCTGCTCGATTCCAGTCATGACATCCAATGAGCTGTGGTTGGTGAGATGTGGACTACAGGTCTTCGACCATATAATCCTCTCATGAAGTCATCGGGACAGAGTTATTCTGGATACTGTCCTTCCTGTGGCAGCTGGCATCTCTAATGCAATTTGGCGTGCTCACATAATTCTATTACACCTTGTAGTTAGAGACAGTAAATTATCATCTCGAACTGTTGTGGCTCTTGGCCTATTATGTCTCTTCTTCTAGAGCATGTTTCAATGTCTTGAAAACATCTCCAGAGTCTGGAAATTACACTTTCCGAAACATTTATGAATCTGGCAACTACTCTATGTTGCTGTCCTGCTTCCATCCATTCAAATGGTTCCCCACTTCTGACCGTCATCTAAATGGTTCCTTCTCTTTGCATTGTAACAGAACTGTAATCCGAAACGATCAATAAAGCAGCCATTAATCCGAAATGTGAAGTGCTCGTTCCTGAAACTGTTTTTATTGCCCACTTACTTTGCATATCACACTCTTCCGCTTTGAGAAGCGAGACGTTAGACAACTATTAGAATGTTTTTTCTTTATTGTGCATTTTCTGTGTTAAGAAACTATATGATACTTTTATTTCATTCGTAATGATGAGAATTATAAATTCCAAGAATGAACCCAAAACTAAGGGTTCATAAATTCATGGGTTTGGTGTGATTTGTTCGACAGAAATTTGTTCGATGGAAATTTGTTCGACGGAAATTTATTTGAAATGTAAATGGATTTCCCACCCCTCAAGTTTATTTCATGGATTACAGGTATGGTGATTACCTTAATATGAATCTAATGGTGGGAGAATGAACAGGGAATGGGGCGGCAGATGCTCTCTGATACAAAAACCTACGCCTGATCACCGGAAAATGTTTCAGATTGATCATTGGTTACAGGAACATGGTTACCTTGGATCAATGACCATCATCTGTGGCCACCATTGTACGGCTCAAAGGTATTATCCTTAATATCGTATATAATTATTTGACAAGATCATCAGTAGTGTAGCGGCATTGTTGGGAACATTTCAAAAACTACTTTGGGAAACATTATAGGAGAACCGACTGCAGCCATATCACATCAAGTGATGCAATCATTGTCACCAACAGACAAACCTTCATGATGTGCTTTCTGTGAGTAGTTTTTACTAGACGTACCCAGAACCCCACGTTCGTACAAAACATACTGATGACAGACGAGGCGACCTTTGCAGGAATGGAATCATGAATTGCCACAACCAGCATACCTGGGCAGAGGCTAACACATGCAACTTGCTGTATGCAGCACCAATGTCATTTTGTTATGAACAGATTCCAATCCGTTCATAACTTCAAGGAAATATTCTGAACAATAAGTTTCATCAACTCTTTGAATTTCCTTGGTGGATCTGCTTTTCATTCCGAAGGAGGAGAGGCTGTGGGAATGCGAAAGATTTCCTTCCCTGAGATGAAGCTGGAGATGACTGCAGAAGGGTCACCATCCACCCCCGCACGCCGTTGAGCTCATCGTCCGTTTCTGGGAGAGCAATAAAAAAAGAACTGAAAAACTTTCGGCAAGACCCTGCTTTAATGGAGCCGCCACCGCATCGAGAGATACGTTACGACACACAAGCACCCCCCATAAAACGGCACCTGCAGCATTAACCCCAATTAGTGGACAAGAGAGGCGAAATATAACCGCTCCATCTGGTTTGATTGGAACGTTTATGGCCCCCTTCACAATTTCGGCGAATTGAAGACTCATAAAATAATAAATATTTATAACTAGGAGCTACAGATGCGATCATCCCAAAAATCCAAGACCACGTGGGCCTATGTAAATGTGGGAGTCTTCCATTAGTCTCAATGCACGGGACTACCGACGGTGGGGCAAGAGGGGGCGACCAATGAGGAAAGTGGAAAAAAGCAAAGGAACTAACAAAGAATTCGGCATCGAAACTTTTTGGAGAGGGGAGAGGAAAAGGAAAAAGAGCGAATGCTAGCGAAGAGTGCGTGTGTTGTTCCGCTCAGGAGAGGGCGCGCCTGACGTTCTCCAAAAACGTTCGTGTTATTCTGATGTGGTATATGTCGCTCTGAGATGGTGATTATTCACCCTATAATGTGACAACGTCGGAAAGTCGACACCTGAACCTGATACTCGCCATGACGAGCTGATGATTGGAGATGCCGACAGGCTGAACGATCGTCCAGCCGTAACGCTGTAGTGGTCATCTGTTCCTGCTGATGTGTGCCCTCACTCCCTCTTCAAGTGCCGTCGAGCAGAATTTCGATGGCTTCGCCAACACTGGCAGATACAATTAGGGACTAATGTTCTTTTGATCTTCGCCCCCTGCTTACGTGAGGACTAACAACCGCCAAGGACACGATCACAATAAGAGGTAGGAATGATCCCTTGTTTTCCTCTGAATAAGAAAGTTATTTAAGGGTTTAAAACAGCTCCGCCGTAAAATTAAGAGACAGCAAACGCAAATAGGACAACAATCAGTCATCCCAAAGAGCGAAGCCCTTAAAGACTTTGATCAATTTTGTAAAAGAGTTAGTTAAATTGTAAGAGTCAGCATGAGCTCTAACTCATGAGAGGAGAGTTTATCCATTGTTTCGATTTCCTCTCTTAGGTTTTTAATCATTTCCAATTATTAAATCATTTTGTTTATAGTATAAGAAGGGATCAGCCTTATTTTACTAAACTGCACTAATGACATTTTTTGTATAGAAAACGAATAATCACGGCCAATATAAGAGATTAAATAACGTAGATGTACGGTAACAAAAAAATTAAGAGAGGGGAAAAATTATATTTTGGCCCCCTAACGTTTTGCCATCAATGTGTGGGTCATGAGAAATACTCTCATTGGCATTGTCAGCCACCCACACGCATTGGGTCCAGATTACCTGCACCTTTATTACATGGGTTAATGGATGATGGCCCTACGTCATCACATGTGATTTATTTACTTTAGTCTGTGTGTGCAACAGTAGCGCCAGGATAACTATCCACGACATTGTATCGGGAAAGGTCCCGAGACTCCTGCAAACTAGCCTGCTCGATCGCCGGACCTAAACCCACCGAATGTTTATCTGTGGGATCACGGTAAAACAATCGTTTACTATAAACAATGTAGAAGTGTTGTGGCATTGCGTTTTGGGTTGGGTTGTTTTACCTCTGAGCGGCACTTTTTTGCACACTATGGGCTAAATGGCCAGGTCACATGTACCCCGAAGGTTCAGAGAAGGTTGGGGAGAAGACCCACTGAAACAGCTGTTGGGAGACAAATGGTAGCCTCCTGTCAAGGCCATCCATTGTGCTCTTTAACGTACACAGGGTATGACTCTCCAACACACAGGGCCACAGCTTAACGTCCCTCGTGACGGACAGCAGCCCTGTTCAAGCTCTTCGGTATCCTCTAGTGACCATGGACAGGGTGAGGAGTTTTGCAGAGATAAATATCAACGCTGACCCATTTGGACTAGAACCTTGAAACTGCAGATTACAAGCCTGGCGCGCTACTGACTGACCCCCCCCCCCCACAAATCCCCTGGCATTGCGTGCAAGATGCGACAAACTGTGTCTGAAATATTTCTGGAGTGTTCGATCGCATTTGGCATTCCTTATGTCGTTATTGCTGATGCGTTGTATTCGTGCCAATGGTGGAAACTTCCAGCATCTGTTGTAATGTATACCTTTAAATAACACATTTTTTTCTACAGAAATTGTTTGTTTTCATGTCTTATTTCACCAATCTATCCAGTCCGTTTAATGTTTTCATGTGTAATTGTCTGTTGGATACAGTTTGCATTTTCAGGTGACATCACATTGGACCTTCCTTCCTACATGATTGCTCTGCTATCTGTGTCTTTACGAATGCCAGTGTGGGAAATCGTCCTCACAGAACGAGTGGTATGAAAGAACTGTATCTTTGTAACGACGCATTTTAAGAACTATGTTTACTAGCCCTCTTTGATTCAGTTTCGTGCCCCAATACCGCGCTTTGATTTATGACATACCGTTCCTTGTCATCCTGTATAGGATGACGCTTCCTTCAGTTTTATAATGACACGTATTCTGAGTTGCTTAGAATTAATCATTTGTTTTATAGGAATAATGGTTAACAATTTCTGTTTTGTTTGTATATTTCTACTGTTCATTGATGGAACAAAAAGTATCTCCGTGTGGTGAATAATGAGTGGTGTGTAATTATTGAAATATTGATTAATATTTATTCAAATTCCTTAAATTAGATTTGCAATCTGTCCGTGATTTGATGAACAACGGTTTTCGAACTTATACTTAGGTGCACCTAATATAAATTGCGCTACCAAAATATTAGCGTATATCTATGTTAAGTTAATGAGGATCGTACTTTGAAGCTCTATTACTTCTAGGATATGCAATTAATGGGAAAATGTGATTAAATGTAAATTAAAGATCATAATCAAATATATTTAAATCTCGACTTTTAACAATATTAGTTCAGTAATTAAAGAGTTATGAAAGCTGGAATATTTCGCAACATTAAAATGTCATAAGAATTTACCTCATTAATTAATTAAAACTTGGATAATTATTTTTTCTCAAACGACTTGATATAATAAATATAAATATATAATAGAATTTTGTGTGATGTTCATTTTAATATTGTACAATTTTGAATGATTTTCATAAATCAAGATAATTTGTTATTAAATATTGAACTCAACGAAAGTTGTTTGAAATCGAGATTTGAATTGACTTGAATATGATTGCTAATTCACCTTCGGTCATAATATTCCATTAAATGCATATTTTAGAAGTTATAAAGCTTAGACTTTGGATTACCATTGACATAACATGCAAATTCTCTAATATTTTCATAGTGCAGTGTAGAATATAAATCAGCTTTTCCTAATTCGTTTCGAATACTTTATATATAATCGGTTGAGAACAATGCACTATGCAGCGAATAAAATGATAAAAGTCAGAAACACGATTCCAAACAAATTGAAAATTGATTCACAAGTTTGTTGCAATGTTAGAGCCACATTTTTCCCATAAAACGCTTATTTTAGAAGTTACAGAACTACGAAATTATCTTTTCATTGACTAGCATGGTGTGGAGTGTTCGAAATTCAATGACCATGTATATGTTACCGCTAAAGTGCAGAAATCAGTTATTCTACAGATTATCTAGGTATTGTGCAGATTAACTAGGGTGATCCGTTAACGTGCCGTAAATTGTTTCATTTCTCAAATTTCCTAGGTAATCTGCAAATTACCTGGATAATCTGCACATTACCTACTAGGCACTCGTTAAAGTGAAAATAAAATATATCGTATCGGCTATTATCGGAATTGGTAATAGCCGGTACATTGTACTTTTTCGTTTTTTAACTATACTATTATTCAGATAACGTATCTAGTTCTACAGTACACAGCCTGCCGCATTATAAAAAACGCCCCAAATGAGCGAAGGCCAAGTGAGAACGAATCTGTCAAGTGATGAATCTCTTGAGTCTCAATCTTCGGGTCACGTGACACAGTGTTCCGAATTATCATGAAACGCTCCGGATGAGCGGAGGCCAAGTGAGAACGAAACTAAAAGTGGAGGGAGAGGGGGGAAGGAGTAGGGAAAGGAAATGAGAGAAACAAACTTTTGAACTTTAACGATACGGAAGCCGTTAATGTGCACATTACCTAGGTAAAATGCGGAAAACTCTTGATTCCGCACGTTAACGGAGCAAATCAGTTAATCTGTAGATTAGCTAGGTAATGTGCACATTAACGGCTTTCGAGCTTTAGCGGTAACATACAGGGTGATTCAGAATTCATCATCAATATTTAGTGGGGAGGAAGGGAATAAGAAAAGAAAGAGATTTCACATAGGAAAGTATGGGGGCAGACGAACGCAAGGTGGTGTAGAGGGCGCTGTGTGTACACACCTCTCATACAGAAGCACAGCTGTTTGACGCGTGCAGTCAGTTGTCATTCGACAAGGTGAATTTGCAGAAGTAACATGAACCGGTATACGTGGAATGAATGTGCAGATATGCATGTAACTTACGGTGCGGCAGCAGAAAGATGTCTTCGAGCCAGGCAATTGTATGCAGCGTGCTTCCCAAACCGCCGTGTGCCACAGCATCAAATGTTTTCACGTATTCATCGCCAACTGTGTGAAACAGGATCGTTTGCTGCTAGTAATGTTAATCGAGGGAGGCGCTGCACGCGTCAAACAGCTGTGCTTCTGTATGAGAGGTGTGTACACACAATGCCCTCTACACCACCATGCGTTCGTCTGCCCCCATACTTTCCTATGTGAAATCTCTTTCTTTTCTTATTCCCTTCCTCCCCACCAAATATTGATGATGAATTCTGAATCACCCTGTATATACTAATATATGCGTGCGATTCTCCTTATATATTATTTTATATATGTTTTCGGAAAATAAAACTCAGATTTCCCATGTTTGTTTAATACACGTAGAGATATACAATAACGTAATAGCTTTAGAGCTGAATTTCAAAAGCTTTAAAGTGTTTCAAGTGGGCCCAAGGAACAAAAATTATTTAAAAGAGAGGTGGAAAATGTTTTTTGGAAAGAAAAATTGTTATTTTTGCATATTATTATTATTCATCGAATCATTTTCTCTTCGTAATGAATTCTGTGACTCTAAAATTAAACCCAAATTGAAAAAAAATGCAAATTTAATGTTACTTTTATAAAACAAATTATTTATCCTTTTAATGACAGTTCTCAATCTGTCTTCGATTATCTCTCCACACAAATCACCGAAAGAAATTAATTAGAAAAATATTTATTTTTTTCCTGGATTTTCACCTTGATTTCAAAAAAATTTCCCAACTTTATTCCCTTGATTTACAAAAATGGTTCCTTTGAGGGTAATTTTGTTTTGCAGAAACTAGAAGAGAAAAAACCAAGGAAAGTACTTAATGCTAATTAGAAACTAACCATGAGGTTCATGTTTTGAGAAGCCAGCGTTTTTGAGAAGCCAATTGTGAGGCAATTGGTTAGTTGCGAGAGTAGCTGGGGAGGGAGATCGAATGAAAGGGCTTTCATCACATCAAAGTTGGCCTAGATTATATGTTTGTCTTATTTCCAGCATTTCACATGCATCAACGACTCGATATGCAATTAGAAATATCGAGAATTTCATAAAGCAATATTTATTTAATAATAATAAAAACCTTTATAAGTCCTTTCAAGTTTCTTGTATTAATTTATTCATTATTTTGTGCCATTTTCAAACAATTTACCTATTCAATTTGCAAACACAAGGGCTAATGTTTTCTATTTGGCATAAAGATGTAATCCATATTTTCACTGATGAATTTAAAAAGGTAAAAAAAAGTAGTCCTAAGGCAAGAAAGCAGATAGAAAATATTTGCGCATATATCTTTGGACGGGGGTGAAAGCGAAATTTCGAGAAGAGCCTAAAATTAAAAAATATGTATATAATAAAACAAAAACTTCGATGAAGATGGAATTTTTTTATTGGTGATAGAGTGTAAAACTACATGTAAAAATAAAAAATTGTGTTAAAAATAATAAAATTCACACAGAAAAAACATCTTCAAATATTAATCTTCCATGTTTTTATACCGTTTTGCAATTAATTAGTTAATTTTAAGAAATAAATAATAAATTGTAAATGAAGCCTAGAAAAACAAAAAAGTATTCCGAAATATAGAAGGAAAAAGTGGTAAAAATCGGTTAAAAGAGTAATGCAATATATGGATTTTTTTTTCTACAAAAATAGTGGCGTCGTTCCTGACGAGAGTGGAATAGCTGCCGCTGAAGTCGAAAGCAACTCCAGGGAGTCGTTCATCACTAGGCAGGATGGACTATGGATTCACTCCTTCCTAGTGAGAACAACTCCCTGGAGTTGCTCCTGTCGGGAGTTATTTTTGACTGTTGCACCGACATAAAAAAGTGACTTCGAAACTTTAAATCTGATGCCATTCGCTGTAAAGGTTATAGTGGCCTTACATCTCAGATTTGTAAGATCACTTCTGCCGATCGATGGAAGTTGAAATAGATCCCGAGGGTTTAATGTGCTTCACTATTAACCAGATAGTCTTGGATAAGGTATGAATGTTTCCTTTCTGTGTTGCCTTTCTGCTGAGAACTCACCTATCTCTTTCTGCTGAGAACTCACCTATCTAAGGAGTAGTATACTGACTGATTTTGCTAGACTTCTTTAGTAAAAGGCTGCTTGAGTGATATTCATAATAAATACACAGATTACCTGTATAAATAGACTTCAATCATCATTACAAACATCTGAAAAAATTATCGCTGCCACGTCGGGAATCGAACCCGCAACTCTCTACAGTGTGTCCCTGAATTCATGGCCGAAACGTAAGGGGATGGTAGTACACACCGAACCCACCAATTTCCTTCATAGAATATGCGGCCGCAAACGCAGTGAGGAGTCGGAAATGAAGGACAGATACAGAGGTTTCCAGAGTGACATTTATTGGAGATCATTACAACAAATGCTCGCCCACCAACGTTGATACAGGCGGCACAACGGCGGAGTAGTGATCGGCATACCTGCTCGTAAACACCGGGCTTTTCGCGCACATCGGTGGCTGCGACGGACAGTCGAACTACCAGATCCTCCGCGCCCCCTACTGGCAACGGGGCTGCGTTTGTGGCCGCATATTCTATGACGAATATTGGTGGTGTCGGTGTGTAATACCATCCCTTCACGTTTGGGCCATGAATTCAGGGACACCCTGTAGATACATGCCAGAGCACTCTACCGTTAAACCACGAAGCAGACGCTAAAATCTTCCAGAATAAGACAGATAAATCTTTCATTAAGATGTGGTGGACCTTGCCCATCTATACTGGTATTTCAGACACTTGAGCGTCTGCCTCGTAGTTTAACGGTAGAGCACTCTGGCATGTATCTAGAGAGTTGTGGGTTCGATTCCCGCCATAACAGCGATGTTTGTAATAATGCTTGAGGGATATTTCATTTTTATTTATTGTTTTCTCTTTATAGTAATGGAAATTGGATTAAAGATGCTTTATTCAATCTTACAATTTTTCTTTAAAATATATAAATTAAATTCCAATATTTAATTAACATTTTAAAATTTTTGAAAATAAGAAGAGAAGTGACACTTCCTTAAAAAAAAAAAGACAGACATAACCTAGTAGTAAGTTAATCTTTACTACCTTGTAACATGCCGGCATCTTAATCAATACACCACATTCCGTTCTGGTCTAGCGGTTAAGGCGCTCGATATGCTTCTGGGGATACCTGGGTTCAAATTCTAGTCATAACAGCCATTTTTTTTTTCAACTCATTATTTAAATTTTCTTGGTTTGGACTCTCTAAATCCGGGTTCCGGCTGCAGTATCTCGATGTCCCGACTTTAAAAGATAACGATACTCTATTTATGACCATAGAGCTATGCTATGTTTGGGAAAATATTATTTTATATATATATTTTAATATTTATTTAAATATAAATATTAAAAATATTACTAAATATATATTTTAGCATGAGACACGTACTCAAGACAGAGTTAAGGGGTTTGGGGAGTTCGATAATTTAGTTTTTGGGATTCTGAGACTACGATCTGAATAGGGTTTCCCATTTACTAAACTATTCCACGGGACAGGAAAGATTAAAATGATATTCTTATATAAAATAAAATTTTACAGTTGATTTTCAAATCTATTTTTAGTGCTGGGCATATATTATGCGGCTAAAAGAAAAATATGCAACGACAACTGTTTTGGATTTCAAAGCAGATAGTTAAGTTTGAGATTTTGTATCATCGTGACTACCGAGAGACCACGGTCTCATCCTCCCTCGGGTACGTCCCTGCGTACCAGAGGGATTATTTCATTTATCTACCTAAAGTAGTGACCAGATGTCTCTGATCCTTCTTCTAATTAACCTATTGGCTCAGCTACCGGCCTGAAAATTCGCGGGGGTTGCAAACAGCGGGTACAGGGCCTCTGAAGGAGGACCTACAAAGTGCGCAATTCCATTTTAGCCACACCCTTCCTCCTCCCCGTTGGGTAATGTTCCACATCTCCTGTCTCATCCCCCCAACAATTTTTTTTAAGAAAAGTTCAGCGTTTTTTTATAATAAAAAAATCTCACATATTTTCAGTCTCATACTAAGGGAACTTTTAGCCGTAAATTCGTTTATAGAATTAAAACGTGAATTAAATAGATTTCTAAAAATGAATTGGAAAATTAAAATCAATGCATATTTTCAAATTATGTGGTGCTAAGATGAACATAAAAATCTCAATGTGATTAAGAAATATTCAAAACGAAAAAAGAAGGATAATAATTTTAGTAAAGAAAAAATGTTTTATTCAATTTTCTTTACTATAATACGACTGAAATAGTAAAATATTATAATAAAAGCAACGAGATGTAACTGTATTGAAATTAGCGGATGAAGACAGAAAGAAGGTGTAAAATATTATATCATTATACAGGGTACTTATAAGGTAACTATCCATTTCTGAGAACAAACCCTTTAATAACTCTCTTTGTGTTACAAATGAATCAAAAACCTGAAAAGGACAAAACATTAATACGATTCAACATGATTCCTTTGCATGTCAACACACAAATCCCAACGTTCAGTGGTAGAACGGTAAACCCTTTCCAAGATATCAGGTGTAATCTTAGACACTGCAGCTGTCATCCGCTCCTTCAGTTGATTAATGCTGTTAATCTTCACCTTTTACACCTCTGATTTGATATAACTCCACACACAAAAATCTAGAGGTGTGAGGTCAGGTGACCTTGGAACATAAAATTTGACGGAACCTCTTCCGATACATCTACCCCAAAAGTTTCATGCAGGTAGTCATGGACAATATTTGCAAAATGGAGTGGTGCCCATCTTGTTGGAAGACGACAGTGTCGAAAATTCCATCAGATACAAGTTACGGTACCAAAAGGATCTCCACCATATCCCGGTAAATGACGCTAATAATTGTGTTCTCAGAAAAACAGAAACGGCCATACACTTTGGTCTTTGTGATGTCCAGCCTAAACATTAACCTTTTGAGAATCCCTGAACCACTCCAGACTTTGATGTGGATGTTCGTCAGCCCAAATCCTGCAGTTGTGCCTGTTGACAGGTCCACATGTGGGAAACGGCGCCTCATCACTGAACAAAATGTTATTCATTATATCTTCTCGTTCCGCGCTTTTCAAAGATCACTACACATGGCTTCACGAGCTGCATAGTCCTCCTTGTGTAGCTTATGAAGCATCTGTAGATGATAACACCGTTTTTTCAATGTGAAACGTAGAGTTTTCGAAACAACCGTTTGCGTTACACCAAGCTCCTTGTTAAGTCTCCTTGTTGATGCACGAGCGCTATGATTGACTGCATCCTCGATGCGTTCCACAGTTTCTGGTGATACTGAAGTCGACCAGAACGTTTCTCATCATGAACACTCCCTATCCTCCGAAATTTGTTCACCAGGGATCTTATTGCTGCCTTTGTTGGCGGGGGTTTATGGAATTTACGACTGAACTCTTGTCTCATCCCTTCGAAGGACACGCAGACGTGCCTCAACTACTGCTATTCTTTCTTCAGTCGTCAGCATGATTCACAAAACCTGGAATAGAAAATGATCAGTCAGCATTTTCAGGAAAATGGATAGTTACTTTATAAACACCGTGTATTATTCTCTCCTGCTGATAAACTGTTGTCTTTTCTAACTGTTCATCTGTAAACAGAAATGTTTTATTTGTAACTTATTGAATAAATATATGATTAACAAAAATTGGAGTATTGTAGTAGGTTAATTAAAACTGATAATACAGGCGATTAATTGGTTTCTGTCATAAGGAAACGAAACGAATTACTAATCTCAGAAATAGATATTGTATTATATTGTGCTACCCTTGAGTTCTCTCCTTTCTAAAACTGCATAACAAAATCATAACTTCTTGTCCTTCGAAGAATTGTGTCATTTGTCGCTTCTTGAAAGATCAGAAAATTTGAAGAGTAAATTGTCAAAAATTGGGAAATATTCAAACTGACATTAATACATTTTATTGTTCTTAAACTACAGATGCAAAACGTTTGTGAGTGTCAAATTACTGTAAGCAATAGTTTAATTAATATTACTAAAAATTTACTTATATTTTAAAAGATCAATACTGTTTCTTGCTCTTTTTGCAGCAAATTCTGAAATAACATCATCATAAGGTACACTATTTAGCAATATTGTTTTCCATTGAAAAATATGATAAGAATGAAAATCTTTCTTGGTTTATGTCCCTTTAAATTATTTGAAATAATTTTTAATTTCGAGAAAGATCCTCCTGACGGGAGGTTTTTTCATTTGGCTAGTACAGTAGCTCAAAAAATATCCGAACACTATGGTTGATTACAGAATTCAGAAATTAGTTATTTTTTTAGAAATTAGTGATCTGGCAACCTTCGTGTCACATGACACGAAGGTTGCCAGATCACTAATTTCTAAAAAAATCGTTGCCAGATATTTTTGCTGAATTCTGCAATCAACCATAGTGTTCGGATATTTCTTGAGCGACTTTACCTAGCGTCCAGTAGATCCAAATCTCTCTCAAACCCCATTCTTAGAATTTGGAATTCTTGTAACTCTGCTATGTAGCCCATTATGAGCACAAAGATGACACAGACGTTAAATAACTCACCCTGTTTTAGATTTGTGGAATATTAAAATTTCGGAAAACTTCAATTACCGTTTTCGATTCTAATTTCGTTACGGTCAGTAAATGGTAGCTAGGCATAAACTGGAAGGAGAGCTGTGTACCAATCCCCCAGTGATGATGCACAGAACCGGTCAGGTCTAGCACCTAAAGTCCGATCCCGCCTTCTCGTGGTGTAGGCCGTTACTATCTTTCAAAAG
This sequence comes from Ryuthela nishihirai, assembly GCA_038380435.1. NCBI lineage: Eukaryota > Metazoa > Arthropoda > Arachnida > Araneae > Heptathelidae > Ryuthela > Ryuthela nishihirai. The sequence goes on along the minus strand of JAWZYU010000013.1, from coordinate 67,519,490 downwards.
AGATATTCTCTTTTGGAAGGGAACCGAAGTAGAGGGATGTCAGTTCAGTATGGCCTACTGATCTGGTCATCTATGGCCACTTTTTTATTTTTTTTCCAACCCTGCTGAGGAGTGGTGAACTTCACAGTGTCCTGTGCTGACCATTTATACCTACAATACTGCACTTGTTTATGGATTTGAGCTTGATTATGGATCCTGGACTTGCTGCACTGATGGGCCTCTGTTGAGGGATAATCTGCCGCTGTGTTTTCTGTTTGCTTCTGGGTTGCCAGCCGTAAGTGAACAGAGGCATGGGATACCTTATATCAGCTGGTGGATAATCCTAATCAGAGGTCATCGCAGGTGCCTGAACCTTACTTAGCTAGTTGGGCATCGTCAATCCTAAACTGGAGTAATGTGTCTCAGGCAGGCTATATGGCTCTTGAAAAAGTCCACTTGAAAAGGTGTTGCCTGAAGTTCCTACCAGCATCGGTGACCTTTAGCGGAGGAGGAACAGATCTTTGCCCCTTGCCTGCGATCAGGATGCTGTTTGATATCGTTGGCCCTACCTATGTCAATAAACCTAGTTACTTTAAAAATCCTACTAATAATTTTCTCTCTGCAGGAACGAGGAACGTGAGGACATTATATAGAGATTATTCTCTTGATGTCCTCACGCAGGAATTCCAGCGCTATAATCTAGATATTCTAGGCTTGCAAGAACGAGGAACGTGAGGACATTATATAGAGATTATTCTCTTGATGTCCTCACGCAGGAATTCCAGCGCTATAATCTAGATATTCTAGGCTTGCAAGAGACCAGATGGACAGGTAAAAGTCAGATTCTTAAAAATAATCTTAAATTTTTCTCTTCAGGGAGGAAAGACAACAAACATCACCAGGGCGTGGGTCTGCTTCTCCGCAGACACGCTAGTGATGCTCTTCTAGGATATGAGTGCATTAATGAAAGATTTCTTACAGCAAAATTTCAGACAAGCGTTAAAGATTTGAATGTTATCTGCTGTTATGCCTCCACTGAGGATACCGATGAAGATGAGAAGGATAGGTTTTACGGACAGCTTAAGGATATTTTGGATTTTGTCAAGAAAGGAGATATTACCCTTGTTCTAGGTGACTTCAATGCCAAAGTTGCTACTGACTCTAACCTTTGGGGAGGGGTGATAAGGCCCTTTTGGTATTGCTAGCTGCAATGGCAATGGGCAACGTCTCCTACAGGTAAGTAAACTCAATGGTTTCAGAATAACTATCATTTATTACAAACACCGCGACATACACTTATTATAAACACCACGACATACATATGGGTTTCACCTCATGGCTGCATAAGAATGTGATGGATTATATAGAAATTAACAGCAAATGGGCTAGTTCTGTTAGGAACACCAGGTCATATAGCGGAGCTGAAATTTGATCTGACGATTGCCTTTTCAAAAGTGTCTTCCAACTTAAACTTAAAAAGTGTTGTGTTGAGGTTAAAAAATTTACCTTTAATACTGAAGCTCTGAAAGACCTAGTTATAGCTAAAGCTTACCATGATAGGTTACTTAGTCATTATGACAGTCATGGTGTGCTTACTACTGAAGTTGAGGAAGAATGGGACCATTTTAAACAGACTTTTTTGGGCGAAACTAACAGTACTATTTCAGGAAAAAAGGAGCATAGGAGGCAGAATTATTTGAGTGATAAGGCATTTGAGCTTATATCAGAAAGAAAGAGCTGCAGGAATGTTCTTAATCAATACCCTATTAGTCCTAATAGAAAGGATTACAGAGAGCTTAATAAACTTGTAAAGGATCAGTTAGTAGCTGATAAAGATTTTTTGCTTGATGGCTTGGCTGACAAAGACGAGGAAGTAGTCAGACAGCATAACAGCCGAGAGCTCTACGATATAGTTAATGTTTGTGTAGTAGAAAACGGACAGGCATACAGGGATTGAAGGATAAACAAAGTAAGGATTCTGTCATGACTAGGTGGGCTGAGCATTTCAGTGATGTTCTAAACAATGTGGTTAGTTCTACTCCCATTGTCTGTAATAATGATAGATGCAGTGGAGGCTTTAATATTGGCCCTATAATACAATCTGAAGTTATTTTGCTATTTCTAAGCTTAAACTTCAAAAATTCCCAGGGGTAGATGAAATTACTACAAAAATGCTTAGAGTTGAAAATGTTTCAATTACCACTTGGATGACTGAAATTTTGAATATCGTTTATGAAAAGTCATGGTTCCTAAGGATTTTACCATAGCTATTATTATCCCTATATTTAGAAAGGGTGATCGCAGTTCTTTTGATAACTATAGGGGTATCAGCCTATTCTCTCTTCCAGGTAAAGTTCTTTGCATGATTGTGCCTAATAGAATTAAGAATCTGGTTGACAGGCAGTTGCGTGATGCGCATTGTGGGTTCAGAAGTGGTAGGGGATGTGTAGATCAAACATGTTCACTCAAGAAGATTCTTGAGAAATGTTCAGAGTTTCAGAAACCTTTGGTTGCCAGCTTTATTGATTTTAAAAAGACTTTCGACTTTGTTGATCGAAAATTTTTGTGGTTGATCGTGAGATCGTATGACATATTGTATTGTCATCCTGACAATTTAATTGGCGTAATGAAAGATCTGTATAATAACACGGTCATTTGTGAAAATTAGTAAAGCTTGCTTTGATTGATTTTGCATTCGTTCTGATGTTCGACAAGTCGACAAGGGTGCATTTTGTCCCCTTTCCTCTTTAGTTTGATTATTGATTATTTTATGCGAAATTCACTGCAAGGGAAAGATTTTGACCTTAGATACGAAAATTTCTGATTTTGGTTATGCTGATGATTTAGCACTTTTGGCAAATGATGTTGATGAGATGAACTCTTTCATTCGAGCTGTTGATGAGACTGGTAGTAGAGTAGGTTTGGTTATAAACAGAGAGAAAACTAAAGTGATGAAAATTGGTCAGGCAGGTTGTGATTCAGTTCATCTGAATGGTTGCAGTCTTGAGCAGGTGTCACAGTTTAATTACCATGTAATCTATGTAACAGATACTGGATGGCGAGGCATGAGATTAACAGACGAATAGCGATTGCTGCAGGGACTTTTAGGAATCTATGGAGAGTGTGGAGAAATAGGCGTATACACCTAAAGACTAAAATTAGACTGTATAATAGTTTGGTACTTTCTAAGGTTAGTTATGGTACTGAAACGTGGACGCTTTCTAAACAAGATAACAGGAAACTAGATGCTTTTAATTCTAGATGCTTACGCAGTATCTTGGACATTAGGTGGTTTAATTTTGTAACTAATGATGATGTTAGCCAAAGGAGTCGGCAACCTCCTTTAAGCAGCATATTATGCAGAGAAAGACTGCGTTGTGGTTTGGCCATGTTGCCCGTATGGATAATTATAGCTTGGCGAATAGGGTTATGAACAGTATGCCTAGAGGCCTGAGAAAGAGAGGGAGATCTAGGATGCGGTGGGCAGACAATGTCGAAATGGACCTTATTAGAATTGGTGTGCAGTGGCTGGATGAAGCAGATGTAGTTCAGAACAGATGTGCTTGGAGCATTAAACTGCGTGGTCTGGTTGGATCTCTATAGCCCATGGCTGCTTGAGGATGATGATGATGAATTTCGTTGTAAAATTTCTTTGCTTAGCATTCTTTCATTCCATTTTGTGTATAAAAAGAATAGGTTTATAGTTTTGTATTGATTTTGAATTACAAAAGTTTAAAATGTCGAAAAATGCGCAAAACATTTATTCCACTTTATATGTTGCAAATATGAATTTTCGGATTTCATTTGGTTGATAATTACGAATTACTTGAGCTTTGAAGAAATGTGTGTTCTCTCTTCCTGGAGAGTAAAAACGCAGCTAATACCAGTATGTGCAACAAATAAAGTAAGACAATGGATAGTGAAAAGAACTATTGAAAACGTTTAAGTAATATATTGAAAAAAATTAGAGAAGAAAAAAACGCGTAATGATGAAATAATCGTTTAAAAAAATATGGGGAAAATCACATAGAAAGACCCAACGAAAAAAGTCCAGTGTACAGATTAAAAAAAATGCTTCTATCAACAGTTCAGCAATATAATCAGTTTAATTTTCAGAATGCGTTTGTTCATGAATTTTGATTTGCAAATTTTTTCTTTACCAGTTTCGTTTCTGATAATATTCCTTATTTATGAACATGTACTATAAAGCTAGAAAGATAAGAAAGAAGCAAAAACGTGCTGAACCTTTTTCTATTTTTGAAAAAATTTCATTCATTTGAACACTTAAAAACACACTGAATATATAATATAATAATCAGAAAACAAATGCCTAAAAACAGTCACCTCTTTCTTTGGGAAATAAAAAAGTATCCCCCAAGCAACTGCTTGCTACAGAGGTCTGACGGGTCGTTTAATACGCCAGAGTGGAAATCAGTCAGGAAGGCGAGACCTCAACATGCAGATAACTAACATCTGCATGTTGAAACCTGGGTTCGAGCACATGTAATGCCCCGGGTAAGGCATGAGCCTTACCCGGGGCTCGAACCCAGGTTTCTTTGACCAGTAAACAATCGCGTTAAAAACAGAATAAAATTGTAGGAGAAATCGAATAAATATGTATATATTTTGAAATAAATTGGACACTTCTGTACTTTATCTTCAATACCGTATCTAGAGAGGGACTGTCCCCTTTGAAAATGCTAAAAAGGGTTTATGGAAAGAAAAAAATTAGCACACTTGTGGATATTTCTGAGAGCTCCGCGCGCACACATGACCATAATTATTATTTACGAAGTGAATTTCGCCTAATATATATGATATTAATACCAGCTTTTTTTAATAATATCAATCCAGTTACGCCAAATTTTATAATATCCATTTCACATAATGTTTAAAAGAGCTATCCAGTTACAACAAATTTTATAATATATAATTTTGTCTAATTAGAGTTAAATTGTTAAAGAAAGAATAAAATGGTGTCGGATTTCTAACTTGTAATATGTTAAACAATAAAAGGTTTCTTGCGACATTTAACAATTTTCGGCCTATAGTGCTTTGAGACATGACGTAATAGAGCGCAATCGAAAATGTCTCGCCTTTGCGTTGATTTTTTTTTACTTCGAAAAATATGCAGTCTCGGGAGAGTTTTTTTCATCTTGTGAAATAGTCCCACTGTAGTGTTGCTAGAGAATTTACCGATTTAAATAACCAGCTGCATCTTATAATTGCAACTGAATCGTAAAAGAAAGCTGTAAATCATCTGCAATGACATCTATTAGGGTGGGCCGAAAAAATTCACAATTTTATTTTCAAGTCGTAATACCGCGGAAAAGTTGCGAACTGGGGAGACTAAAAAGGGGTTAAAAAAGAAATAAAATCGGTTTATATCTTCCGTCGCGCATTTACTCTAAATTTTGCCGAAATTTGGAAAAATTCACATTTTTACGATAATTTTTAACATTTTTAAATTAGCCTCTTCCCGAATGTAATAGATCAAATTCTTATGTATTAGAACCACAGAAAATAACATTTAAATATTATTTAAATCCATCAACATCTTCCGGTCGCGCATTGCCTTCAAAATTAATGAAATTTTGAAAAAAAATTACAAATAAAGGTAGATCACAGTTCAAGGGAAAAAAACACTAAGATGTTCTTTATACTGGTTCTTTATTGAATACAAGTTTAAATGTTTAAAAACAAATTATTTTAGACCATTAGTAATATTTATAAACATATTTTTTATTGAAAAAACTAAGTTTTTGTATGAAGAGTCGTAAGTCCAAGAAACTCATGTTGAACATCTCCGTTTTCACTCACTCTTAGCTGAAGGTACTAAACTAAATACCTAATAGTACCTGAAGGTACTAAACTAATACTTAATACCAAACCACATTGGCAATGCCAATGTGGTTTAGCATTAAAGCAAGTAAATACTTTACAGAGGGACCAAAACTTGTGTACCAATCAATACAATCTTCAAAGTACCTGCCTGAAGATTTACGTAATATTGTCGACCCTGTGATCGAACGAAATGGCTTTTTCGATCATCCAGAACGTTTAATGTTAGCCATGACACAATATAATACAAAACACATAAGAGAGCTCGGACTTCGACGAATTCTAAAGGCGAGACAGTTAGATCAAAAGAGAACAACTATCAGAACATTCATGCCGCCAAAACTCAATTTCAAGGCTTAAGACTACTCGGAAATAATTAACTGGATGGACTGTGATTTGTCTTCTCTCCCATTATTAAAAGATATCAGTGACGATGAGATTAAATCACATATTCAAAGTGACTCAGTCCCTAATTGGGATATAACATTCAAGACATTCCCAGTTCACACACAGGCAGTTGAACGATGTGTGAAACTCGTGACAGAAGCCTCAGGAAAAGTTTGCGGAGCTGAGTCTAGGAATGGTTTTATCAGAACGACTCTGCTGTCAAGGTCAACCATGCCTAACTTCGCCCATAAATCAGATTTCAAAGTACCTTCAGCTAAGAATGAGTGAAAACGGAGATGTTCAACATGAGTTTCTTGGACTTACGACTCTTCATACAAAACTTAGTTTTTTCAATAAAAAAACTGTTTTTAAATATTGCTAATGGTCTAAAATAATTTGTTTTAAAAAATGTAAACTTTTATTCACTAAAGAACAAATATAAAGAACATGTTAGTGTTTTTTTTCCTTGAACTGTGATCTACCTTTATTTGTAAATTTTTTTCAAAATTTCATTAAATTTGAAGGCAATGCGCGACCGGAAGATGTTGATGGATTTAAATAATATTTAAACATTATTTTCTGTGGTTCTAATACATAAGAAATTGATCTATTACATTCGGGAAGATGCTAATTTAAAAATGTTAAAAATTATCGTAAAAATGTGAATTTTTCCAAATTTCGGCAAAATGTAGAGCACATGCGCGACCGGAAGATATAAACCGCTTTTATTTCTTTTTTAACCCCTTTTTAGTCTCCCCAATTCGCAACCTTTCCGCGGTATTACGACTTGAAAAACAAATTTTGAATTTTTCGGCCCACCCTATTATCTATCATCTGCGGCACGGTGCTTGAACCTCACGCCATCTGTTGGTAGAGAGGAGGATAATTGAAGAAATTGCATATACTCAAAGGTCTTAGATACGTTTATATATGAATGGGCTTCATTTCCTCATACTTCTCACAGACGTCAATGTAAGCCAAAGGGTTCATGATTAATTACTGTACCCAGTGTTGTAGCCGTGGTTGGAGGGGCACTCAACATTTAAAAGTTTAGATTTTTTATCCAAGCTTGTGGATTATTGATAAAATTCTTATGTAGAGAACATTCATCAAACAGTGATATAGTATGAGCCTAGTATTAAGCGATCGTTCTATTAATCTTTAGGCGAAAATCAATAAAATGACACAATTTTCTCAGTCACATAACTCCTGAATACTCACCATACAGTTATTTATACTTAACAGCTTTATTATTTTTGACCCTGAAGATTCTACTTTCTCTTCTGCTGCTAGGATAACTCGCTTTGACCTAACAAACGATTCTGTCTTCAGCTGATTTCGCAGCATCAGGCATTCAACACATAAGCAGCATGCATTGTGCCAATCAGTCAACAGACTATAGATATTTCTTCACAGCTGATTTCGCTGCTCGTGCAGCAACAATAAAACCGTTTGCACTTTTCTTACTAGTCAACACACTAATGTATGATAGAGTCGAAGTCATCGAACCCTATTTGAGAGCGATCACCTAAACTCTAATCCAGAGTGAATCCTTCTATCTGTACAGAATCTTCCTTTGCCCTTCTGTGGTGATGGCAACCACAGCCATTCCTTTTGGCTTCCAGTGCCATTCTATTTCTCATATGCAAGCTTTCTTAATTAACTTCTGTCCGGTCTCTCCGCATACATTGGCCCTTGCTTTCTCTCCACTCTCATTCAACGTTGTGGCTGGGTAAAACTAGGGCATAGTCACACTTGAAGCAGGTTCTCACTTTCATTCAATTTTAGTGCCGGTGACGTGGCAGGCCGCCTGCCATACATAAACGGCGTAATTTCCTCTGCATATTGTCTCTTCCTCTACTGTACAATTTACCACATATCATCAGTAGGAGGAAAATTAGAGTTCTAACCAAGAGGCGGATCAATGATAACCTTATGGGATCCGCATCCCAAGTCTTTAGAATGGAGGCGAATCATTATCAACTAAATTGGTCAGAACTCTCGCTGTTTTAAAACTGCTATCGAACAATAGCGAAAAAAATACCCCCCCCCCCTACCTCCAGTGATGTATTAATCTGAAATTATATTCAGTTAAATTGAAGGTAATGATTTATATACGATAGCAATAGCCCACTCTCCCCTCTTTCATCAAAAAAAATGGTGTCTTTGGAGGTAAAGTTCCTTAACGGTATTTGGAAGAAGTAAACAACCCACACGTAATTTCCAGCGATAGCTACCTTCGATAATGTCACTAACACACTGCCTTCTCTTGCTTTTGATAAGTTCACTAGTTGTTTTTTTTTTCTTATATGTAAATTAAAAACAGAAAATTATCTATATTTCTTGGTATTAAACAGCTGAAATTAGTAATTACATGGTGAATTTCGTTAATTTTCATTTCATTGTATTTAATACAGGAAAGCATATTATTTTTACCTCTGTAAAATATCTGTAATTAAAAATAATATTTTTAATTACAGATATTTTTATTAAGTGCTATCACTCCTGAAAGTTCATCTTTCATTTTAGCCAGTGCCTCTTCATTACATATGCTATGCAGGAAGTGGTCTACAGGATCATCAGATGTGGAAATGGTCTATATTATCTTTCATATCGGCATATACATCCTCGGTTTGAAGCTCATAGCACAGTGAATCTGTATCACTGAATAATAATTTAGCATTTCTTCCATATTTCCGAATAATATAGTCATAATGAAAGCTATACTTCAGTATTTTGATAATATCTACAACACTGAATTCTTCATAAAAATTGGTCAGGCAGGTTGTGATTCAGTTAACCTGATTTGTTGCAGTCTTCAGCATTGTCACAATTTAATTACCTTTGGAGTTATGTAACAGATACTGTGTTGTGCGGCATGATATTAGCAGACGAATAGATATTGCTGCTGGGACTTTTGAGAATCTATGTAGAGTGTGGAGAAATAGGCGCATACTCCTAAAGACTAAAATTATACTGTATAATAGCTTGGTTCTTTTTAGGGTCAGTTATGGTAGTGGAATTTGGACGCTGTGTAAACAAGATAACAAGAAATTAGATGCTTTTGATTCTAGATGCCTATACAGTATCTTGGGCATTAGGTGGTTTAACTTTGTAACTAATGATGAGATTAGGCAAATGAGTCTGCAACCTCCATTAAGTAGCATATTATGTAGAGAGAGATTCCGTTGGTTTGGACATGTTGCCCGTATGGATAATTATAGATTGGCGAATAGGGTTATGAACAGTGTTCCTAAAGGCCTCAGAAAGAGGGGAAGACCTAGGATGCGGTGGGCAGATAATGTCAAACAGGACCTTGTTAGAATTGGTGTGCAGTGCCAGATGCAGCAGATGTAGCTTAGGACAGATATACTTGGAGAACAAAACTTGCACGGTCTGGTTGGACCTCCGTAGCCCATGGCTGTTTGAGGATGGTGATTATAATGATGATGTACACAAGATAGTTCGTTGTCAAAAACACGAACTACTGATGAAATCAGTTCGTGTTTTTATTTTATTAAACATGACAGCTTTCTTTCGTGTAAATAAATAAAAAGAAGGTGATGTTAAGAGTTTGCATACTCTCTTTGGCTTTGATTCAATTCAACTTTAACTCGATTTCTCAGGTTTTCTATCGTTGTTCCAAACAAGGTCTTATTCATTAGTTTGAAGAGGTCCTTCTCAAAATCGTTCTGGTTTTCTTCCGCTGACCTGTATTAAATTCCATGTATGGTTTTTGCTAGCAACATTGTTTAAATTCTAAAACGTGATGAATTTTCTTCAGCTTCGTACCGAGGGCTAAATATTGTTGGAGATTCATATAATATAAGAGATATTATTTTTCCTTAGAATACAGATTGGAAACTACTTTCAGAACTGATTGTTTGGTATTTATTCCGAGGTTATTAGCAAACTGTTGGCAATGTGGCGACAGCATAGTGTTGGTAATTTGAAGTTTCTCAGGGGCTAGTGGGTAATCGTTATGCTCGTCGTGGAGAGAAAATGGATAATCTAAATTGACTTCCCATATGTACCCTTCAGTGGAATAATCAGCCATCGCAGTAATATCAAGATCTTTTATTTTTCCCCATCAAGCCATCGAAAATCGCTCAGAGGAAGGCAGTGACATTGCCCACCCATAGAGATTGTTGGCATCATAATGCGTAATGTATTTAGAGGGTAGCTGAGGATTACAACTATCTAAATACTTGTTATTTTGTGTGCGAAAATGATTGCATATCACTGAAATTCCTCCACGTATGCCTTTCCCTAGAAAAGGTACATTGTAGAGTCAGTTATCAGCTCTAGATTCATATTTGTGATTTTTAGGCATGCTTGGAAGGCTAGCCCAGGAGCTGTGTAAACATGACAGGGATCAATTTCGTAGTGCCTAATGCAAAATTTCCTGAAATTTTCGAACACATCAGTTAAGAGGAGCACATCGGTCTTCAGGCACAAGTCATGATCCTGGCCTAGGTTTTTTTTATGTTGAATGTGTTCCATACTTTCATTGCATGTATGTAGTCTTCTTCCTCTAATGCTTCTTCTGTGAGTTGATTACCAAATGCTTCATGCGGTGATAATAATGTTTCTTCAAACTTTTTGCAGCTGTTAATATAACCATAGGGATAAATCCCTTTTTTTTCGAAACCAGATGTAGTCGTCCAGGTTCCACATGCTTCTTTAAAATATTGAAATCTTCTGGTGATAAATTATTGATCTAGCTTCTCAAGAGATACACTTAAAAACTGATGGAATCTATGAAATTCAAAGTTCCAAGGGAGAATGCCATGTATTTTTCCATATTATTTGGAATGCAATTAATCTTCTTATTTTTGATCATGCCGATTCCTTGCATAATAAGATGGTTGTCATATCCCTTAAGGTTATGAAATATAACTGGAATTTTATTGGTAAACTTATAATTGAACTTCCTCGAAATTTGCGTGTTAAATGGTCTTTATTCCTCACTCGATAGTCCCAGAACTTGTTTGCAAATATGACAGTTGATAGCGTTGAGAAATAATTCCTCTTCATGATTTGAAAGTTGCATTGGTTTGATCTCCGAGAGTAATTTTTGATATAATTTTCTTCTTTAAGCAAGCATTCCAAAAAATCTTTTACCACATTAGCACCTCTATAAACTACTGGAGGTTTGCAGCTGCAGCCGTCAGCTCCAACAACAAAATATGCAAATCCACATGATTCATGATTTGCTGTGATAGTGATGTGAGATTTTGAAGGGTCAGGCATAAAGTGTCCACTTTCACTAAGAATGATTCAAAGTCAGTGTAAATTACGTAAGGAACGGGCTGCTAAAATTTGAAATTTGTGAATTTCAACCATTTCTCCTCTTCGGTTGGAAACTCCACTTTCTGGGGTCCATGTCCTTGACAATAAGGAATGTGGTCTTTCAAGAGTGATTCATTCGTGAAACGGTGAAGGCCATAATCACAGTAGAAATGCACACCGTTATGATTGATGAGAGGACTGAAGAGTCTACTCATGTTCTTAATAGAACCATAGTGTTGCTTTTCACCATCTGATAAAAGTAGGAGATTCGCATGTTCTTTAAATCTGAATGGTGTGATGTAGAATGGGAACACCTCTTTATCGTATCCAAAAACATTGACAGAGATGTTATACATTTTTTCGAATTTTTATATTTGATATATTGTTACAGGGAAAGTTAGTTTAAATGTGTTTAAGTTTTCTGCTAAATGTATGCAGTTGTTATGGGTCCCGGTCTTTCCTGTAGCGGGATACAAAGAGGATAAAACAGACCATACAATGCATTTTTGGTCTGAATTGCATACATTAACAATAGCACGCTTTAACAACAATTTCTCTTGGAGTGCGGATATCACTATACCCTGCAAGAGGGATATATTTGTCAATGTTCATTTCACGTGGAGTACACCATCCAGTATCCATCCATTATATGGTTCTTTAAATTCTTCAAGTGAAATCTTGATCATCTTGCATGCAGAATCCAATTCTTTCTTAAGGAACGAGGTTGGAAGACTTATGAAACAGATACTTCGGAAAAACGAGGAACAGTATTCGAAGGTAGAAGGTGAAATTTTTCTCCTGAAGCGCACTTGCATGACAAGGTACCATTTAATGCTACCTTTCGAGGACAATTCTTTTTCCGGAAGAGTTAGGAGTGACTCCCGTGAAGACTCGAGGAAAAAGGTCAGATCATCAGATGTGTCTTCAGTTGCCATTTGTTTATGCGTTGACAACGTCTTCATTTCATTTCAGAGTTTCAGGGTCCGGTTTTTGTTTCTTCTGGGGAATCTCTTCATTCTCAGGAAGTTTTCGTTTATTACTGTGTGGCTTTCTTTGATGCCGCAAAAGATTGTCTTTCCTCCTGAACTCCATTGCTCATACTTCACATTTGTAGGTTTTCCTGTAGATGTGGGATAACTCACGACGACGAATGTTATCTTTCCTTGAGAATGTAGATTCTCATTGAAAGTACTTGAAGAGACCCTTTCCATCGTGATGACTTTTATGGCGACCGAGATTGGTCTGGAGCGTAAAAGTCTTCTGACATATATCTCATAGATACATCACAGCGACTTGCAAAATACCTACTTTACACTACGAGGGCGTCGAGAACTATCACTATTGACTTTTAACAGTTGAAAAATCACACCGACGCAACAGCAGAGAACTATCACTATCAACGTCTGACAGCAGAATGAAGATTATGACTGATGGAAGCCGTATTTATACTAGAAGTACGACTATCCCGCAGAAAATGAAAAAAAAAAGACTGCCCCGCATAAAATAACAAAATATTATTGTATGAAAATAAAAAAAAATAATAATAATACAAAAATGGGTAAAAATTGAAAAAAAAATGCATAATTGAAAACATTTGAAATTATGCTGTTTTTTTTCATCAACTTTCCAAAACAGGTTGCGACAATGGATGTAGGAAAGAACAAGAGGGAGCATGTAGCTCTTATGTTCATGCCAAAATATGTGGTGCACTCTGGGATATAGATCTCCAGAAAGGTCTCGCTGTGCATTTGTATATTCATATCAATCGTTGGAGCATACTGCTTATACAGCATATGTGCCTATTGGGATCCTTAGTTTAATTTTCAAGATGTCCTGCGTTGCAGTTGTACTAACAGCTGCAGAAAGAAAATCCCACGAATAACTTTCACAGGTGAGTTTTAATATTGCTGTTTCGTGAACATCGGAAACATACATTCTCTACGTTAAATTTTATTGCTAATGATTCCTTGTATTAACCATTGAAGAATACACATAAACTAGCTTCAATATTTGTAAAATATTCCAGAATACACGGGTTAATAGCTAATAGCCCTAAATTGTCACTAAATTGTGATATGAAAAATTTTAAAATTAATTGCTTGTTTGTATTTAGGTTAACTCCTGTAGTGATATAGATAAACCTATGTAAGTGTAATTTATCTGTTTTTTTATACAGAAATTTAGCAAGATTTCTCGTTAACCCCAAGTCAATTTTTGTATTAAGAGCAACTTCAGGTTTGCTTTCAGATATCTGCAATGGTACGAATATATTTATTATACAGGGTGATTCAAAACTCTTGGGCCAAACTTTAAGGAGTGATAGAACACACCGAAACAAGCACTTTCGTCATACAATGCATGATCGGAACTCAAGAGGTGAAGCGCTAGAGGTCGCTTTCCAGTGAACACGTATAAGCGCTGGTTTTCGAACTCAACGTCATTTCTACCGTGGATTGCAGAACGAATGGATTGTTTCACGAATCAGGAGAAGGCGGACATGCATTTCACGTACGGAGCTGCGGATGGGAAGGAATGCGAGGGAAGACCAAAGACTGTATTGGGAGCGCTTTCCGACCAGACGCGTGCCTGATCCTAAAACCTTTCAGCAATTGCACTGGTATCTGTGCGAAACGGGCTCCTTTGTCAGCGGCTTCAAGGATACAGGGCGTGTAAGGAGTGAGGATACCACGTGTTACAGAGGAAATTCTATGTAGGGGTTGGAGATCGTCCTGAATGTAGCACGCAATTTCCCATGCCGTAAGTATGTCCCAATCGACGGTGTGGCGAGTTCTACGAGACAACCTGACACCTGCAGATTATTGGCCTCGTGTGGATTTTGCACAGTGGTTCCTGCAGCAGACTGCAGCACAACCGGACTTTGATGCACATGTCTTATTCACTGACGAATGCACCTTTACACTTGAGGGCATTTTTAATACCCACAATTCACATATGTGGACCACCAGTAATCCGCACGTCATACGTCCACATTCGTACCAGTGGCGTTTCTCCATAAATGTTTGGGCTGGAATCCTCCATGACCATTTGATTGGCCCACACTTTCTGCCAGCCAGATTGAAAGGGAGAACGTACCTCGTATTTTTACAAGAAGTCTTGCCAGAAATACTGAACTCTGTTCCAGCAAACATTCAAACACCTATGTGGTTCCAACACGACGGAGCGCCACCACATTTCAGCCTGGATGTACGGAATGCCTTGGATGCAATATTTCCGGGACGATGGATTGCCACTGCCGCTGTACGAGAAATGCCTGGTGTTTTCGCGATGTACGCCGATCACTACGTTGAAGGTGTGAAGCCTGCATTAATGTTGGCGGTCGCTCTTTTGAGCAGCTTTTGTAATCTGTTTAATAAAATTCTGCACTTTCTGTTCTGTAATTTCTGCAATTGTTTCAAACCTCTTCTGTCATTCATGTGTTTCATTTCCTGAACAGTAACCCCTAGTGCTTCATCGCTTGAGTTCCGAACATGCATTGTATGACGAAAAGTGCTTGTTTAGGTGTGTTCTGTCACCCCTTAAAGTTTGGCCCAAGAGTTTTGAATCATTCTATATATGTATCTGTTATTTTTCTACTGAGGTCCCGCCTCCACATATACCTATGGCGTATAAACTGACAGAATCCTTAGACACTGTGGTAAGCTGCTGCTTGAGGGAGGTATTCTTCATTTTATTTATACTATCATTCCTACCTCCATGAAAGTACAGGGATGTCAAACTCATAATGACTGTGGAATAGTTTGCTTTGTGAAAACCTATTTTTTAATTGCTTTCATAAAATTTCCAATACAAATATAAAAATTAGTGTATTATTTTAGTTACTTTCATATTTTTATTACATAATAGATACCATTTTAAAAGTGAAATATTTAAAAGTGCAGTAAAAAATTATGGGGGAAAAAACGTTAGAGAAGAAAATATTTTTCTTCTATCTGAGTGAAACATTTTTAATCCCAATTCTTGGTTAACATATCTTGGGATATATGTTATCCATATTTTAAAAAAATATTCCAGCTTTCGTAAAATAGTCTTATCAATGTGGCTCAACAAAAAACAGTTGCAAGATTGATACTTTGTCTAAAATCATAGATCTCATGCCCAAATTTCTAGGACACAGGGATGGCTCAATCAGCTTGTAATCTGTGTTGAGATTTATCTGCGCAAAACTCCGCTCCTTGCCAACGGTCACTAGGGGACACCGATGGGATTGATACGGCTGCTGTTTTTCGGAAGGGACGTTAAGCAGTAGCCCTGTGTGCGGGAGAGTCATACCCTGTGCACCTTAAAGAACATACTGGATGGCCTGGACGGAAGGTTACCATATGTCTTTCAACAGCTGTTCCAGTGGGTCCCCTCCCCAAATCTTCTCTGAGCCTTCGTGGTCCTTGTGATCCTGCCATTTAGATCATTGTGTGCAAAAAAGTGCCGCTCAGAGGTAAAACAACCCAACCCACATTTCTCTGAAGTGAATTCTAATTCTTCACTCTTGACCTAATAGTTACTATTAGTGATGTAATGTTCCAAAATTTGGTTCATATGTACTTTTATGAATATATAAAGATAAGATGTAAATTTCAAACACTTTGCCATATCAGAAAGTGATTTTCTGGAATTTAAATTGGCAATATAACATATTTCCAAGATATACATTTTAGTTTGTGTAATTGATTACGTTAGCAAAAAACTTTTTCTGAATAAATTTTATCACCCTTTGATACCACACTTGAAATATTAAGCACTCTAATGAGAGTTCTTACAGTTTAAATATTGAACATCAGCACTGTATCTTTAAAATTTTTCAAAGGTTAATAAAAAGCATCTTATATTATACCATTTACACGAATAAAAATATTTTCTGAAGAAACAACTAAGTACTTGGAATAATAATATTTTTCTACGTTCAAATATTATTGTCTTAAATAGTTTAGCAGAACAAAATAATCTAAATAAAATCTATTAAAACTTATTACCTAACAATGCTGGAAAATATGAAAAATAAAAAGTTAATAAAATTTGTCCTTCATTTCCTTTTCATTGACCACATTAATTCGAAACACTCTATCATCCATGTAAAAAAGTAATGCTGCAAGCAGCTCAATGAAAATACCAAAAAGTAATGTATTTTATAAGTAAATTGATTTTATTTACAGCAGCTGTGAGGTATGTATACGCTACTATAAAGAATGAAATGCAATTTTGTATTCTATACGCGACAAATGTGATTTATAACTGAAATGCAGAACTGCTCTAGTGAACGAAATACAATCTTTGGCAAATATTTCTTGAATAGGGGGCGTGGTACCTCCGCACAAAGGGGGCGTGGTACCTCCGCAGTTGGCGTCAGCGTCTAATACGGGAAACGTCTCATATGCTCCCTCGGGTTCTTCCTACCTCCATGGTTGAGGCACGGGGATGCGTAATTTATGGAGTAAACGGTGGAACACGTCTGGACACGAATATCTGATGACGTCAGTCTGCAACAAGATGGATGACTTTGAGTTGTTTGCAAAATGGCTGCTCATTATAAGGAGATTTGATAAAGGGACGAGGAGTTTTCAAAACATGTTTCAAAATGTTATGTCAATACGGAAATAGAAGGCAGTGTGTCAGTGACGTTATCCAAAATTACTGTCGTTGAAAATTTCGAGGGTTATTTACGGAGTTCGTTGGTGACGTCATCCAAGATGGCCGTCTCTGAAAATTACGAGTGGGTTGTTTACTTCATCTAATACCATTAAGGAACTTTACCTCCAAAGACACGTTTTTTTTGTTTTGTTTTTTATGAAAGAAGGGAGTTTGGGCTATTGCTGTCGTATATCAATTATTACCTTCAATTTAACTGAATATAATTTTAGATTAATACATCACTGGAGGGAGGGGGGACTTATGGGATCCGCCTCCATTCTAAAGCCATGGGAGGCGGATCCCATAAGATTAACATTGATCGGCCTCTGGGTTAGAACTCTTCTATACCTCCTACTATCATCAAACATTTAAACGAAAAATGACTCAAGTCATTAGGATATATTAAAGAAAGAGCAAACATCAATAAAAATGTCGCTTATGATATGTATATTTATATTCATATTAGTATTAATCGTATGAATAAAGAAAAATTGTTTTGCAAAGGGATACGAAAGTATCTAACGAATTTCTAAAAACTGACAACCTTGATTTAGTAACATCACCAACCAGCAGATGGCACAGCAGCTTAACTTCTACCCCCTGTAATTTGAGACAACGCGACAAAGCCAAACAAAGAGAACATGCTCCCCCCAACCCCGTTTCTAAGAACACTGATTTTCAAAGAGAATGAAATTCGTCATTTTGCGATTTTAGCATCTAATGCTTTATGCAGATTTTTCATGCCTCACAGCCCTTCTGGAGTGGGGATCTAAGCTTAAGCCAGGATATCCGAACTAATTTGAACAAAGGGACGCGTCCTCGCACCTATGTAAAGCACCAAAAGCCTGCTGATAACTATGCGAAAAGTGATGGTCTGGTTCCAATTCTAGGGGTCGAACATTGCGACGCAGACTCCCCAGGGAAATCCTTTGGACTGCTGTTCGATGCTTCCAAGGAATGGACAGAAGGAGGATAGTCATATGGTTTATGACAACGATGTTACCGTACTGAACGGGCAGATTGTCTTCGCTTTTTGCAGAAATAATTGCGTAGATAGCTTCTACGCAATTTGGAGTACGCAATTATACCCAAGATAGCTTCTCTTTGTGTGCAACTGAGTCAGAAGACCCACGAGTGAAGAGAGGAGAAAGTTTTTTGGGAAGTCGACGCATGGGAGCTAGAGAGAAGGAGGACGTTTTTGACCGTCAAGGAGTGGTCTGCAGGGAGTTTCGTTGAGGGCAATCTTATTACTTCTACCATCATAATGTTCTCCACGTTTCTGTTTAGAGTTTTGTTAGATGAATTGATATGTGATATTATATGAAGTAGCAATATTGAGTTTTACCGCGAAGCTGGTCATGATGGAACCAGAAGGAAATATATATATAGTACTAAGCAATGATTGCAAATTATTGTCTATATATTTTTTGAAACTAATGCCTGCCCTTGTCATTTTATATTTCTCGTGCTGAATGAGGCTGGCCACATATACCTCCAGACAGATCAATTACTTCTTACCTATAAAAACACAATCTCCATAAATATCCATAAGATATCTATAAGATAGCCAGGCTGACGAGTGGATTTCCATTTGCTGTGTTAGATAACTTCTGGATATATTTTGGGCATTGCGATTGTATAGGTAAGAGAGTTTAATTTTATTTGGTAGACGGAAAACTTGCCTTAAACTATGTACAAGTCGATTATGCCTGCCCTTGTCATTTTATATTTCTCGTACTGAATGAGGCTGGCCACATATACCTCCAGACAGATCAATTACTTCTTACCTATAAAAACACAATCTCCATAAATATCCATAAGATATCTATAAGATAGCCAGGCTGACGAGTGGATTTCCATTTGCTGTGTTAGATAACTTCTGGATATATTTTGGGCATTGCGATTGTATAGGTAAGAGAGTTTAATTTTATTTGGTAGACGGAAAACTTGCCTTAAACTATGTACAAGTAGATTATGATTTTTTTAATAATTTTGTCATGTTTAATACTATACTTGTGTGATCATACAAAAAAGAATAACAATGCAATGCCTGAATGATTTGCCACTTAATAAAAAACAGAGGTTTGCGAATAGGTTAAGAAACAAAAATATCCAAGTCCTCCCATTCCCTCTATAACACTAACAGTACAAATTCCAATTAATAAACGATTGAGAAAATGCAAATCGTAATATTTCATTAGTATCTGTCCAATCCAAAAGAATGTCTCATTTAGCTCGTAAAGCAAATAAAAAAGTTGCCTTTTCAACATCGTCGCTAGGAGTAAGAGGACAAAGCATCACTGCCAAAGCAAATCTACTCACCTTCACAATATGCCACCAAAATTCAAAATTTCCAGCATGAGTGATCATTACAATATCCGTTTAAAATTTTTCATTTCGAAATTTTGTGTCCCTCTATCACTATATATTAAAACTGTTGAAAGATTCGGAAAATTGGAATCTTAATATTTTAAAGAATTTTTTTAATTTGTTTTTTAAACCAAAAGAACAGTTTTCCCATCACCTGTTGATAAGAGGGCAAATAACGTTTGTGAATATATCCCCCTTAACCTTTATATTATACCTCCAAAATTTAAAATCTCTGGCATATATATATATACTGCTTATATTATTTGTTTAAAGCCTTTTAACTATGGAAATCAAATTTTCGAAAACTTCAAAAATTTCGAAGCCTTATATTTTTCATTCTAAACACAATAAAAGTTAATGTTGAATATCTGCAAACAGATAGACGATTAAATGAAAACAATATTAAAAAAATTTAACAATGAACATTCAGGTAATGACAACATGCCAATAATTTGTCCCGTACATGAGGGCATGAGATTTAAATTCATTGTTTCCGATACGTCTGGATGCCGTAAACCACAGGTTCTCAAATTTTGAGGCATCACGTCCTACTCCTCCCCCTTTTATTTTTGAGAAACCCTCACGCTTCAGCATTTCTAATTTATCATTATCCAACTCCCCTGTTAATAACAATTTGATTGATAATTAAAAATAAACACAAAAAAGTTTCACATCCTCTCTCCCTACTTGGAATGTTTTTTGACTTTTATAAATTGTCCATAAATTTACCGAGGCCTGTCAACAATGACATTACAAAATATATCTGGATCAAAATTACTGCTATATTGGAAGCACTTTTGGATCTATCGTTTTCGTGTTTCTGCAGCGATTTAATGGAAGTTGTATCATTTACATATATCGCTATGTTGCATATGCATGCTCAATTTCAAACGAATTCATTCACTCTTTCTGTGTGGAGCAATTTCCCTTAAGCGGAGTGTATATCAGGTAAGGTGATTAGCTCATAGCTGATATGAGGATTGTAGTGGTCAGATTAGACAACTAATTGACTTCATTTGAAAAAAAAATCAAACTTTTATCGTTTGAAATTTCTAATCCTAGAGAAGAATTTGACCTTTTGGCAAATAATACGGAACACAAAGACCGTGGTTTTATTTAGTATTTTATATCGAACATCAAATGCAATTTACAATTTCCAACATGTGTCACTAATCTTTTGCGAACATCAGCTCCTTTGGAAGGGAAGAACTCACTTCTCCGAGGAAGTTGTTCACTTTCCTTCTATTAGAATAAAATCATCCAGGGTGGGATTTAGGGAGAGGGATCTACTTATGCATTTTTCAAGAAATAAATATTTTAAAGATCTCTGAAAGGAGGGTGGGGGGAAGAAATATTGACTATAATGGAAATCCACTCTCTTAGCCCCCCCCTCCTTTCTTTTTTCCGGCTTTATTGAGTTTCTTGTCCCCCCCCACTTCCTTAGTCTCTCAATTATTTTTTATATGAGGACCTGAAATCAAGTGATATCTATTTACGTAGCTTCCTGTTTGTTAATATATATGTAAATAATACTGTAGTTAGCTCGTGAATCACCAGTCGAAGAAAGTTTTCGTAAAATGTTTGATACAAACTCACCAAACTGATGTTAGATTTGAAAACATATGGGTAGAATCACCTGAAGAAAAACTCCATTTCTGTATTCGTCTCAGCTTGGATTCGACTTCATTTTAAACTTTTGTCTTTAAAATAATTTTTTTTTATTTCGTCCATAATAATATTAGAAATGTATATTGCTATTAAAATTTCAAAGGCAATAAGCAATTGTTTTTGTAAACATCTGTTATTTCAGGTTTTTTTTTCCATTATATCCGATGACATATGATCATCATCAGCAAAAGAAAGGTAACCACAGTCATATTTTCCGTGGCTTTGTAGAGCGAGGAATATTTAGAAATTTTTCTCAAATGTTTATTGAAATTAACAATTTTTTTGTTGTTTGAGAGATAGATCTGAAAAAAGCATCTATAAAAAGGATGGAAATAAACTAGAATCTATATTAGGCTTGTCCTGGTTTCTCATACAAACACTTACACAAGGAGATTTTCCTCCGGTATTACTAGTCATGTACGTTAACTTGTAGAGTCGTGGACAGTTCATTTCTTTTTTTTTACGAAAGAGAATGTGTTCTAACCTTTAGCTGGTTATCAATCTGTTTTTTTTTGTATGTATAGTAGCTTTAAAGATCCGATTTGACTCTTTCATGTCAGACAAGAGAATGCAGCACTATATATTACTTTTTTTCTTACTTAGGCGTTGCTCCTATCTTGAGAATGTACGTACACATTTTTCTTCCACGATAGGATTGTTAATTACCACGATGCCTGAATGAAAGCAAACAAAGCCATTTATTCGAACCCATTCATCAGAATGTCAGTTAAACTCGCATCAGAAGTATCTGAAATTCATTTCTCTTCTTGCGAAGTTCGTTTAGTAAGGAAACTTGGTTGTATTTAATGATGTAATGAACTCGTGTGTAGGTTTAGGAAGCATCTTTGTTTCATTACGTTCATTTCCGACATGCGGTCGGGCTGCCAAGTCAGAGACATCGCAGATCTGATGATCATTGCCTGCGCCTGCACGTGAGCACACAACGATCTCCACCGCGATTACTGAGTAGCTGCCAGCAGCCTTTCGAGTGGTGACGTGAGGTAAAAAAGGGGCGTGCGGTGACAACGGATGCTTTCCTTTCTGGCGCTCGTGAGCGACCGAGCTACAACAGCTGCTTAGTCAATCGGCGGAGGAGAAAAAAGAATGAGGCTGGCGTTTCGTGATAAGCAGAAGAAGCTCTCTAATGGTGATGCTCTTCAGTTTTGCTGAGAAAATTAATCACATCTCAAGAGTATGCAACAGAAAAGTGTTAACTACTTTAAGTTAAAATATTGCCTTACTAACTTCATAAAGTGTAGAGCCATGTTTAAAATATGAGCATTTTCGCTTGTACTGCTTTTATTGGTTCACTATTTTTGTTTTCAACACAAAATATAATAATTAATTTTAAATATAATAAATTGCTCAGTAACTTTAAGGATCCGATTTGACTTCTTCGTCAAGACTTGATAGTTTACTTGACGATTTATCGTTATAAAATGAAATAAATGCACACGAGCTATTTAAAACACGTCCAAATGCTGTTGATCAGAATTGTATAGATATCGGTTGTCCGTTGGTTTCAAATACAATTAAAGACACGATAATAGATATCCCCTCAAACAACGGCTTGCCACAGAGTTCTGATAGAAGCTTCTCAGTTTATACGCGAAAGTAGAAGGGCTGTGAGAATGGCGGGACCTCAGCAAAAAGATCACAAACATCCATGCCTTACCCAGGCTAGAATCCAGGTCCATTTGATCAGTAGCCAACCACTCGGCCTTAAAGACAAAGGAGAGCCAGTAATATATCAGCCGGGATCCAGAAATATGAAATATCACTGTATAACGGTGTATACTTATAACGGTGTTATAACAGTGTCCAACCTACGTGCCGCGGCCGGAAAAGGCCCGTGAATATCTTTTATACGGCCCGCGCGGAAAGTGAACTAAAACAGCGTTTTAAGTTTTGTTAATTGTTTTAAGAACCGTGTATATTTGACCCTAAAAATTGTAAATAAACGAATTTAAATGACTCTGGTCCTCGTTGCGAAGAATACGTGAGAGTATTGAAATTACGAAGTCATGAGTTGGTGCCGTGAATTCTCTCTTATCTATGTTTTGTATCAAATATGAGCATGCCCGATCAGACTGCCTCAATATTGAAAAGTATTAATCGTTTTCAGGTTGTAAATTTTCTAAAGTGAGCATTTAAAAGCAAAAGTAAGGTATTAAAAAATTAAATATTTAAAAAATGTCATATTTTTATAATTTTAATTAAATCTAAAAAATAAATCACTGATACAGATTTGTTGCAAAGAAAAGTGTTGGAAATTTGCATTTTTATATATAGCCTGAAAACAAAAAACGGTAACAAGTAAATAAACTTCCTTTTACATGTAACAAGATATGGAAAATGCAATACACTAATTTTTCTCGAATCACTAAGTACGCCCCGCGAAACAAATCT
This sequence comes from Ryuthela nishihirai, assembly GCA_038380435.1. Taxonomy (NCBI): domain Eukaryota; kingdom Metazoa; phylum Arthropoda; class Arachnida; order Araneae; family Heptathelidae; genus Ryuthela; species Ryuthela nishihirai. The sequence continues at coordinate 67,495,901 of JAWZYU010000013.1, read as the reverse complement.
AATTTTGAATATGTACAGGAGTACGGGAAAACGTTCGACACCAGTCTCTTTTAATAATACAATCGAGACAAATGTCCCTCCTCTGATATTCTAAGAACATGAAATTGTTTGGAAACTTAAGATTTAATAAACGTTTTTTTATTTGTCCGTCGGTTTACACGGTAGATAGGTTCCGCGAAATCACCGTGTAAATCGAAGCCCTGCAAATCGAGACCAACAACTTATGGAAAAAAGGGGGATAGTTTCCTAAAATATCCTTGCTTTTTAACAAAATGCATATTGAAAGTTTTATTTAAACATATTTATCTCAAATTTCAGTTCAACAGGAACATTAAGCATTAATGTAAGATTATTTTCTATTTTACACAAATTCAGATAAGGTTAGAATAAATTCTAGAACATTTCTTTTTGATCTCGAAAAATACTCATCGTTAACGTAGACGTGCACCATCGAATTTGAAGACGAATTTTCAAAGAAGGGTCTTTTATGAACTTAATACTGTATAAATTAGAAATTAAGCATTTGTCCAACACTCAATACTTTATTTTTTAAAAATAGTATTTTTTACGATATTTTATATTTTATATATAAAATATAAAAATGCAGATATATGTAAGTAGATCGTTTTATGAAACGATCTACTTACATATATCATATATACATATATATTTATATTATATGTATATATGTATATATATTTTTAGCAGCTATTACATATACATATATATTTTTAGCAGCATATATTCATATTACATATATATTTTTAGTATATATATTTTAATATATTCATATTACATATATATTTTTAGCAGCATATATTTAATTTGCTGCTAAAAATGAGATAATACACGGTTTTCACAACACTTGCATTCCTTGGAGTGGAGAAAACTAATGTTTGACATAAAACATGTTATAAACTTATTCATGGAGTAACTTACTCTAACGCAGATACTCCAATATTCAACCTTATCAACAGAAGAATGGGGCGGGGGTGGCTCAGTCGGTAGCGTGCCAGGCTCGTAATCTGTAGTTCCCAGGTTCGAGTCCCAGCTGGGTCAGCTTTGAGATTTATCTCTGCAAAATTCCCCGCCCTGCCCACGGTCAGTAGGGGACACCGATGGGCTTGGAAAGGCCGCCGTCCGTCGGATGGGACGTTAGGCCGTGGCCCCGTATGCGGGAGAGCCATACCCTGTGCACGTTAAAGAACACGCTGGATGGCCTTGACGGGAGGCTACCATCTGTCTCCCAACAGCTGTTCCAGTGGATCCTTTCCCCCAACCTTCTCTGAGCCTTCGGGGTCCATGTGACCTGGCCATTTAGCCCATGGTGTGCAAAAAAAGTGCCGCTCAGAGGTAACACAACCCAACAGAAGAACAAGATGCCATTCTCTTGTGATCGATGTGCCTTTTCTGCTCGAGAGAACTGTAAGTACCATTCCTTTGCGTGCCGTGTTGGAAGAGTATGGAACTCTGTTACCAGCGAGATTGTCACTCTTACAAGAATTGATGTTTTTACTTTTAGATTGAATAGATATGATATCAACATTTCTCAATTTTTTTAAATTTTGATGTACTGTTTCTTTCCGGTATCAGTGTGCTGATATAGCACTTTCCGGCCTTCTCTGTAATAATAAAAATAATCAGTCTAGAAAAGTCAGATTTCGCTGCCGATTCAAAAGAGGTTTCATTTCATTAAAACGTCGCGACACAGATTGCAGTACAAAGGCCAGAATATAATTTTAGCGAAAGAATATAAATAAACTTCTTACATATGACGATTTTATTCATATAGGAATTGACTATTATCTATTTATTTTTGAAAATAAATTATATCAATTAAAATTATTTAGTTATTTTGACTTTGGGATGGCAGTCTAATAATCTGTCTAGACTCTATATCACTACTACTTCATAATACACTGCTCGACATAGAAAATGCCACACTATGAAGGAATGGACGAAAGGAGACAAAACTTACCACACATGTAGACAAGTAGGTGAGAAAGAAGAGATTTAATTTCTGAGGGATTACATGAATGCGATGGGCAAAGAGACAGTATAATGTTGTCTGAGTCAGTAGGCCGTATGAACCACCATGCGGGGCTATACATTTGGTAACACAGCGTGGCATTGAACAGGAAAGTCCAACGACAACACGCCGTCCCTCGAGTGGGAAAGTCCTCAGATGGTGTGCTGAAGTATCACGGACCATGAGTCGCTGACCTGTGTCCATAATTCATCGACGTTGCGAGGGAATCGTGGGGTGGTGTGAAGTCATCTGCCAATAACATCCCACACGTTTTCTACTGGAGAGAAATCTGGGGATCACGGAGGCCAAGGCAGCACTTGGACACCTTGTAGGCACTGTCTGCTGTTGGTGGCAGTGTACGGGCTGTCATTATGTTGAAACTGGGCATCAGCGATACCATGGAAATCAGGCAACAAAATGAGCTGCAGCACTCATTGACATGTCATCGTGCTGTCATTCTAGGCATTATGAGTATGAGTGGTGAACAGCTGTTGAAACTGATAGCATCACAAACCATGACACCGTGTTCAGGAGGAGCCATATGATACTCACTGAAGGCAGCAAGATGAGATCGGTGACCGCGTCGTCTCCAGACTCTCAATCGGCGATCGTCGGCACTGAGACAGAAGCGAGACATCGCTGAATACAACATGGTTCCATTCGTCCTGCCATGCATATCTGATATGGCACCACTGCAACCTTGTGCGACCATGTGCTGCGGTGAGTGACATTATATATTTATCTCAAATTTCCGTTCAGCAGTAATATTAAGCCTTAATGTAAGATTATTTTCTACTTCATTTGTACTAATTCAGAGTTGAAATTCAGCGGTGAGTAGCAGTCATTGCAATGGCTGGCGAGAGTGTAAACATGCCTCAGTCAATCTGCGATTCACAATCTGTGTCGATACAGGGATGTCCATAGCTGCCTGGTGTGCCATACAAAATCACCACATGGAATGTCCGCTGTGGAACGTGAGCCTGCTATGGTTTGCCATCGAATGCGGCGATTGAGGCGTTCGGACGTTCGCTTACGTGCACCAGTCCCACAACGGTGACGCACGTTACCTTCCACCAACTAATGTCGCTAAATTCGACCGACAATTGTTGCATCCCAATACGTTTCCTCCGCGATGTGATGCAGGGACCAACTAGACCAGGCGTGTCCAACCCGCGGCCCTGGACAGCTAGTAATGCGGCCCACAAAATCGTAAAGTTTACGTGTTTGCGACATAAGCTTTTAACATGATTATGTGATTTTCAGCGAGTTTTTGATATCCCACTAGTTTTATGTTGCCCATTTTTAATTTTATAATAAAAAGCATAAGAAATAAATGAAGTTTTATTATTCATGTACATTAAATATATTATATATTTTATATGCGGCCCAAAACAATTCATCTTCATTCAATGTGGCCCAGGGAAGTCAAATCTTCACTCAATATGGCCCAGAGAAGTCAAAAGGTTGGAAACGCCTGAACTAGACATATGTAACCCTATGATGAAGCATCTGGTAAAGGTCTCCATGTATTGGTAGTATTCCCGATGATGTCGCCCAAACATTCTCATTACTTACACGTGCTTCCGCCACCAAGATCACTTCGATGCAGTGGTCTAAACGCCCAGGTGAAGACGACCAAATTCAGCGACGCCGAGCTGTTTTGTTCTGTTATCTCCTTCAACTATAACGTGTTTGGTTCGCTACTACACTCATTTACATAACCCAACTGTCAGCACAACCCACCTATTTACATGGCGCTCTGTCAAATACTTCATCCTGTGGCATTTTTTAAGTCGAGCAGTGTATGTATTATATCGACGTAGATAAAAAAAATCAATCTGTACCGTGTAAAATTGAGTCTATCACTATGTAAAACGAAACCAGTTGAATTTTTTGACCATGTAAACTGAGTACCATGTAAATCGAGGGATAGGTGTACTTTCCCGGAGGTAAATAAAATATTTTAAACTTATATATCGAACTTTTTACCCATCTCCTTTTCTGGGGAAGGGGTGGCTCAGTCGGTAGCGTGTCAGGATCGTAATCTGCTCAGTCGGTAGCGTGTGAGGATCGTGATCGTAATCTTTTATCAGATTCGAGTTCCAGCTGGGTCACCGTTGAGATTTATCTCCGCAAAACTCCCCGCCCTGCCCACGGTCAGTAGGGGACACCGATGGGCTTAGAAAAGCCTCCGTCCGTCGGATTTGACATTAAGCCATGGCCCCTTGTACGGGAGAACCATACCCTGTGCACGTTAAAGAACACACTGGGTGGCCTTGACGGTAGGCTACCATCTGTCTCCTAACAGCTGTTCCAGTGGCTCCCCTTCCCCAACCTTCTCTGAGCTTTCGGGGTCCTTGTGACCTGCCATTTAGCCCATTGTGTGCAAAAAAGTGCCGCTCAGAGGTAAAACAACAGCAACAACATCTCATTTTCTTTAATAATGTGACCATCCCAAATTTTGCTTGCAGTCCCCTTTTCCTAAAATTGTTTAGTAGTTATGTGCCTGATTGTAATCTTAATAATACATAATAAACCCTTTTTTCGTGCTTCTAAAGCATTGTTGATTGATATTGTAGCTAAGAAGATGCATGTCGTATACCTATAAAGTATAAAAGAAGTTGCAAATCACAGTCTGGTGTACGGAATTTCACGAATTTACTGTATTTGTACTATTTAAGCTGAAAACCTCCTACTCACCACATTAATATGCAAAAAAGTAATGTTTAAACTGCAAAATGATGTTGCTTTGAATCTAAGTTTAATCATATTATGGCATTCAGTGTTAGGAAATAATACAGTATTCCCTATATATTGAAGATACGGTTTAGAATTTTTTAAGCAATATAACCTAAAATGAACAGCTTTTAATAACGTAGAAATACGTTCGAGAAATGGCAGACAACGAAAATGAAAAAAATACAAAAACACAACAAAAAATATATTTCTTTTCCCAAAAGCATATAAAAAATAATCGGTAGTCTGACTAATAGGAAACATACTGTACAAATGCAAATGTATATTTAAAGCTTTCGACTATGATCTGTTGAAATAGCCTAAATTAAACAATTCCAACTGATCCTGCTTGGAGAATTTTATCTGCTATCCTTCGGTGAGAGAGGGGAGACCATTAGACTGGGAAAAACCATCTTTCTTCGTAAGAGACATTATGCTGGGGCTCCACAAAGTAGGAGAGCCATACCCTATGCATGTTAAAGAACATGCTGGATGGCCTTGATGGGAGACTCTCATCTGTCTCCTAACATTTGCCCAGTGTATACCCTTCCCCAATCTTCTCTGAGACCTTGGGGTACTTGTGAACTGGCCATTTAGCTCCTTTTGTGCAGAAAAGTGCCGTTGAGAGGTAAAACAACACAATCCTAAACTGATAAAAAAGTCTTTTTCAAAAGAGTAGCTTTTACTATTTTGTTTCTCTATTTTCTTTAACTACTATAACGAAGCATTTCGCTTGGGTATTTTCTATATCTCATGTGACTTGAGAGAGAATTAGGTGAGTTCGAATCAGCTCTGGAGGCTGTTTTCTTTTTTTGCTCGATCTACACATTTAAGAGAACTTCTAATTGACCTTCCCAAAAGCTAAGCTGATTAACTCCATATTTGTCATATTTCACTTCTTTCTGAACCTAAATATTTTCAGAATTTTAGGGTTCATTTATTTAATTGATTAACTAATAATTCACCAGTCAAACTAAAAATATTTTCAAAAATAAATTTGTTCAGAAATTGCTTACAGAGGTGATTAATCAATTTCACTTTTAACAAGTCTAATTAAAGATCAGGTTTGCCAATATATTGTGTAGATGTCTGGTAGTTTTATTGATGAAAAACTAAGAGCACGTTCAGAGGTATTTTTTTTTATCAAAGGGTACTTGCTAATGAATAGTCAAAATAATTTTTTTCCGTTTAAACTCTTTTGCCAAATATAAAATCACCAAAATTTTGCTGCTCGTGAGCATTTGTGACTGGGAACTGTGGGTACGTCTGTTTGCTTATTTTCCAGGATTTAGTTTCGTGATTAAGACTTCAGTAGAGTTTTCCAAGTAGTAAAGTATTCCACCGAACCGGAAAAATTAAAATAATATTCTACATGAAATAAGATTTTAGTTTTTCTTTCATATACTTTAGAGTGTCGGACATAATATATGGGGCAAAAATAAAATTATACAGAGATAACTGTTTTGAATTTCAAAGCATGTAAACGAGTTTGATATTTCTAATAAGACGACAGGATTTTTTTTTTTTGGGGGGGGGGTGGGAGCTCGGACTCTTTCGTACCCCCTCCCTCTTATGTTCATGGTTTTGAGCTTTTTCAGCTGATTATAACGCAAATCCTACGATGAGACTGCTCCCGATAGATCAAGGAAAGAATTCTGAAACGAGGCGCAAGATTCGTTGAACTCCGGAGAGCACCATTCATATCGATTTTTTATTTCTATTTTCTGCTGTTAACAACGGAATTATTTGACTTCGATTTCGGATCGGGATTAATCTATATCACAATCCTCTTGAAAAACATCAGAAATCAATAATAATAATTCAATGAAATCCACATATAACAAATAACGATAGCAGACAAAAAACGTTAAACGTTACCCTATTTTATATATATTTATATAAAATATTATATATTAATCCTTTTTTAAGAAAAGTAATTTATTCAATTTTTATGAGTTAACAGTTATCAGAATAGTTGATAAGATTATCCGTTAATGTTATTTAAAACAAAAAGAAAATGAACCAACTGCTTAAACATGACACAAATTTAATGCACGACACAAAAAAATAATATAAAGATAATACAAGATGCATTTTAAAATTCGAGTGAAAACGATCCTGATTTCGAAAGATCTTGTTGTGTAAAGCATGGGAGTTTTAAATGCTTTATTGTCTTACACTTAATTGCTAAAAACAAACAGAAAAGCATAAAGCAATCAACGTTAGATCATTTTCTAAAGACTTCCGGTCGGTAACTTGTCACATATTTTTTTGAATTTTATTAAATTCCATTTGACATTTGATTTTGAATACAAATATGAAAGTGATTAAATAATAAGTTGCAAAATCTTTTAATAAAGAAATATGTAAATGTACCAATTTAACAGCCATTTGTTTTCAGACTCTCTTTAAGAATTAACCAATCGTATATGTATGGGAAAATTTTCCTTCGGATACTGTATAGTGTACTGAGATCTCATTGAACGCTGTTTCATTTAACGATCTGATTTCGGAAACGAGGCGCTTCTTTTAGATGCAAATAAGTTTCAAAACAATATAATGAAAGTCTTCGAATTTAGTTACATAGGAATTTAATTTTAAACTCTTGTATTTGTTTGATGCGTTCAAAATTGCTTCAAGCTAATTACAAGGATAAATTGTAAACTTTGATGTTACTTATCTCAGCCGAAAATAAAAATATTAATTCTAAAGGAGAATAATATTGCAGGAGAGAGTGATGCAAAGTTTGTCATTCAGGAAAACAAAGTCAAATCTCCGGAGGCCACAAATTGCGGAATAAGATAACCAAGACAGGTCAAGTGGAAAAATGCTAGATAAATTAATTTATTCTTTCATCATTTCTCAATCTATGGAAAACATTATTCACGTCCTGATCTCTATGCAGTTGTATTACTTTGCTTAAAGTAAATCAAGTTTTAAAAGTATTTCAGACATTTATGGTAGAGGAATATTTTTTAAATGTGAACGACAACACTCCTAAACATTAATTGGGAATAAATTTCTGAAAATTGCAAGTTAAGCACATAGTTATTATTACTAAGGGATTTCGTTATAATTTTGCATAAAGTATTAGGTACGGGAGTGACACTCAAGACGATTGTTACTTTGTTCATCAGGTAGGCGGCGACGGATTCAAGACATGGCGGAGAATTACAGAATAGTAATGGAGACGAGCTAGTATTGTAATGGAGACTTACAACAAGTTATCGAGAGTGCCGAGGTGGACGAATTGGAAGAGGAAGATGACATGTCATCGACGGACCTCGATAACTTCAGTGAAATCATTCCACTCCTTAAAACAAAAAGTACCATCTCCATTTTCTGTCATCACGAAGTTTACCATCGCCTTGCAGCAAAGAACAACCTTGTACAATCTGTTTCGTCGCGGTCAAGAAAAAAGATCACGAAATTGGCGCCCAAAACACCTGTCGAAATTTAAGCCAAAGTCGATCCCGTCTACCCTTAATCTATTGAAGACTTGTAGGAAAAGTTCATCGATACCACTCGAACATAAAAATAATTTTCAATTTTTCTCTTGAAATAAAAAAGTTGCATTTTCTTACCCCGCACTCTCTTGTGATCTAAGGGGTCAACTTATTATTGTCCATGGAAACTTTGAAACTTTCACATTGCACCACAAAAATTTGAAACTTCTAGGATAAATATATCTTTGTAATATTCATCTTAAAGGCCTAGCACCTAATGTCCGACCCCGCCTTCTCGTGGTGCAGACCGTTAGTACCTTTCAAAAGAGATACTCTTGTGGAAGTGAACGGAAGGGGAGGGCTGCCAGATTAGTGTGGCCTATTGATCTGGACAACTATGGCTATTTTTCTTTTTTTTCTACCCTGCTGAGGAGTGGTCAACCACACAGGGTCCTGGCGCTGACCATATAAACCCACTGGACTGGACAGATATATGGCTCTGAGCTTGATTATGGATCCTGATTTTGCTGCACTGGTGGGCTTCTGTGGAGGGAAAAACTTCCGCTGTGTTTTCTGTTTGTTTGTGGCTTGACAGCCCCAAGTGAATAGATTCGCAGGATATGTTTATCAGCTGGTGGATAATCCTGAGCAGAGGTCATCGCAGGCACCTGAACTCTTTGCTTCTGTTGGCATCGTCAAATTCTACATTGCAGAAAGTCTTCCAGTGTAGATAGCTTCAGAATTTAGTGGTGGGGGAACGGGTGTTTGCCCCATGTCTGCGATTAGGGGGCTGTTTGATATTGTCGGCATTCCCTCTCTCAATAAACATAGTTTCTTTAAACATCCCACTAACCATTTTCTCTCCATAGGTAGTTGGAATGTGAGGACTCTGCACAGAGGTTTTTCTCTTGATGTCTTCACACAAAAATTCCACCATTATAATTTAGATATTCTCGGCTTGCAAGAGACCAGATGGACAGATAAAGGTCAGATTCTTAAAAATAATCTTAAATTTCTCTTTTCAGGGAGGGACGACATTAAGCATCACAAAGGCGTAGGTCTGCTTCTCAGCAGACACGCTAGCGATGCTCTTCTAGGATATGAGTACATTAATAAAAGGTTTCTTACAGCAAAATTTCAGACAAGCGTTAAAGACCTGAATGTTATCTGCTGTTATGCCCCCACTGAGGATGATGATGAGGATGAGAAGGATAGGTTTTATGAACAACTTCAGGATATTTTGAATTCTGTCAAGAAAGGAGATATTACCCTTGTTCTTGGTGACTTCAATGCCAAAGTTGGTACTGACTCTGACCTTTGGGGAGGGGTGATTGGCCCTTTTGGTATTGGTAGCTGCAATGGCAATGGGCAACGTCTCCTACAGGTAAGAAAACTCAATGGTTTCAGAATAACTAACACATATTACAAACACCGCGACATACATAAGTACACATGGGTTTCACCTGATGGGCTGCATAGGAATATGATTGATTATATATTAATTAACAGCAAATGGGCTAGTTCTGTTAGAAACACCAGGTCATATAGGGGAGCTGAAATTGGATCTGACCATTACCTTGTTGAAAGTGTCTTGCAACTTAAACTTAAAAAGTGTTGTGCTAGGGTTAAAAAATTTGTTTTTAATACTGAAGCTCTGAAAGACCCAGTTATAGCCAAAGCTTACCATGATAGGTTACTTAGTCATTATGACAGTCATGGTATGGTTACTACTGAAGATGAGGAAGAATGGGATCATTTTAAACAGGCTTTTTTGGACACTAACAGTACTCTTTTAGGAAAAAAGGAGCAGAAGAGACAGAATTATATGAGTGATAAGGCACTTGAGCTTATTTCGGAAAGAAAGAACTGCAGGAATGTCCTTAATCAATACCCTACTAGTACTAATAGAAAGCATTACAGAGAACTTAATAAACGTGGAAAAGATCAGTTAGCTGCTGATAAGAATCTTTGGCTTGATGGTTTGGCTGACAAAGCCGAGGAAGCAGTTAGACAGCACAACAGCAGAGAGCTGTACCAGATAGTTAATGTTTCGTGTGGTAGAAAACGGACAGGTATACAGGGATTGAAGGATAAGCAAGGTAAGGTTATAGGTGAGGATTCTGTCATGGCTAGGTGGGCTGAGCATTTCAGTGATATTCTAAACAATGCGGTTAGTTCTATTCCCATTGTTTGCAATGATGATAGATGCATTGGTGGCTTTAATGTTGGCCCTATAACACAATCTGAAGTTATTTTGGTTGTTTCTAAACTTGAACTTCATAAATCCCCAGGGGTAGGTGAAATTACTACAGAAATGCTTAGAGCTGGAAATGTTTCGGTTACCACTTGGATGACTGAAATTCTGAATATCCTTTATGATAAAGGCATGGTTCCTAAGGATTTTACCAGAGCTATTGTTATCCCTAATTTCAAAAAAGGTGATCGCAGTTCTTGTGATAACTATAGGGGTATTAGCCTACTCTCTGTTCCAGGTAACGTTCTTTCCATGATTGTGCTTAATAGAATTAAGAATCTGGTTGACAGTCAATTGCGTGATGAGCAATGTGGATTCAGAAGTGGTAGGGGATGTGTGGATCAGATATTTTCACTTAGGCAGATTCTTGAGAAATGTTTAGAGTTTCAGAAACCTTTGGTTGCTAGCTTTGTTGATTTCAAAAAGGCTTTCGACTCTGTTGATCGTCATAATTTGTAGTTGATTGTGAAATCATATGGTATACCAGACAAGTTAGTTAACATTATGAAAGCTCTTTATAATAACACTGAGTCGTGTGTGAGAGTTGGTAAGGCTTGTAGCAATTGGTTTAGCATTACTTCTGGTGTTCGACAAGGGTGCATTTTGTCTCCTTTTCTCTTTAGTTTGATTATTGATTATGTTATGCGAAATTCACTTCAAGGGAAAGATTTTGGACTTAAATGGGCTGGAGATACGAAAATTTCTGATTTAGATTATGCTGATGATTTAGCCCTTTTGGCAAATGATGTTGATGAGATGAACTCTTTCATTCGAGTTGTTGATGAGACTGGTAGTAGAGTAGGTTTGGTTATAAACAGAGAGAAAACTAAAGTGATGAAAATTGGTCAGGCAGGCTGTGATTCAGTTAATCTGAATGGTTGCAGTCTTGAGCAGGTGTCACAGTTTAATTATCTTGGGAGCTATGTAACAGATACTGGTGATGGGCGGCATGAGATTAACAGACGAATAGGGATTGCTGCCGGGACTTTTAAGAATCTATGGAGAGTGTGGAGAAATAGGTGTATACACCTAAAGACTAAAATTAGGCTGTATAATAGTTTGGTTCTTTATAGGGTTAGTTATGGTAGAGAAACTTGGACACTTTGTAAACATGATAACAGGAAACTAGATGCTTTTGATTCCAGATGCTTACGCAGTATCTTGGGCATTAGGTGGCTCAACTTTGTAACTAATGATGAGGTTAGGCAAAGGAGTTTGCAACCTCCTTTAAGCAGCATATTGTGCAGAGAGAGACTACGCTGGTTTGGCCATGTTACCCGTATGAATAATTATAGATTGGCGAATAGGGTTATGAACAGTGTGCCTAAAGGCCTCAGAAAGAAGGGGAGACCTAGGATGCGGTGGGCAGACAATGTCAAACAGTACCTTGTTAGAATTGGTGCGCAGTGGCCAGATGCAGTAGATGTAGCTCAGGATAGACTTGCTTGGAGAACTAAATTGCACGGTCTGGTTGGACCTCCGTAGCCCATGGCTGCTTGAGGATGATGATGATGATGATGATGATGATGATGATGATGATGATGATGATGATGATGATGATGATGATGATGATGATGATGATGAAACTTTTTCACCGTTAGATGGCGCAATTATAGCTTTTCAGAGATTCGTAAAGTGAAAATCGTAATATTACATCAATACTTATTCAATCAAAAAGAATTTTTAAAATATCTATAAAAACAAACAATTATCCTTTGAACAAAAAAGTTGTATTTCACTCCCCCTCCTAAGTCTTAGGGGTCAACTCATTGTTGCTAATGGAAATTTCGTGATCGTCACATTTCACCAACAAAATTTCACATTTTTAACATAACCACATCGTTTGCAATATTCATTTGAAATTTTGGAATTTTCAAATTTTTTATCGTTAGAGGGTGCAGTTATAGTATTTCGGAGAGTTTAAAAGTTCAAATCGTAATATTTCATCAATACCTATCCAACACAAAATTATTTATCTTTATAAGCAAAAATATTCGATGCCTACAGAAGGACAGACAGGCAGACGACAAAGTGAAAGTGTTATCCCGTTTCTACATTTAAAAAAAAGGGATAAAATTAACTTTATTATACGAAACTCATGCTTATTTTTCTCTAGTAGTCCATTAATAACGCATTTTGGCTGTTAAAATTTCCTTCATAAAATCTACTTTTACCCACCGCTCAGAAAACTAAATGGTGAGGAGCGGGAGTGGCACAGTCGGTAGCACGCCTGGCTCGTAATCTGCAGTTCCCAGGTTCGAATCCTGCCTGGTCCCGCGTTGAGAATTATCTCCACAAAACTCCCCGGCTGCCCTCAGTCAATGGAAGACACCGATGAGCTTCGAAAGGCCACTGCCCGTCGCACGGAACGTCAACCTCTGAGACCTAATGCAAGAGAGCCAAACCCTGTGCACATTAAAAAATATGCTGGATGACCTTAATGAAAGGCTACCATCTGTCTCCTAACAGCTGTCCAGTGGGCCTTCAACCTTCTATGAGCCCTCGGGATCCTTATGACGACCATTGTGTGCAAAAAAAGCTCCGCTCAGAGGTAAAACAACCCAACCTAGACGTGATAAGGTGGTGAAATCATGGTAAACAGAATAGTAACTGCAACCATTATAGGGAAAGTACACTAGTCATTAATATTAACAAAACAAACATAAAAATTAACATAACTGGTGAGGAGCAAAGAAATCAACTTAAAGCATTGTCACATGCAAAATAACAAATGTGTTGCCCATTGAGTTAGAAGACAGTATACGAAAAAGATAAAAGTGTCCCATGGGAGAAATTTGCACAGTCAGCCGTGTGAGAGAAATTTGCACGGTCAGCCCTGTGAGAGAAATTTGTACAGTCAGCCCTGTGAAAGAAATTTGCACGGTCAGCCCTGTGAGAGAAATTTGCGCGGTCAGCTCTGTGAGAGAAATCTGCATAGTCAGCCTGTGTGGTGATGGTGGTGGAGGGATATAGGTTCTTTCTTCAGATCATGTGTGGTTATGTATGTTGCGGCCTAACTGCGCCGAATGTCATGTTGGACTCGACATAAATTTCACTCTTTAGCAGAGGAGATCAACTAGTCTCTTAATACCCTTATTAAGGTGAAATCACAGGTTCGCGCGTTTTTAAACCTGTATCGACATATGCCTCAGACTTGCTGTGCAAAGTGATGTGTCCAACAATCCAAGAATGAGTGTAGTGTATGGACAACACAGTTTATTTACATTTATATGCAATTAGGTGTTGGGGATGCGCTCGATTCTGTGGGCCTTTGCTGCTTAGTTACTGCAAACATTCATACAATGAGGTGGAAAACTGCGCTTCACAGATTCTCTTTACAGACCTCAAACTCGGCGAAAGGATATTCAACCCTTGCCTACAATCTCGTTCACACTGAACCGTACCTCAGTTCGTACAGAGCTGAATTATAGTTCACACAGAAACATATCTTGGTTCACACAGAACCGAACCCTCTCCTTAAGGGTTTTGTTTTTGAGCTAGAGCATTGTCCCTTGATGCGTGTTCAAACGTCCTTCCAGTTTGACAGCGACGCTCAGACTGTAGTTCATTATTACAGCCCTCATCTGCAGCATTAGCACTCGCGCAAGAGGTTAGTCATAAAAGTGCTTTCGACTTGTGAGCATGTGCAGTCGGCCAGCTGACACCCGAAAACAACTCGTGAGTCATGTTCCTAACTCAGCACTTCCAAAAATACATTTAATGCAGATATATATTTGCAACAATAAAAATAACAACAAAAATACAATAATAAATTTAAAAAAATAAATAAATTAGAGGGACCTGACATGTCCCCTTTTAAAGATGTTACTACTACCAACAAATCAGTGAAAACTATGATTTTATCACTCTAATGCTTGCCGGTGAATAATGTCCTCACCCGAAGATTGTCGAGTTAGATTATTTGGAGTGCACCAAAGGTCACTGTTACTCAGAAACAATTAACTGCAGTTCTCTTCTTTTAGTGTCCATAGACTCGATGACCTTCATTGTTCGAACAGAGCATCTTCCCACTGAAACCGGGTGGATTCCATCCCTCTCATTTTCACACATTTTCTGAGTTGCCATTTCCACTCCTTTAATTGCCAAAAAAAAACCAATACCCACAGGAACTTTCTTAATGACAGAGTTCTTTTGTATAGAGTGAACTCCGATCAGTTAGAGCTTCTGCAGGCCTGCCGTGCACATTTGATCTTCGCTCGATATCTCGTATTGATGGCGATGACGCATCGAAAATTCTCTCTTTCGGTTTTCCTGGCATCTGTCAATCCTTTACCTCCTGCATAACAAGATGCTATCTTTCATTTTTCAATTCTTCCTCTTTGTTATGAATTCGAAAGTACTATTCTTTTTAAACTTCAGTAGCGTCTGTTTTCCTAGTGTATTGTTTCCTTTGCCTTCCGACATTTTCCTAACAAATATTCTGTTTCTCCTATTACTACTTTTTATTGAGTATTCGTGTTTTAATGAAACATTATTTTCAATGAGATACCATCCTTTAATTAAGAAACAAATATTTTTGTCTCGTCCCCGTTAACCAGAAATTACGACTGCCATTAATATAAAACTATATATAATATAATCTTTATTAAGAGCTAATGACCACTTAGGTCTACTTCCGTACGTTCTTCTACCTTTACCCAATTTTTCTCCAATGACTGTACGAATAGCAGAACCTTTTTCTGCTAGATCAGCACCTCGCCTAAATCTTCCTCTAATCATAGCGTCACTATCTCGGTCATTAAGACCAAATCGACTCTCTTTTTTTTTTCATATCCTAGACAGCATTTTACTAAACTTTTAACACTTCCTCTCTACCATTACTTATAGAATCTACTTCCTTAAGATCATTTCTTTAAAATCTCTCTCCTTTAACATTTTCTCCTTATCACTGCTATTTACATAATTTTTAATATTAATTTCTTTATATTTGCCACCTAATTCCTTAATATTCACTTTTCCGATCTTAACTAAGTTCTTAGTTAGATTCTCACTTTTTAACTCTCTAACTTCCTCTGATTTATACTTATCCAAAATCCGTACACTATCTGTTACCTCAGAATTATATCTATCACCTGTTTGATTCCTATCTAGCACTACTGACTAATTTCTTCCGGCTTTTTAATACGATATTAATCTTTATTTTAGCAATAGGGTCCTTGTGTGGCTGATAATTATTTTAACATCACATTCAGACATTTTTTCCAACTGAAATTCACTCCTACTTTCCAAATTACATTTCCTTTCTATCGGAAGATCATCCTTTACCTCAGGATTATTTATTCTAACTACTTGACCATGATCCTTTTACCACACACTTTACACTGCTGAAAAGGTTAAGAATAAAGCTAATTTACCACAGAATCAGTCATCTTCTCAACTTCCATTCTATTTTTAACCTCAGATTGACTCAATGCTTCTATCTGAAAATTATTGCTAGGTTCGGATTTAATCAAATTTCCTACTAGATAGTCACCGCAGTTGCAAAATTATCCTTATTCTTTACAAACATCTCATCCTGATTTTTAGTTATCATGTCTATTTTGCTATGATCATCGCTTTCACAACCAATATCACCTAAAATTGTAGTTGCTCCTACATTAATTGTACTCTATTTATTTTATTGTTTATCTTCAGAATTAATTTTATTTTACTTGTTAAATTACGGTAAAATAATCAACTCTACTAGAAAAATCCTTATTTGAATCTATCTTAACCTCATCCTTCTCACATTTAATTTTATCAATATCTACATTATTATGCACTTTGCTCTCAATTAAATCACTAGACTCTAAAACTCTTTCACTGATATTAATACCCTTACTATCATCTTTCTCCTTATCAGGTATCTTACATAATATTTTACACTTAAATACATTTAGCAATATATAGCAATATTTTCTTCACTACATTTAGCCACATTCTTCTCCACCTTAAATTTAATTGCACTACGTGCATCACTTCTACCCCTTTTCTCATCCTGTACCTCAAATTTAGCTTTATTCTTAACCTTTTCAGACAACTTCTCTAGGGCAGCGAACAATTCGGAGTGATTAACATATCAGCACTCAATTCATCCACTATCGCACACAAAATTTCACATTTACCTCCACATACTCTCATCTGACTCCCTCAGCAGCCCGTTTGAGAAAAACAATGATTAACGGAGCCTTCAATCGGCCTCCGAAAGCATTAACTGGGAAAATCTTCGTCTCCGACTCTTTATTTTTCTCTGGGACTAAAGAACTTTCATGACAGAAACTTGAGACCACAAGTCCACGATAGCATTAAGCATATTTTCTTCACACTGAATGCGAACTATCGTTAAAGGCTCTATGCCTCGGTACGGATCTCTACACTTCCGCCTTTCTGCATTGCAGTCTTCCAATCTTGCTTCTGATTCAATTGTCCTAAACTGGTACCCAACTTTTGTAATACTAACCAAGCTTCTCTCCGCAGGATCCGACTCGTGAGTGTTTACTTAAACAGTACGGTATAATAGATAACTTGCAAGGAATGTTAGTATATCCTTTACTAAGAGAGAGATAGCGCAAAACATTTTTACTCTGTTGACAGACGAGAAAATTCAAAACTATGAAAAAATTAAATCTGCCGTGTTGTTAAAAGACAGCCAATTGACTACGTTGGAATAAAAAAGGAAGTTCGATTCTATGTTTAAGTTATCTACGAAAACCTGGACTCAGTTTTCTTCTGGAATGAAGAGTCACTTGAATTAACTGGCATAGTGGTTACCTTAGCCTTAACTGGCATAGTGATTAGGCAGCTAGCGACTGTTCCAGCAAGGCAGACTTTGTGTGTTGTGTTAGCTCTAACTGAGACAGTGGTCAGCAGTGACTTCGGTCTTAGTAGGGCATGTCCTTGTATGAGAAGGCCTGTAAAAGCTAGGAGTAGCTTCTAGGATTCTTCTCTGTCCTATATGTAAAATTAAAAAAAAAATTATTATCTGAAGAATCGGGAAGTGGGTGATTTCCAAAAATTAAAAGATTTGATATTAGCCGACAAAGTTAAAGATCTATTACCACTGGATGCGAGAAATCATATCATGTTGCAGGAGAATGGGTCGAGGAAAAATTGCCACGAAATTGCAGAGAACTTTTTGCAGGCACAAAGAACATGCAAGATTAATTCTCGTGAAAATTTTAAATCGGAAAATAGAGAAAACAGATTTGGCCATTCAACTACAAAACTGAATTTTAATCAAAGGAATTTAAGACAAAATTCGAACCCGTAGAACAAATTGGTGGATAACAAAAGTAGTGTATTTGGATAGGACATTTGGCTAAGGAATGTAGCAAGAGCACGAAAGTGTCCAGAGTGTTTAAACAACTTCTCTATCGTCTTGAGAAAAGCTGGTAATTCCTCCGCTTTTTTTCGGTCAGGAATAGTTAATAGGGTTTAGAATCTTCTGAAGCCTTTTTAATTTCAGATCCTCCGAATTCAATGAACTTTGATTTCCTCGGCTAGTACTATTTGTCCTTTCTATATCTAACCTTCGTTCTTCTACATCTATTCCCCTAAGTTATATTTCCCTATTCTCTTTCTTTTTCCTCCCTATCTCTTTCTTCCTTCTCTATGAAGTTATCAATACGTTTCGCGCCAAAAGTTTGGCGCGAAACGTATTGATATCTTTATTTGCAGCTCTCCACACATACTAATCACGATTCAATTCATAAGGTAAGCAAAGGCACAACTTATTTCGGAAACTTTTCGTGGGACCATTCCCGAGCCACAGCAGCTAGGAATCTAATCTGACACCCCAACAGGGTTAGAACTAAGTGGGACCAACCCACCAAATCTGGGACCTTTCGTTCAGGTACCTGCGAAAAAACAGGGAAACTGCTAATTTCTGCCACCAATGGCGTCACACGGGAAACCTTCCGTTTAGGCTGAACCGTGACCGTTAGCCACCGAAGGTGGCAGTTGTGTATTTTGTGCTCTACGATTTTGAAAGATTCGAAATGATTTAAAGGTAATTAAGGTTATTCATTCATGTTTTCAGGTTTAATGTGTTAATTTAATTGAGTTCCTTAACTTTGAACTATTTTCGCTCAATATTTTGTGACTTTGACATTCAAAGAATCATTCTATTAGAGTGGTGCACGTGCATAAGTAATCGTTAATATGACAAAGGGAAATAAGAAAAAGAAGACTTCTTCTTCGGTAAAAATCAAAGTTAAAAAATCAAGAGCTTATAACTATTCAAACAGAAATTACAAAGAAACCAGAGACAATAAAAAAGACTTCTCAATTTTAACGGAAGATTTAAAATTATCTCCCGAATCAGAGATGTCACTTGCAGGGTCTGTTGAAGAACATACTTTTCAAGTTTAAAATAGCACAGACAAAGAAGAAGAATCTACAAGTACAAAATTAACACCTAAACAAAATACTTTAGAACTTACGACAGAAGATATTAACATAATACCAGACATCAAAACAAATAACAAAGAAATAACAACACCTATGAAGATAACGAAGAATAATAAAAAAATGGAGACTTTAACATCAAGAACAGGAAAAAATAAAGAAATTAGACACCTAATATGCCTGTGACAAATAATAAAGATATGGAGAATGAAGCATTGGAAACCGGAAAAAATAAAAATACAATGACACCTAATATAATAAAGAGTAATAACGAAAAAATGGAGACCGACAAACAATTCACAATTATCACTTCCTTAGACATTGAGAACGTAAAAATTCCTGAAAATGTAACCAAAGATGAAAATTATGCATTAGTAGTAACAGGAAATAAGGCAGAATTAAGTTCAATAAACATAAAGAAAATAACATCATTCTTCTACAGACTCTTAGGAGAATATATAAGTGGCAAATTCATCTCATTTGGACGACTTTTAGTATTTCGTAGAAATTCTCTACAACATGATAAAATATATGATCTTAAAGAAATTTTAAAAACACCTGTAAAAGTAGAATACTCTAAATTTGTCAAAACAATATTTGGAACAGTTATCGGAGTAACTCCTGATATATGTGATGATGAATTATTAGAACTATTATCTGATCATAAAAGTACTGAGTCTACGTCGAATTCTACACTTTGATTTAAAAACAGACAGAAAAATGGAGACCCCTTGCTCGCCCACACACAAGGTGGTTCTTGAGCTTGAGGGTGAGAAGTTGCCGAATTATGTATATATTGGATTTAACAGGCACTCGGTAAAGAGTTATACCTTGCCTCCAAATTTATGTTACCGGTGTTATAAATTTGGCCGCGGAATTTCGACATGTACTGGCAAACAAGTATGCAAATGTTGTGGCAAAAATCACCACCATCGCCAATGTAATTCAAAAATTCTTCGATGCCACAACTGTGCTGGCTCTCACCCAGCCACATGGGCTGGTGGCATAATAAGGATTATTGCATGTAAAGCTCGTTTTATTCAAAAAGAAGAAGGAATAAATTGGCAACAAGCTTTTTTCTAAAGCCAAAACATACTTTGAATTAAATAAAAATAATCCTCCCAACAATAATTGCATATCAAACTTTGAAGATTGATAGATAGCTTCTTCCCTCCTCTTGAATACTCCTATGAATAAGAACATTGTCCATTCACAGACTCATTCAGCGATGATGTATGATAAATTCTATTTTATCATTTATCTTTTTTTTTAATAAAGAATCCAATATTTCAATGTCTCTTAAATAAGAGATAAGTAGCTTGTAGAATTTACTTTTTTGAGATTTTTTGGGTGGTTCCAAAATTGATTTAAAGTTTTGTTGATTTACATTATATTTTTCTAATTTTTGATAATAGTTTTTTCTTTGTTTAATAATTTTTTTGCATTTAAATATTATATGTTCTATTGTATGAGGTTCTTTACAGGAGTTGCAGTCTGGATTATCTATTTTTTTCATTTTGAATAAAGTAGAATTTGTAAGAGCTAAATTACTTTTAATTCTTAAACTAACTTTAATTTCTTTTTTTTAGACCATAATCTTTAAATTTAGATATTTTCTGTGATATGTTATATCTATGCGTATGTATGGCCTTTATATTGTACCAATTTTGTAGTTCTTCTATTATTTTAATTTTATTTTGATTTTTATGTAGGTGAGTGAAATATGGAGTTATTGTTAATATATTTAGGTCTTTTGCTTGTTTTGCGAGTGCATCCACCAATTCATTTTCTTTAATATTAACATGAGAAGGTATCCATTGTAAATGTATATGATTATTGTTATGTATATGTTGTTGTGTGGTAGTAAGTATATCATTAATGAAAATAGCAAAATTGCTTTTGAATGGATTTTGAAAAATGATATCTAAAGAGGTTTTACTGTCAGTGAGAATGACTATTTTACTATTATTAAATTTAAGGGCCCATGACATAGCAAATAAAATTGCTGTGATCTCTGCTATAATCACCGGCGATGGTCTATTTAATTTAAATTGGTATGTATGTGAATTACAGATGAATGCCCCTGATGATATGGTTCTCTCTGAATTTAATGAGCCATCAGTATATATTTTAATGAAGTCTTTGTATGTGTTATCTATATATGCTTCAGTGAGTATTTTTAGGCAATTTTTATCTAATATTTTTTTGGAAATTATCCCTGGAATTACATTATTCATAATAGGGAATGGTGATGTCCAATAGGGATAGTTTAATATTATATCTCCACTCAAATTATTTTCTATAATATTTTGTATTGTATTTTTTTCTGTAAATTGTGCAAGTGTTATATCTGTAAAGTTATATTTAATTTTTTCTATGATTGGATGTTGTGTGTTCTTTGTTGTAATTCTAAAAATAAGATTTGATAATAGATATTTTTTTTTAGATCCAAAGGTGGAACTGCAGTTTCTGCATATACATTTATATTAGTTGTATTTTGAAGGAGTCCCAGACAGTATTTCAATATTTTTGTTTGTATTCTTTCTAAAATTTTCATTTTGGTTTTTGAAATATTATTTATCAGTTCTAAACCATATATGATTTTAGGTAAAATTATTGAATTATATATGAGTAATAAGCTTTTTATAATGCATCCCCAGTTTGAATTGTCTAAGTATCTTAAGTATTGGAATAATTTATTTGATTTGTCTTTTGCATTTTCTATGAATGTGTTCCATAATAATTTTGAGTCCAAGTGGAGTCCTAAAAATTTTAAATTATTCACAATTTTAATATTTCTGTCCTTTATTTTTATCATAAAATCATTAGGTAATTTATTTCTTTTATGAAAGTAAATAACATTTGTTTTTTCTATGTTTATTTTTAGGTTCCATTTTTCACAATATTTATCTAATTTGTTTAAAGTGTTTTGAATTCTCTTTTGTATAATATCTGTATTTTGATGAGTTGTCAAGAAAATTAAATCATCTGCATATGTACCGAATTTAATATATTCTTCAAAAATGTTATCAATATCATTTAAATATAAATTAAAAAGTATTGGTGATAATATGTCACCTTGTATAATTCCATTTAAAAATTTATGTTCCTTAGAGTAAATATTTCTAATTTTAACTTTATAATGTTTATTTTGTAATATATGAAATAGAAAATAGTATAGATTACCACATATTTTAATGAACGAATTTTAGATAATAGTGCATGGTACGAGACAGAATCAAAGGTTTTTTCAAGATCAACAACCACCGCCACCATGAAGCATTTATTATTAATCTGTTTTATTAATCTGTTTAATTAATCAGTTCTGCATCTGTTATTAGGTTTAATAATAAGTCTTTAGTTGATCTTCCAAATCTAAAGCCATAGCAGTGATTATTAAAAATATTGTTTCTTTCTATGTACCAGTTTAATCTAAAGATAATCATTTTTTCAAATAATTTGAGAATGTTAGAACTAAGACATATAGGGCGATATGAGTTTAAATCTTCTGCAGATTTTTTTTCTTTTTTAATAAAAATCATATAATTATCTAACCATGATTTTGGGTACTCTCTGTTTGTCCATGTTTTATTAAAAAAATTTAACAGAAAATGTATCCAATTTGTTGGGAGTTTTTTTAGAGTTTTATTTGTTATCCCATCTGGACCAGGTGTTGTGTTTTTTTTTTTTTAGTAATTTTATTGCATTGTTTAATTCAAATAGTGAAAATGGAATATTAAGAATTTCAGTTTTTTTTGCACTGAAATGTTTCATGAAATATATTAGAATTTTTGAAGGTTTTGTCTAGTTTGTTATTTGGTTTATAATGTCTATGTGTGTAATATTCTGCTAATTTTTCTGTAGTTTCTTGTATAGATATATTATTTTTTAGTGCATATGCTTCTATCGGATTTTGAGGAGTGGTATCATTATTTAATTTTTTATAGATTTTCCATAAGTTTGTGATTGATGTATTAGGTGAGAGGTTTTCTGTAAAAACATTCCAGTTTAGTTTTTGTATGTTTTTATTTTTTTTTGCTATTGCAATTTCCAATCTGTGAAAGTTTTCATAATCTATAAATGTTCTATTTCTCTCCATTCTTCTCTCAGCTCTTCTACTAATTGCAATTAATTTATTTATGAATATAGATTCAATATTATTTTTGGGATATTTTTTAGTAATATTTACTGTATGTTTTTTGGTTTGTTCATTTACAAAATTAATATCTTCATTATAATCAGTTTTTTTATCAATTGGACAATTTTGTTCGAAAATAGTTCTAAGTTTTCCCCAGTTTGTAATTTTAATTTATAGTTTGATTAAAGTTGTATTAAAAGTAATAAATATTGGCCTGTGGTCACTTCCAAAATTATCCGATATTATTTTCCATTGTATTTTTTTTTTTTTTTTGAAATTTCCATTGAACTTAATGTTAAATCAATAACTGAATTATTATTCGAAGGATTTCTCCTAGTAGGTGTTTCATTGTTTAATACAATTGAATTAAAGTTTTCAATTAATTTAATCAGATGTATACTTTTTGGGTCATTTTTATATGAATGCCACATTTTATTATGGGTATTGAGGTCTCCACAAATCAGTATTTCTCCTGTCAAATTTTCTAATAAAATTGCATATTGGTCATATTTTATGTATTTACATGGGTTATATATGTTAATTATAAATGTGTTTAAATTGTTAATCTTAATTTGTAAAATAATGTATTCAAATTGATCTGTAACCTTATCTATATATATTCTTCTTTGTGGAATTGTTTTGTTACAATATGTTACTATACCTCTGGTATTTTTATTGTTTCTTTGACTGTATGTCACAAAATTATTCAAACTGGAGATATTGTCTGTCTGGGATTCTTGTATACAAATTATTTGTATGTTCTTAGTAACTATTAGGTGTTTTAAAATAGATTTTTTGTGACAAACCTCTGCAGTTCCATTGTAATAACACTATTCTTCTATTCATGAACCACCCATACAAACAGATAAGAGTAAGTCCTTAATGAGGTTTAACTCCGGACAGTCAGGAATAATGTATTCCAAAAGCTTTATAAAAATGTTCAAGATCAGTCCTTTAGACTCTTCAGAAAGTTTTGTTTTGCTTGTTTCTGCGTGATTAAAAGTATCATTCCTTTCACGATATTTCTTCTTCTCCGTTGTTTTATTTGTTGTTTTTTGTGCCTGTAATATTTTTCTTAACGCAACCAGCAAAGTCCATTAAGTTTGTAGGTTTGTCTCCACTTTTTTCAGTTTTTTTTATCAATTTAGGGAAATCTTTCGATGTTGAGGGAATCGCAGTGAACTGTTCGGTGTTGACGTCATCATCTTAGTCAATGCTCTCGTCCAGGTCCGCATAATTCTTACTTTCAATCAGCTCGTTAAGCAAAGCTTTTTCACGCTGTTCTGTATCAACATGATTCTTAAAAAGTAATTTCTCGTTGGAAGAAAGTTATGGATAAATAATTTGGCTTTGACTAAGGCTTGTTGTCAATTAATTCCTTCCTCTAATTGTATTGATTTTGCTTTACATGCGATAATTCTTGATTGACAGCCTGACCATGTAGCTGGATGGGGACCTTTGCAATTTGGACATCGGAATCCTTTGGCCACACATTGTTTGTAGTGGTGTCCCCCACCACATTTTTTACAGGTCAATTTACCTCTACAATTTGAGATCGAATGTCCGAAGACATAACATCTAAGACATAGATTTGGAGATATATTTCTTTACACTAAATCTTCGGAAGCCTACATATACATAATCGGGTAATGAAATTCCTTCAAACTCTATAATTACTTTATTAGTTGATGAGCATAATGTTTCAGAATTATCTTCGATTTTTTTATCGTAATGGAGCATTCTCCTTATACTGAGAACTCTCTGTTCTTCTAATAACTCTAAAATATCATCATCTTTCAATGAAGTAGGGACTCCAATAATAGAGCCAAGAACTGATTTTCTGAATTCAGGAATGTTGACCTCAATAGGACAGTCTAGTAACGTTTTTAGTTTCATAATATTATAATACTGATCCCTATTTCTTGGAAATAATAATAATCTTCCATAAGAAATGAATTTTCCTGGGATATGTTCTCCCAAAAGTTTATAAAAGAATGTTGTTACATTTCTGATATCTAGACCGCTAATATCATCATTAGTGCCTGTTATTACAAGGCTAGTTCATCCTTATTTTTTATACTTTCAGAAATCAATTCAGAATCTTTGTTATTATAAGAGTCTAATGAAGTAAGAATTACATGTTTTAGGTTATTTTCAGTAACTTTTATATTACTATTTTGTTCCGTTATACTTTTATTAGTTAAGTTAAGGTAATTTTTATTCTCTAATGTTAACACATTATCTGATATTACCTTTTCATTCTTGTTATCCAATTGTGTATTTGTATCTTTAATATCTGTCTTAGGAGGATTATCCATTTCTATGTTATCTTCGATGGACTTAGTTGGTGATATATCCGACTCAGAAGATACTTTAAGGTCGTCTTCAAGCACTGAATTGTTCTTTTCCTGTTCAGTTTTACTTGACATCTTTTTGGAGCTGTAGTCTTTTGATTTCTTTATTCTGATTTTGATGGGAGAAGTAGCTGAGTTTTTTTTCTTTCCGTTCGCCATTCTGTGTTGATCTATCTCCTCGTTAAACAACCAGAAAACTAGGACACAAACGGAACACAAATCATACAACCACTCGCCACAACTCCTAGAACTCCAAAATCCCTTCTTCACTTAAATAATATTTCTTTCTTTACAAATGAAACGGAATCAACTTTTGCATGATCACGTTTCGTTTCAGGTAATTCAAAGCCCACCAAACTGAAATATCTTTGAAGATTGAAAAACGGGAAGCTTAAATGCTTCAAGGATTCAAACATACATTTATGCGGACCAGGAAGAGAGCTCCTTTCCAAAACTTTCATCGAACCTGGAAGAGTACTGTCTCGCTTTACCATCGACATCAACGGATATACCTGTACTTCTTTACGAATCCTAGAAATTTCATAAAAATCAAAAATCGACGAAATATATTTAGCGATTCTTACTTGCCTAGTTATGGTGATGAAAGTCAAGATTTTGTACAACAAAATAAAATGTGCCTTGAAGATGGTTATAAAGAACTTATTCAAGTAACAAATAACATACAATTAAGTGATAAAGATGTAAAGTCAGCAACTCAAACTAGAAAACAAACTTTGGAAATGTTAGAAATTGATCTATCACAGCCATCGATTTCAAAAAAGTTATCTGCTTGTGAAACTGAACTAATGCAAAAACAATCGGTAGTGAAGCAGTCACATAACGATAGAGTACCAGATGATATACTTATTGATAAAGCATTTAAATACTTAAAGTTTATGGACCCAACTGGAGAAAGTTATTATGTACTAAAGAACTTATATGAGACATACAAAAAGTAATTGAAAAGTCTTCTTGTGGTTGAGACGAGAAAGTCAAACTTTTGTTTTTGTTCATTAATTTAATTTGGATAAATGTTAAGGTTTAAGTAGAAATCAAACTGAAAATTAAAATGGTTTTAATTTTTAACTTTTTTGTTAAAACTTTATAAAATATTAAAATAAATAGATTTGAATTTAGTTTTGAATTCAAGTATGGATTTAAATTTTTTCTGTTTGAAAATTCAAATTTGAAATCACACTTACATTTTAATCTCAACTCTTAATTTTGAATTAAAAAAAGGAAAAAAAAATCTTTCTTGCTGAAACTTTATAAAATATTAAAATAAATAGATTTGAATTTAGCTTTGAATTCAAGTATGGATTTAAATTTAATTTTTCTGAAACTTTCTGAAACTTTAATAATTTCTGTTGGAGATTTCAAATTTGAAATTATACCTACATTTTAATATCTTACTAAGGATTTTTAACTTTTAAACTTAATTGAAATAAGAAAAAAAGGTGTTTTCTTTGGACTGGTTTAAAACTGCAAATGTAGATGATTAATTTTCCTCGATAAATTCGAGAATCTCAAACTTTTATTTTTTCTTTTAGACAAATACTAAAACTTTAGTGAAATTCAAATTACAAATTTAATTTTTTGAAATTTTAATTCCTTTGGTTTGTAATTTCAGGTATGAAATTACAATTTTATCTCTTACTAAAGTTTTTTAAATTTAATTTTAATATTATTGAACTTGGGAAAATATATCTTACTATAAGACTTGGCCAGAATTATAAATAACTGACATGACATATTCCACAAAAATTTAGAACTTAATGTAATGTCTTTGATTTTATCTAACTAAGAAATAATATAGATTTATTTTCATTCTTTAAATTTGACTTTCTCAAGAAAGGAAGTGAAGAAAACATAAATAAATAAGTAAAACACACTGCTAATGGGAAAGCCTGAAGTAGGACCTCCCAATACCCGTGACGTTATTGAATTGAATTGAATTGTACTTCTTTACCAAGACTGGGATCATAATAAAACAATTAATTATGCTGGAATAATGAAAAAAATAAAACAGGAGCAAAAAACTCAAATAAGAACTCTTTAGATATTAAACACAAACCAGATAAAAATAAATTTAATATGATGGAAAAAGAAAACAAGTCAACGTTAGGTGGAAACTCTAAGAGTCATGTAATAAACTTGCTGATAAAATTGTTGAATTGCTTATTACCTAATGGACCGAAATTGATACTTATAAAGGATATTCTCTTATCGTTTCTATATAACGAGTTATTGGGAATAGGCCAAGATTAATTCATTGGAACTGCAGAGGTATTATAAATAAATTTCATTTCATTAAATATTTAACAAGAACAAAAAATATAAAAATATTATGTCTACAAGAGACTTTAACAGATAAAGTTCTTAGACTGAATAATTATATATCCTATGTGCAAAAAAAAAAATGGAAATTCTAGGGGAGTTGCCACTTTTATTGATAAAAGCATTCCTCAAAGAAGGATTAATATTGATTTAATACATAATAAATTAGAAATTCTAATAGTACAGGTAAAAATTAATAATATAATTACAAATATTATAAATATATATATAATCCTGGACTATATGTTAAATATAACGAATATTCAAAAATTTTAGAAACTTTAAAATGAGAAATATTAATAGTGGGGCAAAAATGAAAATAAAAGTAATCATTTTATAAAATTAATAGAAAATAATAATTTAATCATATTAAATGAAAATGTTTCAACATGTATAAATAGATTCAATACAAAATCGATAATTGATCTGTCAATATGTTCCAATAAAATTGTTAAAGACTTAACATGGTCCATATCCTCAGATAACTATGGGAGCGATCATTATCCCATCTCAATCGATTTTAAAAATCAAAATTTAACCAAACCAAGGCTAAAAACTATAAATTGGAAAAAAATTTAAAATTACATCAATAATGAAAATATATCACAAAAACAAATTGATTATATCGAAATTATAGAAATATTAAAAAATAAACTAAATAACAACACAGAAACAATTATAAAAAATACCAAAAACAATATACGAACCATATTCATAAATAAACTCATATCAATACGTAGAAAAGCTGAGAGAAATATGAATAGGAAAAAAACATTCAGAGATGTCCAAAATTTTGAAAGACTTAACAAAGCCATATCTAAAAAAATAAAAAAATTACAAAAACTAAATTAGAAGAAATTTACAGAAAATTAATCTCCTCAAACTACAACCACAAATGTGTGGAAAATATATAAAAAATTATATAATGATATAACACCAAATAATCCAATACATACATATTCCTTAAAAAACAATAAGACAATACAAGAAACCACAGAAGACTTAGCTCAACATTTTATACATTTACACTTCAAACCAGATAATAAAACAATTAAAAATTAAAAAATTCAAATATATTTCACAAGCTATGTTATAATAATAAAACAGACTATCTAAATCTCCCTTTTTCTCTTTTGGAACTAAGATCTGCCATCAAAAATTTAAAAAACTACACTGCTCCTGGCCTTGAAGGAATTCCCAATAAATTATTAAAAAATTTAACTCTTGAATGGTAAATTAAATTACTTGAACAATTTAATAAATTTTGGTGTACAAAAACTTACTCTCAAAATTGGCTAGATAATTATATGATATTCATAAAAAAAGAGAACAAAAATCCTGAAAACCTTATATCATACAGACCCATATGTTTAAGATCTAACGTTCTTAAACTTTTTGAAAGACTAAGTTCCAACAGATTAATTTTCTCACATAGAAAAATTCAAAATTTTAGATAATAACTTTTTCGGATTCAGACCTGGCAGATCATCAAAAGACCTATTATTCAACATTATATCAGATGCAGAATATACAATAAAAAATAGATTATACATGGTTGCTACTATAATAGATATGGAAAAAGCCTTGACTCAATATCACATCAAGGCTTAATAGCAAAACTCAGAAAACTAAAATTTTGTGGAAACATTTTTTACTTTCTCTCACATTTCATATTAGAAAAAAAATTCAGAGTAAAAATTGGTAATAAATTATCAAATCACCTTAATATTGAAACTATTTTAGAATCTACAAAAAATCACTAAAACCCACTTTATATAAACTCATCTTACAATTCTTAAAAATTATAAATATGTTTGATCAATTATAAAAAAATACATATAAATATTTAAAAAAAAATTTATATATATGTATAAGTATGAAAAAATATATGCATAAAAAAATTATGTATGGAACAAAAAAACAACCCACAAAACAGTGATTGAATGAGTCTGCATAGACCCTTTTCTATGCAGGAATATTCATTGTGTGATATGCTCATCATCATCAATGGTGTCACACGTATCTGCACCCTCGTTCGCCTATTCGTTCCATCGATCGTTCGGCATTTTTCTTATTATACACTGAACGACATTGAAATTATTCCACGTAGCACACACATAACAATACGTATTGGCATATCATGATTTAATTTGTAGCCACTTAAAGTTAGAAGATGAGATAATGCAGCAAAATGTGACTGCCACAGTAGGTGGTTGCCCCCGCAGTGGCATGAAGTCATACAGTCGACAGATATGGTCCTAAGGAATTGCACACCAACCAGCATTGACTTGCTCCCATAATTAATCAAGATTCTTTGCCGGCCAGTGAAAGGATTACACACGTCGTCCAATGTGGTCCCACAGTTTTTTTATTGGGGATAAATCTGGATATCATGCTGGCCATGGCAATACTTGAACATGTTGCAAACATTGTCTGGAGACCCTAGCACTGTGTACATGGGTGTTGTCATGATGGAAAATGGGCTGCTGCATGCCTCCGAGGAATGGTAACAAATCGGGCTACAGTGCGCTAATGTATCGTGCAGTTGTCATGTTCCTGTGATGCGGACAATAGGTTATCTGCTGTCATATCCAATAGCACTCTATACCATTATGCTTGGCTGACGGGTGGTGTGCTGGTCGCGGACAAAAAATGGATCCGTTCTTTTGCCAGGTTGTTGCCATACACGGACCCATCGATTGTCAACACCCAGAGAGAAATGGGATTCATCACTAAACACAACAGTGTTTTATTAGTGACCCCAGTTCGTACGACTTCGGCACCAAGCCAGACGAGTGCTGCGATGTTTTGCAGTCAATGGCAGTCGATGTAACAGTTGCCTAGAGCGCAGGTGTGATTCATGCAACCTTCGGTTTACCATTCCAGGTCGTCATGGGGACGTTCATGGCTGCCCGTTGAATATCGCCTGCAGGCTTTGTGATGACGAACGAACATTTCGAACAATGCACCTATCAAGCTGTTCTGACGTCTTTCGGACGGCACCATTCCCTCTGCGACGCACGTTAGAACTTCATTTCGTCACTGTTGCCAACAGCGGCGAAATGAATGCATCCTGATGAACATGGGCAGCGACACGATATATAGTCCATCCAGCTTCATATAGGCCTATAATTCTTCCTCTCTCAAAAGCATCCAAATGGCGATAAACCTGCTGACGGCATCTACCATGCATTTCCGGCGTTCGCTGAACAATTTCCAAGTGGAACCATCTAATCTCAACTGTTCGCATGACTTCCACCTGCATAAACGTCATTGGCTCCGGATTATCGTCATTTGCATATTTCAACTAAGCACACCCACCCTTCTATTTGCATGTGTTGCACGACATGTCCTTCTGTGTGGGGCACTTTTGATAATACGATGCAGTGTATAATACGATGCTTTTAGCTTCATGGAATTTGAGAACAAAAATTCAAAATATGTGGACTATTTACAAAACTAATATTTTTGTGCTGTTTAAATTGCCTCTCGAGATAATGATTTAATTCGATTCTGTGTGGAATTGCCTCTCGAGATAATGATTAATTTCCTTCTGTGTGGGGCACTTTTGATAATACGAGCAGTGTATAATACGATGCTTTTAGCTTGATGGAATTTGAGAACAAAAATTTAAAATATGTGGACTATTTACAAAACTAAGATTTTTGTGCTGTTTAAATTGCCTCTCGAGATAATGGTTTAATTCGATTTTCGTGAGTTTTGCTTTTGCAATACTAACTGATTATCTGTTTCGTTATTGATAGATTTTTTTTTAGTTTTATCTTCCTGTAAATTGATCGTTACAAATTTTGTATTCAGTGGCGAAAAATATATTTTATAACGCTTTCATTCATTAATGCAACAAAGATTGTCTTTCAAAATTCTAACGATCGTTTTTTAACTCCTAAAGAATTCACAAATAGGAAATTCTTTGGAATTTTCACTTAAAATGAAACTTTAAAGTAAAGATCAGTTTTAATATTAATTCATATGCGCTTCTGCGTAAAATAAGTGAATCAAATCCTGCACAAATGACGAGTCCTTATCGTCTGAACGAAAGTCGCACTAATATTTGTCGCTTCGCTGAATTTTGTTGTAATCGGCAACATTTGTTTATCAGACTTCTTTGGTGCTGGAAAAGGCGAATTTTTTTTGCCACTGAGACAAACTGATGCAGCGTAAATAATCTTCTGGAAAATACTTTCTTAGTGAAGGACTCTTTTTCTAAAGACAGGGATGTAATGAAAAATGCATTCTCATCAAATCGATAACTGCCAAATACAGCTTTTTTACGGTTATTTCTGGATGAACAGAGATTTTATCTTTTTTGCAACAAAAAAATTCAAAACTTAAACGAAAATTCCTTTTGATAGGTTTCCGTATTGAAAAAAAAAAGATTAAATTCTGGTAACGAAATGTTTGATTGATAGTGATGTCAAGTTTCACTATAAATGACTAACTTCGCTGAAAACTGATTTAGGAGATCAGTGGTTCTCAAAGATTGTCCACGGGTTTGGTTTGTCAAATCGATAACGTAGAGCTATCGTCGTCTAGTTTTAAACTTGTTTTATAAAAGAAACATTCGTTTTATTTCCATGAATAAGTTATGAAAATGTTACTGTTAAAGGGAAGCGTTAGAAAATAATGCATAGGTTCTAAAAGTTTTGGAACCGCTGATATAGATGAACATCTGAAATCATACATGCTAATGATATACATTAATCCCATAATTTTTTTCATAATATTGTTTTTGGCTCTTTTATATTCAAAAAACTGATTTTGGCTTTTCGTTGACCATTCACCATTTTAAAAATAATTGAAATTCCCTTATTAAATTATTTAGTTAATTAATTTTATTTTATTTTCTTACTTTAATTATTATACTCTATCATTTTATGATTATAATTTGACGGCTTACGTGTTTTAATATACACAGCAGAACACGACCACTTCAAGAACCTAGTGCTTGGACTCAAGCACATATAAATAAATCATCCTTGTTTTAAATGATCATCTTTATTTCATAGCATTAATAAGCTATCTTAGCTTTCCTAATCAATGTCTAAAGGAATTTTAGAACTACCCTGTATCCACTTCCAGATCGAATGACGATTAATAGCTTTTGATTATAAAAAAAATATAACATAGAATTTCGTAAATTTACGATTTGCTATTTTCGTCTTCATATTTAAGCATGCATAAAATAAAGTTTAGTGAAGTAAATAAAGCTTATTGGTTATTTATAAACAATTAACAATTAATACTTTTTTTACAAATTCTAGCAGACTCATTTTTGTTCTTGTTATAAAAAAAAGCCAGAACGCCGTTCCATCACAATTTAGAACGTGACAGCATTCTTCTCTACTTTTCGATGAAACAAGAACATGTTCCATCACAATTCAAATTCTGATTGCATTTCTTTGTTAGTTTTCTTGCACCAAAACTCATGATTATAGTAGTGTGGTTATTAGTGTGATCATGTCAGTGTCTATTGTTTATTATAATAATTTATTGCTATTATTTATTATACATTGATTGTTTTTAATATTTAATATACCAGGGGGTTTGATAATTCCAGTAATTTTCATAACCACATTGAATAACCCTGATTGGATACTGTTGGTGCCTATTGTACCTTCTACAGTAAGGTAACAAAAAGTTAATTTAAGAACAATACTTTCTTTTTGCTGCTTTAATATACTTAGACCTGTATGAATAAGAATAAATTGGTTTCCTTAAAATTTCAAGCATGGTGTGGCTTTGAGCATAATTGGTTAAAATCAGAATGTTTCAAAAAGGACGCACCCTAAATATAAGAGAGTAGAACTTACGCGCATGTACATTTTATGCCATATGTAATATTAATCAGTTGGCATTACTATACTCAAGGTTAATAGCCTTTAGCAGTTGAAATGACCTTGTCACGCGCTAGTCTCACTCAAGTATTCATTTCTTTGTGTTGTGTCAGTTGTGTCGTTTTTCAAAAACGAACGTGTATTTATTGTTAAGACTTATTGTGCGTACAAATCTTACAAACGTGTGAGAGGAGTTTGAGTTAAAGTTTCTTCAGTCTGCTGTTTCCAACAAGTCGACAATACCTCGTTTGATTGATAAATTTCGTGACACTGAGTCTGTACAGGATCAAAAGAGCCCAGGCCGACCATCACTGTTAATTGCCGAAGTTCTTGATGATGTGTCTCAGCGTTTAGCTCGCTCACCCAGAAAATCTCTTAGAGAGGTATCTTCACACTTTGGACTGTCACCAGCTACTGTTTTAAGGGATATGAAGAAGTTAAAATTTCATACATATAGCATTGGTGTCGTTCATGAACTGAAAGAACCAGACCATGAAAAACGTTTATGGTACTGTCGTTGGTTTCGTTCTTTTGTTGATGAAAATGGAATTGAGGTGTTGAACCGTGTTTATTTCAGTGACGAGGCTTGGTTTCACTTGGATAGGTATGTGAACAGTCAAAACAGTCGAATATGGAGCAGTGATAATGCTCACACTTTTCGCGAACGACCATTACATGCACGGAAAATTGGGGTTTGGTATGCAATTTCCCGTCGTCTTGTGATGGGGACATTATTTTTTGTCTCCACTGTAACTGGTGAAGTTTATAGTGACTAATCCAACAGTTTATTGCACTATTGGATGTGAATGAATGAGAGTGTTGGTTTCAACAAGATGGCGCGAGCGCCCATACTGCAAATGACACAATGGTCATGTTGCAGGAATTTTTTGGTGATCATTCGGATTAAAATGAGCATTTCAGATATAATCTATGAATACACATATACAAGAGTCAAAACTATTGAAAATACAGAAAGATTAAATAAGAGGGTGAAACATGATTGACATCATATCACTGAAAACAATAAATAAGCTATTAGTTAATGCCTTAATACAAATAATTCAAAGAATGCAATAACTAGAAGAATAACATATCACTTTTAGAGAATATGGAATGCTCGTTTCAAAAGAGAAGGAAGGTTTTCACTTTCCATCTTTAAAAACATTTAAATTTGTAAATTGAAACAAAGGTGTGATTTGGAAAAATCCAATAGTAATAGTTTATTAATACCTGCAACAAGATAATACATATTTTTCATATATCTTTTAAAAAAGTGGTGGTGGGAGGAACGCATCTCTGGGAGTAGGGTGAAAACATCATTAGAATCTAAGCATCGTCACTATTATATTTTATCACTAAAATTTCAAATATTTAGCATAAATTGATTGTTTGCAATATTCGTTTAAATTTTACCATTTTCCACCTTTAAAAGGTTCCATTAAAGCTACATGGAGATTCAGACAATACGAATAGTAATATTTCTTCAATACTTATAGAGCCGAAAAAGAATTTTTAATTTGTATCATGAAAAATAATATATATATATATCTACCGAAGGCCATATAGATGGCAACGTGAAAACATTAGCTTTGAAAAATAACGCGGAAAAACAGAACATTAGAACTGAAGATAACAAGATGAAGCAAAACGATCACTGAAAAGCGGAAACCTTTTACAAAAGAGAACTTATAACAGATTGTTGAACCTAAGGCGTAGCACAGTAACTTCCAGGTTCCATTTAAATTGCCTATGTTGCCATTTAACAGGAATAATGACTATTGCTAGACATACACTGAGATGCCAGTTTATTAGGTACACCATACCTTGTCAGATAAATGGTCCATTCCAACATGCAATACTTTATGTGACAGCGGAGTGCAGTATAAATCAGGAAGACCAGCTCTTCGAGCATCAGTTAGAGTTGGATTGTGCGTCAGAATTGGCAAAACGAATGATCTGTGTGACAGTGAACGTGGCGTGATAGTTGGTACTAGGCGTTCCGGTTCTAGCATCTCCCAAATGGCAGTCCGCCTTGGCTTTTCGCGTGCAACAGTTTCAAGGGTTTACCGAGAATTTCGCGAAAAGCTAAAAACTATCAGTGATCGACTATACTGTGGACAACGAATTAGGGTGTGTGGACGGAAACAGCTTATGGATCAGAGAGGTGAAAGAAGATTGGCAAGATCGTGCACATGAACAGACGGGACACAGCCAGGCTAATTACAGCGGAAATAAACATTGGTGTGCAGAAGGTCATCTCGAAAAGCATCACGTATCAGATCTCGTCGCAAATGAGGTATAACACCGCCAACCACGTCGTACCGATGTCAGCGAAGAACACCAAAGCACCTCTCCAGTGGGTGCAGGAGCATCGACACTGGACGTTTCAGGAATGAACAAAGGTAGACTGGAAAGGGTAGCCTTTGTCGGACAAATCAAGGTTCCTTTCTCATCATGCAGATGGAAGGGCCGGAACTGGGCGCGAGCAACATGAGACCATCAAGCTATCTTGTCAAGAGTCAACAGTACAGGACGGTGATAGCAGTGACGAAGTTATAGAACTTCAAACAACAGTAATCTTCATGTGCGAAAATGTGATTCATGATAAAAAGCTTAGTCAAATCTATCTAAAGCAAGATTATGTACATCATTGTTCTCTAAACCCTGCACAAACTGGGTTATATAACTACAGCACACGTCTTAAGAAAAATATAGAAAATTGACGAATAGCAAAAGAATAATATTCTTGCTCAATTTTTATTGACTAGTTTCCTTCTGTATTAAGTCGTATGCTCTGAATAAAACACTATGAATAAAATTTATCTTATTCTCTCAACATTTAATTATTTATTACATTGAGATTAACTATTATGTTACTAACGTAAAACATTCCCCTACAGGGGTTTGGGTAATCTGTAAAAAAAGAAAATGAAAGAATACAAGATAAAAAAAAAACACAGAATTTCTAATAATGAATTATATATCAGTTTTTTTTTTACTCTCTCAAACAACTGACTTCTTTTAGTGTAAACCTTTTGAAGTTTGTCCTATCCATTTTTTGTCGGTGCAATCCATTTAATCATCATCATCATCATCATCAAGCAGCCATGGACTACGGAAGTTTAATCAGATTATGCAATTTAGTTCTCCAACACATTACTCAAGAGTTACATCTACAATTCTAACAAGGTCCTGTTTGACATTGTGTGCCCACTGTATCCTAGGTCTCCCCCCCTTTCTGAGGCTTTTAGGCATACTGTTCATAACCCTATTCGCTAATATATAGTTATGCACAGGAGCATCATGGCCAAACCAATGGAGTCTCTCTCTCCACAATATTCTGCTCAAAAGAGGTTGCTGACTCCTTTGCCTAACTTCATAACATTACCTACAAAGCTGAGTCAGTTAATGCCCAAGATACTGCATAAGCATCTAGAATCAAAAATATCAAGTTTCCTGTTAGCTTACTTACAAAGGTCCATGTTTTACTATCATAACTAACTCTAGATATAACCAAATTATTATACATTCTAATTATTTAGGTCTATACGCCTATTTTTCCACACTCTCCATAGTCTTTCTGATTATGGACGAAGAGGGCTGAGATTAAAAGTCTCAGCCCTCTTCGTCTGTTAATCTCATGCCGCATTTCACCAGTTTATGTTACATAGCTCCCAAGACAATTAAACTGAGACACCTACTCAAGAGTGAAACAATTCAGATTAACTGAACCACAGCCTAATTAACCAGTTTTCATCACTTTAGTTTTTTCCCTGTTTATCACCAAACCTACTTTACTACCAGTCTCATCAACAGCTCTAATAAAAGAGTTCATCTTATCAACATCATTTGCCAAAAGGGATAAATCATCAGCATAATCAAAATCAAAAATTTTCGTATCTAAGGTCAAACTCGTTCCCTTGCAGTGAATTTCGCATAAAATAATCAATAATCAAACTAAAGAGGAAAGGGGACAAAATGCACTCTTGTCGAACATCAGAACCAATGCTAAATCAATCCTACAAGCTTTACTAATTTTCACAAATGACTGTGTTATTGTAGAGATTATTCATTACGTCAACTAAATTGTCAGTATGACAATATAATATGCCATACGATCTCACGATCACCACATTTCTTTACGATCAACAGAGTCGAAATCCTTTTTGAAATCTACAAAGCTAGCAACCAAAGGTTTCTTAAACTCTAGACATTTCTCAAGAATCTGCCTGAGTGAAACTATCTGATCTACACATCCCCTACCACTTCTGAATCCACATTGCTCATCACGCAATTGCATCTCAATCAGATTCTTAATTCTATGAAGCACAATCATGCAAAGAACTTTTCCTGGAACAGAGAGTAGGCTGATACCCCTATAGTTATCACAAGAACTGCGATCATTTTTTTTAAATGGGGATAATGATAACTCTAGTATAATCCTTTGTAAAAATGCCTTTATTATAAATATATTCAAAATTTCAGTCATCTGTGTGATAACCGAAACATTCCTAGCTCTGGCATTTCAGCAGTAATTTCACATACCCCTAGGGATTTATGCAGTTTTAATTTAGAGGTAGCCAAAGTGACCTCAAAATGTGTCATAGGGCCAATATTAAGGCCAGCAATGCATCTATCCTCATTACAAACAATGGGAGTAGAACTAACCACATTGTTTAGAGCATCACTGAGATGCTCAGCCCACATACCCAAAACCATAACTATATACTTATGTTATTATGCTGTGTAAACAAGATAATAGGAAACAGCTTGTTTCCTATTATCTTGTTTACACAGCGTCCAAGTTTAACTACCATAACCAACTCTAGAAGGAACCAAACTATTATACACTCTAATTTTGGTCTTTAGGCGTATACGCCTATTTCTCCACACTCTCCATAGATTCTTAAAAGTCCCGGCAGCAATCCCTATTCGTCTGTTAATCTCATGCGGCACATCACCAGTATCTGTTACATAGCTCCCAAGGTAATTAAACTGTGACACCTGCTCAAGACTGCAACCATTCAGATTAACTGAATCACATCCTGCCTGACCAATTTTCATCACTTTAGTTTTCTCTCTGTTTATAACCAAACCTACTCTACTACCAGTCTCATCAACAGCTCGAATGAAAGAGTTCATCTCATCAACATCATTTGCCAAAAGGGCTAAATCATCAGCATAATCTAAATCAGAAATTTTCGTATCTCCAGCCCATTTAAGGCCAAAATCTTTCCCTTGAAGTGAATTTCGCATAACATAATCAATAACCAAGCTAAAGAGAAAAGGAGACAAAATGCACCCTTGTCGAACACCAGAAGTGATGCCAAAACAATTCCTACAAGCCTTACCAACTCTAACACACGACTCAGTGTTATTATAGAGAGCTTTCATTATGTTAACTAACTTGTCTGGTATATCATATGATTTCACAATCAACCACAAATTATGACGATCAACAGAGTTGAAAGCCTTTTTGAAATCAACAAAGCTAGCATCCAAAGGTTTCTGAAACTCTAAACATTTCTCAAGAATCTTCCTAAGTGAAAATATCTGATCCACACATCCCCTACCACTTCTGAATCCACATTGCTCATCACGGAATTGACTGTCACCAGATTCTTAATTCTATTAAGCACAATCATGGAAAGAACTTTACCTGGAACAGAGACTAGGCTGATACCCCTATATTATATGGCCTATATTTATCACAAGAACTGCTATCACCTTTTCTAAAAATAGGGATAATAATAGCTATGGTAAAGTCCTTCAAAACCATGACTTTATCATAAAAGATATTCAAAATTGCAGTCATCCATATGATAAACATTCCTAGCTCTAAGCATTTCCGTAGTAATTTCATCTACCCCTGCTGATTTATGTAGTTTACGTTTAGAAATAGCCAAAATAATTTCAGACTGTGTTATAGGGCCAACATTAAAGCCAGTAATGCATCTATCATCTTTAAAAACAATGGGAGTAGAACTAACCACATTGTTTAGAACATCACTGAAATCTCAGCTCACCTAGCCATGACAGAATCCTCACCTTCTATAACCTTACCTTGTTTATCCTTCAATACCTGTATACCTGTACGTTTTCTGCCACACAAAACGTGTACTCTCTGGTACAGCTCTCTGCTGTTGTGCTGTCCAACTGCTCCCTCAGCTTTGTCAGCCAAGCCATGAAGCCAAAGATTCTTATCAGCAGCTAACTGATCCTTTACACGATTATTATGTTCTCTGTATTGCTTTCTATTGGGATTAATAGGGTATTGAAGGTGATGATAAAGACTTAAATAAAGTTAAATATGATGTGAATGAAGGCCTATATTTGGATCCTATGTTTGAGATAAATATTGACACAAATGATGCACCACGACTTAGTGCAGATAATTTGAGTGTAATTAAGTAACACAGAAAAATATATCGAATGTTTCGCAAATCTTGAATAATGACAAGTTTCAATAGATAGTAAAGGAGGAATTCAATGGAGAAGAAAAGAAGCTGATCTTAGACTGCAAGAGATGGTGGAATATTCTCTTTTCTATGATTGATCGTTTGTGTAGCTAAGGAACTACATTCCTAAAGCTCTACGAGTACTAGCTTCAACAGAAAATGTATTTGAGGAGGAATGGAATTTGTTATATAACCTCGCTGAAACTCTTCGTCCACTTGAATTTGCTTTGAATGTTCTCTGCTCTGCAGAAGCAACTTTACTTAGAGCTGACATACTTATGAAAATTTGGTTTAAGAGACTAGACAATAACGAAAATCCTATTGCTGCCAATCACAAAGAATGATTTATCAAACGCTATTCATCAAGACAACAAAATGAAGTCATTTCATTGTTGGGATATTTAACCAATCCAGATGATTTTAAAAAGCAATCGTCTGATTTATTCCTTTTATAATCCAGGAAAACAGTAAAGAAAATCGCAGTACGTACATTTCTTAGGCTTTTTCCTAACGAATGTCAAACTATCGAGGTAGATGATAATGCAGAGTCAGAAGCGCAAGGTGCAACTAGGCATTGCTAAAACTAACGAATATGACGACTTAATGCACGAGTATTTGAGCGAAATGAATAAATTAGAAATGCTGACTATGAAAGATTCCAGAGATTATAATGTCAACGATGAATTTAAATACTTTGAAGCCACATTAAAAAAGAGTAAAAATTTAGAGCTTTTACATAATGCGTTACTTACCGTTAAACCAACGAATCAGAAAGAGACTTTTCAGCTGCGGGCCTTTTTTTTTATCCCAGCTTCGTTCAAGAATAACAGATAATACCCTTAATGCCCTTTGTTTCTTAAGATGTCATTTTCAACATAGCGATAAAATCCAGGTTTCATGTTATAACTTTTCTTACAAGAATAATCTGTTTTTTTGTTTTCTAGATAATTTTTTTATTAAAAATTTTTATTTCAATGTTTATTTCCATGATAGAGATAATTTTCATTTTTTTACAAAAAAGTTAAATTTTTGTTTTCTAAGTATCTGTTTTTTAACATTTTTTTTAATTCTAAATTGTCTGAATGACGTATTATTTTGGCTAAAATAAGATATGTCAATTGTCAAAGTTGCCATTTTCATATACATGTGTATGATGCTGCCTTTTTAGGCATTTTTTGACCAAAATAGACGATAAACTACGCTTGTTAAGAATTAAAGTCAATACCTTTCATTTTGGCTTTTAAAAATCATTATACTTTTTGTCAAAACCAGTTGAAACCGATTAAAAAAAAAATAGATCGATTAAAATCTGGCTTTTAAATTTTCGGTTATTCTTCAACCCTAGTGGGGACATATAACAATCTGCAATAACAGCAGATAACATTCAGGTCTTTAATGCCTGCCTTAAATTTTGCTCTAAGAAACCTTTCATTAAGGCATTCATATCCTAGAAGAGCATTACTAGCGTGTCTGCTGAGAAATAAACCTACTCTTTGGATATGTTTTTTTCTTCCCTCACTGAAAAGAGAAATTTAAGATTATTTTCAAGAATCTGACCTTTATCTGTCTATCTGGTCTCTTGCAAGCCGAGAATATCTAAATTTTAACCGTCGAATTGTTGTGTGAGGAAATAAAGAGAATAATCTCTGTCCAGAGTCCTCGCATTCCAACTACTTATGGTGAGAAAATAGTTCGTGGGATGTTTAAAGAAACTATGTATACTGAGAGAGAGAATGCCGACAATATCAAACAGTCCCGTAATCGCAAGCAAGGGGCAAAGACCCACCAACTAAAGGCTGAAGCCATCTACACTGGAAGACTTTCCCCAATGTAGGATTTGATAATGCCTGTAGAAGGAAGAGTTCAGGTACTTGTGATGGCCTCAGATCTGGATTATCCACCAGCTAATAAAAAAAAACTATCCCGTCAATCTGTTCACTATGGACTGTTTTTCGGCCAAAAAATTGTAGTAAAGTTGGGAAATCCACTTTTTCACCAGCGAACCTCTTAATTCCAAAAGAAGCCCTATCTCATATATCGTTCCCCCTAAAGATATTTACTGGATCAGCTCCTGCATTGAATACCAGATATGACTTTTTAATATTAAAAATAGTAAACCAGTTAAAATATTCACTAGTATTTAAATAGTTGACTTCTCTGATTGTCATAGATCATGACGTTCAACCTATCACGCCTGAGCCAGATCCAGTGCGGGAAGCAAATATTTCCATCCAGAAGAGTTGGTTCAGACAGCTTGGTATCCCTTTGGAATACAAAGCTGTCTTCATTCTGAATCAATGATATACTCCTATCTTGCCTCAATACCGATGGATGGAAGGACAATCTATAATTTTACAGGGGAACTTAAGAGGAATTTTCTCGAAATTACATTTTCTCGAAATTACATGTTATTACCACAACATAACATTTAGTTAAAACTTATAATATTGCCATACTATGTTTACAGGAAATCCAAACTAATAAAATTCCCAGATTAAGCGGATATGTTCCATATGTTCAGAAATTGTCTGCAACTTCAAGAGGAGTTATTACATATATTAAGCAAAATTTACCACAAAGGTTAATACAACTTCCTGAAATTAAACAACAAATTGAATGGGCAATTATACAAACTGTGATTAATAACCATATAGTTAATATAATAAATTTTTATAATCCTGGAATTTATTTACCAAATAATATTTATGCTAACCTATTTAAAGATTTTCTTGTTAAAATATTTATTGTGGATATTTTAACGCTCACAATTCTATCTGACTTTCATATAAAACAGATGACAAAGGTAAACAACTTTATTTATTTATTGAAAAAATGATCTGATAATCCTAAATGTAAAAATTAAAGTTTAATAGTGATCATTTTCCTATATTCTTATACATCAAACCTCTTAAAAATCAAACTGAAAAATTTATCAAACTGACCGACTGGTCCCAATTTTACAAAAAATATAAAAAATATAAATTTTGATGTAAACATTTTTTCTTATAACTCTTTGACGGAAGAATTCATTTCTAATCATGACAAATGTTCTAAATTAATTAATAAAAAATATCCGTATAACAATATTCATTCCATTTTCATTAACAAACTGATAGCAATCAGACGTAGAGCTGAAAGAACTGCATTTAGGGATTATTTAAATTTTAAACGTATTGCAGCCTCAGTAAATAAAAAAATAGTTTCAAAAGCTTAATTAATTTACTACATCTTACTAAATAAATTAACTCCTACTTCCAAAATTAGTAATATTTGAAAAGTGCTTAAATCATTAAATACGGAAATACCTCCATCCAATCCTACTGCTTCTCTGAATGTAAAAAAATAATTATAATACTAATGAAACTACTGAATTATTCGCTGAATATTTTATCAATCATATTAAAAAATTAATAAAAAACTTGAGAAATATTTTTCTTTAAACAATATAACGCCTTTTTATTACCAAAAGGACCATACCACATACTTAAACTTACCTTTTAGTATACATGAACTTAAATTTGCAATTAAAGCTTTGAGAAAAAATACTTGTCCGGAACCAGATGGAGTTAAAAATCAAATGTTTTTAAAACTACCTGATGATTGGTTACAACATATTTTAAACATTTTTAATAAATTTTGGAATTCAAACTCTTACCCACAAACTTGGTTTGAGAACTACATGATTTTTATTAAAAAAATGATACTCTTCCTGATGAGGAATTATCCTCATATCGACCGATTTGTCTTTCTTCTAACTTCTTGAAACTTTTTGAGCGTATGATTAATAATAGATTAATATGGTATTTTGAATAATAATAAAAATCTATGTGGATTATATGGTAGATCCACACATGACTTAATTCTTAATTTCATCTCATGCTTTTATTCAAAATCAATATCTAATTGCAGTAACTCTTGACCTTAAGGGAGCATTCGACTCCATTTCCCATAGTGCTTTATTATACAAAATTCGACAATTCAAAATTCATGGTCCAATGTACAGATTCTTATATCAAATCATCACTGATAAAAAAATTTAAAGTCAAAATTAAAAATTCATTTTCTAAAGAATATTCTTTCCATAATGAGGTTGTCCAAGGTGATATTTTATCACCTTTTTGTTTAACCTATATATAAATGATATTTCTGAAACTTTTAAAGATAATGATATAAAATTTAGTTTATATGCAGATGACATTATTATATGGTGTGCTTGTGCT
Organism: Ryuthela nishihirai; assembly: GCA_038380435.1. Classification (NCBI taxonomy): domain Eukaryota; kingdom Metazoa; phylum Arthropoda; class Arachnida; order Araneae; family Heptathelidae; genus Ryuthela; species Ryuthela nishihirai. The sequence continues at coordinate 67,451,668 of JAWZYU010000013.1, read as the reverse complement.
AATGTACAATGAATTCAAGATAAACTTCAGAATCAATTGAACTTACTTTCTCAATATTGTTTTAAATGGAATTTAACTATTTCTGATGCGAAATCATTCATTATTCCCTTTTCTCCTCATAAGTTTTACCCAAACCATTTTCATCTTAAAATTAATCAAACTGATCTTAAAATTGTTAATAATTTAAAATTCTTAGGTATAAACTTTGACAGTAAACGTTTATGGAATTCTCATATTGAAAATGCAACTAAAATAGCTAACAAACATTTTAACTGTTTAAAAGTTTTTGGAAACTCCAAATGGGGTTGCGTTAACAAAAACGTTTTATTACTCTATAATTCTATCTTTTTACCAAAGTACACGTATGGTTTAGAATTTATTGGAAATGCAGCAAAATTTAGACTTACCCAACTTGAAATAGCTCAAACCAAAACCCTTAGATTTTGTTTAGGGCTCCCTAATGGGAGTAGAAATATTGACTTATATGCGGAAACTAGTATTCTCCCTTGCACATTAAGCAAAAATTCTTACTTTCTAATTTAATTCATAGAATAGTTCTAAAAAATAAATCTCATCCAATAATTGATAAACTAAAAAGTAATTTAATGACTTTATTATTTCAAATTTCCCTGAAAAAAATAAATTATTTGAAATTGTAGCAAATAACCTGAGTGGAGATTATTATCCCAATATCCCATACTGGATAACAACTTTTCCCACAATGTATGATAATATCCCAGGTCTTCTCGATAAAAAATCACATGATCCTATAATTTTAAAAGAACTATCTTTATTACATATTGAAAGTTATTTTCATAATTATATTAAAATCTCTACTAATGGATCATTGGCTTGTAAATGGTAGCTAGGTGTAAACTGGAAGGAGAGCTGTGTACCAATCCCCAGTGATGATGCACAGAACCGGCCAGGTCTAGCACCTAATGTCCGACCCCGCCTTCTCGTGGTGCAGGCCGTTAGTACCTTTCAAAAGAGATATTCTCTTTTGGAAGGGAACGGAAGGGGAGGGCTGCCAGTTCAGTATGGCCTACTGATCTGGTCATCTATGGCCACTTTTTTCTTTTTTTTCAACCCTGCTGAGGAGTGGTCAACTTCACAGGGTCCTGGTGCTGACCATTTATACCTACTAGACTGGACTTGTTTATGGATTTGAGCTTGATTATGGATCCTGGACTTGCTGCACTGGTGGGCCTCTGTTGAGGGAGAGTCTGCCGCTGTGTTTTCTGTTTGCTTCTGGGTTGCCAGCTCTAAGTGAACAGAGCCTAAACTGGAGTAATGTGTCTCAGGCAGGCCATATGGTTCTTGAAAAAGTCCACTTGAAAAGGTGGTGCCTGAAGTTCCTACCAGCATCGGTGACTTCAGCCTTTAGCGGAGGAGGAACAGGTCTTTGCCCCATGCCTGCGATCAGGGGGCTGTTTGATATTGTTGGCCCTACCAATCTCAATAAACCTAATTTCTTTAAAAATCCTACTAATCATTTTCTCTCTGCAGGAACGTGGAACGTGAGGATATTACATAGAGATTATTCTCTTGATGTCCTCATGCAGGAATTCCAGCGCTATAACCTAGATATTCTAGGCTTGCAAGAGACCAGATGGACAGGTAAAGGTGAGATACTTAAAAATAACTTTAAATTTCTCTTTACAGGGAGGGAGGATGGAAAGCATCACCAAGGCGTGGGTCTGCTGCTCAGCAGACATGATAGTGATGCTCTTCTAGGATATGAGTGCATCAATGAAAGGTTTCTTACAGCAAAATTTCAGACAAGCATTAAAGACTTGAATGTTATCTGCTGTTATGCCCCCACTGAGGATTCTGATGAGGATGAGAAGGATAGGTTTTACAGACAACTTCAGGATATTTTGAATTCTGTCAAGAAAGGAGATATTACCCTTGTTCTTGGTGACTTCAATGCCAAAGTTGGTACCGACTCTGACCTTTGGGGAGGAGTAATAGGCCCTTTTGGTATTGGTAGCTGCAATGGCAATGGGCAACGTCTCCTACAGGTAAGTAAACTCAATGGTTTCAGAATAACTAACACATATTACAAACACCGCGACATACATAAATACACATGGGTTTCACCTGATGGGCTGCATAAGAATATGATTGATTATATATTAATTAACAGCAAATGGGCTAGTTCTGTTAGAAATACCAGGGCATATAGGGGAGCTGAAATTGGATCTGACCATTACCTTGTTAAAAGTGTCTTGCAACTTAAACTTAAAAAGTGTTGTGCTAGGGTTAAAAAATTTACCTTTAATACTGAAGCTCTGAAAGACCCAGTTATAGCTAAAGCTTACCATGATAGGTTACTTAGTCATTATGACAGTCATGGTTTGCTTAATACTGAAGTTGAGGAAGAATGGGCCATTTTAAACAGGCTTTTTTCGAAACTAACAGTACTCTTTTAGGGAAAAAGGAGCAGAGGAGGCAGAATTATTTAAGTGATAAGGCACTTGAGCTTATTTCAGAAAGAAGGAACTGCAGGAATGTCCTTAATCAGTACCCTACTAGTCCTAATAGAAATGATTACAGAGAGCTTAATAAACGTGTAAAGGATCAGTTAGCTACTGATAAGAATCTTTGGCTTGATGGCCTTGCTGACAAAGCTGAGGAAGCAGTTAGACAGCACAACAGCAGAGAGCTGTACCAGATAGTTAATGTTTTGTGTGGTAGAAAACGAACAGGTATACAGGGATTGAAGGATAAACAAGGCAAGGTTATAGAAGGTGAGGATTCTGTCATGGCTAGGTGGGCTGAGCATTTCAGTGATGTTCTAAACAATGTGGTTAGTTCTACTCCCATTGTTTGCAATGATGATAGATGCATTGGTGGCTTTAATGTTGGCCCTATAACACAATCTGAAGTTAGTTTGGCTATTTCTAAACTTAAACTTCATAAATCCCCAGGGGTGGATGAAATTACTACGGAAATGCTTAGAGCTGGGAATGTTTCAGTTACCACATGGATGACTGAAATTTTGAATAACTTTTATGATAAAGGCATGGTTCCTAAAGATTTTACCAGAGCTATTATTATCCCTATTTTCAAAAAAGGTGATCGCAGTTCTTGTGATAACTATAGGGGTATCAGCCTACTCTCCGTTCCAGGTAAAGTTCTTTCCATGATTGTGCTTCATAGAATTAAGAATCTGGTTTACCGGCAATTGCGTGATGAGCAATGTGGATTCAGAAGTGGTAGGGGATGTGTAGATCAGATATTTTCACTTAGGCAGATTCTTGAAAAATGTTTAGAGTTTCAGAAACCTTTGGTTGCTAGCTTTGTTGATTTCAAAAAGGCTTTCGACTCTGTTGATCGTCATAATTTGTGGTTGATTGTGAGATCATATGGTATACCAGACAAGTTAGTTAACATAATGAAAGCTCTCTATAATAACACTGAGTCATGTGTGAGGGTTGGTAAGTCTTGTAGCAATTGGTTTAGCATTACTTCTGGTGTTCGACAAGGGTGCATTTTGTCTTCTTTTCTCTTTAGTTTGGTTGTTGATTATGTTATGCGAAATTCACTTCAAGGAAAAGCTTTTGGCCTTAAATGGGCTGGAGATACGAAAATTTCTGATTTAGATTATGCTGATGATTTAGCCCTTTTGGCAAATGATGTTGATGAGATGAACTCTTTCATTCGAACTCTTGATGAGACTGGTAGTACAGTAGGTTTGGTTATAAACAGAGAGAAAACTAAAGTGATGAAAATTGGTCAGGCAGGTTGTGATTCAGTTAATCTGAATGGTTGCAGTCTTGAGCAGGTGTCACAGTTTAATTACCTTGGGAGCTGCGTAACTGATACTGGTGATGTGCGGCATGAGATTAACAGACGAATAGGTATTGCTGCCGGGACTTTTAAGAATCTATGGAGATTGTGGAGAAATAGGCGTATACACCTAAAGACTAAAATTAGACTGTATAATAGTGTGGTTCTTTCTAGGGTTAGTTATGGTAGTGAAACTTGGACGCTGTGTAAGCAAGATAACAAGAAACTAGATGCTTTTGATTCTAGATGTTTACGCAGTATCTTGGGTATTAGGTGGTTTAACTTTGTAACTAATGATGAGGTTAGGCAAAGGAGTCTGCAACCTCCTTTAAGCAGCATATTGTGCAGAGAGAGACTCCGCTGGTTTGGCCATGTTGCCCGTATGGATAATTATAGATTGGCGAATAGGGTTTTGAACAGTGTGCCTAGAGGCCTCAGAAGGAGGGGGAGATCTAGGATGCGGTGGGCAGACAATGTCAAACAGGACCTTGTTAGAATTGGTGTACAGTGGCCGGATGCAGCAGATGTAGCTCAGGACAGATATGCTTGGAGAATTAAACTGCGCGGTGTAGTTGAACCTCCGTAGCCCATGGCTGCTTGAGGAGGAGGAGGAGGAGGAGGAGGAGGAGGAGGAGGAGGAGGAGGAGGAGGATGGATCATCTAGCTTAGAAACCAATAAATTTTCCGCAGACACCTTATCTTAAAAAAAAGACAATACTACACCGACAATGTTTTCCCAAAATAGTTAGGGAGATGAAGGAGCAGCGTCCAACAACTGATCTCCTTCATGACATATCACGGGTTCTTCATGGCATTGCCAGTGCTTACTAACCCAACAAATTATGGCCTATCTGGAGCAGGAAATTATCGAACAGCTACGCCATCCTGCATATTCACCAGACCCTGCACCATGCGATTTCTTAGTTGTTTCCAAAAATTTTAAAAAACTTTCTGGGAAGCCTTTTTCAACGGTTCCCAGAAACTCCTTACAAAACGCGTTTATTCAGAGTTGCGGAGTATTCCCCACAGGAGTAACACCATGCGCTCCAGAATTAGTGTAGATGTCTGGAACTTTGTATAGATACTAGAGAGCAGTACTATGAAGGACAGTAAAAGTTTTGTTGAGGTCAGTCAATGGTTTTATTCTGCATATGCAAGTCAAGAACGTTTTGAACGGCACTTGTATTATAAGTGTACCTCGCGACTGGTCTATCTCAACTTGCTATAATGCTGTTATATAAATCTCTAGCGACTTATTAATGGAATAACAACAGCTATAGGTGTGAAAACATAACCGAAGCCTCCTATTTTCATAAAATCGGATCTGGCAGTCATTGCTTCGCATGTTAGATGTTTTTCTGAGTTTAGAAACTAGTTTAGACGTTTGGAAAAGGATTGATTCTGGTGAACGGCAAGTCGATATGCGCAATAATTTAAGACTAGCAAAGTAAATAGAAAGAACAATTAAAAACATAGTGAATAAATTTTAGCACCGTAAAACGTAGCATCAATTATGATAGAAAGGGAGACACTTCTGAATATTTTTATTGATGATAATATCCAGCGTAAAATTCCATTAAGTTCAACTATTCGCAAAGAAAAGGCCTATATGAAAAATTTGTCTATATGAGGATTTTAAAAATAGCTCAGCCTAAACAATCCCTAAAACCATTTACCGCTAGTAACGAGTGGTTCGATAGATTTGAAAAGCGGGGTAACTTCCAAAATATATCAATCTAGGTAAATATATCAATCCGAAATTTTCAACAAGGAACGTTAAATTTTTGAGTAGGGGGATTATCCTAATCAACAAGTTTTTAACCACGCTACTAATAATGTAGCTATTGAAACAGCTTATCTCAATGACTGGAACTAATCATATTAACATGCATATTTATGCAAATACGGCACTCGCTAAACGATGATGCACTTAGTGCCCTTGTTAACAGGAACCAATTAACAGCGTTAAGCGAGGGATTCCTGTATATGATTTGCTATTTTGGTTAAATTGGAAAATATAGATTTCGTTACATTTATAATTTGCACTGAATTGAAATTGTCCAAATTTCATATTACCAAATATTACATGTGGATGCGAAAAAAATGCGATACATAAAGTATCAGTGGAGGAGGTTTAGCTACGTTAACCAGATATCAATATTGTATTTTCTAAAATGCTATGAAACAATGAAACCTGCGACATTTCCATCTTTTATAAAAAAAGACAAAGGTGGATTAGTAAACAAACCACATCATCTGTACCTTCATTTCAGAAACAGACATGCCTTTGCGTAAATTTGCATGATAATCATAATATGTTTGAATCAGGCACGCACCTAGGATTTAGTTATGGGATAGGTCAGAAAATTTAGTTTCGGGAAGATTCCAGGAATTTAGTTGGGGGATCTGTGAATAAGATTTGAGTAGGGTTTCCCATTTACTAAAATATACTATTGGAAGTGAAATATTAAAGTGATATTCCATATGGAATGAAATTTTATGGTTGTTTTCAAATGTATTACATCGCTGTCACGACGTTAAGTCGGATATATATGTCGGACTATATTTCAAATCAGGTACAAATTTGGGATTTCATATAAAACCGGAATTTCTGCGGGAGGGAGGACAAAGAGAGCGTATTCAAGCGGGCATATATATACTTTTTTACACCGTATTTGGTTCCTTACCTCTTTTGTTAGGATTATTATTTATGCTGGGTAGATCTTCAAATTATTTATATTTGAGAATTGTGGGAGAAAAATGGAGAATGCGTCCCTGGTTTGAATCGTATATAATTTCTCTTTTCATGCTTTGTTATGTACGCAAGTAGTAGCAACTGCAAATGCTTTAAAGAGATGGAGGCTGCCCAGTTGACGCATTAACAGTTTTCACATATCAGAGATTCATCTTCATATTTCATCAGAGCACTTCATACTTCATCTGAAGTTCATCTTCATACTTCACCAGAAGTTGATTTTCATACTTCATCAGAAGTTCATCTTCATACTTCATTGGTATATAACCACCAGTAAATTGGTCTATGAAATCTACTGATCTGTAGAATCTATGAAAACCCTATTTAATACAAAACATCAATCGTGTAGCCTCATAATCTCCCATAGTCTCTCCAGCTATCAATCACGGGATACTTCTGATACACACGAAAGCGTTCTGAACTGTGTAGCAAAACGCAATCCACTCAAATCAAAATACAATTATATTTTACCTTCTGTACTCGAAATAGCTGTTTAGAAATATTTATTAGTGAATAAATAAATTTGTGTTTCATAAACTTTCATTACACAAGAATTTATTGAATTTTCTAGACAAAATGATAGGATCTCAACACAATAATTTATTTCATTGGTAAACCTTAATTAAATTTCTCACGAACCAGTTCATTTTAATATTCTTTTATACAAATTTGCTTCTTAAAAACTGATTCATATCTTTACATCACTTCTTACCTCTTAAAAGACATTCCGAACAAGCTTCACAACTGAAGGTCATATTAATGTGTAGAAATGTATAATAATATCCTGAAGATAAGCAGAATTTAATGCGTTTCTTAGCTTTCTTAAATAAATAATTATTTACAAACTTGTACCACGAAAACACATAGTTAACTGGTGAAGTACGTATTGCTTTAACAAACAAAAAATTATGTTTCAAATCAAGCTCCGGCTGCTAAAACTCTCCTCCAGATTTTGTGTACTTCACCTTGGGAATGTAGCAGACACAGCAGGAAGGGAAGAGGAATTTGGAGAGGAAAGGACCTTTGTATGGGTTGTAAGGATCGATCGCCAACAAGGTCTGAGTGTTGTAACGTTGCTGGCAGGTCGCATGGTAGCACGGAGGAACGAAGTTACAGTAGGAATTATCGTACCTGTGGGAATAAGATCTCATTAGCAACAGCAGTTGTTTTGTCTCAGAATAAAAAACGAAACTTGAAATATATACGATTGATACTAATGGCATGAAAGTTAAAAATATCCGAGCAATTTGAAACATCATTCAATTTGAAAAAAAAATATTTCAAAACAAATAAAATGATTTTAACATATGATTCTGACCAGGTTCATGCTCATGGAGCAATTGCTGGTATGTAAGTGCTTCTGTTGTACAACAAAACTACGAAAGGTTTTTATTTTATTTCACCTTTAGCCTCGATGAAAAATTTTTATCTGTAAACTGAAAATAAATTTATGGTACTACACCGTAAGGGACAATTGATTCCTAATGTATTTTTATATGGATCAAAAATAGTATATTGATACTATCATCATCATCATCATCATCAAGCAGCCACGGGCTAAGGAGGTCCAACCAGACCGTGCAATTTAGTTCTCCAAGCAAGTCTATCCTGAGCTACATCTACTGTATCTGGCCACTGCACACCAATTCTAACAAGGTCCTGTTTGACATTGTCTGCCCACCGCATCCTAGGTCTCCCCTTCTTTCTGAGGCCTTTAGGCACACTGTTCATAACCCTATTCGCCAATCTATAATTATTCATACGGGCAACATGGCCAAACCAACGGAGTCTCTCTCTGCACAATATGCTGCTTAAAGGAGGTTGCAAACTCCTTTGCCTAACCTCATCATTAGTTACAAAGTTTAACCACCTAATGCCCAAGATACTGCGTAAGCATCTGGAATCAAAAGCATCTATTTTCCTGTTATCTTGTTTACAAAGTGTCCAAGTTTCACTACCATAACTAACCCTAGAAAGAACCAAACTATTATAGAGCCTAATTTTAGTCTTTAGGTGTATACGCCTATTTCTCCACACTCTCCATAGATTCTTAAAAATCACGGCAGCCATCCCTATTCGTCTGTTAATCTCACGCCGCACATCACCATTATCTGTTATACAGCTCCCAAGATAATTAAACTGTGACACCTGCTCAAGACTGCAACCATTCACATTAACTAAATCACAGCCTGCCTGACCAATTTTCAATTATTAGTTTTCTCTCTGTTTATAACCAAACCTACTCTACTACCAGTCTCATCAACAGCTCGAATGAAAGAGTTCATCTCATCAACATCATTTGCCAAAAGGGCTAAATCATCAGCATAATCTAAATCAGAAATTTTCGTATCTCCAGCCCATTTAAGGCCAAAATCTTTCTCTTGAAGTGAATTTCGCATAACATAATCAATAACCAAACTAAAGAGAAAAGGAGACAAAATGCACCCTTGTCGAACACCAGAAGTAATGCTAAACCAATTGCTACAAGCCTTACCAACTCTCACACACGACTCAGTGTTATTATAGAGAGCTTTCATTATGTTAACTAACTTGTCTGGTATACCATATGATTTCACAATCAACCACAAATTATGACGATCAACAGAGTCGAAAGCCTTTTTGAAATCAACAAAGCTGGCAACCAAAGGTTTCTGAAACTCTAAACATTTCTCAAGAATCTGCCTAAGTGAAAATATCTGATCCACATATCCCCTACCACTTCTGAATCCACATTGCTCATCACGCAAATGACTGTCAACCAGATTCTTAATTCTATTAAGAACAATCATGGAAAGAACTTTACCTGGAACAGAGAGTAGGCTAATACCACTATAGTTATCACAAGAACTGCTATCAACTTTTTTGAAAATAGGGATAACAATAGCTCTGGTAAAATCATTAGGAACCATGCCTTTATCATAAACGATATTCAGAATTTCAGTCATCCAAGTGGTAACGAAACATTTCCAGCTCTAAATATTTCTCTAGTAATTTCATCTATCCCTGGGGATTTATGAAGTTTAAGTTTAGAAACAGCCAAAATAACTTCAGATTGTGTTATAGGGCCAACATTAAAGCCACCAATGCATCTATCATCATTGCAAACAATGGGAATAGAACTAACCTCATTGTTTAGAATATCACTGAAATGCTCAGCCCACCTAGCCATGACAGAATCCTCACCTTCTATAACCTTACCTTGTTTACCCTTCAATCCCTGTATACCCGTTTGTTTTCTACCACACAAAACACTAACTATCTGGTACAGCTCTCTGCTGTTGTGCTGTCTAACTGCTTCCTCGGCTTTGTCAGCCAAACCATCAAGCCAAAGATTCTTGTCAGCAGCTAACTGATCTTTTCCACGTTTATTAAGTTCTCTGTAATGCTTTCTATTAGTACTAGTAGGGTATTGATTAAGGACATTCCTGCAGTTCTTTCTTTCCGAAATAAGCTCAAGTGCCTTATCACTCAGATAATTCTGGCTCTTCTGCTCCTTTTTTCCTAAAAGAGTACTGTTAGTGTCCAAAAAAGCTTGTTTAAAATGATCCCATTCTTCCTCAACTTCAGTAGTAAGCATACCATGACGGTCATAATGACTAAGTAACCTATCATGGTAAGCTTTAGCTATAACTGGGTCTTTCAGAGCTTCAGTATTAAAAACAAATTTTTTAACCCCAGCACAACACTTTTTAAGTTTAAGTTGCAAGACACTTTTAACAAGGTAATGGTCAGATCCAATTTCAGCTCCCCTATATGCCCTGGTATTTCTAACAGAACTATCCCCATTTGCTGTTGATTAATATATAATCAATCATATTCCTATGCAGCCCATCAGTTGAAACCCATGTGTACTTATATATGTCGCGGTGTTTGTAATATGTGTTAGTTATTCTGAAACCATTGAGTTTACTTACTTGTAAGAGACGTTGTCCATTGCCATTGCAGCTACCAATACCAAAAGGGCCAATCACCCCTCCCCAAAGGTCACAGTCAGTACCAACTTTGGCATTGAAGTCACCAAGAACAAGGGTAATATCTCATTTCTTGACAGAATTCAAAATATCCTGAAGTTGTTCATAAAACCTATCCTTCTCATCCTCATCGGAATCCTCAGTGGGGGCATAACAGCAGATAACATTCAGGTCTTTAACGCTTGTCTGAAATTTTGCTGTAAGAAACCTTTCATTAATGCACTCGTATCCTAGAAGAGCATCACTAGCGTGTCTGCTGAGAAGCAGACCCACGCCTTGGTGATGCTTAATGTCGTCCCTCCCTGAAAAGAGAAATTTAAGATTATTTTAAAAAATCTGACCTTTATCTGTCCATCTGGTCTCTTGCAAGCCGAGAATATCTAAATTATAATGGTGGAATTCTTGTGTGAGGACATCAAGAGAAAAAGCTCTGTGCAGAGTCCTCACATTCCAACTACCTATGGAGAGAAAATGGTTAGTAGGATGTTTAAAGAAACTACGTTTATTGAGAGAGGGAATGCCGACAATATCAAACAGCCCCCTATTCGCAGACATGGGGCAAAGACCCGTTCCCCCACCACTAAAGGCTGAAGACATCTACACTGGAAGACTTCCTCCAATGTAGAATTTTACGATGGCAATAGAAGCAAAGAGTTCAGGTGCCTGCGATGACCTACGCTCAGGATTTTCCACCAACTGATAAACATATCCTGCGAATCTATTCACTTGGGGCTGTCAACCCACAAACAAACAGAAAACACAACGGGAGATTTTCCCTCCACAGAAGCCCACCAGTGCAGCAAAATCAGGATCCATAATCAAGCTCAGAGCCATATATCTGTCCAGTCCAGTGGGTTTATATGGTCAGCACCGGGACCCTGTGTGGTTGACCACTCCTCAGCAGGGTAGACAAAAAGAAGAAAAGTAGCCATAGTTGTCCAGATCAGTAGGCCACACTAATCTGGCAGCCCTCCTCTTCTGTTCACTTCCACAAGAGTATCTCTTTTGAAAGGTACTAATGGTCTGCACCACGAGAAGGCCGGGGTCGGACATTGGGTGCTAGGCCTGGCCGGTTCTATGCACCTCACTTCAAAACCGCATCAGTTAAAAGTTCAAAAGTTTGAGGAATGTGGATAAATATAGTTTCTGGTTGCTTGAGACTTGCTCTTTAAAATGCCTTATAAAGTATTGTGTTATATCAGTGAGAGAAACTACAGCATCCAAAATCAATACAATTATAAATATTTAAACATACAAAAAATGTAGGTACTGTACTTGTCTCATATAAAGATCTTCACAGGTAGGGTACCTTAATTACTGTTATCTGTACTTTAAATTAAACGTCACTAATACACTGTACAATTTCTTACAACAGTTCACTTGAAACTTTTACATTGAAGAACAATACAAAGATTTTATACACATATATACACGGATGGTTCAGTGAATGCTGAAATCAACAATTCATCTGTAGCATATTATTGCCCAATAACAAATTATGAATTTCAATTTAAACTAAATAAATTAAATCCAATAATTATAACAGAACTAACTGCTATAATATTAGCCATTCATTGGGCACTTTACTTTAAAGGGGAAAAGATTGTAATCTTTACTGATTCCAAATCTTCTATTGATACTATATTTCAAAATCCAAATAATAATAATTTTAAAGTTCTAATAAATGATATCCTTATTTTAACAAAACAACACATAGAAAATAATAATAAATTGTATATTCAATGGGTGCCAGCTCACACTGGTATTGAACACAATGAAAGAGTTGATACATTGGCAAAAGATGAAATATATCTTAATAACACTATGGAATCATTAATATTTATAAACATAATTAAAAATAATAATAAAATAAAATTACTAGAAGAAACACAAAACTGGTATGATTTAACTGCTATAGATACTCGTAGACATAACATTTCAAATAAAATTACAACCTTTAAAAACTATGGATTGAGCAAAAAAGAGAACACTATTATACTAAGAATAAAAGTAAATGCTGCGATAACAAAACCATTTTTATTTCACTTGAAAAAAGTAAACTCTCCTAACTGCATAATATGTAATCAATATGAAAATATTGAACATTTAATATTTCATTGTAAAAAATATAAAACAGAAAGAGAAAAATACTTCTCCAACTTAAAGAATTATAATGTTAACATGTTCTCATTTAAAACCATTTTGGAACCTGAAAATAAAAATCTGAAAAGAAAGTTCTACAAGCTTTTAATTTCATATCTAAAAGACTTTGATATGTTTGATTTCTTATAAAAAAAAAGGAAAAAAATATATTTATATTTAACTTGTGACTGAATGAGTCTGCATAGTAATTATCTATGTAGGAATATTCATTAGTTGAGTTTCTTTCAATTCAACTCACTTGAAACTAAAGGTAACATAAGAATAAAGTTTGGACAGAATAGTTCATTCGACAGATTTTACAAAATCTGATATCTCAACAGATGCATCGACAATTAATGAAGAATTTTCATGAAGATCAGTAGATAGTATAGGCATAGGATAAGGAGGAATATATGTGAATTTCAAACTTAGGTTTTTGATAGCATTGTTTCTTTCTTTTTTTAATATTTTATGAATTTTTTTATATTTTATTCCCGTTGCATGAGACTGCCGTTTGCTTAAATTCTGATAACCGGGGATTTTACTGTTATGTGGTTTACTTCACTATTTATTTGTTTTGTGTCACAGTGTATGGTTGAGGGAAAAGGTGTTAATTCCACATAAGAACATCAAAAGGGAAACGAAGATTCGTTTAGCTTTCTTTCAGCTGTTACACGTCACACTGAGTCTTCCCATTCGTATGATGTAACCTCTGCGTTACTTTGACTTGTCAATTTATCTGAATTCCAGACAGCATACATGGGAAGCGAACATCTGTGAAAGGATCTACACTTAACTTGCTAATAATATCCATGGGGACCTGACAGCAAAGAACATTCAAGCAGTAGCATTCACCGATGCAATCAAATCTTACATTGCAATGTACTAGTTTATATAAATAGTGCAGAAGTTTTTGTTTTGGATTATGACTATAATGTTATTATGTAATTAAACACTGCCTCTGGTGCATAGTTTCGCGGTGACACTGTAGCTGATATGCTCTGGGTTCGAGTCCTTGGAAGGTATGGTTGTTGCTTATATAGATATTTGTTTATTTCATGAGAAAACAGGATCCGCCTAATAAAGCTTAAGATTATCTCCATCCGTTTTTAGAATAAAATAATAATAATTATAAAAATTAACATAATGTTGATCCGCAAGGGACTTTAATGTAGGGTTGGTTAAATGGTCGTATTTAATTCTGGTACGTAATAAAAAAAATAATTATCCCCTTAAATAGCTGCTTGCCACAGAGGTCTGATAGGAGCTGTCAGTTTATACGCCATAGTAGAAGGTGAGACCTCAGCAGAAAGACGTACAAACATCCCTGCTTTATCCGGGGCTCGACCCAGGTCCCTTTGAGCAATGGCCAAGTGCACTAACCACTCGGCCACGGGACGGCTCCAAGGCATGTAAAAGTATATTTAATTAGAACAATTCGTCATTTGTACAAACCAACAGATCAATGATCAATCTGTATCATGGTTATATAAAAATCGATTAATCTCAGCTTTGAAAGTAAGATATAAGAAGGAAAATATCGCAGACTCATTTCACAAGGTGGGGGGGGGGGGTGGCTCAGTCGGTAGCGCGCCAGGCTCGTAATCTGTATTTCCCAGGTTCGAGTCCCAGCTGGGTCAGCGTTGAGATTTATCTCTGCAAAATTCCCCGCCTTGCCCACGGTCAGTAGGGGACACCGATGGGCTGGGAAAGGCCGCCGTCCTTCGGATGGGACGTTAAGCCGTGGCCCCGTGTGCGGGAGAGCCATGACGGGAGGCTACCATCTGTCTCCCAACAGCTGTTCCAGTGGGTCCCCTCCCCCAACCTTCTCTGAGCCTTCGGGGTTCATGTGACCTGGCCATTTAGCCCATGGTGTGCAAAAAAGTGCCGCTCAGAGGTAAAACAACCCAACCCATATATAAATATCGATTAATCTCAGCTTTGAAAGTAAGATATAAGAAGGAAAATATCGCAGACTCATTTCAAAATGGGGCGGGGGTGGCTCAGTCGGTAGCGCGCCAGGCTCGTAATCTGTAGTTCCCAGGTTCGAGTCCCAGCTGGGTCAGCGTTGAGATTTATCTCCGCAAAATTCCCCGTCCTGCCCACAGTCAGTAGGGGACACCGATGGGCTTGGAAAGGCCGCCGTCCGTCGGATGGGACGTTAAGCCGTGGCCCCCTGTGCGGGAGAGCCATACCCTGTGCACGTTAAAGAACATGCTGGATGGCCTTGACGGGGAGGCTACCATCTGTCTCCCAACAGCTGTCTCCCAACATTCCCTTCTCTGAGCTTTCGGGGTCCTTGTGACCTGGCCATTTAGCCCATGGTGTGCAAAAAAGTGCCGCTCAGAGGTAAAACAATCCAACCCAACTCATTTCAAAATTCTCGCGAAATGTGTATATTCGCTGATTTCGGTTCATATGTAAGAATAAAATGGGAAAGGCGCTTGCTGGTAAATAGATGCTAATCTGGTAGATTAATTGAAAAGTAACCAGAAGGTACAGCGTTCGAGTCCGGGAGAGATCCTGATGGTTTTATTTTTTTTTTCCACCTGTCTATTTCCTGATTGTTCATCAATTCACTTATTTATAGATATTTCAATTCTTTCTGTGCTTTGCTTTGTGACTTGTTGACAGCGAATCTCATTTGCTGTTGATCTTCCTTTCGGAATATCAGAATAGGTAACACTTCACTCTTCTTGCTACGTGTATGACATTCAGCTACTTTTGGCAGACGGAAATCACTTTGTGCAATACAATCTCATCCACGAGAAAGAAAATGCAGTTGCGATACACATTCTTATTTTAACGCAAAAATATTTGGCTGTATAATACTGTAACCTTCGAGACTCAAGGCCGTTGCAGTCTAAAGTGACGTCACATCCGGTGGATCTATAGTGCTTCCTGCGCACGTAGTACTACCATCGCAAATCGAGCATTTACATTTTATAGTGTTGGTGGGCATTTTTGTTTGATACTGTGATCAAAAACTGATTGACATAGTATGATTGTATTGTATATATGTACATTAGTGTAATATTACTATGGCAAACTTTAAAATAATGAAGACGTTGAAACTAAAATAGATCTTGATTTGTAATTGTGCTAAATTGATGACTGAAAATGCAGAAAAAAATTCCTCATAAATGCTGTCAATAATTAATCCAGTTTTTTATATCATTGATAATATAATCATGACATATAAATTGTTATGGAAAACTAGTGTGTTACATTAAAAAGAAAAAAAAAAACACAAAAATTCTTCAGAACAATTTTATTGACAAATGTGAACTACAAATTAATGATATACTGTAATAGCTTTAACTGTAAAATTGCAGTTATGATTTAATTGAAATAATTTTTCTTAGTGATTAGATTGAATTTATAGGACATGGATACAACCTTTCGATGGAATACATATTCAAAAACTAGCAGGAAAAGTGCATCTAAACTTTACAAACTACAATTTACTGCAAGCACATACACATTTTGGTTTACTGTGTAACAATACAGTGGCCAAATTCACAACTTGTATGATAATCAAGTAATTCTGCATCACATAAAAGACTGGTTGTGATTAAAGTAACATTTCGTTGATTTGCCATTTCCATAAATTCTTGTTCAAATTCAGTACACAATTTTTTCATAGTAATATAATTTTGTAATACAACATTAATTACTATCTCATTTGAGCAAAAAAAGACTGCCTCTATCAAATTTTTGTAAATACTTACATTTTACATCCAATTCTACTTTTTTTATCACGTAATAATAAATGTTTACAATGATCACATTTCAAACTTTTCAAAACTGAAAATACACAATAACCTGCTATATATGCAATTACAGGAAGAGAGTTATCACAATCAAACAAATCTGAAGGAAGCACTTTAATGTTAAATTTTAAGCTAATAGACATAAAATTCATTTCCTCAAAATCAACTCTAAAATCCAAATCGGTTATTTTAATTTTACCACTTGACTTAGTGGGAAGTTTCAACAGTGATTGCACTCTTAATTTTGTTTCACATTCAAATAATTGACGTACTTATATTATATTGGCTTCCAACTAACTGCCTGTAGAGGTTGAAACGACTCTTTAAATTATCAGTTTGAAATTTACCAGGTAAAATATATTTTAAGTTCAGAGGTACAATATGAAGCAATTTCGAGCAATGAATATGTACTGTCTTAACACAGAATGGGTTTCTTTCGTTAGCTTACCAGTTGTACAACTCATCTGCTCCCATTTATCTAGCCAACAATAAAGTAAAATAAATACCCCCTCAAGCAGCTGTTTGTACAGAGGTCTGACAGGACCCTATTAGTTTATATGCCATAGTAGAAGGTCTGTAAGGATGGCAGGACATCTGCAGAAAAATGACGCATACATTTATTCAGGAAAGAATTCAGAAATGAGACATTTTTATTTGACTCTGGACACGTTAATGGGATTTGATGTTTTTTATTCAAGCGTTCACCTTTAAAAGGTGATTTTACATTTACAATATGCCACCATGTTAAAATAATCTTAATGAAATCTGATGTATCTTGGTGATGTAACAATTTGTGCTTTTCTCCTATTTCTAAAAGTCCATTAACTAGAAAGTCATTAAAAATATTTAAGACTAATTTAACATTTTGTCTCTCAAGGTTACTTGGTTCCAAATCTCTATACGACAGATTAAATCCATATTTTAACAATGAGTTTGCTTCAATTTCATGCAGTTCTTTAAGGGTTGATAAGGATGCAATTTTGAACAATGAAATACTATATCCATTATTTACAAAATGTGGATAGTACATACATTTTTCAATATGTTTTTGATTTAGCCAGTTATTTCTGATACACTTCAACAAATGAACTGGGTCAGTAAGAAAAAAATAAAGGTCTTTATTTATCTGATGGATGAGGATATACAATTTGAACTTTAGGGGAGAAAGACATAATGACATACTCTTATGATTGATAGAATTATTGTCAGCTACGACACATATCATTAAAAAAAATTTCTTCCAAACCAATGATAATTCTTTTAAATAATTCTGTAAAGAATATCAGCATTTATTGTTTTGGCTGGTGATATGTGAACTACATCTTTATAGTTGGAAAGCAAACTAGTTATAAATACATGGGCACTGGTTGCCATGTTTAGTGTGTCAAATGACAGACCAACAAGGTTACCACATTTGAAATCCAAATATTGTCTGAGATGAATTTCATCAAGCATTAAAATCACTTTTTTATCTGTATCACTCCAAAAAAAATATTTTTGCCTGATACACGATAAAAAATTTGAATCTACTTTCTCTAGAGCAGGATTGACATTAAACCAAAGACAAATGCATCGAATTGTACTAGGATGTGGTAATGTAATGTTTCCACTTTCTCCAGCAAAATTATATGCATGAGGAGCCATGCTAAAAAAAGTGATGCAAAAATCGTCATGTCTGATGACCACCTTGAACCACACTTATTTAATCCAAATAGTATCAACTATTCCTCAATAAATTTTAAATGATTAATACTTTCATCAGATGTGCAAAGTACTTTCAAAATATTACACATTAATCAATACTATGTCTAATATCACTTTCAGGAGTTTTAACCCTTATTAAACAATTTAAAAGATCATTTAAAACATCAGTATGACTTATTTTTTAGAAGAAAAGTATATTTTCCAACTTTGGATTGCTTCTTTTTCATATGATCTTTTTCATATGCTCTCACCATAAGCTCAGAATTAACAACAGAAAATTTTACTATAGGAGCTGGAGTTTTGATGGAATGCTACCAGGAATTAGTATGGGGACTTTCATTTGCATAGTAACCGTCTTGCCAGTTTTCTCATCGAATGCACTTGAATATCTTTGAAAATCACTCTCTTTGAAGTGTAATTCACAAACCTAGAGAGAAAGATGAACACCATTAAGTGTGTTGTGCTTTATATGTTAAAGTTTTTTTGTCTGATTGTTACTGATGAATTATGCTTAATCTACAACACTGTTGTGTTATTCCAGTTACACATGCTTTGTAAAAAATAGCAAGAAAAGTAAAAATTATTGTAAATGATCAAAAGTCCAAATATGTCAACAAATCAAGTTTCTCTGTGTTTTGAGAGATGCAAACTTGAATTATATTGTTCAAGTGAGTAGAATAATTGCAAAAAATATTTGACGCATTAAAATATATCTTGAATTACAAATAAGGCAATGATGAATTTGTATTATGCATTAGTTCATTCCTACAGTATTTATGGTATCTGTTTAATGAAACACCAATACTAGAAACTTTCTATATCTTGCAGAAACCTAATTTGAGACATATTTTACATTTGACTTATAATAATCCAGTAAAACATTTCATTTTTAACGTGGCAATAATAATTTTCCTTTTTCAACTCTATGATTTCTATATATAAACAATTCTGTTATGCTATGTATATTTGTAGGTGAAATGATCAATCATTACATAATTTATGTTACACAGGCATTCATTATTTATTCATAATGCACAAATTTTACCTGACGACTATGGCATTCAAACATTAAGTAATGAATGGTATATAACCTGTTCTCTTGAAAATGATTAAAACTAACACATTAAAATTCTGAGGAAAATGTGAAAATCAGATTTGCACCTAAGACACTTTCAAGTAAAAGTTATGAAATATGAGTTTCTAGATGCATAGTTCATTCCTAATATTTCCCAAGGTCATCCAAACTATTAATGAGTGACTAATGCTCTGTACTCTATATATATATGTGTGTGTGTTGTTTTGTGATCACTATTTCTTAAACCTATATTTCACATAACTATATAAAAATCTCATATTCAATACCCTCCCTCAGCATAAACAACCACGATGCAAATAGAAGAGGATAAATAAATAACTAATTCTGACTAAACGTATAGCAGTTAATTTATATGAATGTATGGCACAATATATTCTTCACAATTATCATTCAAACCATTTTATATACTCTTCCCAAATATTGCAATTTTGCTAGGATTTCAGCAATCTCAAAATTTTATCAAAAATATACTTGCTATTATAAAAAGGCAAAAAAATTGACATACCTTGCTAAATTTTGTTACTATGAAGTTTTCTCTTCTTATTGCTAGAAGCCATTTTCTGCACAACTCTTCATCCTGGGGAAAACTGTAAACGCACATATTTCTTGAACTTTCATAGTTTCCTCTACAGCCAGGAACAGAACAAAGATGAGGCATTTCTTCAAAAACTATGATTCACAAGTAAAAACTTAATCACAGAAAAATAAAGCGCCACTTCGAAGATAACACAACATTAAAACATTCCGCCAACAAACACACAAGCAGCTACGGGGTGTCAAGATGCTAGATCCACGAATGCTGACGTCAGAACATATGACGTCATCAGTGAAATGGCCTTGAGTCTCGATGGTTACAATAATATTCACAAAAGAAAGGACGTCATCAAAATTTCACAAGTTACCAGAACTTTGTTCTATAGAAATCATGGCGCTGAACGAAATGACTTACCCCAGTAAACATAAACCTTCATCACTGCGACATTATGCGTGCTAATTTTCTGCCTCCTTGTTTCTAAAGAAACCCAGCAGCTGGAAATATCACCTGCTGTTTTATGAACAGCCGCGAGGAAGAACAGGAGGAAGAGGAGTTGTGGAAGTTGGCGACTTCCCAACAACAATCAGTTTATATTTCAGATCTCGTGCGTTCATTACAAAGTGTTGACACGGCAGTTCGAGGCGGAAGAACGTAGAAGGAGCAACAAAAATCTAAAATTTAAAGAAATAACTGTAACGAAATTGATGTTAGAAAAGCTTTTAGCTGTTGTTGCTTGTGAAGTTGGGAATAATTGCATGAGAATTTGTGTTTCGTAATTATGGGAGTCGGCAGGATTTTTTTAGGAGAAGGGTGCAGAAAAAAATCAGCGCTTCCAGAGAGATATATTTAGGTCGACCGTTCATTAATGAGTAGATTTACAAATAGAAACACCATGCGTATTATTATACTATAATACAAATCAGGATACTCGAAAACGAAACGAAAAAAGGAAACATTAAAAAAGAATTTGGTCATATTAATAAATAAAACTAAGTGATATGCTTCCGTAAACCAAAGGAAACATAAAACTTCAAGGTTATTTTTTCGTCAAGGAGTAAAAACGTTAATTTTTGGTATAAATGAATATTTCAGCATAAAGAAAGTTTCGATTAATTTTTCCAGAGAGAAGGTCTGACCCACTTCTTACCCCCCCCCCCCCTCTTTCCGACTCTTCATTTCTTTTCTTTATTTCGTAATTTCTACTGCTACTCTTCATTAATATATTTCATTAATAATGATTAATGAAATATATTTCATTAATAATGATTAATGAAATATATTTCATTAATAAGAAGTTCGCCATTTTGATTGGTCAAATACTTCCTTATAACGCTTCAGTCGCTAGTGCACCAAGCTCATAACTTGATGTTGCTAGTTTCGAGTACCTATTCTGCCTGCAATGGGATTTTTTCCTCTGTTTGGAGGATGAAACTCTCTTTCTTCTGCGAGAAAAGGGAAAGCGATGGATTTGAAAATTCCTCCATACCCCGGATGGCTGTGCGGAGTGTGGAGACCCCGTTCGAGCATTTAATTCCATTACAAAATTTATGTTTTTTTCTTCTTTCATTATAGAACTATTAAACATATAAAAGCAAAATAATATTCGAAAATTCTTTTACTACAGGAGATTATGGTTATGGTAATATTTTTACTCCGTTCCTGCCAATGTTCTTGGAAAAGCCGCCATCTGTCGGATGCTACGTTAAGCCATTGCCCCATGTGTGGGAGAGCCATACCTTTTACACGTTAAAGAACACACTGAATGGCCTTGACGGGAGGCTACCATCTGTCTCCCAAAAGCTGTTCCAGTGGGTCCCCTCCCTCAACCTTCTTTGAGCCCTTGGGTTCTTTGTGACCTGACCATTTATTCCATTGTGTACTCCATTCCATTGTGTACTGTAACCCAAAACTCCGTTACTAATGTTAATCTAGTACAACAGTATTTATATTTCTCGCACAGTGTAATAAATTTTGAAATATGACATGACACAATGCAACTCCACAATTTTTGTAGGAAAACAAGACATTCGTTTTGTGGACCAATATCATTCCTCTATACTCCTCCAATATCATATCTCTCATTTCTCAACCTTTTATGGTTCACGTATCCCCTGGAAATGTGTATGTAACTTGCGTAACCCTTGTATATATAGATATCACCCCCCTCCCCGAGAGGGAACCACCTTGTCGTGGTGGGGGTCTGAGGACTCGTGTGAAGTTGAGGGCTCCACTGACTGGTATTGGGGAGTATCTGGTCGGACGGAGACCCGATGGAACGGCTGGGCCTCGGGGAAGTTGAGGGCCCTGCTGACTGGTGTTGGGGGGCACCTAGGTTGGAAGGGGCCCCTCAACATTAGTCGGCGGATGGGCCTGGTAAGTCCTCTCCGCCGACTGGTGAGTGATATCTATGTGTACACTGTCTATCATAGATATCAGTGATGTCTATGTTTTTTCACTAAGCGTTTCCACCACTTAAACCGAGGCAACTTGATTCTATATATCCTTGTTTGTGGCTAACCGGGGCGCAGGTTAAATTTAGGTTTTGATCGATGGATGAACTTTACTTCTATAGTACTGTTCGCCATAGGTAGTCGTGGGGCGAGTTGCATCTATATGGTGTTGTCTTGCCCTCAACGTAGGTAGTAGAGATTAGGCATTATCCCTATAGATGTAGTGCAGTCCATGTATTGCGTAGCATCTGGGTTTTGTCATCATTTATAATTTCCTGTGTGTATAGATAAAACTGTAGTTATGGTATAACAATTGTTATTTTTACTTTGTTACTAGATCTAGCGACTTTTGAGCTCTCACGATTTACTCCCTAAGTTTTAACCGCGTACCCAACGTTGAGAACACCTACTCTATAGATTTATGGATGATTCCTTAAAGAACCAAGATGTCAAAGAAGCATCTGTTCTTCAAGAGTTGCATTCACTTGCGTTTTAGTTCGTAAAAACTTACACAAGTGGCTTGCAGGTGCATTGGCAAAACGATTCGTTTCCAAGTATACAAGTTATAGAAGTACAGAAAACGGCCATAACATAAGAGGTTTGAAGGCTGCACAATTGGATTTAATCCCGTGTTACAGGAAACAGAAAGCGAGGGGAAGCTAAAAGTGGTCAATAAATAACTCTTTCCTACCATTCTCGAGCTGATGCGAAAAATTCTTCATTAAATGATTCCTCGTCTTTTTCTCAGTAGATCTGCTGTCCTTAGATTCTTCCACCTCCAAATTACTTTCTGCAGAGGCATCACTATTAATTTCATCTAAAAAGGAATGAATGTGACTCCTGCATTATATTTTTACGTCCCCAGCAAGACAATCACACTGCGAACTATCTTTGAAATTTTCTAATTGTTTCTAATACATCATTTCCTATACTTGACTGAGCTCTCGAAAGCAACACATCAAAACTCTCAATGGGTGGGATTAGGTGGTTTTACCTAATGAAGGGCATTTGTTTTCGCACACACGGAGTAAAAATGCTCCGTTTTTTTTACCGTTCATAGGTAAAACAACCGAACCCCATCCGTCGACAGCAACTGTCAGATTCATTGCTTTGATGTTTTGCTTTTGAGTGCTCAGTCAAGCATAAAAAGGAACGGAGTAAAATATTACCATAACCATAATCTCCTGTAGTAAAAAGAATTTTCGAAGAATATTTCGTTTTTATATGTTTAATGGTTCTAATAACGAAAGAAAAAAAAGCATGCATACAGTGGGCTAAATTTCCAGGTCACAAGGACCCCGAGGATTCAGAGAAGGTTGGGGAAGGGGACTGACTGGACAGCTGTTGGAAGATAGATAGTAGTTTCCCTTCAAAGCCATCCAATGTGTTCTTTAACGTGCACAGGATATGTCTATGGTCCCGCACACAGGGCCACAGCTTAATATACCCAAAGACGGGATGCGGCTTTTCCACGCCCATCGGTGTCTCCTACTGACCAATGGCGGGGAATTTTGCGGAAATAAATCTGTTCCAGACGGGACTCGAATCTGGGAACTGCAGATTACGAGCCTTGTGCGTTACCATCCCGCCCCACCCCGCTTCATCGGACAGAAATAAGTAGTACAAATTCCTCATTTGCATCATTAATTATAATTAGTATAAAATTTCTCATTTATGATCGCTCAAAAAAATATCCGAACTTTAATAACTTAAACGAATCGTGTCACGTGACACGAAGGTTGCCAGATCACTAATTTCTAAAAAATCGTTGCCAGATATTTTTTCTGTATTTTGTAATCAACCATAGTGTTCGGATATTTTTTGGGCGACTGTACATATGAGTGGGTATGACGTCGTCATAGCCACTTCAGTTGAGATAAAAAAAAAAGAACACAAGACTAGATATTTCGTTATTCCCACTATAAGCACTTGATAAAGATGACGAGGTAATTCGTCATAATCACTTAAAGGATTAAAGAACACAGATGGCCTTGATTTAAAGCTTGCATTGTTTCCTAACAGAAGGGGAAAAGAAGTATGCGGTAAAAAAAAATTCGAAGTAGGTTATAACAGTCCCTGGATGAGACGTTTTCTTTTGAGACCTAGTTCGTAACGCTTTGTTCTCCCTTTCAGAAGATATAGTAGAGAACGATTTTCACATTCACAGTTTTTTTGGGGGAGGTTAAATCTTGGAGATGGGTATATTTCGATAGCTTATAACATTCCCCATGGCACAAGTTTCTTTCACATGACGCAAAACTTGTTATGTTCGACCCTCGCATTCGAAAGATAGAGTAGAACAATCCTTCACACATTTGTAGCTTTTTTACGGGGGAGGGAATGAATGGGGGGTAAACTTTTATTGCCGGTGACACTCCCCACGCCACAAATTTTCACTTACGCACAGCTCATTGCTCTCGACCGTATCATTCGGAAGATATATTGAAAAGTCGTTTCACTTATTTCCTTTCTTAGCGGGAAAGAAAGCATGGCAGTAAATTTCATGTAGCTTTTGACACTCCCAGAGTTACAAGCTTCCATTTGACATATAACACATTAAGTTTGGCCTTCACGTTCAAACGCTATCATCAAATAATATTGTTGGCAACACACAAATCGACAAACCAATAAATAACGATATAAACACAATAGAAAGAAAGGTAAAATAAATAAATTAAAAATTTTTAAAAATATCTCTCTTCTTACATGGGCCCTAAAAAGTAGAAAATAAACCTAAAGCATATCTACGGTGCAATCAGTCACTGAGTTCGTATTCACTTCAAAGGAAGATAGGGTGCCCGCAATATTGTCGAGTAGGTAAACTGTCGCCTTATCTTCCTCTGAAGTGAATGCGAACTCAGTGATTGATTGCACCATCGGTATGCTTGAAGCATATTTTGTACTTTTTAGCGCCCTATAGAAAGATAGGCATGTTTTAAATTTTAAATTCATTTAGATTTTTTGTCACTGAAAACATCTACCTTCAAAAACTTTCATCTGATATTGATTCATAAACATCGACCACATTTTCCTCCTTTTAGAAGTCGTGTTTGACGTAGCCCATGACATTGAAGAGGTAACATTCTTTAATTTCAGATATAACTAATTAAAGTCGAACCCCACGTAAAACCGCTCCCCTCATTTTCATCGAGGTGGGAGGGAGAATAGTGGGGGCAAAAGTCGAAATAGTTTATGACGGTCATTATATGAGCCTTCATTTAACACCTAACTCTTAATTGTAAGCCAGTTCAGAATATATAGTAAAACAACTTTCACATTTCACGTTTTTTAATGGGGAAGAAAGCATGGGGATCAATTTTTAAAAGTTTATGACACCCCCCTCGACACATGCTTTCATTTGACGTATTGCTTGTTACTTTCGGCATTCGAGTTCTGGAGATATGGGGGAAGAATAGTTTTCATATTTTTCCCTCTTTTATGAAGGAAGAAAACATGGAGGATCAGTTTTTTAGCCTATGACACTCCTCGCGTCACAAACCTTCATTTGACATATAAATCATTAAGTTTCTCTATCGCTTTCGAAAGATATGGTGGAACAATATTGTCAAATCCACAAACCGACCAACCGACAAATGTCGAAGTCAAAAGTAATAGGAAGGCAGGTAAAAATGATGATTCGTCCCCTAGCACATTCATCATCAGTTTCTCGCAGTTTTAAGCTGTTCTTTTTAATGATAGAAGTTTAATTGCAGCTTTAAAATTTTTAAATATGTAAACATGTCATTTGAAAGCACTAAGGATTATCATCGAGGGTACGCACGAAATCATCCCATGTGCAAGTTCTCCGGGAGTTGTCGTCAGCGTCCGAATTCTATACAGCCAGATCGGTAGTGATTTTATGTTTGTATGCTGAATGCTAAAATCTGATAAAATAAATCTCGCATATGCCACGATCAATTCTGCTTAATATGTGACGTAATTCTATCTGTGAGGCCGATGGAAGAAAACCAATTAAAAAAGAGATTGAAGTAAACAGGGCAAACCTCAAGAATAATACGGACGCTATAGATAGCAATAGAAAACAATATGATGGTGTTATAATAAGAGAATGATAATAAGAGAATGACTATGTTATAATAATAGAGTGATTGTGTTCGATAATATTCAAATAATATCTATGAAATAGAAGCTGTCTTATGTATAATTAATTTACACCAGAATGTATTAGAAAGTTTACTGTAACTTCGAAAAACAGATATGTTTAACTTTCAGATAACATACCTGACAGCTTAAAATTAAAATGCAAAATGCCTGCTTTAACACTACTGTTGGAATCAGGTCCAGATCTAGAAAAAGTAAAGAGGGGGCCTAATGGAGCCGGATAAAGGAAATGGGGATGGCAAAATATTGTATTTTCATTGCAATATAGCAATTTCCACTCAGTTCAGAGCTCTTTAAAAATTTATTAAAAAATGTGTGAAACATGCACAAGTTTAATACCTTTTACCACTTCACCATCTCATTCCCATTGTTTTCTCAATAAGGGAACATAATTTTTGCCCCCACCTCACCCGTGGATAATGGTAAAGTAGTATTCCCCACCATACACCCTTCCACAAATGTTTTGGACGGTCTTTGCCTGTGCTAACGCTGCTTGAAGAAGTTTTGTACAATTCGTCCCCTTTCGTCTCACGAGCAATTTAGAATTCCGAATTCGTCAATTCTTATGAGTGTTGCAATGTGGGACGCGATATTTCGATGGTTTCACTGAACTGCATTCGAAAAGAAAGAAGTGAGGCTCTCTTTTTTTCTTCCCCGTTATGAAGTGCGCTATCTCTACATATAGAAAAATGCTTTTCTGAGCTTAGTCTTCTCATTGGATGGATATTTCGTTCCTAGAAAATAAAGAGTCTGAAGCAATAAAAACTTCTACTTCTCAACAAGAGTGCATGATTGCTCTCACTCGAACTTATCCGTCGTTTGAAGCCGTAACTGGCATAATGCTTAGGCAGCTAGCGACTATTCCAGCAAGGCAAACTTTGTGTGTTGTGTTAGCTCTAACTAAGGCAGTGGTCAGCAGACTTCGGTATTAATAGGGCATGTCTTTGTATGAGAAGGCCTGTAAAAGCTAGGAGTAGCTTCTAGGATTCTTCTCTGTCCTATATGTCGCAAATAAAAAAAAATCAATCAATCAATCAATCAAAAGTTGTGTAAGAGATGGGTGTTGTTTCGGAATGTGATCGGTGGCACTGTTGGCACTTCAAGTGGGCACTGTTTAAAGTATATTCAGCCTAAAATACTTCAACTAATCAGAAAACGTGAACAAACATATTTTAAAGAAAAAATTTGGTAACGGCATAATCGGCAAAAATGAAATTTGGTATGTGTTCTTATGGTTTTACTGCACGCGATAACAGTTCTATTTTTTTCCATTGAGCTGTCCAGAACAAAAACTAGGTATATTCAGATCATTCGTTGCATATAAAAAACGTTTAAGTAAAATTCAATGTTAAAGGGTAATTATGTGTATCTACTTATTACACTGGGCAACAAATTTTCATAAAAGTCATGCCTCTGAGATAAAAGTAGCCATTTCTTAAAGATTTCAAGGTGCTGAACACGAATATGACAATGAAAATGCAAAATTTGTTACGATTTCTGAGAAATCCACAATAGTTTCTTATATAATAGAGTAATACGTACATATGACATGTATCGGTAAAACTCCGTTTCTACTTCCGACGTCGCTTTGCCTTTCGCTTGTACAACTGTTCAGGATCATTTCTCGCGAGCGTCCAACAGTAATCAGCCAGCATTGAAATGGATCAGTTTCCCTGGTATCGTTTCTCCATCGTTGCAATGTCCTGGTGAAGACGTTTACCATGCTCATCATTAACCATGCCACAGTTGTCGGGAAAGAAATCTAAGTGGGAATGGAGCAAGTGGATCTTTAACAATATATTGCAGCCAAGTTTGTGATACAGAGACATGTCCTTAACCAGTTTCTTGTAGTTGTCTGCCATGATATTCCCGAAGAATTTAGTTGACACCAGACGAAACGCGTCCCAAGCCTTTTTCTCATCACACTGAAGCAGGTTGTCGAACATCTGGTCTCTGAACAGCTCGCGGATCTGAGGACCCACAAAAATTCCCTCTGTAATTTTCGCTTCGCTGAGTCAAGGGAATTTGTCAGCCAAGTACTTGATAGCTGATGCAGTCCGGCCCATGGATTTTACGAAGTTTTTCATCACATCGAGTTTGATGTGTACGATGGTAGCAGGATTTTGTGCGTTTCAAGTCACAACAGAGATGCCAGCCATACTTGCTGTATTGAAGGCAGTTCAACAGCTGTTTTAAGTTGACGTAAGTTTCTTTCATGTAGACAGCATGTCCGACCGGAATGGATAGAAGTTGATTTCCATTATGCAACAATACGAGTTTGAGACTCCATTTCGAGGAGTCTATGAATAGTCGCCATTCTTGAGGGTCATGTTTGATTCCAAGGACATTCATCAGACCAACTACATCGGAACAGAACACAAGGTCATCTTCCTTTCTGAAGTAAGGAACAAACTACTCATGGCGAGTTTGAAACGAAGTCACTTGGACATTTTCCATGAGAAAATTCCATTATCTAAGTCTTAATCTAAGTAACTCAGCTTTGGCCTTGGACAGCTCCAGATCGCGAACAATATCGTTAATTTCTTCTTCGGTGAGAATGTGTGGCACAGATGACGCACCGTGGCAGACGTATGGATTATCATTAGACACTGAAGTCTGCGGAGAACCCAATGCTGGTTCGCCTCCCTCCTCATCGTCTGAATCGATGGAAAATTATTTTGAAGGTTCGGGAACAGGAAGGCCTTTGCCGTGTGGAACTGGTCGGAGAGCAGATTGTATATTCATCAGGTACGCTATTGTTCACTTCTTTTTCCTTGTGATGCCTCTAGAAACAGGTGGAACCATGCAGAAGTAGCAGTCATTTGCATAATTACTTGGCTCTCTCCAAACCATAGGAACAGCAAACGACATCACCACTTTATCGCCTTTCAGCCACTTCGGAAGATTTCTTGTACACGTACTGCAGCATATGCCTAGGGCCCAGGCCTTGTCCTGGTCCCAATTTTGCATCCAAAATAAAACTCATACGCCACTTTCACTATTGGAGTGATGGCCCTTTTCAGGGTTGCAAATGTCACTTCCCCGCAAATGTAACAAAATGTATCTGCACTATTAACACAGTTACGAGGCATCACTACTGCTGGATTAAAACTGCAAGGATCACTTGTGTTGTTCTTACGACCCAGGGGTAAATGGGAGTCGTTCAAAAGACTTGCTCACCCTACGAAACGTCGCTTACAACCAACGATTGCATCATCCTGTGACCACGATGTCATAACTCAACTACATTGCATCAGACAACGATGCAATACCTCCGGGGGTTGTGTGTATGGCAGGCTGATGCATGCAACGCAATATGTTGCAATCTGGAGTTAAAAATACAGCGTTGCGAAATGGTTACCTATGTACTCGATGCGGACTGAGTCGTTTATACATGACCATCTCTATCTCTCCTAAACAATAGCCAATTGATAAATTTTATTGTCATTTTCGTGTTCACCTCGAAATTAGTAAAGATTGGCTATTTTTATTTCAAACCCTTTTTGTGTGTTGTCCAGGTTATGAATGGTATTGTGATAACTTTTGGAAATACCTGCTTTCAGATCCTCTCAGCGAACTGAAAGAAGTTCTGCGGTGACGTCATTTTATTGTCTCCATGGTAACAGCTACCCCAGTGAAGACGTTACTTCACCAAGGAAAAAATCTTTAAAGCAAACACCGACCATGATTCCATGTGTTCGGGAAACATCTCAACTGTAGCTCGGATCAATAAGCTTGTTCAGAGGAACCGCGTGCATTGGATGCGGATGCCAATGGCACATGCTATTTCATCGACATCACCAACAAAAAGAGAAACGATTGCCACTACCCACTAGAGTTTGCGTGATAAATGTGCCAGCAATAGAATGGACCGAATAGAGAAAATTGCACAGGACTGCGAATATCAGCATTTTAAAAGTTGTTTTCATTCAAATACGTGAATTTTCCACAATTTTATTATGTTTGATTGCGAAAATAGGGTTCATTTTTTTTCTATCACGTAAGGTATTTTTAAAAAATGAGGAGAAAGAAAATGGTAACATAAGTCAAATTGCCGTTTATTTCAACACAAGACAGGTTTCTTATTATTATGCTTATTTAAAGAAATTAAAAATGAAAAAATATATATCGACGTGAACATTATATTTGTATATCTGAAACATTTGTTTCAACATCTGAAACACAATGAAATGTGTTCCGATGCCAGAAAAAAATTCATTTGTATCATATAACAGTAAATATGATGTTTTGTGAAAATTATGTATGTGATAGCGAAAACTGGAAAACATTTTCGGAATCAATATGAAGAAGCCTAGATAATTCTATTTATTATGTTATTATTGCTGGTGAACTTTTGCTCTTTTCGTAGATATATGTAACCGAAAAACCATGATAAAAATATATTGAATATATTCAAATTTCAGCATTTCTATTTTCGTTTCAATATTTTTAGAAATCGAAATTATTACTCTGAAATTCCTTATCGATTAAAATTGCGATTTTATGTTCCCGAAATTCTTAGGTATGTAACAGCGGAAGTACGTGATATACATTCTTGTCAATTTCCCTTAAACATTGGAAGTAGTTGACTATATCCCATTATTTCCGCCAAGGGAAATTTTGCTTATATTTTGACATAGCGTATGATTGTTCTAAAGCAGATAGCGAAACTTTACGATCTCGCATGCTGAAATTCCATAAACAAGATAACATTCTTAGTTCGTCTGCCAACGTAACCAAAATACTTTAAAATGTCATTTATACTAGCTAAGGTTACATATCCGTTTATCAATTATTTTAAATTAGATGATACCAACTACTAAGAATTGAAATATAAATATACTAAACATTAAATATTAGATTCGCCATTATACAAGAGGAAATTAAAAAATAAAACGTTTATTTAACATAACCAAAATCATTCAATAACATGCACAAACACACACACACGATTTTTCATTTATTACGTCCAGCGCATCGCTGAAGCTATGCCATCGTTATCAGAATGAAGTGAATTTTTATTGGCTGAGAGAGTAAAATTGCTCTCTCAGACCTAGCGGTAAAAAGAAACCATAATTAAATTTTAAGATATAGAAATTTTATATGTTTTATATTATTTTATATATTTTATATATATTTTATATATATTTTATATATTTGTTTATATTATAATTAATTATATATTTGTATATATATTGTTATAATATTATATATTTGTATATATATTGTTATGATATTATATATTTGTATATATATTGTTATGTATTTTATATATTTGAAGTAAATCAATGAATATTTCATAAGATGATAGAGTTAGTACGTATAGTTTTATGATGCACTATATAGTGCAATGTGTAATCAGTTATTTCGACGAGATTTTTGTAACATATGGCCACCCCATTTAAATTAATAATTAATAAATAATAATTAATAAACGACATAATTGCTATTTTGCTACCAGTGATCCATTCGTAATGTGCACTGAATTTCTAGGGCCATTGATCCCAAGTCTTTACACTAGCCTTACACATGGATTTGTTTTCACCACCCAGTCACGTGCCAACAAAAAATCGTCTCGCGTGTCATCGGTTCGTCATCACTGTTCTAGAACATGTGTTAGAAAACTTTCACTAGACTATAGACAATTCTAACCGTCAAAACATAGGTAAAATCTCCCTGGCGATGTAAATAGGAAACGGACTTTATCATTTAGAATGTTTACCGTTTATACTTCCAGAGAAATTTTGCTTATATTTCGGCGCTAGTGAATGGTTTCTGTAACACACGTGCTTGAAAGACCAAACACTAGTGCCAAAATATAAGGAAAATTACCGTTGGTGGAATAAATAAAGTCCACTGCTTCCAAGTTTTAAAGGAAATCAGTAGGCATGTACAGGTAGAGGATGAAAAAAATAGAACAGCAACGTAAAATTGTTAATATGGTGTAGAACCACTACATGAGTCCACTACAGCCTGTATACTTCGTGTCATAGAGTCTATTGTCTGAAAGTCATCAGGACAGATACACCACCATTAGTCCACAAGAAACGTGTCAATTCGTGCTTGTTCGATGGAACTGGAAAACGCTGCCTGTGATGTCTTTCCAGAAGTTCCCAATGACTTTCCCGCAGGTTAATATCTGGTGACTGCGATGGCATGGTATGTGAAAACGTTCAGTCTCATGCTCCTCAAACCACTGAGGGACCACATGTGCTCTGTGGATGGGAGCATTGTCATCCTTAAAGACAGCACTCTTTTCATGAAAGAAATGCTGTACCATTGGATGAAGATGAACACTCATGACTATCAAATAGCAATTAGCATTAATCTTGTCTTCTAACGAGAAGGCGTCTACATCATTACAGAACTGCCAGAACCCTTAAAATAGGAAAGAAGCGATCAGAGTGGTAAGTTTCCTTCGGTTGGCACTACACGTGCATCCGCACATTTGTCGGAAACAAAGTTTAGGATGTTTTGTCAGACCATATCACATTACTTCACTGCTCAAGTCTCCATTACTTATGCTCTTTTCACCACTAGACAAGACGATCTGAGTTGACGAATATAATGAGTGGGTTGTGAAGTGCAACTCTTGCATGATTTTCATCTCTATGGAATTCTCGACACACTGTTTTTGAGGAAATTTTCTCTCGAATCCTACGTTGAAATCCGTGCACAACTGATGTTTGTTGGTTTTGCTTTGCACATCACACTAATGCTCGAACGTCAGCTTGTGGAGTCTGCGCTTGCGCCAACTGTTACCTTTTGTAGATGATTCCCATACAGACGTGACCTTGGAAACTGCTTCTTCTGAAACATTAGCGAGGTCAGCTGTTTTAGTGAGCGAAGTTCCTGCCAGATGCGTTACAACAATCATGTCCCTTTCGGAATTGCTAAAGTTTTCTTTATACGATATGGTACCAATAATTACATGCAGTTATGACAGACTTGCCTATATAGCCATGACGCTAAGAATGCTGGGATATCATTTGCATATTTCATGTCTTCATCAGTGGCACGTTGACGCCACTGTTTAACATAAACCGAAGGCTTTCTGCAGACCTTGATGTTTCTATTTTTCATATAGCACTGCTTAGATAGAAAAAAATATCTCTCAATTTTACTAGTAGGTTTCAGAGCTGCAATTCATATTTGTAACAATAATGAAGAAAAGTAACTATAAATGCTAAATATTTAGATATGTTTAATATATTTATATTTATTTTGTTTTTCAATATCTACCAATATAAAAAAGTTCTCCAGCAATAATAACAGAAATGAAACAGAGTATTTTCTATCCCAGGAGTACCTTTGATGATGTCTTACTTCTGACATGTCCATATATATTACGTATAACAATATGAAAAAAAAACCTTATACAGCATTTTCAATGTATACTATATATACAATACACCTATTACTAAATGCATCTTCCACTGAATAATTGTCAAAAAATTGAAATCATTTGTGCGACGTGAGATCTATAGATTGTTGCATTTTATAAAATAAGAGGAAACTTCCTCTTGTAAATATTTCCAACACTCCAAATCCTGCATTTCTGCATTTCATTTCCTCGATACAGATATGCCAAAAGATGCTTTATCGCAAGTGTCGTGGTCATTTTTTCGGCCTTTTTCAAAAACGTTAGCAATAGTTTAGTCCTAAGAAGTCACGAACATCTCCTCCAACATCCTTTTCTCTATTAAGTGCGAACACACAGCACTGTCGAGCGATTACTGCCCAGCTGTTGTCAGACAACTTGTTTCCGGCTCTGCTCGAAACAAGTCGTTAACTTTGAAGATGCTTCCATTCTCCACACACATAGCTCATCCTCTATAAGGACATGTTGCATGCCACTTCGACATTTATGTAAAATATCCTAGTTTCTTACTTATATGATTTCTGTTTTGACTCTAATTTGAATAATGGTTAAAAGCGAAATGTGAGCACGAGTTGTGGTGAATGATGGAGGATATAATCCAGATAGATAGTTTAAACTGTTATAGAAATAAAATATTTACATTTGGATTGCTAAGATATGTTTATAAAAAATGAACAGAAAATAGGTTTAGAACGGAAAACGCTCCATCTGTCGTAAAAAGCAAAATAGTTTAATCAACATTAAACAACACGAGTTCTTTGAAAAGTATCGAGAGTAACGACGAAGTAGACTGCCCACATGTCACAAGTTCACCAGCTGTATCTAATGCACTTGCTGAGCCAGGCCATGAACGATCGGCAAGGCAGTTATCGACGCAGGCATACATCGATTTCACTGGTTGCGGAGAACTGTAACTTGCAGGCTGTTGATCTCTAATAGTATTCAGACTTTTTTGGTGAGAGCCGAAATGCGAGAATTAAAAACGTCAAATATTTTTTTTCTACAATCTTTATGACGATGTTTATGCAAAATAGAGAACAGTGATTAAAAGCAGTTTGATCTTTCAAAACAGGATAATGGATATTCAAAACTAAAACATCGCTATGACGGATAAAATTGAATAGATGCAAGTAAGTTTAAATGACTAAAATGAATGTGGAAGGAATGAGAACACGGAATTAAGTGGAGTGCTGATTAAAAGGAAATTAAAGGGATAATACTCTAAAAGAAATAACCGAAAACTTCACAAGAGACAAGTCAGAAGCAACCGTCAACTACCTGTCAGAAATCTAATATATAAAGAAGAACTTTTGTTTTTTGTGTGTTTGTGTATCTGACCGCATGTGCACTTCGCCTCCAGAAAACCTAAAGGCAAAAATTTTGTATCGACATTCCCTTCATCAGGAAAAGCATATAGGCTATGTGCGAACTCGCTGGGGTGACCCAAACCTGGGGTGAACTGGTTTGTTTCTAGAAATCACATTAGCGATTAAACTCTGGTGTTTGTGGTCTGAAGTAACGATGCATTCGCAAGATTTCCATGGGTTTGCAATTTAATGCAGAAGTGTCCATATATAAGTGATCTGTTTCAGAAGAACAGATTGGCTACTATGAAATATGATGGCATCTTCCTGGACAGTATATCTGAGTTCTTGGAGATTTCACGACCTCCAACTCATCTCCCAAGCACATCGCACACATGCTCTATATTGGTTTAGGTCCGGACAAGGGTCTGTTCAGCTAATTCACGAAATATCCTCCTTTGCAAGAATTCCTAGAAATCCGAAACCAATGCAGGCAGGCATTATGGTCTAAAATAGCCTGGGTCATAAGAATGCACCTGAAAAGCCTTACAAAGGACAGAAAAATACTATCCCATACCTCCGACCAGTCAGAGTGTCTCTGGAAGACGAGGGTATATTTTTATATATTGCTCAATATAAGATGTTAAGCACCCGACATGTAAATTGTGAGGCGTGGGTTCGAATCCCACTAGGCGAGTCATTTTTTCACAAAATTATTCCTTGAATTTTGAGTCAATAGGTAATCTGTGAATATATTATTGATTAATTCAATACCTTTACCTGATGGTTAATTTCGAAAATATATTCAACCATTTTCTTTGTTTTGTTTATCTTAGCAAAACGAATATCAGAAGTGATATTTTTCATCTTTTGCGTTTTCGTATTATTTGACGTGAACATTTTAACATTTCCAAAAACGAAAGCCTTATTTCATATTTTATGAAACTAATATCGAAACTTTGTTTATGAAAAGAGAAATGCAAATCATAAAATCTTTTTTTTTTTTCTGAAAGAAGATGAAAGTAGAGCAACAATATGCGCATTTTTTGTCTCTGTGCCAGAAACAGATACACCTGCATAAGAATGATTGAATAGGGAATACAATAAATGTTTAATAACATTTCTGCTTATGCAAAGGCAGGCAACACGCTGTTTTGTTTTTAAACATTTTATTCATTAAAAACAGAATTTAGAATTTTTAAATTATATTTAAAACATGACAGACGCTCGAAATTATTTTAAAGTTCATTAGTTGTTTTGTTTAGATTTTCAGTTTTACGAGTTAATATATCACAAATCTTCTCTGACACCTGCCCACGGTCAGTATGGGCTTGGAAAGGCCGCAGTCCGTAGGATGGGACGTTAAGCCGTCTCCCCGTGTACGGGAGAGTCATACCCTGTACATTGTAAAGAACACGCTGGATGGCCTTGACGGGAGACTGTCATCTGTCTCCCAATAGCTGATCCAGTGGGTCCCCTCCCCCAAACTTCTCTGAGCCATCGGGCTCCATGTGACCTGGTCATTTAGCCCATGGCGCCCAAAAAGTGCCGCTCAGAGGTAAAACAACCCAACCAAAATTCTCTGATACCTACAGGAGTATTTGCTTACTTTAAATGCATACAAGTAGATATAATTTAGAGAGACAGAGTGTTTTATTTCTTGATACCGATAATAGAGCAAAATTAATATGGTCTTTTATAATGCAAAGTGTCCTAAAAAAAACATATTCACCTATTTCTGAAACTGTAAATTATGCAGAATTAAGTCCCTTACTTCAGGCCCGAGAGAGTGTGCTAACGACTCATTAACTGTACAATGTAAAAGGGCCCAGGTCTTTTTTTTTTGCTTTCATGAATAGCATTATAAATATTAACAATGTCAAAGGCGTCATACTTAAATATATGAATCTAGGGGTAGGAAGAGGGGGCAATACTCCCTTGGCCTCCCTAAATCCGACCCTGGACAAAAGTGTACATAATTCAAAATGCTTTTCAGTAACTACAATTGAATGTCGTTTGGAAGGAAAGGTAGTGTGGCATAACTGAGAAAGTGCTATATGACGAACATATGAGTTCATGGGCTCATACGCAACACTCATGTAGAAGTTATTTAGACATAAGAGCACCTCTGAAAGTCAGCAATTCACTAACGCATTCTCATACCGTTCATGCGGTTATTGATGGGCTTTGTGATAATTAAGTGTACTCCTCTACAACAACAGATATTAGTTCATAATGGGTTCTGATTAGATTTTACCCTAATCAGAACCCATCATGAACTTATATCTGTGACCGTTTGAATTTCAATCAAAATGATCGGTGTCCGGTTTATACTTTCGACCAGACCCATTTTTCCCGGACCTTTATACCTTCGCCTTCAACGTGACGCAAAGTTTTGCCGCAAATGGATATGGGGAAGTTGTAGTTAATACAGCTAGCCCAGTGAGATGCGAGATGACAGAATAAAGTTATGGTTTTTAAGAAAGGTACACTTCTCAATAATTGGGGCGGATCCCGAAGGACCCACGAAAATCCGGAGCTACGAGAAATATTTGTCGCAGTCAATGAGTCGGACGACCTTTCATCAAAGTGTAGTTTCGAAGTTGCCGGCCAAATTATACGAGCTTATTTTTAGTGTATTCTGTAAAATACCTGTCAAAAGTTACTCTATATCAGAAACTGAATCCAATCAAGTAATGTAATTAACAAAAAAAGATGCGCTCTTGCAAGTATTGGGAAAAAAGCCACCAGAGCAATGGGAGTTGGTAATTAAAATAGAGAACGATGATGTCAGCAGGCTTTCAAGATCTGCAAGAGGCAAAAATAAGAACATTAAAATGGCGATATAACGAACTCCAGAATGAAATAAATATTAATTATGACAATTTTTTCCGACCCTGACCAATTTAAAGAATACCAGTATAACGAAATTATCAGTTTAACGAAATAACATCTGAATAACGTAATCTGTAAAAAAGCAAATCGTTAAACGATACGTCGACGTAACTTATTCCACTTTTACCAGGTTTGATTTTAGCATCTGGCAACGCTGCAAAGATTTAAATATTATGAAAGAGCTACGTAATCCAGCGATACGAATCACGTGCATTTGTAAATCGTATGGCATCATTTTAACCGATCTCCCTCAGCGTTATTAGATATTCTCTACACGTGCAGGTATAATGCTTTCAAGCTGCGTTGCCACAGTTTCCTAGAAAAAAGGGGATTTTCAAAATCGGGGATCAACGTGATTCTGATTGCATTGTATTTACAAGTAACGGTTGCGTTGCGAAAAGTTTCTTTCAAAGCAGTTCCAATTCACACGTTTTATTTTATTATTCGCTAAATATAATGCAATATGTATTTGTTCATTATTATTGTTTTAGTTAAGGTCGTTAATTAGTTTGGTTTCGTTATTAGCAGCCAAGGATAGCGCGGAGTCTTCGCCGTTTCGAGATCATTTAAGAATTTACGGTGAGATGCTTGTTGGAAAAGGGAGTCAGAAAAATACCGACTTTTTTGTAAGAATATAATAAAAGGTGAATTTTTTTCATTATGATTATTTTGTAGTATGCAACTCTCATAACCTTTTTTTATTCAGTATGTTTTCTCTAGCACGAAAAGAGAAATGCAAATCAGAAAAAAAAAATTTTTTTTGAAAGGTGATGGAGGTAGAGCAACAATATGTACATTTTTGTCTCTCTGCCTGAAAAAGATACACCTGCATAAGTATGATTCAATGGGGAATACAATATTTTCAGTATAACGAATGTATTTTGATGACCCGATCATGTCGTTTCTTTAACATTTCACTCTATAAGTACAAGAGATATGTTTGAAACAATTTTTAAAATTTTTGAAAATTAATACTATTTAGTTTTATAATATATTTTTATATTTTGAATAAAAATGTTTTTAAAGGTTTTTTTTTAATTTAAGTATCCAATATACACATACTAATACATTCTTTAACCCTCAATATCTTGAGCTCCCCCAGGGGAAAAAAGGGCGTCCATACTCTATTTTCTCTAAGCGCGTCTATTGTGCGTAATTGTGCAATAAAATATTCATCATAATCATCATCAAACAGCCATGGGTTACGATGGTCCAACCAGAACGTGCAATTTAGTTCTTCAAGCATATCTGTCCTAAGCTATATTTGCTGCATCTGGCCACTGCACACCATCACATCTGCCCACCGCATCCTAAGTCTCCAGTTCTTTCTGAGGCCTTTAGGCACACTGTTCATAACCCTTTTGCTAATCTAGAATTATTCATACGGGCAACATGAGCAAACCAACGGAGTCTCTCTCTGCACAATATGCTGTGCAAAGTAGGTTACCGACTCCTTTGCCTCATCATCACTAAGAAGTTGAACCACCGAATGCCAAGGATACTGCGTAAGCATCTGGAATCAAACGCATCAAGTCTCCTATTATATCTTGTTTAAAAAGCGTACAAGTTTCACTACTATAACTAACCGTAAAAAGTCTAAGGTCCTTATTAACTGATTGTGCACATGTTCAATAACAGCGGCGGATTCTGATCCAACTTTCTGCAGGGTCTGTGTTTTGAATCACAAAATTTGCAAAACAATTTTTTAGCTTTGGTTTATGCATTTCTCCTAAAATTTTCGATGGGAAAGAAAAAACAATTATTGGAGGCGGGAGAAGGAAAGATCGTCACCTAAAATGTTCAATTCCCTGTTATGTAAAATTAACAACACCAATTTTGATAGTTATCAACTCATAGGGGCTTCTGGTAGTCTGTATCATTAGTTCTGTATTTTGATAGATATGAATGAGTTCATTGATTCAGTAGGGTTCGAATCCACTCATGGCAAAACCATTTTTTCAAGCTTATTATTTCACGAGTTCCATGTCTACAGGACATAATCCTGTGATTCTTTACTACTGAATTATTGATTTAACGCCATGAGCCTGAGTGAGAAAGATTAAATTCCATCTCTATGAGGCAATAGAGTTGTCCGCTTCCCGGATAGATGGCGCCACTGTGCGAATGAAATAAAAAAAAAATCCAGAAGGGTTTTATGTCACACTACCTGTAGAAAACAACAGCCATTGAAAAACATAGCCATTAGCCACCATGATGCATACCATAGTGGTAGCATAACTGACATGTTTCCATGAGTCGTGGGTTCAAATCCCACTCATTGCAAAGCCAATTTTTTTTCAACTTATTTTTTCATGAGTTCAATAGTTCTGTGTTTTGATAGATAAGTTCATTAGTTCGTAGTGTGTTCTGATATATAGGTGTTCATTGTGGGCGAATCTCGATTCATCTATGGATAAAACAATACCCCATGTCCCTAGGTATCATCATCTAAATGGCTCAGGTCAATTCAAACTAGCTCTTCTGTGGAGCAAGTTAAGGGGACATGTACAACTAGTCATCTGCCAGAGTCTACTCTCCTCATACCTTCTGCAAATTATTCACATTAATATTTTGCTTTGTGTGGACGAATGAAGTTGCCCAGTTGCCTGTGGATTAGGTTTTCTGGCAGTTAAAGTCAGATACCAGTCAAATATAGATGATGTGACTCTTGGAGAACCTTGTACAGATCTTCTTGGGACATCATATGTACCTTGGGATTGTCTCCAGAGCCTGGCGATTCATTTCGATGCACATTCAGTCATTTAATTACATTGATTTGAGACTGGCCAGCTTTCGTTCTTCGAATGGCACACCAGCTTAAGAATCCTGCTAAACGATGCTATTGAAACCTTTTTAACAGAATCGCAATCTCCATTTTGAAATTTGTGGGTAAACAGTGCACAGACCTATTAGAGAATACATTTCGCACAAACGATACATCTGCATTTTTGTAGCCTCTGAAACGGTTTTACAGCTGATTTGCATATTTACCGCATGACATGTAACTCGATTTTTGATTTTTACATATTTTTTTCAAATTACTAAGGAAAGACGATATGAAAATTTGCAATCATGTGCAGTAAAGGGCCCGTAAAATAACCTTTCTTTCTTGAAAATGAAAATCATTCACAATTTTTCACAAAATAAAAACAGTTCTTTAATTTTACACTAAGAATTTTTGTTCTCATCAAAAGGCAGAGGATATCTATGTAGCGAATATTTGTTTCAACACTTATCGTCTGCCTTTACTCAAAGAGTTACTAGTTTTAAGCAACAAAACTATGACTAAAATGGTCGATAATAGCGTGCGTTTTCTTGGCAAGTGTTCACCGATTTTTTCTTCAACAGAAAACATCATGCTTCTTCACCTGCATTATCACACGCACACACCACACACCACACGAACGCAGTTGTAAATAATTTGCACTAATCTATTCACATAAATGTTATCTCAGCTTCCTGTTTTACTTTTCTAGATAGCAAGATAGGCTCCCAGCTGGATCATTGTTTTCGCAGTAAACTATTATTACAGTAAATCCTGGCTACTTCGAAATTTAAGGGATAAAAAAAAATTAATTGCTGAAAACCTGGTGAATTTGAAATTTATGAAAACAAAATTATTTATTAAATAAAAACTCAAATATAAAATGCAGCAAAGTATATATGGGCCACCTTATAATGTGACATTAAATCAAATTATAAAATGTTTATTTTTAAACTCTAATACAAATGTTATTTCAATAATAGACAATATAACTCTTAACGCTATCACTGTTACTAGACATGTTCTTAATGTTACGAAGTATAAAAATATAACAAAAGATTACCAATCTGTAAAAAGGACAAGTAATTTAAAAGAGTACTTAAAATTTTGCTCTGTTACATTTTCTGAGGATTCCCTAGCGCGACTTCTTGCATGAAGTCATCATATTTTTCCTGTGATCATTGTCATAACCCGTGCCCCTTGACAATATCATGTCCTGACATCTTCCTTAGAGTGTTGTGGATTAATCGATGCATCATCATCTATTTCGTTATCATGGATGTGTTGGCAAACGCATAATTGTTTACCAACCTTATTTCTTTTCATAATTTTCTTTCTGTTTTTTAATTATTCAAGCATAAATATATTGATATTATTAGCTCCAGGCTTTTTTTCTTTCTCAATTATGAATTGACACGGACTTCGAATTATCAGCATACTTTTCTATCTGATTTGTTTATTGGATTTGAAAGCTGAAGCAATATTCAAAGTATACGGAAATCTCGAATCAAAGAGTTTCGGATTAATCAAGTTTTATTGTACTTTACTTTTAAAAATAAGGCTACCATTACAATATGCAACGAAACAGTTTCATGGCTTTCTAAAACATGTCACAAAAATTCTATTACAGTGAATTAAAATTATTCCCAAATTATCACCAACTTTATTACTTAATTGAGAAACGTAAAAGTCAAGAAACATTATAAAAAAAGTGAAACGTGCTTGAGGGATGTTTAAAATTAACGGATGATTTCATCAGTCAGTCCCTGTTTAGCAATATTTTCGTATGCTTTATGATTGTTTCCAGTTGAACACAATGTGTTCTAAAAGCCAGATCGCAAGGACACCAGGGCTCAGAGCTCGCTAGAGGACGGACATTCATTCACCTGGGAACACAGAGAAAGCTCTAGTCATCAAGCACTAGGAACACACAGAAAGCTCCTGTCACAACAGATGGTGAAGATCGTCTACTGTGCTGTTTAGCATGCGTCAGGAATGTTCTAAAAACGAAGACACGGCTTAACATTTCCGACTAACGATCCACCTTACACACACACACACTTCAAAGTGGAGTTTAGAGGAGAAAATCTCAACGTAGGAATAGTAATAACTTGAATCTGAGAATATCAGATTATTCTGGAGCACTGCGATTGAACTAATCCTCGGCCTTCATTTTATGATCGGCAACAGATACGGAAGAAATAATGGAGTTGCCTCCTGACTCCTTCAATCAAAAGTATAAGGATTTAATTAGCACAATTTTGATTATAAATAACACACTGGAGTTCAAGTTTAAAACAATAAAATGATTACTGATATTTTTGATAAATTTCACTATAAAAATATTCAATACATGCAGCTTTCATTTAGAGATCAGGACAGAAAAGAATGAAATCTTACCTTGGTTCTGTTCCTTTTCATCCATCACCTTTAATAA
Source organism: Ryuthela nishihirai (assembly GCA_038380435.1). NCBI lineage: Eukaryota > Metazoa > Arthropoda > Arachnida > Araneae > Heptathelidae > Ryuthela > Ryuthela nishihirai. The sequence continues at coordinate 67,408,544 of JAWZYU010000013.1, read as the reverse complement.
AACTGAAAGAACAAATCTGCCCATGATCACAGACAGACGGAACAGAAACGATGGCAATTTTTCGCAACTTATTGATTTTCTTTTCGAGTGCGAAATACACTTGAAGAGAACTCTGAACCTTACCTGCAAATCACTTCCGTGACGTATTGCGAGTACCATTCGGTGTTGATGACCACCACCCATCTGCCGTTGTTGTTTTTCGCCCATCCTGGCCGAATGATGCGGGTGAGAGAGTCGCAGACGAGGGCTCCATCAGCATTGTCGGCTATTTTGGGCAGTTTCTGGATCCGAAGGTCACGGAACAGTTTCTCCAATGGCCATTTCATGTACTTAAGCACCTGACTCACAATGTCACTAACAGAAAAAGAAATAGAATTTTGCTTTCAGTAATAGTAGGTGGTTTGTGAAATGTTTCGATTTTGTTTGTGAAACATTTACTTTTATCAGCATTCCAATATTTCCCATTTACTATAGAAATGTTCAAGTTAAATGGAACGAACCTATGAACCACAAATATCACGAGTAGATGAAAATGTTTAGAAGTTTGATATCATGGCACTGGTTTGAAACGTAGCTGATTGGTTCAATGCGCCCCGAAGGCAAAAAGCCACTCCTATCCGACTGTATACGCTCTGTCATAAAAGGAAAAGCATTTGTAACTACTTTTTACGGGTATACTACACTTTGCCATAGAGATCTGACCTTATTGAATTGAAGGCAGAAAACACTCAGAGGAAAATTGCAGAGGTAGTGATAATACTCCTGCAATACCCTACCGAAAAAAAAAAGATTCACAACTAGGAAATGGGGTTCAATATACTTTAGGATTATTGAAGGGGTTTGGCACTGATTCGAAAGGAATTTCCAACTGTGAGAGATTAGAATATATATCAAGAGGTTTCTTACATGACCTCGCATATTATAAAAAAATATACATTGAAATAAAGGAGGCTGTTGCGTAAATTTGCATAACAATATTTTTCAAAAAAAGTCAGGAAATCCACCACAACCATCCGTTTCTATAGTCCTTGAAAACGACGAAAATGAACTAATGCACTAAACCTCTACAACCCATGAAAGTGATGAAAATGAGCCAGTGCCATCAACTCTACAGTCCATGAAAGTGATGGAAATGAACCAGTGCCTCCAACTCTACCACCCATCAAAGTAATGAAAATGAACTCGTGGCATCATCTTCTGCAGACTATGGAAGTGATGACAATGATCAAGAACTAGAAATCCTACAGTCCATTTAGCATCTAACTAATGTAGTAAATAAGCCAAAATTTATTACTCTAACTTTGTTTTAATTTTATTACTGATACATTATTATTATTTTGTAATAATATTTACTGCAAATCACCATTCTTTATGCCTAAATAAGGTAAGTATGACGACCTGGAGTGGTTCAGGATCTAGCTCCTATTTACAACAGAACCAATTGGAAATCTTGTTCTGAATACTGAACAACCGATTTAGGACAGAAAATTTGAAATCCAACCCGTTCTTACCTTGAGAATTCCGGTATTTTACCCTTATGATTATAGACAGCGAGTTAAAGACATTAAGGATTACAGAAATGTTTTTTGCTGGGATATATGTCTCAGCATTGATCAAAAATAATGCTTCAAACGGGAATAATTATTTTTAGAGAATAAAAATTTTCAAATTTTCCTTCCTAAAAAATTTGATTCGAATACTTTGAGCATAATTTGATTTTTATACGTATTGTCGCACTCGGAATTTTGCAATCCCGAGTTCGACGTAACTATCTGTCGCCATTTTCTCTCAGCCACCCGACCTTTCCCTACGTAAAACGGCTGAAAATACAACTCGAGCCGCCATGTTGAGAGCGACGGACCATCTGGGACTTTTTAAACACGGCACCCCGTCAAAGAAAAGCGTAAACAAGGCAAAAAAAAGTAGTTTTCAAATACGCGCAGCAATGGTCACCAAGAGCGCGACAAGGATGACTCAGGATCACGCCAGAGGCAGGGACCTCCAATAAAAATCGCACCGCGCCAATGAACTTTGGTCACCGCTGTCACCGACGAACTTGCTGTCCAATGAGAAGTGGCAGCGTGGTCCTTTTTGAAATCGACAAGCGCGACCAGCAGAGAAGAAAAGTGTGTGTGCTAGAGTCCGGACGTACAATAAGGAGTGAGTTCTGGGCGAAAGAGACAATAGACCCGCGAAGATGGAAAGTGCAACCGCTAAGTAAGGAAAAAAGAAACTGGACAGAACGGCAAATACCAGAGAATGCAATCAGCTTAGGAAGGAATGCAGGCTTGAAAAAGACAGAGACTGCAAGAATCATAACTGGGAAACCAGAAAAAGGAGAAGCGGGCGGGAAGACAACCTGTGCGCTGCAGCAGACGATTAGGAAAAAGAGTGGAGAAAGAGCGAACTCCACCCTCACGATGCAGCCGGCTTGCCAAGTCCCACAATTCGCCGTCGAGGCCCCCTTCACGGAACAAAAGAATCTGTGAGCAGCAGGCACCAACGCGGAATATACGAGCAACCCAGCCCAGGAGCGTCCTGTGCGTGCAGGGAGAGACGAAGTCACCCGCCGGCACTTCTAACCTTGACAACACCGGACTTATGATGTGTTTCGCCGATGAACTGTTTGTACCATTAACGGAGCCCGAACTGCAACTCCCAGAGCGCGGATGATCGCCCCTTTGCCAGGCTCTATCACAGTAGACCAGGAAGATCCCAGCGATGGAGCAGACTAATATAAAAAGGTCAGCAGTCGTTTTCCTGAGATTCTTTTAGTTTTTATCTCTCCAGTAATTGTTCCTGAGTCCTTCTTCTCTCTGCGTTTCCCAGCATATTTTGCCAATAAGGTCCAGTTGCCTAGCGTGTACCATATTGATGTGTAATGATTCGACCCCAGATAACAGGTCGTGTATTTTGAATAATAAATTATGTTTGCCATGTACCTTCCTGTACGTATGAGGGCTCACTTCGAAGAGGGAAAGCTCCCTCACAAATAGCATTAAAATAAAACACAACGCAATCATCAGCCAGTACTTTGGGGCCTGACCTATCGGTTGCCCCTAGTTCTTACCCCCCATCAACTAGATCTGGTGAGGTGTAGAACAATATTACTAATTTGAAACAGACTCCACTAAGATTTAATTACATATTTCAAGCAGACTTAAGACAACATGCCTATATATATATATCTTTATATATATATATATATACATACACTGAAGAGCCAAAACATTATGACCAGCGCATCTTTGTGCAAATCGAAACAACCGCAGGTAAACGACGGCTCATGTGAAGGCCATGAAACGGTTTAAATAACACCTGATACTGAGTTTTGTTAAACAGTGTTATTCTTGTTCTTCAGATGGAAAAGGCAGCGGACTTAAGTGAGTTTGTCGAAGGCCAAATTGCAATGGTCAGACGACTCGGTCGGAACATTTACAAGACGCAAGTCTTGTGGGGTGGTCACTGTCAGCCGTGATTAGTACCTTAAAAGAGTGGTTCGAAGAGGGAAAAACCACGAGCCACTGACAAGGTGTGGACCAACCACAGATCATCGATGCTAGAGGTGAGCGAAAGCTATTCCTTATGCTTAGAGCCAACAGAAGGGATACTGTGGGGGCAATTCGCCCGTAATTTGAATTCTGGTGACGGGAGTAATGTGTCATAACACACAGTACATGAAACCCTACTGAAAATGGGGCTGTGTAGCCACAGGCCGCTCCGAGTGCCCGTGCTAACCTCGGTTCACAGTCGAAAGCACTTACAATGGGCCCACAAGCATCAAAACTGGACATTGACTGATTGGAAGAAGATCGTATGGTCTGATGAATCTCGTTTCCTTGCACCATGTGGACGGCCGGGCATATGTGCATCGTTTATCTGGGGAAGTGTTGGCACCAGGATGAACCATGGGATGAAAACCAGCCGGTGGTGGAAGTGCAATGCTTCAGGCATTGTTCTGCTGGGAAACCCTGGGTCCAGTCATTCATGTGCAAGAAACTATGATGTCTACCACCTACCTAAACATCATGGCAGACCAAGTACAGTCGCTCAAAAAATATCCGAACAATATGGTTGATTATAGAATTCGGAAAAAAATATCTGGCAACGATTATTTAGATTTTAGTGATCTGGCAACCTTCGTGTCACGTGACACGAAGTTTGCCAGATCACTATTTTCTAAAAAGACGTTGCTAGATATTTTTTCTGAATTCTGTAATCAACCATACTGTTCGGATATTTTTTTGAGCCACTGTACATCCTTTATGGCAAAAGTATTCCCTTCTAGTAGTGCCTTCTTTCAGCAGGATAATGCGCCATGCCACACTGCCCGGATTATTCGAGTATGGTTCGTGGAACATGAGGAAGACTTCCAGGTATTGCCTTGGCCTCCAAATTTCCCAGACATCAATACGATCAAGAATTTCTGGTTTGTGCTGGAACAGCATATCCGATCTGCGGCGTCTCAACCACGTAACTTACAAGAGTTAAAGAATCTGCTGGTAACGTGTTGGTACCAGATACCACAAGACACCTTTAAAAATTTTGTATCGTCCATGCCTCGCTGGGTCAAAGCTTTTTAGCGGCACGTGGAGGACCAATATCATATTACGTAGTTTGTCATAATGTTTTGACTCTTCGTTGTATATCTACACATATGTACATAATAATAAATATATAATCTATCACTATGAATGTTTAGTTTTTTTATTTCCTATTCAGAAAAATAAATTTATAAAATTAAAAAAAAAAACCTTCCTTCCTTTCTATGTACGTTCTGAAAAGTAAGGAAAACAAATTGAAACAAAGTTTCTCAGTCACGACCTCTTCAGCTTTTCCTTTTACCTTTTCTGCCTCCAGTTCAACAAGGTTTCACTTTTTTCTTTCAAAGTATCTTTCAATATACTGTATTATCCCTACATATCTATACGTAATAAATTGTATGGGACGGGGGTGGCTGGTAATCTGTAGTTCCCAAGGTTCGAGTCCCGTCTGGATCAGCGTTAAAATTTTTCTCCGCAAAACTCCCACCCTGCTCTCGGATAGTAGGGGACATCGATGGTCTTGGAAAGGCGGTCATCCGTCGGATGGGACGTTAAGCAGTTGCCCCATGTGTGGGGAGCCACACACTGTTTAGTCCATTATGTGCAAAAAGGTGCCTCTCAGAAGTAAAACAGCGCAATTCATTATATATATATACTGTACATGTATATTCTATCAACATAGCCTTATTATTTTCCACGAAGTCTGAATTGTGAGAATTTCAGGAAACAAAATTTATGAATCAAATAATTCCTATACTAACCCACTGGATCATGTAAAGGATGTGTAAAGGTTCTGTAACACATATTTTGTGGGTGATATGAAGCTACCGTTGCAATTAATTGTTTATGGCTAAGGATGGCTCTCAATTTTATTTTTGAATGAACGTGACAGTTTCACTCATTTCTCGCCATTAATAAATTGAAAATTTCAAACCTTGACTCATTTTTAAACATACATGAACTATTTCGGAAATGCTAAAATGTTACGGAAAAGCGATAAATTTAATGGCATAGATTGCTTAAATTTTACAATTCGGAAAAGAAATTGTAAAATATGTTTGAAACATAAACATTTCCTTAGAGGTAGCAAATAGGTAGTGGAATAGATCTTGAAGTGACAGTAATAAGCTTTGGAAATTTCAATAGTCAATGAGTAATTCAAAATAAGGAAAGAGAAATCTCTTCTGTCAAGGTGTGGAATTAGCGTTTTCAAAATGAATAAAGTTTGTGAAGTGCTAAAAAGTGAAATTTATAAAATAAGAATAGCAGGTGTGGGGAGGGGAAGGGGACGAAATCCAGCCTGAAAAACGTAAAGGATTTCCATTGCAGTGTAACATTTTCCCCTTCGCTTTATTTAAAAATTTCATGAAAAATGAATGAAAAATGTGCAACTCTAGCAACTTTTGACCTCGATTACCCTTATTAGCATTCTCAAAGGGGGAAGGGGGGCTTGCTCCCCTATCCCTTCCCGTGGAGAATATTAATGCTTTTTAAGTACAGTGGCTCAAAAAAGTATCCTAACACGATGGTTGATTACAGAATTCAGTAAAAATATCTGGCAACAATTTTTTTAGAAATTAGTGATCTGGCAACCTTCGTGTCACGTGTTAGGTTGCCACACGAAGGTTGCCAGATCGCTAATTTCTAAAAAAATTGTTGCCAGATATTTTTACTGAATTCTGTAATCAACCATCGTGTTCGGATACTTTTTTGAGCGACTGTACGTATCGAACCAAAGAAGGAAAAAAAACACATTTAACTCTTAATGGCTGATTTCCAATAGTCCCCTATACTATAGCTAAATATCGGCGTTCAGCATAAACGGTTTTAGAATATTAGTTTAAGATTTTACCATTTTCCAACATTAGCGCCTTCTAACGAAGAAAATTCGAATCATCGGAAAATTCTAAAAATGCGAGTAGTAATATTTTATTAGTACCCACTCCCCTAGAAAAAATTAAATTATCTCTTAAAACAAAAAAGATTTAAAGCGGCACAAATAAAAGATAAAATGGATATAGTTTGTTTTTTTAAAAGGATTTCACTTAGTTTTCCCTCTGTCCGTCCGTAAATATTCATCTATTTTAGTTCTTAGAGATAACCGAAAAATTGTCTTAATATTTCATAGGTACCAATGAAACATTATCAATCTTATTTTACAAATCACCCATTAATTCGAATTTTCTAGCTAAAAGGAACTAAAGTTGGATAATGAAAAAGCTTCTTTTTCTTTGTAAATGAGTATTATATATTTGTTACAAAATATTTGTTAATCCGGTTTTTCTTGATATTTGGGGCTAATTGAAAGGAATTTTGACTTAAATTCTATTCAAAGCATATTTGATGTTATTAACAGCAGAAGCTTAACAGAGAGAGTTCGTGACATCTTGTCCAATCAGCCTTGGATCTCAACAACATTTTAAATACACAAGTGACTTTTTTCTCAACTCAAGTCCATTATAACGCACCATCGACTTTACAAATGTTAGGCCGAGGCCCTTTGTTATTTATAATGAAAAATATGTGAAATACTTGGATGACAAAATCATTACCTTACTACATTAAAATGCAGAACAAAGCTACATTACAAAAATGCCAGTATAAACATATCCCATACCTACATTATTTTATTTTAAACCTTGCTCAGGGATACTCTGCTACTAGTTATACCACTGTACTGACAACCTATTTTGTCGAATGCATCAAACACCTTGTAACATAAATACAGAATGTCCCAGTATACGAACTTAAATACAAAGAGTCCTAGTTTGCAAAGCTTCAAAACCCTTTCTAAAGTATAAGATTGACAAAAATGAAAATTTTAATATCTCATTCGCATGCTTTTTCGAATAGAATGTCAAATATTAATTTTTCAGGACGACAAATTTTCAGGGATATCATTTTAAATCTACTGAATAGTAGAGTTTCTTATCACTTGAGTTACAGTGCTACATCTATTGAATAAAATTTATTTTATTTTCGCAATTTAGTTTATTCATAAGAATAACTATTATTCATAATAATAATAATAATATATTACATATTATTATTATTCATAATAATAGCATAATATAAATATATATTGAATGTTATATTCATAATAACTGTTATCCATAATAATAATTATTCATAACAATCATTCATTAAGAATTTTTCTTCGTATTATTTTACCAGTTTTATCTCTTACTCGGGGCTATCGATTTTATGATAGCCAATATTTGCTGTCGTTACAAAATTTTAGTCATCATTTTCCGAGGACTAATATAAATTGGTAGTAAATAATGCACTGGGTGTTTTTCATACAAATGAAGCTATTTTACCTTAGACAGCGTTTTCTTTATGAATAACGCTTTCGCTAGATATTTTTACTTTGCTGGGAAATATGAGGAAAACATGTTTCTTCTTTACAAAAACCTACTCTTATTACAGACATATGAAGTGTAAAATTTGTTAAACAGGACATAAAGCTAAGCATTTCAATCATTACGAATGAGCAAAAAAGTGTTTTAGACTTCATCATTCAATTTGATGACAAACATTATTTTTTTCATTTCTCTCTTTGGAAGATTTTATAAAGAAGGACACAAACATCTTATTGGCAGAATGTTCACGTTTCTTTTAAATTTTAACTGATTCAATTTACAGTTTCCTCTCGCCTCAATACTTTAAGCAGGAATTATTTGACGAAGTGTGATCTTTCTGAACATCAGCATTTCAAATCACAAAACATTTGAAAAACACATTTAAAAATGTTTATTTTTTTCGTAAAAGATACCAAGGAACGAAACACTTTTATCAACATTTAGCAACGTTCCCATAGTAACGTTAAGAATATGGAAAGAGTATTCGTGTCGTTTTGAAGCATGAATGATGCGAGAAAGGCCAATAGAAATGTTTAGAACAGCTAGATTTTATTCTAGAGCTTTCCAAATGTTTCTGCCTTCAGGAGTCATTTATAAGGTTAAGATGTGTTCGGAGCAAAATTAGAAGTTACTACTTAAAATAATGTGATGAAAAATATTTCGTTCAAACCAAACTTTTTGCAGCAAATTCTTTCAAGTGTTTCTTGTCAACAGGAATTTTATGTGATACTTTTTTGCTGAATTAGAAGTTCCCATTTTTTTTTTCGTTTCAAAAGATACATATTAGAACTGAATAAATTTGTCAGAAACTCCGACATTTCACTTTCAAAGCTAAAAAAACACCCTGCATATAGGAGAAAAACAAGAATTTTAACTTATACTCTCTTTTTTACAGTTTTGTATTTGTTTTCCTTTTATCCAAGTGTTCTGACTAAGGATATCCGACATCCCGCAGAACTAAGCATTCACTCAAATATAAGAAAAGGTAGCTGGAAACACGGTTTGCTCTAGATAGAAATTTAAATTCACATCTGGCGAAAGCAAATAACATGTCCCAAACATATCCTCAATGGCATTATTCTGAACAGAAAAAGCTACCATTCTTTTTCCTATGATCTTTTTAGTCATACGTTAAGAAACAGAGAATCTAAAACTTAGTAACATTGACAGCAATTTTTCTGCTTGCACGAAGCATCTGATATCGACGCAAATCATCGTCCTAGTATTCAAAATAGTATTTTTTTATTTCTGCCTATATCAAGAAAGCAAAAATATATTACTTCAAGTGTAACAATCAAACACGACAGCACACTGATAAGCTTGGAGAATAACATATCACCTCTGGCGAATATCGGGTGCTTCTTATCAAAGAGAAGGAGGTTTTTAATCTTCTGACTTTTACACACTCTAGCAGTAGAAATTAGAACTAATATATGATTATGAAAATTAGATTTTTATCATTTTCGTTTTATGAAAAATAGATAATCACTCTGTAGGTGATATACATTAGATAAATATAGATGAAAAATTATCATTTGCATGGTGGGATCTGAACCCACGACTTCCTAGTAAGTAGTCAAGTGTTCTGACCACTGAGCTACCGGCAGCTGATCAAGATTTCCTCTATTGGTGGCTTTAAGCATTATACCATAGAATCAGTCATTCGAATATATCTGATGTTATCAGACGTTATCAAAAAGCCGTGGGTTCGGATCCTACTAGCCTAATGACAATTTTTCATCTATACTTATCTAATGTACATATATCACCTACAGAGTACCTGTGATTGTCTATTATTAACATAGATCCGTACGCTTCATCAAAAGTCATGTTGTCTTAAAAAAATAAAACACCATACCTCTTGATGTTGCTGATATTGGGCATTGATCTGGAAATTGCCTTCTAGATAATGACTCTTCAATTGAAGTCAGTTACTGGGTGATCCAAAAGTAACAGAAAAAGTAAAAATGCAATAATTCGAAAAGTATAGACAGTAGCACGAAGCGGTTTTCACAGAAATGCACAGAAAGAAATGTTTTTTTTAAATAACGAAACATTTTATTGCCAGAATAGTTACATTTGCCTCCGACAGATGGCGCTTCAGTTGTGTCAGTAGTTTATACAGTGACAGCACAGTTAACACCACCTCCCGTGGCCGAGTGGTTAGCACGCTTGACTACTGATCTAAGGGACCTGGGTTCGAGCCCCGGATTAGGCACGGATGTGTGTGTCGTTTTTCTGCTGAGGTCCTGCCATCCTCTCAGATCTCCTACTGTGGCATATAAACTGACAGGCTCCTGTCAGACCTCTGTGGCAAACAGCTGCTTGAGGGGGTATTTATTTATTTATTTATTAGAGGTGTGCCAACACCTCCTCTAGGTGGCGTTGGTACAGTTCGCAACGCAACTAGGATTACAAATGTTCAATGTGACGGCCGTCATTCATGAGAATGGCCGTCAGACGTGCGCCACCTGTCGGTAACAAATGTAATAATTGTGGCAATAAAGTTTTTCGTTATTAAAAAAAATCCCATGTCTTTCTGTGCATTTCTGTGAAAACCGCATCGTGCTACTGTCTACACTTTTCGAATTATTGCATTTTTACTTTTTCTGTTACTTTTGGATCACCTGGTATATTCGAATGACTGATTCTATGGTATAATGCTTAAAGCAATCAATAGAGGAGATCTTGATAAACAGCGGTCAGAGCACCTGACAAGTTTTCAGGAGGTCGTGGGTTCGGATCCCACTTGGATCTTGTCAATTTTTCCTCTATTACTTATCCAGTTTACATATTATTTCTAAAATATAAAAACGTTTTCCATTTAGCTCTTAGAAAAAAGAAAATTGGGGTTTCAGCATTCCATGGGTTTGAGAATGAAAAGGAAACTACCGATGTGAACCTGTTAATCACCACCACCTGTAAATGGTAGCTGCAACCAAAATTTCATATTTAAATCATAAATACATCATTTGCAACATTCGTTTACCAAAATTTTCAAACTATTTTTACCGTTAAAGAGGCGCTGTTTTGGGAATGGGAATTCTAATATTTCAGCGATTCCAACCCAAGAGATTTTATCTTTAAAGAATACTAAATTAATATCTATAGACCTACAGACAGATGACAAAATGAAAAAAACAATGTAACTTCTTAGAAAACGCAATTGTAAAAAAGTTTATTTATTTTTTCAACAGAACGAATACATCCGCTGAAAAAGTTATGCATATTCCAAAATATATAGTATACAGTCATTCCTCGACTTACGTCCGCTCGAAGATACGTCCGTGATCCTATTAGGGAACAAATAACATTTTCTACTCTAATTTCGAACCAGACGCAAGCGAGCGTAAGGTACAAAGGTTTTATTTCGCAACAATGCATCATGCGCAGTGGCAACAGCGCATTCAGCGGCAACTTCCCTCGGCAATCGGCACGTGTCTTCAACAGTTCCTCTGTCGATTTTGTGTTTGAGAAATAGGTTATTTGTGCATTTCTCGTTAAATATTTCGCGATATTTTGTGCAACATGGCCCCTAAACGCCCAATGAAGAAACCTAGTGAAGAATCACAGAAAAAGAGCCGAGCAATTAATCTTGAAACGAAGTTGCAAGTTATAAATCAACATGAAGCTGGTAAGACCGTCAATGTGATCGCACATTACTTCGGATGGTCTCATTCTACAGTGACGACCATTTTGAAAAATAAGGATAAAATCGTAGAGTCTGTGAAAGGATCTGCTTCCATTAAATCGACGATAATAATTATAATCGACAAGATCCTATCGGTGATATGGAAAAGCTACTTGCATCATGGATAGAGGACCTGAACCAAAAGTGCATACCCCTTAGCACTATGACCATAACCGCTAAGGCACTAAGTCTCTTCAACACGTTAAAGGAGAAAGCAGGGCCCGATTACGACTACGAATTCAATTCTTCTTCCGGTTGGTTCATAAGATTCAAGCAGCGTTTTGCGCTGCATAATGTGAAAGTGTACAGTGAATCTGCAAGTGCAGAGAGAAGGCTGCCAAAAGTTTGTGGAGAAATTGTATAAAATTATCACGGAGGAAAATTTTCTGCCACAGCAAATATTTAATACGGATGATTGTTTTGGAAAAAAAAATGCCCGAGCGGACATTCATCCACAAAAAGCTAAAATCTATGCCTGGTTTCAAAGCTCTTAAAGACCGTATTACGATTCTGTTAGTGGGTAATGTGGTTGGATATAAAATGAAACCATTTGTAATATGGCACAGTGAGAATCCACGAACCTTCAAAAACATTAGGAAGCATACTCTTCCAGTTCATTATCGGAGCAATAAAAAGTCGTGGATGACTCAAAAATTGTTTGAGGATGCCTTAATCGACTGTTATGCGAGTGAAATGGAAAGCTATTGTGTAAAAGAAAATGTAGAATTTAAAATTTAATTAATTCTAGATAATGCTCCAGGTCATCCACCTTACATCGGTGATCTTCACTCCAAGATCAAGGTCATGTTTCTCCCTCCAAACACTACTTCATTGATCCAACCGATGGATCAGGGAGTTATTGCAGTGTTTAAGGCTTATTATCTACGGAGAACTTTTTCAGAAGCCATTTCTGCCACTGAAGGAAACGATCAGACTCTCATGCAGTTCTGGAAAGCATTCAATATTTATCATGTTATTAAAAATATTGCTGTGGCTTGGGATGAAGTGACCTCTCAATGTATGAGAGGCATATGGAAAAAGACATTAAAAAGGTTTGTGCACGATTTTGGATGATTTGAAAAAAATGAAGACCTTTCTAAATTGAGTGAAGAAATAGTGGACCTAGCAAACAATTTGAATCTCGAAGTGAATGATGACGACATAGTTCAACTCATAGAAAGTGCCCCTGAAGAGTTGACCAACGAAGAATTGGTCGAATTGGAGGAACAACGTGTTGCAGAAGAGGGAGAACGAGAAGAGGAAAAAGAGAAACAAGAAGAGGTAGTTAAACAATTTACGGTGAAGCGTCTTGCAGAAATGTTCTCTGCAGTTAGCGATGTTCTCAAAATGGCCGAAGACATGAAAAGTACATGATACGTTTGCTTGCTATAAACAAATATATGATGAAAGGAAGAAGAGGAATAAGCAAAGCACATTGGATATTTTCATCAAAAAACAAAGGTTACACCAGAAGAACCGCAGCCTGGTCCTTCAGATATGGAAGATAATGAAGATGTGATTGTGGAGAAAGATTTGAATGATTATTCTCCTGTTTTATAGTGGCAGTAACGCATAGTACAGTGTTATAAGGTTTACAAATTAAAATAATATGCCACATCAAACGCTTTTTTTATCTTCAGCTGTACAGTTCAGCAACAGTTTTGGTGATTATTACGGTCTCTTCTTCCCTTTTTCATCATTACTATTGTTCTTGTTATTTATCAATAATAATTGTTAACAATACAATATCAGTGAAATATACAGTGTTTGGGACAATATACTTATTGCGGATAAGTCCCTAACCCCTATAATTCTATGGATTTAATGTATCGACTTACGTCCTGCTGGATGGAACGGGAACCCCGAAGTAAGTCGAGGGATGACTGTATATGAATTTTAAATATTTTTAAGTGCTGTACAGCCTTTTCAGGTGAGTCATTTGAATTCACTATTTTAAATTCTAAGCAGTTGTTCTTTCTCTCTGTATTATTTGATTTTAAATGTGCCACCTTAGTGGTGTAGTGGTATCGCTTTGGTTCGAAGTTACACTTAACTGCCAGGGTTATAGTACGAGTCCTCCTATGGCACGGTTGTTTGTTTCTGGGTTTTACCTCTAACTGCGGCGTGATCAACATTGATTTCTATCTTAGTACGGTATGTGATTGTATCAAAAGGGCTGTAAAAACTAGGACTAGTTTCAAAGAGCCTTCTCTGTACTATATACACTTCTGGCCATTAAAAGTGCAACACCAGGAAGAACTCATCAGATTGTCCCGAAATATGCAAGATGCGTAGCCCATCCAAGTGGGATCCGAACCCACCATCGCAGGTACCTGAATCCTCACTTAGCATTTTGGACATCGTCAATCCTAAACTGGAGTGATGTGTCTCAGGTAGGTCTATGACTTAGGAAGGTCTTGAAAATGTCCACTTGAAAAGGTGTTGCCTGAAGTTCCTACCAGCATCGGTGACTTCATCTTTTATTGGAGGAGGGACAGGTCTTTGCTCCATGCCTGCGATCAGGGGGCTGTTTGATATTGTTGGCCTCTCAATAAACTTAGTTTCTTTAAAAATCCTACTAATCATTTTCTCTCTTCAGGTACGTGAAGACGTTATATAGAGATTATTCTCTTGCTGACCTCACACGGGAATTCCACCCTTATAACCTAGACATTCTAGTTTTGCAAGAGACCATAGATGACAGATGGACAGATAAAGGTGAAGTACTTAAAAATAACTTTAAATTTCTCTTTTCAGGCAGGGAGGATGGAAAGCATCTCAAAGGTGTAGGTTTCCTTCTCAGCAGACACGCCAGTGAAGCTCTTCTAGGAAATGATTGCATCAATAAAATATTTTTTACAGCAAAATTTAAAACAAAAATTAAAGACTTGAATATCATCTCTTCTCATGCCCCCAGATGATGACTGATGAAAAAGAGAAGGATACGTTTTACAACTAATTTCAGGAAATTTTGAATTCTGAGAAGAAAGGAGATTTCTCTTGTGCTCTCCACTGGAACTTCAATGCTAAAGTTGGTACTGATTCTAATCTTTGGAGAGGAGTTTTAGGTCCCTTTGGCATTGGTAGTTCCAATGGCAATGGGGAACATCTACAGGTAATTAAACGTAATGATTTGCGAATAACTAACACATACTACAAACACCAGGACATTTATAAATACACATGGGTTTCTTCTGATGGGTACTTAGTCATACCATGATAGACTACTTAGTCATTATGTCAATCTCGTGGTTTGGTTACTGCTGAAGTTGAGAAAGAATGTGATAAGAATACACAGGCTTTTCTTGAAACCAACAGTACTCTTTTGGGTAAAACGGAACAGAGGAAATAAAATTATTGAGTGATAATGATATGGAACTTATTTCTGAAAGAAGAAAGTGCAGGATTAATATGAATCAACACCCTACTAATCCTAACAGAAGGCATTACGACGAGCTTAATAAACGTGTAAAGGATCTGTTAACAGCTGATAAGAATCTTTGGCTTGATAGTTTGGCTAACAAAGCTGAGGAAGCAGTTAAACAGCACAACAACAGGGGATTATACCAGATTTTTAATGTTTTATGCGGGAAGAAACGGACAAGTACACAAGTATTTAGGGATCAACATGGTAATGTGAATGAAGGTGAAGATTCTCTTTTGGACAGGTAGGCTGAGCTTTTCAGAGAGGTTCTAAATAATGTGATTATTTCTACTCCCATTGTTTCTAATAAGGATAGATGCATTAATGGCGTTAATAATGACCCTATATCACATTCGGAAATCATCTTGGCTATTTCTAAATTAAAACTGCATAGAGCTGGGAAAAATTGTGTTATCACATGGCTGACTGAAATGTTGAATATTTTTATGATAAAGGTATTGTTCCTAAGGGTTTTACTAGAGCTATTATTTTCCCAATTGTTAAAAAAAAGTGATCGCAGTTCTTGTGATAATTATAGGGGAATTAGTTTACTTTCTGTTCCAGGTAAAGTTCTTTGCATGATTATACTTAATATGATTAAGAATTTGGTCGATTGGAACAACTGCGTGATGAAGAGTGTGGATTCATAAGTGGTAGGGGATTTAATGATCAAATATTTTCACTTAGGCAGATACTTGAGAAATGTTTAGAGTTTCAGAAACATGTGGTTGCTAGCTTTATAGATTTCAAACAGGCTTTTGACTCTGTTGATCGACATAATTTGTGATTGATTGTTAGATCATATGGAATACCTGCTAAGTTAGTGTAATGAAAGCTTTCTATAATAACACTGAGTCGTGTGTAAATAATAACACTGAGTCGTACGTCTTTCAGCGATTGGTTTAGATTTGCTAGTGGAGTTAGGACAAGGGTGCATTTTTTCTGTTTTGTTTGGTTATTGATTATGTCATGCGAAATTCTTAGCAAGGGAGAGACTTTGGCTTTAAATGGTTAGAGACTTAAAAATATCTGATTTAGATTATGCAGATGATTTGGCCTTGTTGGCTAATAATGTTGATGATATTAATTCTTTCATTAGAGCTGTTAATGAGACTGATAATGAAGTAGGTTTAGTTATAAACAGAGAAATAATTAAGTGATGAAAATTGGTCAGGAAGGTGGTGCTTCAGTTGCTTTGAATGGCTGCAGTGTTGAGCAAGTATCTCATTTCTTCCGAGCTATGTAACAGATACTGCTAATATGCGGCATGAGATAAATAGAAGAATAGGGATTACCGCTGGAACTTTTAAGAATTTATGAAAAATGTGGAAAATAGGCGTGTACACCTAAAGACTAAAATTAGGTTGTATAATAGTTTGGTTCTTTCTAAGTTTAGTTATGGTAGCGAAACATGGACCCTTTGTAAGCAGGATACCAAGAAACTTGATGCCTTTGATTCTAGATGCTTACGCAGTGTCTTGGGTATTAGGTGGTTTGACTTCGTAAGTATTGATGAAGTTAGAAGAAGGAGTCATTAACCTCTCTTGAGCAGCATATTGTGCAGAGAGAGACCGCGTTGATTTGAACATGTTGCCCGTATGCATAGCTGCAGATTAACAAACATGATTATGAACAGTGTCCTATAAGGGTCTCAGAAAAAGGGGGAGACCTAGGAAGCGATTGGCAGACAATGTCAAACAAGACCTTGCTAGAAATTGCCAAGAGTGGCCAAATGCAGCAGCAGTAGCTCAGAACAGACACATCTGGAGAGGAAATTTACACAGTCTGGTTGGACCTCCGTAGTCCATGGCTGCGTGAGGATTTTGTATGTATGTATGTAACAATGCAGAGGAGCAAATCCCACTTGTCTATAAGAACATTTCTCAGCTCATGAAGGGTCCTTGGCGGGGGTTGAGCCTTGCAACTCGGCTTCCCAAAGCGTCCCATGGTTCTGACTGTTACCTCTGAGGCGATAGTCAGCATTGATTTCTAACTTAGTAAGGTATATGCTTATATCAAAAGGCCTGTAAAAACTAGGAATAGTTTTTAAGAGCAATCTCTGCTCTATCTGTATAGAATAACATATATGCAAATCAAACGATATATATATATATACGTATAAGAAATATATTTACAAGTTATTTTATAGTATTTAATAACATAAATCTGTAAATATTAGCTAGGTATACAGTATACATTGGCAGAAGAGCTATGCACCCATTCCCTGTAATGATGCACAGAATCAGCCGGGCCTAGCACCAGAAGTTAACCCAGACTTCTCATGGTGCAGGTCGTTAATACCTGTCAAAAGAGATATTTTTGTGGAAGGGAATTTCCACCGTCAGAGGGCGAAATTGAGGCTTTTGAGATTTAGGTCTGAGGTCATAAATCTCAAAATTTCAGGTCTGAGGACCTTAATGGGTTAAGGTCTAGTGACTTCGCTGAGCAATCAATTCTATGGATATTTTCACTTCAAGGTCTCTTCCACTCTCTAAGCTCCATGTGGAAGAACGTTATCATTCATAACTAGAAGGATAACATTTCGCATCTGGTGAAATATGTGATGCTCGTTTTCCATTTTCCAAATAATGGGTCCAAATTTTGCACCCTTTAACAATAGTAATTAGTACCAGTGGATGATTTTAAAATGTAATTAGCAATGTATTACTGTGAATACCCTATAAACTCAAATATATATGTGAATATAATTGAAATTATATTCACATGTGATTTCAATCTGATGTGAATTCTCAAAATATAATGTGAATACCCTATAAACTCAAAGAGCATGTATCATATATCTCTTAAAATGAAAAAAAAGTTATATTTTATTTTCCCCAAAGTTAAAGAGCAAAGCATCTATTACATAGAAAGTAAAATATTTAATTTATTATTACTGTATTGAAATATTACTGGAAATTTAAAAATCAAGTACCAATGTTATAAAAAATAAGGAGCAACTATTTTAATAAAACTAAAACACAAATAACTGTCATTTATGTTATTGTTCATCAACACATTCTATTGCCAGAATTTATAATTTCTAGCATAAATATATAGTTTGCAATATTATTTTAACTTTTACATTTTGCTATATTTAGCGCCCTCTAGCGATTGTAAATTACGGCCATTTGGAGGATTTGAAAACTATGAATCGTCATATTTCGTTAGTACCTATTCAACACACAAAGGCTTTTTCATTAATCGCTCGAAACAGTAAGTTGCGTCCCCCCCCCCTGGGGTGAAGGGACAAATTCTACTGCCAACTAAGTTCCTTGATCGTCACACTCCACCACTAAAAATAAAATTTCTAGCCTTTATAGATCATTTGTAATATTCCTTTAAAATTTAGAAATTTTCAAAACTCTTTACCTTCAGAGGGTGCAATTACACTTTGTGGGAGATTTCCAAAATTGTTAATCATAATCGTTTACTAATACTTATCCAAACCAAAAATTATTTTCAATTTCTCTCCAAAAGCAAACAATTTTCACTTGAAACAAAAAAAAAATTGTTTTCCATTCCCTTTTGGGGTAAAGGTGGAAATCATTTGCTGTCAATACAAATATCATGATATTCACATTTCAGAACCCAAATTTCTAAATTATAACGTAATTACTTCGCTTTGGGAGGAACTTATATATATTTCATGCATTTTTTAAGAAAATGTTTGAAAACCCGTAAAACGGAGAGGATATGTTTTATTGCATGGAAATCAAGTGTCTTTCTCCCCTTTTACTTTTTGTTTCCTCGACTGTGTTCCCACCCCCCTAACGTTTTTCTAGATCTAGGCCTGCATCGCTTACAATATTAGACTGAAATTCTACATTTATCATATTTTTTCACTGTTATAGGGCGTAATTATAGCTATAGGAACATTTCGAAAGTGCAAATCGCAATATATCATCAATACCTATCTAATCCATAATGAATTTTTAATTTATCTCTAAAAACAAGTTCTAAAATCTACAGACAGAAGACAAAGTTTAAACATTAGTTCCTTTTTGCTGAAAACGAATTAAAAATAATTCTGACACAGTCACACAGCTCAAACGCCTTCCCTGCTGCTCTTGGTTCTCATCTCCATGTTACACGTTCTGTACAGATGCAGTGACATCGAGACTCACTACTTAGGCTGTATCGTGATTCATCCGAAACGAAAATTTGTCCCCATTGATCATTGGTCCAATTGCGATGCTACCTGCTTCGCAATCGAGTCGTGTCTTCAGATGAGTTATCTTCGAGTCGAGTTCATCTTCGAGTCGTGTCTTCAGATGAACTTAGATTAATGGTCACTGCAAAGTTTTCAGCATACACCGAAGTGCCAAAACATTATGACCCCCTGCCTAATACGTTGTTGGTCCTCCAGGTGCAGCCAAAACAGCTCTTACATGGCGAGGCATGGATGCTACAAGATTTCTAAAGTTATTTTGTGGTATCTGGTGCAAACACGTTACCAGCAGATCCTTTAACTTTTGTAAGTTACGTTGTTGAGCCGCTGCCGATGAGATATGCTGTTTCAACACAAACCACAGATCGTCGATTGGATTGATGTATGGGGAATTTGGAGGCCAGTGCAATACCTGGAATTCTTCCTCATGTTACACGAACCAGTCTCGAACGGTTCTGGGAAGTTCTTCCACACATCCACGAATCCGGGCAGTATGGCATGGTGCATTATCCTGCTGAAAGGAAGCGTGACTAGAGAGCTATACCGTTGCCATGAAACGATGTACCTGGTCTGCAGTGATGTTTATGTAGGTTGTAAAAGTCATAGTTCCCTGCACATGAATGACTGGACCCAGGGTTTTCTAGCAGAACATTGCCCAAAGCATTACACTTCCTCCACTGGCTTGTTTTCGTCCCATGGTACATCCTAGTGCCAACACTTCCCCAGGAAAACGACTCACACATGCCAGGCCGTCTACATGGTGCAACAGGAAATGAGATTCATCGGACCAGACTACATTCTTACAATCATTGAAGGTCCAGTTTTGATTCTCGCATGACCATTTTAGGCGTTTTCGACGATGAACCGAAGTTAGAATGGGCACTCGGAGAGGCCTGCGGCTACACAGCCCCATTATCAGCAACGTTCGATGTACTGTGTGTTCTGACACTTTATCCAGTCACCAGCATTCAAATTACGGTCGAATTGCGCCACAGTAACCATTCTATTGGCTCGTACCATAAGGTATAGCCTTTGCTCACCTCTAACATCGATGAGCCATGGTCGGTCCACACCTTGCCGACGATTCGTGCTTTTTCCCTCCTCGGACCACTTTTTTAAGATACTAACGACGACTGACCGTGAACACCCCATAAGCCTTGCCGTCTCGTAAATGCTCTGACCCAGTCGTCTGGCCATTACAATTTGGCCTTTGTCAAACTCAATTAAGTCCACTACCTTTCCCATCTGGAGAACAAGAACAAACTGATTAACAGTAGCTCAGTATCAGGTGTTATTTATACCGTTTGACAGGCACACGCTCCGTCGTTTACCTGCAGGTTCCTTCGATTTGCATAAAGACGTGCTGGTCATAATGTTTTTGCTCTTTGGTATATAACCATTCTTTCATGAAGTCGTCGTGGCACACTCTGGATACTGTCCTTCCTGTGACAGATGACAACTGCGTTGCAAGTTCGAGTGCTAACATCATTCTATTATGCCTTGCAGTTAGGAACAGTCTTGAAAACATCTCCAGAATCTGGAAATTACATTTTCAGGCACATTCATAAATCTGGTAACCATTGTATGTGACTATTGTGCTTACATCCGTTGAATGGCTCTTCAAATCTGACCTTCATCGAAATGTTTCCTGTTTGCATTTTAACAAAACTGTAATTCGAAATGCTATATAAAACCGCTCTTAATCCGAGATGAGAATCTCCTTTTCCTGAAACTGCTTTTATTGCATACGTTACAAAGAAGTTTACTTTCTGCAGAAAAGTTTGTTTCTCTTCGAACTCTCACTAATGTTTACAAGCACGATATTTCCCTCTGCAATGCCTTTTTTTCTGATTAATGTCCCATGTTGTTACAGGAATAAATCAACAACCAGATGACAAGGTTTCTGAGTTTCCAGCGATCAGATAAGATCGTGGAACATCCTCATCACGGAGAGAAAGTCTCCGTCTGGTGTACAATTTCCGAGCATTGTCTTATCGAACATTATTTCATTGAAGATCATCGTGATAAATTTGGAGTAAATTGGGCAAATTACCTTTAGAAGATTATCAAGCCCTTTCTGCGCAATCTGAAACTTTTTTGCAGAGTAACGATTTGTGTTCCTAATGGTTCGAACGTGTTGAAGAGTAAGGAGTTTTGCAGAGTAAGGATTTGTGTTCCTAATGGTTCGAGCTACAGTTCACACGGTTATATTAGGAATATGCAGCAGGGGGCGGATTATCAATTCCTCTCAAACTCAGCAGAACGTATCCCGTCCACGTTTATCTTTGTGAAATTCTTAACGAAAACTATATTGCTATCCATCGCCTTTTAACATTGATCAATTGAAGAACACATCTGACATACACTAAACGACATAGCACTTCGTTGCATCCAGGAAATATTTGACAATCTCCTTCTTGGATATGAAACCTGCTTGAATCGTCTTGTTTTACATTTTGAGAATACGTTTGTGCGATGTCTTCTGTTTCATTAATTTCCATTGATATAGTGTGTACGTTTTCATGTTGCAAATTCCTATGCAAATATCCTATGCAAATTAAAGTAATGCAATCCTGTAACTTTTTTTATTCTCATTCTCAGTATACTTTATTCTGGTCCATACCGTAGATTTAGATTTAATTGTATACTGAAAATATGCATATAGCCTCTGGCACATCTGGGAATCACGTTTTCAAAGAGAATGAAGTTTTTCTTTTACCTACCTTTTCACACCCTAAAAGATTGAATTTGAGCTAACTGATGATGGGAAAATCCAAATAGTATTTTATTAGTAATTATATAACATATAAAGCATTTGTTTTTTATTTCTTAAATTTAAAAAGTTGCTTTTACCACACTCCTCTGAGAAAACTGGGTACAGTCGCTCAAAAAATTATCTGAACACTAAGGTTGATTACAGCATTCAGAAAAAATATCTGGTATTGCTTTTTTTAGAAATCAGTCATCTGGCAACCTTCATGTCACGTGACACGAAGGTTGCCAGATGACTAATTTCTAAAAAAATCAATGCCAGATATTTTTTCTGAATTATGCAATCAACCATAGTGTTCGGATACTTTTTCGAGCGACTGTACATTTTTACTGTTAGTTAATATCTCTTGATAATCTACCACCGAAATTTCAAATTTGCATTATATACCAGTAACTTTCAAAAGCCATTAATAGTTTCGTCGCTTCCACATTTAGTGATCTGTAATGATATGGATTAAAATTATACAAGTATTTGAAAAACGATAATTATCATATTTTATTGGCACCAATTCAAGTAAATGAATTTTTCAATTATCACTTTATTATTATCAATGGAAAACTTAGTAACCTTCACATTCCAACACCAAGATTCCAAATTTCTAGTATAAATGCATTGTTTGCAATATTCCCTTAAAAGTTTGGAACTTTTAAATTTTCCCCCATTAGAGGGGGCAATTATAGCTTTTGGGATATTCGTAAAGTGCAGATCGTAATATTTCATCAATAGCTATCCAACGTAAAAATAATTCTTAATATATCTCTACAAACAAACAATTAACTTTTAAACAAAATAGTCGAGTTTTCCCGCTCACCCTAGACTTAAGGGGTCAATTCATTGTTGTCATTGGAAATTTGGCAATTTTCACATTCCACCGTCAAAATTTCAAATTTCTAGCATAAATACATCGTTTTCAATATTCGTTTAAAATTTTAGAACTTTCAAAAACTTTCCACTATTAGAGGGCTCTATTATAGTTTTTGGAAGACTTCAAAAGTGCGAATCATAATATTTCATCAGTTCCTATTTAACCCAAAAAGAATTTTTGATTTATCTCTAAAAACGAACAATTATCTGTTAAAACAAAAAAAGGTGTGTTTTCCTACCTCCTCTGGGTCAAAAGGACCAACTCACTGTTGACAATGGAAACTTGGTAACCACATTCCACCACCAAAATTTCAAATATCTAACATAAATATATCGTTGCAATATACGTTTGAAATTTTGGAATTTCCATCAATTCCCACCTTTAGAGTTTCGGAAAGTGCAGATCGTAATATATTATTAATACCTATCAACACAAAAAGCAATTTTAATTTTTCTCTATAAATAAAAAAAGTTCGATGTCTACAGACGGACAGGCAGACAGACGATAATGCGAATTTAATATCTCGTTTCAACGAGAGAAAAGAATTATTGATTTTTTTAACAATTTGCATATACTGTGTTTAGAAATGTGAAATTAAATTCAGTACCATTATAATCATAATTTACCTCAAATGACTAAATCAATGTCTAAGTTAGGAAGTAGATTCATGAGATTAAGAGTTATACTTTAAAAAATATGTATTTCCTTCAAGGCGGCACTGGAGGATGTAATATCGTGCTCAATGCTATGTCAATTTATTCATGGATAGGGTGGTTTTACCTCTGAGCGGCCCTTTTTGCACACCATGGGCTAAATGGCAGGTCACAAGCACCCCGAAGGCTCAAAGAAGGTTGGAGGTGGGGACCCACTGGAACAGCTGTTAGGAGACAGTTGGCAGCCTCCCGTCAAGGCCATCCAGTGTGTTCTTTAACGTGCACAGGGTGTGGCGTTTTGTTTTAGATTGGTAATACTGATGATGGTGACAACGCACAGTTCTATATGAAGTTAATATATTTATATTCATTGAATTAATGTAAAGAGTTGGATTAAAAAAAGATGCATAAATAAAACCATTCTTTTCGAGATATTATACAATGTCAAAACTTGTTTTCTGTTAAGAAAGAACATTCAAATAGTATACATCTGATGCAAATGCATTCAATGACGTCTTAGCAGGACGGAGCATTGTTCTTTTTTTGCTAAGTCAGAGTTTTGCGAAACTTTTATTTGCTAACTTCATCAAAAATAAATTTTGAGTTTATCCGTCCTTATCGCATTAGTCTGGCTTGTTCGCTCTTATGGCTTGCATTTCTTCGAGCACTTCAGCCCATAAGATGCATACTGGCAGCTGGGACTTTGGCAGGATAAGAAGATAAGAAAATTAGGGTAGCCTAAGGAGAGCCAGAGAAACGAATCATCCATTTCATATTTAACTTTCTTTTGCCTGTGGGGCTTTTCGAGACGCTGCCATATTTCAACATCAATCAGTATTTCTCATATGTGCCTTTGGTATTTGTTTTAAAATTTTGTACAGTCATTCGTTATGAGAAGTTATAAAAGGTATTAAATAATGCATAACGTAGGACTAATTTTTAATATTTTGCTTGTGGGCAGATATTTGAGGCAGATATTTGAGGCATATATTTGAGGCATATATTTGAGGCAGATGTGACAAGAAGTTCTCAATGAATATAGGTAGAGTTCAAGCTGCTTGTGAACACATAACTTTAAAAAAAGTGGGGGGAGGAAGAAGGTACTACCCTCTGTGAAGAACGGAGATAACGAATTATCCATATTTGGCTTCTCCTGGCTATTCATATAACATACTAGTGGCGTCGTGCCATTAGGGGCTATAGGGGCTCATGATACTCCTTACGTTGGTGTACCATAAGTGGCTCACGATATTCCTTAAGTGGAAAACAAAAACGATGTTAATATTTTGGTAGAAAACGAGGATTAATTATCTGAGTTAATATTTTAAGCGCCAAAACTTAGCTATGGACGATATCCAAATTCTTCCCACGCATTGCATCCACCAAAGTCATCTGCTTTTTCATTTTAAGAGGAAGTGGGATGGCATCGCAGATGCACCGAAGAAATGAACAGCTGACCACCCCATACAACACGAAACAGCACCGAGATCCCACCCAAATTGTCCAGTGGCACCAATGGCAAACAACATAGCATTTGACCACCAACGCACTAAAGCCCCCCACCGATACGAATCACAGCACAACAGCAAAAACTCTCACTTTCTTGACACCAAAGGCGGACGATCACAAAGGATTTAACGATGTCCGACGTCGGGCATCGAAATACCGCTCGACACATGCAGCACGAGCTCATTTTGGAATTACAGCTAAAACATTTAGCATATTTTTACTTTTGGGATGACAGTCTGCATTCTACCTTGACACTATGCTACTGTTACTTCATTATAAATAAAATAATCTAAATCCGTAGCCTGTAAAACCGAGTCTATCACCGTGTAAAACGAAATGGTTGCATTTTTTGATCGTGTAAAACGAAATATGTTGCAATTTTTGGTCGGGTAAAGCTGAAATAATATAAACAGGGTACCACGTAAATCATTTATTTTTCAGTAAAACGAAGGATAGGTGTATATATATTTTATAATTTCTTCCACAAACGAGTGCTTACTCTAATGAAGGATTACTGTATATTTCTTTCGAGGAAACAAATAGTAATTTTTAAAACAAAATTATTTCTGAATTCTACATCCATAAGTATTAAAATATTATAATTTTTCGCATGTTTTATTATTGTAAATCATTATGTTATAAATAAACAAAACTAGCTTATGGTGGTCTTATCATTTATATAAATATAACTTATATATACTGAGGGAAATTGAAAAAAGAACACCCACAAGGAATTCCTTTAGGAACGTCATATTATAATATGTTAATAGTTAAGGGCAGCAGAAAACGTGATCCAAGATTGAAAGTCATTGCTGAAATAATGACGTCACTGAGCACGACAGCATGCAAATGTACACGGCACGTATTTAGGACTAAGGCGTGAATAAAGAAATTATTCGTCTTGTGTCGTGTTGTTCAGTGCTCTGTGAAGAAGCTACCATGCCTGGACGACTCAGGCGCAGCGTAATATTTGTTCAGTTAGCGGATTTTTAGCGAGATCGTTTAGTGGGTCTTTGGGAAACAGGTTGGTCTTTTCGTCAAATTGCACACCGCATTGGACAAGAGGTATTGGCAGTGCTACGATGGTGATGTCGATGGCCAGAAGATCATTCGCACACTCACCTATCTATGAACTTGTTGCAGACGTGGTTCCGGGCAACACAGAGCTACGGACGCATGAGAGGATCGGCGTATCAGGAGGGTAGTGGTGGCAGAGCGGACGGCTACGGCGTCACAAATTCGATCCTCTGTCGCACCAAGGGTGTCTGCAAGAAAGATACGCAATCGTCTTTGGGAAGCAGGACTACGAGCACGGTTACCACTGTCACCTCGTTGCTGTCGAGCACATTTACAGTGGTGTCAAGAACGAGTTCATTCGAGAGAAGAATGACATCTGTGGTCTTCAGTGATGAAAGTCGATTCTGCTTAGGAGCGTCTGATGGTCGTTTAGGCGTCTGAAGGCGACAAGGTGAGCAGCTTCTTCCATCGTGCATCCGCCAGCGACAAATGGGGTCCACGCCAGGCATCTTGATATGGGTAGTAATTAGCTATCATCCTCGTACGTGTCTGGTGTTTGTATAGGGTACACTGAATAGCAATATATAGGTCAGCGACATCATCCAGCAATATTTCAGCGTAATCCCAAATGCGGTATTCCAGTAGGATAACGCCCGCCCACAATCCGCCCGGGCAACTCAACATGCTCTTCAGGCAGTGCATCAACTCCCTTGACCAGCACGCTCTCCGGACTTATCTCAAATCGAGCATGTCTGGGACTGGATAGGACAACGACTCTTCTGCGGACCGTGACAGTCAACGACCAACGCTGAATTACGCGTCCAAGTTGAAAGCGCATGGAATGGTATCCCCCAGCGTGATATGCAGGATTTGTACGACCGATTGCATGCCAGAATGGAAGCTTGTATTGCTGCTCGAGGAGGTTGAACACCTTATAAAAAATGTGCCTTCTGCAAAATGTAATACTAATTAAAAGGTAAAATGAACATTGAATGACTTCACACGTGTGATCACTATCCTTTCTCAACAAGTTGTTTCTACTAAATAAATCTCATAGATTACGCTTCAATTGTTAATGGTGTTCTTTTTTTCAATTTCCGCCAGTGTATATATACATACGCCACATCTGTCGCCGCATATTAAGTCTCTTGATTTCTAGATCGTCACTCTGACAGCTATTTGACCTTAATCCACGTCGGATCGGAATTTCATATCTTTTTCTGAGATCTGTGACCTGAATTACCAATAGGCATCAAATTCCACCTGTTGAGCACAAGTAGATTATAGTTAGATCGAGGTTTGGCCAATAGTAATTCTTGAAGGAGACTTCATACCTAAATTTCGCAATGTTTCTGCACTCTACGTCCAGAATTAGGTCTAGGTGCAAATTTTCAAGTTCTACCATTTTTTTAATAAAGTTACAATTAGAACTACCCTCCACACAACCTCTCTATCCGCTATTCACTCAGTCACAATCAGCTAAACATGCACTGGCCTATCAAAACATTAGATAATTCTCATGTTATATGAATGGAGAGCTAAATTAAATACTCAGTATCTTGCAGAAAATTGTTTTGTATAAGTTCAAGAACAAAGTCAAGTGAACCAAAATTTTGAATTTCTTTACAGTTTAGTCTAATTTAGGTGTTTTGATAGCCGGAATATTTAACACAGCGTCAGTCCTTGAAAAAAATGCATCCAAATTCATGAAAATTAAATGGAATATTAGCCAAACTTTTAAATATAAAATTTTCTTAACAGACAGTTTGGAATAACAATTTTTATTTGTTGTTCGATTACGTTTTAAGATAAGTTCTTATGATTGGCGACTTTTGATGGTAAATAAGGCAGCTTTATAAAATGACTTTTTAAAATTCAATATTTAAGTAAAATTGATCCAAATTCATTAGTTTATTTTAAATCTCATTCTGATTAAAAAAATTATTCTTCAAAATATTGAGTTTGGAATTGGTTTCAATTTTCATAAAAAGAGAATTCTTTATTAATTAGTCAGGTCACTGTATATTTATCCTCCTCCTCCTCCTCCTCAAGTAGTCATATGCTACGAAAGACCAACAAGATGGTGCAAGCTGCACCTGAACACTGTAGACCAATTCTAACAAAGTCCTGTTTGACATTATCTTCCCACGGCATCTTACGTATCCCACTCTTTCTGAGGACTTTAGGCACATTGTTCATAACTCTGTTCACTAATCTATAATTATGCATACGGGCAACATGGCCAATTCAACGGAGTCTCTCTCTGCAGAATATGGTGTGCAAAGGAGTTTGCCGACTCTTTGCCTAATATCATCAGTACTTACAGAGTTGAACCACCTAATGCAAAAGATATTGCGTAAGCATTTAGAATCAAAAGTATGAAGTTTTTGTTGTTACTTGTGTACAAAGGGGCCATGTTTCACTAAAATAACTAACCCTAGAAAGAACCAAACTATTATAGTCTAATTATAGTCTTTAGGTGTATACGCCTATTTCTCCACACTCTCTAAAGATTCTTAAATGTCTCGGCAGCAATCCCTATTCGTCTGTTAATCTCATGCCGCACATCACCAATATCTGTTACATAGCTCCCAAGATAAATTAAACTGTGACACCTGCTCATGTCGGCAACCATTCAGATAAATTGAATCACAGCCAACTTGACCACTTTTCATCACTTTAGTTTTTTCTTTGATTTTTAACGAAGCCCACTCTATTACCAGTCACAACAGCTCTAATGGAAGAGTTCATCTCATCAACATCGTTTGTTAAAGGACTAAATCTTCAGCATAATCTAAATCAGAAAATTTTAGATCTCTAGACCATTTAAGATAAAAACATTTCCTTTTCAGTGAATTTCGCATAGCATAATTAATAAGCAAACTAAAGTGAAAATGAGACAAAATGCACCCTTGTCGAACACCAGAAACAATGCTAAACCAATTGCTGTAAACCTTACCAACTCTCACACACGACTCAGTGTTATTATAGAGAGATTTCATTATATTAACTAACTTGCCTGGAATGCTACGATCTCACAATCAACCTTAAATTATGGCGATCAACAGAGTCAAAAGACTTTTTTAAATCTACAAACCTAGTAACAGCAGATTTCTGAAACTCTGAACATTTTTTCAAGAATCTGCCTAAGTGAAAAAACCTGATCTACATATCTCCTTACCACTTTTGCATCCACACTGCTCTTCACGCAATTGCCTGTCAACCAGATTCTTAATTCTATTAAACACATGTCTTTATCATAAGAGGTATCAAAATTTCAGTCAGACATATAATAACAGAAACATTCCCAGTTCTAAACATTTCAGTAGTAAATTCACCAACCCCTGGGGATTATGCATTTTAAGTTTAGAAATAGCCAAAATAACTTCAGAATATGTAATATAAGGCCATCATTAAAGCTAGTAATGCATCTATCAATATTACAAATAATGGGAGTAGAACTAAACCACAAAGAACTAAACCACATTGACATTTCTGAAATTCCTAGCCCGCCTAGCCATGACAGAATTCTCATCTTCAATCCCTTTATAACTGTCCGTTTTCTACCACACAAAACATTAACTATCTGGTACAGATGTCTGCTGCTACCTCAGCTTTGTTAACCATGCCATTAAGCCAAAGATTCTTATCAGCTGCTAACTTATCTTTTTCACCCGTTTATTAAACTCACTGTAATGGTTTCTGTTATAACTAGTAAGGTATTGATTAATGACATTCCGGCAGTTTTTTTTCCAAAATAAGCTTTAGTGACTTATCACTTAAACAATTTTGTTTCTTATGCTCCATTTTTACCCAAAAAGTGTTGTCATTTTCAAAAAGCCTGATCACAGAGGATTGGTGCGGTCGCTCAAAAAAGTATCCAAACACTACGGTTGATTTCAGAATTCAGAAAAAAATATTTGTCAACGATTTTTTTTAGAAATTAGTGATCTGGCAACCTTCGTGTCACGTGACACGAAGTTGCCAGATCACTAATTTCTAAAAAAATCGTTGCCAGATATTTTTTCTGAATTCTGAAATCAACCGTAGTGTTCGGATACTTATTTGAGCGACTGTGCATAGCTCTCCTTCCAGTGACTACCTAACTATCATAGGTGAAAAGAAAGGGATTGCAATATTTTACTTTGCGGAATTCCGATTTATTTGTAATATTTGGGTTGGGTTGTTTTACCTCTGAGCGGCACTTTTTTGCACACCGTGGGCTAAATGGCCAGGTCACATGGACCCCGAAGGCTCATAGAAGGTTGGGGGAGGGGACCCACTGGAACAACTGTTGGGAGACAGATGGAGCCTCCCGTCAAGGCCATCCAGCGTGTTCTTTAACGTGCACAGGGTATGGCTCTCCCGTATACGGAGCCACGGCTTAACGCCCCATCCGACGGACGGCGACCTTTCCAAGCCCATCGGTGTCCCCTACTGACCGTGGGCAGGGCAGGGAATTTTGCGGAGATAAATCTCACCGCTGACCCAGATGGGACTCGAACCTGGGAACTACCGACTGAGCCATCCCCACCCCTTGCAATATTTGAACTATAACGAATTACAATTTTTTTATTGTGGGCCTGTTATTAAATAATTTCGAAATTTTCTCAAAATATTACCTTTAACCCCATATTTTTGTAGTTTCTGGCATAAAGATTATAACATATTGTCCTAAATGTTTTTTTTAAGAATAAAAATTATTACTATCACTTTTCACCTTTATGTAATGACGTGTTGACATATTTACGAAAATTTTTACTAATTTCATAACGTTCTTTATGAAATTCAAACCAATTACTATTTAGTATATTATTTAAAAAAAGCATATGGAATATTTTATATATTTCCAAAATTTAAGCCATCGAAATAAAATTGCAATTTGTCTGTAATATGTTAGCCATCCCATGGCCGAATGGTTAGCGCGCTTGGCTACTGATCTAAGAGACACTGGGTTCGAGTCCCGGGTTAAGGCATGGATATATGTGTCGTTTTTCTGCTGAGGTCTGCCATCCTCTCAGACTTTCTACTGTGGCATATAAACTGACAGGCTCCTGTCAGACCTCTTTGGCAAGCAGCTGCTTGAGAGGGTATTTATTATTTTATATTATTTGTAATCTGTTAATTGTTTCTCTTGCCCCATTTCTTATAATGGTCTAGAATATTATTCATATGAATGAACTGGAGTGGAAAGCGGTAAAAAATATGATTGATACATCAGCGGTTAACAAACTTTTTGGGATGCTGTTTTCGAATGATGATTTTAACAGCTGTTAGGAGACAGATGGTTGCCTCTCGTCAAAGCCATTCAGCGTGTGCTTTAAAGTACACAGGGTATGGTTCTCCCGAATATGTCTTAACGTCCCATCCCATGGATGGCGGTCTTTCCAACTACATCGGTGTCTCCTATTGATAGAGAGCAGGGCGGGAGGTTTTGCGGAGAGAATTCTCAACACTGGCACTGGTGAAACTCGAAGGTAGTAAGAAAGATGGAAGGAAAAGTGCAGATAAAAAGCACAAGATGAATAATAAGGAAATAATGGAAGAATGTGATTGGAATGGAGGAGTAAGACGAGTTGATGTGTTGGATGAAAAATTAAGGTAAATTACATTACTGGTAGTAAGAAAAAGTAATAGACCTGCAGTAAAGGACTGAGGATGAGGAAAGTGTGAATGTGTTTATAAAGGAGTAGAGGCTTGCAGACGCCTGTGGCTAAGGGGAGAGCCAAATATTACAGGTCTGTAACCATACGGGAGAGGTTGCCTGTGTCACGAGACACAGGCTCCTCTCCCAAAGTGTTTATTCTTTTTCAGGTTCAATGTCACGTAATCATTTGGAGAGATTAGGTTGAGGTCGCAACACCTAACACGGAGGAGGATAATAGTACTTGGTCCTTTGGACATGGATTCCTGTCCTCCCCACTTTTTACTCCGCCAAATTCCTGTTTCCGTGTGTGTGATCTGCTGGACACCAACCGGATCGTGCACCCTATACGTCCTAGGGTGCGGGCCTCACCTCCATAGCTGGACTCAAGGGAGAATATTGGCCAAGATTACTAAAAATTGAGCATTGTACCAAATAGGGAAGTA